>CM050512.1:113147278-113834778 GCA_027563665.1 Antrozous pallidus | reverse complement strand
CTGGCTTCTCTCAGAATGAGTGATCTAGGAGGAAGCAAGATGGGGTCCCCAATATCTCTAGAACTTACCCTCTACAGTCACACACCGTCATTTCTGTTTTACCCTCTTGGGTCAGGTCAGCCCTCTCCAGTGTGGGAAGAGGCTACACAATGGTATGGATGCCAGGAGGTGGAAATCACGAAGGACAATTTCAGAAGCTGGCTGCTACAGCCTGATCTCGTCCTCACAGCTTTAAGTTAAATCAGATAGTGTTTTGTTAGATTAACCATGAAGGATAAATCTTGCAACCATATTGTGTTAAAAGACAGGCTTGCCCTAGCTGGTCTGGCTCAGTGGGTAGAGCGGTGGCCTGACTAAAGGGTCACGGGTTTGGTAATGGCCAAGGGCACAGGCCCGGGCTGCAGGCTCAATCCCCAGTGTGTGTGCAGGAGATAGCTGATCGATGATTCTCTCTCATCATTGATGTTTCTATCTTTCCCTCGCTCTCTGAAGTCAATAAAAAGTATCTATCTAGCCCAGACCGGTTTGGCTCAGTGGATAGAGCATTGGACTGCGGACTGAAGGGTCCCGGGTTCGATTCTGGCAAGGGCATGTACGGTGGCTGCGGGCACATCCCCAGTAGGGGGCGTGCAAGAGGCAGCTGATCGATGTTTCTCTCTCATCGATGTTTCTGACTTTCTATCTCTCCCCCTTCTGCTCTGTAAAAAAAAAAATCAATAAAATATATTTTTAAAAAAGTATCTATCTATCTATCTATCTATCTATCTATCTATCTATCTATCATCTATCTAAAAGGCTAAGTGAGCATTGCATCTGAAACAACCGAATGGACGACTGAACAGGCTGTGTGGGGGTGACGAGGCTGGCAGAGGGGTTAGTGAGGGGCAACCAAATGACCAAGCAGCAGGCTGTGTGGGGTAATCAGGCCAACGGGGGTGGGGGGCAGTGAGTCGAAACCAGGTTGGCAGGTGGAGGCAAGGTGGAGGCAGTTGGGGATGACTAGGCTGGGGGGGGAGGGGCACTAAGGAGCGACCAGGCCAGCGGGGGAGGGGGGCAATTGGTGGCAACTACACCTGCAGGAGGAGCAGTTGGGGTGACCAGGCCAGCAGAGAGGGGAGTTAGGTGTGATCAGGCAGACAGGCAGGTGAGCAGTTAGGAGCGAGTGGTCCCGATTGTGAGAGGGATGTCTGACTCCAGATTGGGTCTAAACTGGCAGTTGAACATGGGGTCCAGGATTAGAGAGAGTGCAGACTGGTCTGAGGGGACCCCTGTGCACAAATTTCGTGGACCGGGCCTCTAGTATATACATAAAAAAAGTCTTGTGTCTTGTTTTTTAGTTATTAAAAACTGGCATATTTCTTCTTTCAAGTCCCGGAATTGTTTAAGAACCGTGTAGCAAGATAGTCAATGTACCTCAGTATAGTAGGACAAGCCGGAATATTTGCTGTCTAATTCACTTAAGAAAGCAGTGAACTGTGGCTGATTTAAACTTTGAGATCTTAAGAAATTGATAATTTTTTGATAGATGTCAACACATTTCCCAAATTTATTACTTTTGTGCATAACACTTCTTTTTCTTTTTTAAGCTTATTACTATTTTTTAATTTCCTTTTGGGGGGGGTTGCACATAATACTTCTTGATGTGTAATGCAACGTGTATGATGAGTCTTGGATCTGTCATAAATTTCACTTTGGGTTTTTTGGTTTTTTTTTGCAATAATGCCACAAAACCATTGTTGTTTCCAGTCATCGAAGGAGCTCCATTTGCAGCTACAAAAGTTAATTTTGAGAGAGGTAGATTGTATTTTTTGCAGAAGTTTAAAAACACAATTAAATATACCTTGTCCTGTACTAATGTTTTGCATCGGTACTAGTTCCAATAATTCCTCAAAAATGTTGAAATCTTTATCGCAAGCATGAAGAAACAGTTACTTGAGCTACACCTTCAATGTCCATACTCTCATCACAGGCGATGGAAAAAGCTTTGAAACTAGATGATTTTGCTTTGATTTAAATACTTCAATTGTCGGCCAGCTCAGTAACTCTTTCCGCAACTGTATTTTGAGACAATGAGATTGTTTGAAAAGACTTCCCATTCCCAGGACAAACAATTTCTGCAGCTTTAATTAAACATTCCTTGATGAAACCACCGTCAGGAAAAGTTCCGGGAATTTAGCTATCAACTCGGACAAGGTGTGGCTTGTGTGCGCCAGTGCTGCACGCTCTTGTGAGACTGCAGTAACCATGAACTGTTGTTCAGTTCCAGCTCGAGCTCTTTCAACTTTTCTTGTCTCGTTAACCCCTCATAATGATCATATTTTAACTTATGTTATAACTTGGGTACACTAATAACATTATTACACAGCAAGCAGATTATTTTATTTTTTACTTCACAGCAAAAATACTCCAATTCCCACTTCTCTTGGAAATTTCAATGTTTGTCAGCAATTTTTCATTATTTTTACTGCCACTTGATTTCTATAGAAACATGCTGAATGCCAAGGGCTGAAATAAATGAGTCATCATTAACATAAAGTAATAGGACATCTTAATAAAAATTAATATTTTTTCTTGAACATTAACTTACCAGACACTGAATACCTGCACAAATTAATAGCATCACACAAATAAACCTATTTTTCTTGTTCTCTGAAAACAAAATATTTCCTGTTGCGCATATCAAACAAGTCAGTTCAAAACTAATGATGTGGCAATTGGCTGCTAAATATTCACTGCTAATATTAGTGAAGAGAAATTGTGCACCTGCGTGTAAGACATATCAGGGAAATGAATGCAACACGATTATACTAATCAGTCATTAGCATCGATGTAGTTTGTTATTAATAACTAGTGGCCCAGGTCACAGATTCGTGTACATTGAAAGGAAATTAATTAGAGAAATATTGTAATATCGCTATTCACCCTTTCTCTATAATTGAAGTGTCAGAGATAAAAGAAAGTTAGCAAAATGTATATGTAAATAATATATAACTTGATTAATAAATAAACAATAACAACATGATATAAAAACAACAAAAACATGATATGAAAGCAACATTGATAAAAACAATGACTGATCAATTGATTAAACTGATTCTCATATCTCCCTGTATACCACATTAGGAGTGAAAACACTTTCAGGGGACTTGACTAATTTCCCTTGTGATGAAGTATTTACAGCTTTAACATCACACGCTCTTTGAACTCAAGAGCAAGCAAAATATAACTGACTATCCTAAAATGGATTCAGGTAGGAATATTCCTACTCTGTTTAGAGTTTGTCCTTGTGATTTATTAATAGTCATTGCAAATGCTGGCATCACGGGAAACTGTCTTCGAATTAATTTAAATGGGAGACCAGTGTCAGACAGGGACAAATCAATTCTTGGAATCAGAACAACCTCTCCTCCACAGGTCCAGTTAATACTTCAGCTTTGATTATGTTAGGTTGCAATCTTTTGATAATAAGTCTGGTACCATTACAAAGACCCCATTTACTATTAAGATTTCTCAGTCGCATGATGATTGCACCCACTTTCAATTTTAATTTAGGACATGGTATTCCTGAAGGAGTAATACCACTAAGAAATTTGATGGGAAGATTTTCTTTTTTGGCATCATTCGTTGAATTGATGGAATCATCACTCAAATAGATGTAAAAATCTCCGTCAAGTATATCAAAGATTTCTTTGTTTAATTTATGAACATGCTCATTTTTTTGGACAAAGAATTGCATGTTTAGGTATATTTTTAAAAATATTTTATTGATTTTTCACAGAGAGGAAGAGAGAGGATTAGAGAGTTAGAAACATCAATGAGAGAGACATCAATTAGCTGCCTCTTGCACCCCCCCCACTGGGGATGTGCCCACAATATTTTAAAATATTATCTATAGAAGATATACTATTTCCAAATGTAGCTTTGATAATAGACCCTTTACAAATCATTTCACAGGGGATTTCAATACTATCCATTCTGAGAGCTTTATATATATCGCGCGTGCATGAGCCAACGTTTATTTTTAAATTGCCAGTTCACATCATATGTACCAGCCAGCCAGTTGGTCAGATGGATGGTAGGTTACTTAGCTTTATATATATATAGATATATCATGAATAACAGGACATTGTGAAAATTAAGTTACAGAATTTTTATTAAAATGTTTCTTACATACTGTTATATTGGCTGGGCCACAAAATTATTTATTGTGGGCCACATGCAGCCTGGGGGCCACAAGTTGGACATGCTTGCTTTACAATTTTTGTAGTGACTTTTTAAAAAAATGTATATTTTATTGATTTTTTACAGAGAGGAAAGGAGAAGAATAGAGAGTTAGAAACATTGATCAACTGCCTCCTGCACACCTCCTACTAGGGATGTGCCCACAACCAAGGTACATGGCCTTGACCAGAGTTGAACCTGGGACCCTTCGGTCCACAGGCCAATGGCTTTACCCACTGAGCCAGACCGGAGGGGGCCGTAGTGAGTTGTTGAGCAGCAGTAAGTCCTCTGTGGTCCCCCTCCTGGTGCTCACACCACTCTGTAGTCTTCTCACCCTGAGCGGGCTGACCTGTCCCGGCGGGATACGGTGGGCGTGTCAGTGTGACATCTGAAGCTAAGTGGTGCAGATGTGGTGGCTTCCGTCTTGCTCCCGCGTGCGCACTCCTCTGGAGGACGCCGGTCACAGATGACAGGGACTCCAGGAGTCTGGGAAAGGGTCAGACTTAATTCTTAGTCCTCTGTACTAGTTTCCTACTGCTGCTGTAACAAGTTACCACAAACTTAGTGGCTTAAAATAGCATGAACTTATTATTTTACATCTTTAAGTTCAGAAGCCTGACAGGGGTCTCACTGGGCTAAGACCAACATGTCAACAGTTCATTTCTGGAGAATTTAGGGAAGAATCCATTTCTTTGCCATTTCCTGCTTCTAGAAGCCACATGACCGCATTCCTCCATCTTTAAAGTCAGCAACATTGCATCTCACTGTGCCTTTCTTCTATAGTCACACCTCCCTCTAACTCTCTTGTTCTGCAACCCTTTTTCACTTTAAAGAACCCTTGTGATTACATTGGACCCAAGGATAATCTGTTTTAAAAATCAGCTTTTTAGTGACCTTAATTCCCTCTTCCACCGTAATTCCCATTTACTATGTAACTTACATATTCACAGGTCCCAGGGATTAGGACATGGATGTTTGTGGTGGTGTTCCTCTGCCCACCATGCTGTCTGGAAAAGAGGACTGGGCCTGAGAAGGAGCAGCCAGGAAAAGGAGGAGGACCAGCAGGAAAGTGACATGTCACACAGCCAAAGGAAGAGAGCATTCCCCAGAAGGAGTGCACTCGAGTGACTAATGCTGTTGGGAGGTCAAGCCTGAGAATAATTGAAAAAATACCCACTGGATTTAGTGTCCTGACGACACCAGCCATTAGTTGGGGTAGTTCTGGGGGCAGGAGCTAGTTTATGGTGTCCTGGGCAGCAGGGAAGGAGTGAATAAATAGAGGCTGCGAGTGTAAAATCCTCCCAAATACTTGATTGTAAAAGAAAATTTGCTGCTGCTTCTAAAACAGGAAAGTAAAGCACAATTCAATGCAGACGAGAAGGAAGGAAAGGTATAGTAGCGATGGGTATAAATGCGTTATCTGTGAAGGGCAATTCCGCTAGCCCACCGACAGCCTCGAAAGGAGGGACTGTTGGATTGAGCTGAACTGAGGGTTAGCCAGGCAGGCGCCACCATACCGCACAACAGAGGTTAGGAAACCATCAAGGGTGTGGTGAGGTGGTAACTGGGAATTTAAGGAGAGAAAAAGAGAGACCGGGCGGCAGGAGGCGCTGGTGAGGTAGGGAGGGATTGCTGAGCAAACTAAGGATATTATTGTCTTAATAGTATCTGAAATAATTTTAGGGGAAATGCTTGGTTCTTGATCGGATCGCACTACTCGCTGGATTTCCTGATCCGCTGGTCTCTAGGTCCTGGATGTTCCAATGCTTAGAACACGGCTTGTCATAGAGTAACCGCTATATACCGTTAGCTAGAATTGATTTACGTGTGTACTTTATAAAACTCCGGAGACTACATTTCCCTGGAGGCATTGCGGCCGCTTGGACTACAACTCCCAGAATGCCTGGCAGGCCATCTAGTCCGTAAGGACCTTTAATCAGGTTTTTCCAGTCCCAGCATTCCTTGCTGTTTTCCTACCTCGCCAGCAAGCCTATCCAGTCCGAGGAAAACCCAATTGGATCGGGAATGCGAGACCGGGCGGGGAGGGTGTGGCCACATCTTGCCCCGCCCCTGCTCCGTGGCTGGTTCTCTTTCCGTTGGCGCCTGGAGCGGGGCACTCAGACATGGGCACTACTACCTGGCGCCGCCCGGGATGGGTGCGGCTGGCGCTCTGCCTCTCGGGCTTAGTGCTCTCTCTCTACGCGCTGCACGTGAAGGCGGCGCGCGCCCGGGACCAGGATTACCGCGCACTCTGCGACGTGGGCACCGCCATCAGCTGTTCGCGCGTCTTCTCCTCCAGGTGCGCGTGGGAGTGGAAGGCTCGGGGCACCGGGCCGTTCGAGGGAGTGGTGCATGGGAACCAGATGTGCATGGCGGCCCGGTTGCCAGATGATTCTGGAGCCTGGGATTGTCGTGCCAGGAAGTAGATGCATGGGGACCGGCTGCTCCAGGGGACACTGCCCAGCGAATCCGGTGTGTCCGAGAGATAGGAATGAGGGGCGGGATAGGGGGGAGGAGGGCAGATATTGCTGGGGACTATGGTTATTCCTGGGAGCAGCATGTGGATCTGGATTCCAAGGAATAACGGTGACCCGGCAGGAGGGGGAGGTAATGTGTAGGGACCCATGCTGGTCTTGAGGATGGCTGTGCCAGGAGATAAGGTGGCCAGGTCTGGCTATGCTTGAGGACCTGGGGTTAGTGGGATGACCGAATACAGAGGAGGCAATGGGCGGCCAGGGAGCTGGAGAATTAGAGGTCCAGGCCAGAGAGATTCTATCCTGGATTCCCAGTCTCTGGTAACTCTGTAAAGCAAGGTCAACTGTCTATCCCACCGTGCCATCTTAAGAATTATTGAAGGTCTAGGATGAAAAGAGGGGCTTAAGAGGAAACATTACCCAGGCCTGGCCTGGGAATGGGGGGAGACAGGAGCAAACATATGAACTCCTGAGGTGGCAAAGGGAAGCTTCACCAGGAGGTCATCGACCCTTGGCCTCAAGCTGGGTAGGGAATAGGGACATAGTGAAGGACAGCACATGTGGCTTTTTTTTTTAAAGTATATATATTTATTTAAATTGGTTTTGAAGGGGAAAGGATGGAGATAGATACAGAAACATCAATGATGAGAGAGAATCATGGATTGGCTGTGTGCTGGGGGTGAGCTCACAATCTGGGAAGTGCCCTGACCAGGAATCATAGATCTAAGCTCAATCCCTGAGCCATACCAGCCGGGTCAGGGCTTCTTGGAAATCACCCTTCTAGGACAGGGCCAGGGCACTGGGTTGACGACACTCCTTACCTGGGCCTTCCCCTCCACCAGGTGGGGCCGGGGCTTCGGGCTGGTGGAACAAGTGCTGGGTGCAGACAGTGTCTTCAATCAATCCAACAGCATATTCGGGTGCATCTTCTACACACTACAGCTGTTGTTAGGTAACTGGCTCTGCCCCTTCATGACAGCCCTTCCTTCAGCCCCTTTCCTTGCAATCTCAGGGGCTCGTAGAGCTGACAGGGGAGTGGAACTAATAGGAGCCTTTCACTTGGTCTTGGAAGTGTCAGGGCCAGAAGGACACTTAACCACCTCCTAGGGCACCAGTTTTGTTGGAAAGAATGGGGAGTTCTTTTCTGGGGGAATCTAAGGGCTGTGTGTCTTTCATCTCATGTAGATGAAATTTCAGTAGGAATATTCACTATTGGGTCCCAAGGGTCATTGAATGAATAGGAAAACCAAGGCCTTGATGGGGCCCGTCAGACCCTCTTGCTTTCGAGCTTTCCCCAGCAGCCCCTGCTGTCTGGGGGGCACCAAAGTCAAGTTAATTTCCAGAGGTGGCTTGTCCCTGAAGCCCATGTTTGACCCTATTCTTCCTTGCAGGTTGCCTCCGGGGCCGCTGGGTATCTATCCTGCTGTTGCTGAGTTCCCTGTTATCTCTCGCTGGTTCTGTCTACCTGGCCTGGATCCTGTTCTTTGTGCTCTATGATTTCTGCATCGTTTGCATCACTACCTATGCCATCAATGTGGGCCTGATGGTGCTCAGCTTCCGGGAGGTCCAGAGACCCCAGGGCAAGGTCAAGGGGCATTGAGCCCTCATTGACCTCTTATGCTCTGCTTTGGTGTGTCAGCCTTGCCAAAGGGGAGCCCATCTGGGTCCTAGAGGAGTCTACAGCCCACCTCTTCCATACTCCCAACACATGACAATGGACCGAATGCGCCAAACTCTTTCCTCCACCTAGTGCCTCTGGCTCTGCCCCAAAGATTGATTTCCAAAGCTCCTGCTTTTGCCCAAGGAAGGAAGGTTCTGAGCAATAAAATTTCTTAAATTGGTTAATTCTGAGCCACCTATCTGCCGTGGACCCTAATTCTTGCCTCCTCTGGGACTGGAAGGATATGAGTTGGAGGGAGAGTGGAGGGTCTGCTTGGGAAGAGTGGTTAGTTCCTTCTCCAGCATGTGGAGTCACCAGACTGGAGCGCCCCCACCCCAGGAAACAGGCTGGCAGCCCCTGCTGCCCACGGGAGCCGGGCCTCTTCTGGGAGGGCCAAGCATGCACTTGCAGGAATAAGCTGCCCTTCTGGTTCTATGCATGTGTGCTGGGAAGTTCATCTCATAGTGTAACCTTAACTCTTCTGGCTGCCTTATCTACCCCCCCAAGACAGTCTTGGCAGCTCTGAAGGGCCAGGGACAGGTGTTTTTTATTTGTTTTTCCTAATATCTACTGAGCACTTACCTGCATGCCAAGCAGTTTAAGAACATGACATGTATTAACTCATTTAATCCTTATAGCAGTTTGTATGAGGACTCCCTGTGGCCATGGGGAAACTTGGTGTACAGAGAAGCTAAGTAATTTGCCTAAGGTCACACAGCTGGTGTCGGGAAGGGGTTGGGAAGCCATCGGGGTTTTAATCCACCAGGGCCATCTGGCTGCAGCATCTGTGTTGGGGTCAGGGTTCCGGAACAGTCTGGGCTGGCTGGAGTCAGACGTCGGGAACAGGAAAAGAATGCTCTCCCCTCCTGATTGAGTCTTCTGACACCTGCGAGAGGTGGGCACGACGGTACCCCTGCCTGCTGGGAAGGTGGCGGGCCCAGAGAGGTATTGAGATTTGCTAGTTCTCACCAAGTAGCAAAGCCCTGGCCCCTTGACTGCCAGCCCTGACCTCACTGTATCTGAAGCAAGATGGGAGAAGGTATGTGAAATCCACTTGGAAACGAAAAGTGAGAATGGGGAGGGCCTGCCTTGTGTCCTTTAAGTTACAGGAGAGAGCTTCTGTGCTGGGAGAGGTTGAATCTGCCAGGCTCTGGTCTAAGTGTTTTTATTTATTTTATATATATATATATAGATTGATTTTTTTACAGAGAGGAAGGGAGAGGGATAGAGAGTTAGAAACATTGATGGGAGAGAAACATCCATCAGCTGCCTCTTGCACACTCCCTACTGGGGATGTGCCTGCAACCAATGTACATGCCCTTGACTGGAATTGAACCTGGGTCGCTTCAGTCTGCAGGCCAACACTCTATCCACTGAGCCAAACCAGTTAGGGCTGGCCTAAGTGTTTTTAAAGTCAAATTTTCTGAGTTTTTCAGACAAGGCACAGACTGGCCAAATGTCCAAGGTCGCTCAAACAGTCAGTGGGGTAACTGGCATTTGAACGCAGTCTGTGAGCTCATGGCCATGGCCCAGAGAGGGGTGAACAGCCCGGCTCACAGCCACCCTCCAGAACCAGGAGCTACTGGCTTCCTTCCAGCCCAGGAAAAGCCATGACACCTGACTCCTAGCCAACGGGGGGCGGAGCAGAGGTGGAGCTAGTGAGACCCAGGTGGCTTCTCTGAGAAGGCAGCACAGGTGGCAGAGTGGCCCGGAGCAGCATGAAGCAGAGCTGGGGACCAGGGCTGCTGATCCTGGGAGCCGTGGTCCTCATAGAGGGTGAGCCACCTGTGCTTAAGTGGGTGGGTGGGGTTTAGGGGCCACCCTCTGCCCAGCAGCCCCTGCAGCTTGGTGTGTGTGTGAGGAAGCCTGCCTGTGGGTGACAGTCCCCTGTGGTGACATACTGTGTCTGGCTGTGTGTGGGGACGTCTGTGTGGCTGGCTGTGTCAAAATGGGTGTGATATTCTTGGGCTGGAGGAGTCTCTGCAGGGCTGTCAGCACCTGTGTTCGCTGCCCGTCTGCCCCTCTACTCCCAGCAAGACCTTAGGCAAGTTCTGAGGCCCTCTAGCCTCAGTCTCCCAGCCTTTCCTTCTATCCCATCTCTCCCGGCTCAGATAGTCAGTGGGTGTGTCTGTGTGTGCCTATTATGGGGAAGAGGCAGGGCAGAAGACTCTTTGGTTGAGTCTGGTAGTTTCTGGAAAGGTGGGGGAGTCTGAGTTGTCAAAATGGGTGGACATGACTCAGGCCTCTAATCCTTCCTCCTAGGCCTTCGTGGCTGAGGGCACAATTAAGCTAATGCTCTCCACACACACAGGCTGCCTCCTGACTCAGTGGCGGGGGCAGGAGTTAGGGTTCTGAAGCGTGGAGGAGGGCTGGCCTGGTCCCAAGCTGAACCCCAGGCCCTGCTCCTCAGGCCTGGAGTGCTGAGCACAGCTGAGGGAGGAGAGTTAATTACTGAGCATGTGCTCTGAGTAGGTTCCAATAAAAGCTGTTCCTGGACCACACATAAATATTTTCATTCTGGGAGGGGCTGGTGAGGTAGCCACAGAGTCATAGGCAAGGGCCCAGGGCCTATCCCCCTACCTGTCCGCTCCACCAAAGCTGGGCCAGGCAGGTAAGGTTCCCCCAAGTCTCACCAGTGTCTCTCTCTTCCCAGGTCTTCAAGCAGCTCAGCGTGGTAAGCCCTAGGGACCATGGGGCTTGGGCCTTACTTGGCTCTGGATGGACCTTGGGTGAGGACGGGATTGGGGCCTGCTATCCTCACTCACCTCTCTCGACAGCCTGTGGGCAGCGAGGCCCTGGCCCCCCGGAACCTCAGGAGGGCGACACACGGCCTGGCGAGTGGCCGTGGCAGGCCAGTGTGAGGCGGCAGGGGGCCCACGTCTGTAGTGGCTCCCTGGTGGCGGACACCTGGGTCCTCACTGCTGCCCACTGCTTTGAAAAGTGAGTTGTGGCTGGGATCCAACAGGGCTTCTGACTTTGGGGGTGGGTGATGTGTCCCCAAACTCCATAGTACTGATCCCTGCCCTTAGAAAAACAAAGGACTGTGTACTGAGACTGTGCTATATGCCAGGTATTTATTATCAAGTTGGCCTTAACAGTCTTCATGGTAGAAGCTTTAAAAAAGAGAATCAGGCTGGGGGAAGGAAAGACCTTGCTTAAAGCCTCAGATTATATTTGTCCGTTCACCTACCTTGTTGTCTTCCACGGTGCACTGTCCCCCTCTGCACTCCACGCCTGGCCTTGTCCCTCTCTCTCCAGAGCGGCACTGACAGAACTGAGCTCCTGGTCCGTTGTTCTGGGCTCTCTGCAGCGTGAGGGGCTGAGCCCTGGGGCTGAGGAGGTTGGCGTCACATCTCTGCAGCTCCCCAGGGCCTACAACCACTACAGCCAGGGCTCGGACCTGGCCCTGCTACGGCTCGCGCACCCCACAGTCCACACACCCCTCTGCTTGCCCAGACCTGCCCATCGCTTCCCCTTTGGGACCTCTTGCTGGGCTACTGGCTGGGATCAGGACATTAATGACGGTAAGTGCTATCCCAGGCTGAAGCCCAAGGAGGCAGTCTGCTTGCCCAAGGCCACCCAGCCTCAGCTGCCAACTGTCTCTACTTCTAGTCTTCCTTGCTCCCCAGAGCCCAGACTCCAGCCCCAACCCCAACCCCATCTTTTCCCAGCTCCCAGGACCCTACGGAATCTGCGCCTGCGTCTAATCAGCCGCCCCACGTGTAACTGTCTCTACAACAGGCTGCACCAGCGGCTGCTGGCCAGCCCAGCCCGGCCTGGGATGCTGTGTGGGGGTGCCCAGCCCGGGATGCAGGGGCCCTGCCAGGTCTGAAGGGGATTCGAGGGGAAGGAAGCAGAGGGGAGGGGGCCTGGCTTTGGGCTGGGTGCTCGATCCTCAGGGATGGGTGGAAGGGGTGCAGAGGATGTCTGCCCAGGGCTGGGCTCAGGTGTCTGTCCTTGACCCCATTGCCTGCTTCAGGGAGATTCTGGGGGTCCCGTGCTGTGCCATGAGCCCGATGGACACTGGGTTCAGGCTGGGATCATCAGCTTCACATCGAGCTGTGCCCAGGAAGACACTCCTGTGCTGCTGACTGACACAGCTGCCCACAGCTCCTGGCTGCAGGCTCGCGCTGGGGGCGCGGTCTTTCTGACCCAGGACCCAGAGGCCTTGCAGATCAGCGATGAGGACAGCTGTGTAGGTATGAGCAGAGGCTGTTTAGAGTGTGATAGGTGGGGACAGCCAGGCCTGCATGAGGACTTCTGGGAAGCCACAGTGAAACAAGTTTCACTCGCAATAGAGAATTGATTCAGGGCATCCACTAACTGCCATATGCTAATTAGGGGGCTTTTAAGGCCCACCCGAGTCTTTAGGATGGGAACAGCCCCATTCAGGGCAGAGATGTTTCAGAACTTTATGGGTTTGGAGTTCAAGTAAGAAGAGGGGCCTTGCTGCAAGTTTCCAAGCAAGGACCCAGTGAGATTGGACAGGGCAGGGCTCCCACTCAGAATTCTAGCTTAAGTGATTAACAAGAAAATTGCATGCAAAATAATTCCTGGGAAGGAAGCTATGTCTTGATGGTGAGAGAAGCCTTAGTAAGCCAGGAATTCTGGAGCCAGTCCAAGCCCGGAGGGGTGCAGACAGGTGGGGCGGAGGGATGATTAGCAGGCCACTCCCTTGAGGCCAAATGTCAGTTAAAAGCGTAGGCTCTGGCTTTTGAATATCCAATCTGCTACTTACCTGTAGTTATGAGCTAGAAAATAAGCTCACCTTTCGGGAACTTTGGTTACAGAAGTAACAAAATCCAACTTAAAAGGCTGTTGAGAGGATTTGGTAGTATGTGGGAAGCACTTAGCAAGAAGACAGATGGTAACCCATCCGTTTCAGCTTGCGGATCCCTGAGGGGAGAAGGTCCTCAGGCAGAAGCCCCCTCCCCGTGGCCCTGGGATGCCAGGCTGAAGCACCAGGGGAAGCTGGCCTGTGGCGGAGCCCTGGTGTCAGAGGAAGTGGTGCTGACTGCTGCCCACTGCTTCATTGGGTGAGCCCTGTCTCCCTCACCTTTGCACCCCAGCTCCCCTGCCCCGTTGCCCAATGCTGTGAGCGCTGTCTGTGCACAGGCGGCAGAGCCCAGAGGAATGGAGCGTAAGGCTGGCTGTCGGGCCAGAGGAGCACAGCCTAAAGCAACTCATCCTGCATGGCGCTTACACCCACCCAGAGGGGGGCTACGATGTGGCCCTCCTGTTGCTGGCCCAGCCTGTGACATTAGGCCCAAGCCTGCGGCCCCTCTGCCTGCCCTATGCGGACCATCGCCTGCCTGATGGGGAACGTGGCTGGGTCTTGGGGCTGGCCCACCGAGGAGCAGGTACATAGGACAGAGCCACCAGCAGCTACCCATCCAGCCTAGAGGCCACTAGGGCAGTCGGGTCTTTCCCTCCCCCCACCACAGGCACCAGCTCCCCTCAGACAGTGCCTGTCACCCTCCTGGGGCCTAGGGCCTGCAGCCGGCTGCATACTGCCCTTGGGAGCAATGGCATCTCCATTCTGCCAGGCATGGTGTGTACCAGTGTTGTGGGTGAGCCGCCCCACTGTGAGGTAAGCTCCGGTCCCCCAAACCCTACCCCAGTCCCCTGGCATCCTCAGCCTGCAGCTCATGTACAAGGCCTGCTCTCACCTCAAGTTCAGCCTTTCTACTAACTGGCACCCTAGCCCCTACTGCCCCTCACAACTGCTCAGGGCAAGAGGAAGTCACCCAGTGTCACCTGACCCCTCGCAGGGCCTGTCTGGGGCACCACTGGTGCATGAGGTGAGGGGCACATGGTTCCTGGCTGGGCTACACAGCTTCGGAGATGCCTGCCAAGGCCCCGCACGGCCTGCAGCCTTCACAGCGCTCCCCACCTATGAGAACTGGGTCAGCAGTTTGGACTGGCAAGTCTACTTCTCCGAGGAGCCCGAGCCCGAGCCCGAGCCCGAGCGCTGCCTGGCCAATACGAGTATGTGGCCCTGGGGCCTTTCTGCTGACTCTCCTCTCCAGCCCCTCTCTGTCTAGAAAGATCTGATCCGAGTCCTCTCTAGACGCCCTGAGTGGGGTGGAGCGGTTCAGACCCGTCTGAACTCAGAATCTGTCTGTCACTGTGGGACTTGGAACAGGCCTCTCAGCCTCTTGAACCTGTTTCCTCATCCATCATGGGGCTCTGTAGCACCTCCTTCCTCCTTCCAAGAGGAGAGTTGTGAGGAGGCCACCACCCACCTCTTCCTCTCCGACAGGCCAACCAGCTGACTGTTGACAGGTGGCTCTGGGATGCTGCCAACACATCACTGCCTCTGCCCCTGTCCATCCCCCCGCCCACACACAATTCCAGGCGCTGGGCAGGCCCAGAAGCTCTGGGAAGGAGCCCGCCTGGATTGGCAGCTACCCCATCTTCCCCCCTGCAGGACAGGGAGATGTCACCTGCAGATGCTCGCCACTCTCAGCTCTGCTCTCCGACGCGACGCAGGCGTCCCAGTTTTCCCTGTTCTTCATCCCATCACATAGAATCACACCAGCCACATACTTGGAAAATTTTCTTTTTTTGGAGGGAGGGGGGGCAGTGGTGCAATTTTCCTTTTTTTAAACTTAAATAAATTGTTACAAAATAGACTTTAGAAAATAAGTTACAAATTGTAGCAAAAGGCCCCCCCCCCCTCCCCGCTCCCCAGGCGACATTCCTTTCCCTGGCTCTCTCTGAATCTGCCTCCCTGGAGCTGGAATCTGGTTGGTGAAGGTGGCCGGCAGACCCTGGCACCAGGTTTCTTGTAGGACGATCATAATGAATTGCATGGTGACAAAGGCTGGGAAAGGAGGCCCTTCAAGGACAGGGACATGAGGAACACCTCACCCCCTGCTCGGGAAAGAAGCCAGATCTCGGTCTTCTTTGCAAGGGGAGAGGACGAGAGACGGAGATGCCCAAACTGCTCCTGAGTAAAACGGAGGTCAAACTTGCCCTGTAGTGATCTTTGGAGAATTGAAGTTCAGAGGGAGAAGCTGAGATCTGCAGGCCACTGGGGTGAAGGGTCCAGAAGTGGGGTCGTGGGGGTGGGTGGAGGGGGCAGTGACGGGCCCGCTGCTGGTGCCTCTGAGGCTCCTGGGGAGAGAGAAGTTACTGAGGGGGGCACACTCCATACAGCTGGTACTCCACTCCCCACACCTGCCCATGGCCCAAGGAACCTATATGAGAGCCCTATAGGCCTAAGACTGCCAGTGAGGTTCCCAGACTTGGCTAACTGGCTCCTCACTCATTCCCTAAAGGTTACGAGAAAGCTTTTATCTTGAACGCCATCTCATCAGCTCTCTTAGGGAACCTCAGCCACCATCCCCTCCTTCCCTGACAATTTCTGGTCAAGAGCCCGCCATCTCAGGACACCCACCCTTGGTGGCCACTAAATGGAACGGGCCCTGGGAGACCTCTAGAGGAGGCGAAGCAGGCAAGCCCAGCGCTTGCGAGGGAACAGGCTGGGCTATAGTCTCGTCCTCCAGCTTGGCTGGGTGGTGACTCGTGGAGATTCCCCGATAGAGAAGGGTGATAGGGGCTAATGACTACTGTTGCTACAGCTGGGCCTGGCTTCAAAGAAACCATCACCTGTGACTCAGCCTTTCAGTTAAAGGCTGCTGGTAGAAAGGGTAGTTTGGTTGGATCCTGAAAAGGACACACACAGCAGATACAGAAAAGGGTTGAATAAAGAGAAGAGACGTGAGGCAATACTGACAGGAAAGGACCAAAGGTCTAGTTTCCAAGAAAAGTAGAGGGGGAGCAGAGGCCAGATGCAGGAAAATGGGGACAGGGAGCTGGGTGCCATTCATTGGCCTAGCTTCTCTGGCCAAGTCAACACAGAAGCCACAAAGTCCAGTCTGGGGGGTGCCTCCCTCAACCCATTCCTCATTCCCTGCCTACTCTAGGAAAGAGTTGAACCTAGATAATCTCTTCCTCTGGGAATCATTACTGGCTGGGTCAGGAGGGTTTCCAGATGTAGTAGCCAGTTGGTGCCCAGCTGCCTTCCCTCCCAAAACAACGACTACTCTTTGGCTCAAGGTACAGCAGAGGAGCCCAGGCAGGCCTCTGCCCCTGCCCACTCCTTATCCCGCCCCATCATGCTATCTATTTACCTGACCCAGGGGTTCAGATCTAGGCCACTCAAAGGGCAGCATCTTCAAACTAGTTTTCTCATTCTATACCCAAGCTTCTGGTCACCTCTTGGAACCCATAGGATCCTTTCACTCCTTGCTTCCCCACTACCTTGGGGCTAGATTTTGCCCACCGCTGTATGCCCACCTCCTCTGGGATCCTTCAATCCTTTGCCCATTCATATCCCCGTACCAGAGTCGGCCACTGTCCGTTCCTCCTGGTGCTGCTGCTGGTGCTGCAGAAAGCTGATGCGGCGGCGGAAATGGCGGGGACAATGGGGGCAGGTGAAGGGCCCCTCCTGGGGTGCATGCACCCGCCCATGGCCCTCCAGCCGAGCAGCTGTCCGGAAGGCCTTGCCACAGATGCTGCAGCGATGGCGTTTGGGGTCCGTGTGGGTCCTGCCATGGTTCTTAAGGGAAAGCAGGTTGGGTAGAAGTTTGGGACAGAGGGAGCAAGGATAGAGTCCAGTGGTGTGGGCTTTCTGGTGGTTCAGTAAGCTACCAGCATGGCGGTACGAGCGCCCACACTGAGCACAGCGGAAGGGCCGTTCTTCATCTCCAGCCATTGCGGACTTGACTCCCTGCCCTGCTTTAGCTGTCTCAGTATCCCCTCCTGGTGCCCTGGGGGGATCTATTGGGGCCTTCTGGGCTTTCCCCTGACCAGCAAGATCGACCTCGTCCTCCACAGTCCCAGCTTTGGGGCCTCTGGCCTCCTCTCTCAGGGGCGGTACCTGACCCGGGCCCCTGGCGTGAGTTTGCAGGTGGCTGGCTAGTTCATGTTGGGACGGAAAGGTTTGGCCACAGCTGGGGCAGGCAAAGGTCCGGGAAGATGTGTGGTTGTGGCTGTGACTCTCAGTGGCCACAGGATTCAAGAACTCCTTGGAGCAGAGCAGGCAATAGCGGCAGTCTGCCCCATGGGTATGGTGGGTCAAGGGGCTTTCCGACTGGCAGGTCTTACCACAATGGCAGCAGGAAAAGGAGTGGCTCTCTGGCTGGAGATGCGGGGTGCTGTCTCTACTGTTCCAGCTATCCACATGACTAGGTCCATTGGGCTGGCTGTTGCCAAGGTGGCAAGAACTTATGGGGACACTGTCTACTGACTCGTCTTCTGGCTCAGTCAGTACATGACCCCGAGGAACCCCATCTCCATGACTCACTGGGCCCCGGTCTCCTTGCCATCCATCCATTTGCCCCATGCCCCAGGACACTGGCTCTGTGGCTTCTGAACCTGCTGACCTGGGCGGGCTATGACTCTGCTCCCCTGGCCTCATGGCTCCATACTGCAGCTGGGGAACTGACTCAGTGTCACCAGACCTGCTCTCTAGTCCCTCCTCATCAGTGAGGTTCCCCTTGCTGCCCTCTGTGCCACCAGGACCCCGCTGGCCACTCTTGGTCTCCTCCTCATGCTCCCGCAAGTGCTGCTCCAGAGAACTCCGGCCAGGGAAGCCCTGGCCACAAAGGGCACAGCGGACAGCTGCCCGCCGGGACCGCCCTGCTCGCCGCCGCCACCGCCGCCTCTCCGAGTGGAGCTTCTGGTGGTCCTTCAAGGCCGTGAGGTTGGAGTAGGTCTTGGGACAGGTGGGACAGCTGTACTGGCCTGTCTCAGGGCTGCACTGGTGGTTCAGGAGGCTGCCAGCATGGCGGTAGCTCCGCTCACACTGCCCACACTGAAAGGGCCCATCTTCCCGAGCCAGTTTTCGGGTGTCCCCACCCCCACCCCGCTCCAGGTGGATCCGCTGGTGGTTAGCCAGCTGTTTCCGCAGGCGGAATGCCTTCCCGCAGTCCCCGCAGCGGAAACGCCGGGGGTCTGCGTGGATGCGCCGGTGGTTCTTGAGGGACATGAGGTTTGAGAAGCCTTTAGAGCAGGCCTGGCAGCCAAAGTGGCCGGTCTGGTGGCTCTGCCGGTGATTAATGAGGCTACCGGCGTGCTTGTATGACCGGCCACACACCTCGCAGCTGAAGGGCCGCTCAGAACTGGCCTCGGTCTGGCAGCCCTTCTCTGCAGTCTCCAGCCTCAGCTCCATCTCCTCCATCTTCAGAGTGGTCTCCTTCCACGTCTCTTCCTTCACCCTTGCCACCTCCTCTGGGGGTTCTATTTTAAATTCCTCTTGAAGCTTCTCCACTTCTGCTTGCCCCAGCCCCTCCTCAGCCACATCCTGGGGCTCACTGCTGCCTCTGGCCTCTGGGACGGGCCCCACCTGGGGTTCAGCGCCTTTGCAGCGTGGATGGTTTCGCAGGTGATTGCGGTAGGCAGCCAGGTTGGGGTAGCAGCGGGAGCAGACAGGGCAGATGTAGTCTCCAGTCTGGTGGATCTTGCGATGGTTCACTAGGCTGCCCCCATGGCGATA
Organism: Antrozous pallidus; assembly: GCA_027563665.1. NCBI lineage: Eukaryota > Metazoa > Chordata > Mammalia > Chiroptera > Vespertilionidae > Antrozous > Antrozous pallidus. Next base: position 113,815,919 of record CM050512.1, on the reverse strand, counting down.
GGTTTTGCCACACTGATCGCAGCGGAAGGGGCGGGGCTGATCCTCCAGAGAACTTTCCCTACCCTGCATGCAGAGGCTGTCTGCAAGCGGGGCACCTACTCCCTCTTCAGACTTTGTGTCTCCACCTTCTCCAGGGAGAGAAGTTACTGTGCCCTCAAAGACACCATCTGCAACAGTTCCCGAGGTATCACCTGACTCTCCCAAGGGTTTGGGAGTCTTGTTCCCAGAACTCTGACTTTGGTGGTGACGCTCCAGGCTCCCTAGGTCATCATAGGTTTGACCACAACAGCCACAGATGTGCCCATAACCGGCTCCATCCAATGCCTCCACCTCCCGCTGCAGCTGATTCAACAGCTCCGTTTCTGAGAGCTGTAGTGGGGTACTATGAGTAGAGGCTGCCACTGCTGCTGCTTCATCTTCCCCCTCCCCGTCCTCCTCCAAGCCCTCAGTCATGCCAGAGGAGTCATGAGCCTGGCGCCAGTGAAGCCTGTAGCCAGCTCGCCCAGGGAAGATCATGCCACAGAGGCAGCAGAGGAAAGGCTGTGCTGGAGCTGCCTCCCCAGGCCTGTGGTTCTGGAAGTGGCTGCGCAGGGCAGGCAGAGAGTCAAACTCCTTTGGGCAGAGGGAGCACTGATAGATGTCTGGTGGGTGGCAGGGCCTGTGGCTCAACAGGCCAGTGGCATGGGGGAACGAACGCCCACAGTCAGAACACGTATGGGAGACCTCAGCCTGCCAGCTAGCGACAGCTTCAGCAGAGTGGGAAGAGCTGGGCTGGCCCGGGGCAGGTTTCTGGTCTTCATCCACCGCGGGGAGACCATCACAGAAGGGTGTCCCATTGCTTTCCTCATCGCCTGGCATTTCCAAGTTGTTAAGAAGGCAGGCCTCCTTCCTTTCTAGTCCTTCCTCAGGACCTCTGCTCTCCTGATCACCCTGGAAACAGGCCTCGTCCCTTTCAGGCCCACATTTGTCTCTTTCAGCATGAGCCTGCAAAGAGTCCCCATCACTTCCCAAGTTGCTTTGGGCTCCACTAGGACTTTCCTCTGAAGGGCCCTGGGGACAGTTCAGGCCCTCATTGTCTTCTACCAACTCCTGGGCCCAGTTCCCACCTGAAGGGAGTTGGGCTTCTCCCCCACCCCCAGCACTGCCAGGCCGCTTCCAGTGCCTCCTGCCCCGCCGCCGACTGTGGCGTCGTAGATGGTTCTTCATGGCAGCCATGGTCTGGAAGTGCTTGGTGCAGGCCCCGCAGCTGAAGTCCCCTGTCTGGTGGGTCTGCCTGTGGTTGATAAGGCTGCCTGAGTGGCGATAGCTCTTTCCACAGTCTCGGCAGGCAAATGTCCGAGGAGGTGACACCCTGGCCTCTGTCTTGCTATTCCCCGCTTCTCCATGGGTCAGGGTGTGATGCTCAAGTTTCTCATGATCTTCAAAGAGCGTCCCACACATGTTGCCTATCTGTGGTGCTGCCGTGTCTGCTGCTGGGGGGACATCAGTGGCCGCCTCTTCATGTTTGCACCCAGTCTCTTGATCTTCACATGGGGCTGCCTTTGCTCCCACTGAGTCAGAGTCAGACTCCACCTTGAGGTGGCTGAGGAGACCTTCAGTCCTTGGGCCTGTGCTGCGACGAGCAGACTTGCAATGGACCCGCACGTGGTTCCGCAGGGCCATAAGGTTGGGGTACTTGCGGGGACAGAGTGAACACTGGTACTCTCCTGTCTGATGGCTGTGGCGGTGGTTCACTAAGCTCCCCCGGTGGCGGTAAGCCCGACCACATTCACTGCATTTATAGGGGCGGTGGTCGAGGGTGGTGGTGGGAACCTCTCTTTCTTTGTGGGTGGTTTCCATCAAAGGCAAAGGAGGTGGTAGCTTGGATGGCTGCTCATCCTCTGCAGCTCCTTGCCGGGATCTGTGATGAGCCCGCACATGGTTTTTGAGAGCAGCTGCATTGTGCAGCTGCTTAGAACAGATAGAGCAAGGATAGACACCTGTCTGGTGGCTCTTGCGATGGTTGATAAGGCTCCCAGCATGACGGTAAGTACGGCCACAGTCCCCACAGCGGAACGGTCGGTATTCCTCCTGCCCACTGTCCTCCAGCTCCCCAGAGACGCTGAGTTCCCCAGAGCCATTCAGCATCGGTGTACTGGGGAGCTGATCCCAGCTGCTCTCATCTGTGTGCCCATTGGTGGTGGGCATCCCTTTCTCTTCCCACAGCTGCTTCAGTCTTTCTCCCTTATGGGACTGCTGGTGTTCCAACAGCTCTTGGGGGAGCCGGAAGGCACGGGGGCAGTGGGGACACTGGTAAGGCCGATATTGGGCATGGAGTCGGGAGTGGTTCTTCAGAGCCATGAGGTTAGAGAACTCCTTAAAGCAAATGGTACAAGGGTAGACGCCCAGAGTATGGCTCTGGCGGTGGTTGGTGAGGCTCCCTGCATGCTTGTAAGTCTTGCCGCACTGACTACACTTGTACCGCCGTTCCTCCTCAGCAGGAGAGGGCTGGGTGGGTTCCTGACCCTCTGTGAAATTCACCACCGACTCAGCCAAATACTGTTCCAAATTGCTAAGGAGGCTGCTGGCCGGAGTGGAGAGCAGTGGGGCTCTGTCCGAGGTGGTGATGGAGTCCCAGCCCTCTGCACCCTCCTCAGGATTTGGCTGGCTTTCCCAGTCTTCTCTTTGTCTGATGGGTGGATCTTCCCAGGTGTCCAGAGCTGCCCTGGGGTCAGGCCCAGATTCAGAGCTAGATGTCTCTTCAGCATGTTTTTTCTGATCCCCCCAGCTTTCCCTATAGCCCAACCTCTGGCCCCAAGAGTCAGTAGACACTGTCTCTCCCTGGAGGCGTGGAGTAGCTTCCTTGGGGCTTCCCTCAAGAGCATGGGTTCTCATGTGGCTCTTGAGGGCCATGGGATTGATGAAGTCCTTGCCACAGGTGGTACAGGGGAAAAGGCCAGTTTCATGGGTACAGTGGTGGTTGACCAAGCTTCCTGGGTGACGGTAGCCCTCCCCACACTGCTGACAGCGGTAGGGCTCCTCACTGTCCTGGTTGGAGGATGGATGGAGCAGTTCACGGTGTTCTGACAGTTCCAGGGCACTAGAAAAGTGGTGCTGACAGTCACTGCAGCTGAGTGAGGTGGGCACATCCTCCATGGGGCAGTGTGGCAGAAACCTGGAGGTTCAGGAAGAGCAGGCAGATGGCAGAGGCATCTTCTTCTGGTGGGGCCCAAAGCCTAGGAAGAGAGGGCAGTGGTCAGAAGGGAGGCCTGAATTAACTTTTACCTCTTGGTTGTATAAGCAACAAGTTTACTAGAGGTCGCAGAGGGGTTCCACAAGCAGCAATGCCCAGGGACCTGCTTTCTACTGGATCACTTAAGGCAACTCTGTACACAAGCTCCCCAAATATGGGAGCTTCCCTGGGCCTAATTCATCCCTAGAGCTATAGATAAGGAAAGTCTAGAGGGATGGAACAGTTACATCCAAAAAGTCAGTTACATCCAAATCAAAGTCTTACTGCACCTAACCTTCTCTCTATAATTCTGAAACAAACAACGTATCTCCTGTGACATCTTAAAAGGAAACCTGAATCTTTTCCAGGGCTCTGAATAAGAGATGTCCAATCCTTATCCCTCAGCTAGGCAGAGTAGCCCACAGGCACTGAAAAAGCAGTCTTTCTCCAGTTGACAGATGAGGGCCTGAGAGCTGTAGTTAGGGCCGCCCTTCAGAGAAGGGGCTGTCTTGTTCCCCCCACACCCCCTATTCCTATCATGGCCACAGAGACTCCTTACCAAAAGACTTCCTTGGCCACTTCTTTCACCTACTTCCCCTGAACCCAAACTATCACACAGCATGGAAATTCCATCCCATTTCTGGTTGTTCTTCACCCTCTCTACCTTTTTCTTCCTGACACCTCACTACAGCCTCGCTGCTGCCCTTGTTCTTCTTCTACCCCCTCTCATAATACTGATGACAGCCGTGCATGCTAATTGAGCATTACCACATACCCAACACTGCTGGATAGAGCGTGAGCCTGTGGACTGAAAGGTCCCAGGTTCGATTCTGGTCAAGGGCACATCCCCAGTAGGGGGTGTGCAAGAGGCAGCTGATTGATGTTTCTGACTTTCTATCCCTATCCTTTCCTCTCTGTAAAAAAATCAATAAAATATTTTTTTAAAAAGAATATTCATTGTGTGACTTGATCCTCACAACACACGGCAATGCCTGTTGTCCCAGTATACACACGAGCAAACCCAATGACTCAAGCAACCTTCTTTCCAAAGCTTTGCACTCTCCATAGCAAGACCCCGTGCCTTCTACATCACCTTGGCTTTCCGACGGATTCTTTACTTCCATTGGACCCCAGTACAACTATCCCCGACTAAACCCCCTCACTGAATCTGCTCCCCGAACTCTCACTTCTCAAAGCCCCTTCGCTTCAAGGACTTCGATCATTTGACCTCTTGATCAGACGAGTCCTCTCGCCTCACTGATCTTCTCGGCCAATTTCCTCTTAAGACCCCTACCTCACACCGGTGGCCCCTTCTCGTTCCCGCCGCGGGTGCGTCCGTTGGGGACCGCGAACGGAAGCGCGCCTGCGCACTGGGACCCTCACTCTAACTGCAGCCGTGCGCCCCAAGGGGTGTCTGTGGGGGCTCTCGTGCTCCCACACAGGCACACTCCGCCAGGGATCCCAGGGGTGGGAGGGGAGGGAAAGAGGGAAGGGAAAAGGGGGAGGAAGGAGATAGAGTAAAAAGGGCGCAGCTGACACGAGCCAGGAGAACCCCCAGCTCCGCGGACACTTCCTATTGTTACTAGGAAACAGGAAGTGTTCTAGCCGCAAAAGCTTCCCCGCGAAACCTCCTCCTGGAGAACACTTCCGGACCCGCCTCCAAGCACCGGGTCTGCGCAGACACACTTCCGGAGCTAAGCAAGAAGTAGCTAAAATGCTACTCAGACCCCGCCCACGCGGGTCAAAGCGCTGGTCGCTTCCTCTAACCATAGCCAGACTTCCGGCAAGAGCAGGGCAGGGAGCTTGGATCTGGCACTTATTGGCCCAGCGTAGAGGCGAGAAAAAGGGTTCGGTAGCCATAACCTCAGTACTTTGGTGACACTTTTCGCGGGGCTCCATGAAAACTCAAGATGGATGGAGGGAGCGTTATGCACTCCTCGCTGTAAAGGGAAATGTGGAATATGAGGATTTAGGCACTACAAGCTTGTACATGGCCTATCTGTCCTCCCAGCTTATAGTTGTTGGTGATCTGGCCCTGAACTAACAGGATCCCGGTGTACATAGTAAGCCTGTCCGGCGTCCCCTGTCTTTAGCACCCACAGAGACCCCCCCTGCAATGTATTCCTCTGCCAACCTCGATAAACTTTGCTTTCTTCCTGGTCGGTGAAGGTCCCTTCCACTTCCGCCCGCCGGTCCCGCCCCCCCCCCCCCCCGCGCGCCTCCGCTGGGTCCTAGCGCCGGCCCCTCCCCAGCAGAGTCTGGGCTCCGTTGGTGAGCGGAGCTGTAGCTGACACCACGGAGCGAGCCCAAGTCCGTCAGGTAGGAAACGCCGGCGAGAAGCCGCGGGGACCCCCAGGCGTCCCCAGCGCGGACAAAACCCGAACGGACCTGTTTCCCTGTGGGTGCCGAGGGCGGATGGGGTTGGCCTGGCGCGAGCAGCGCGGGCGGGGCGGGAGGAGTGCGGCCCCGGGAGGGCGCGGGCGCGCTCCGAGCCCAGCGGGTCCTAGAACCCGCCGGTTGGCCTCGCGGGCCGGCTGTCCTCGCGGGCCGGCTGCCGCGGACGCCCGGGCTCCGCCGGCGCGGCTGCCCGCCTTGCGCGGTGTGGGCCCGGGGGTCCTAGAGCCCGCCACGTTGCGGGCTTTTGTCCCTGGCCCGCAGCCCGCCTAGCGAGAGCCGCGGCGCCTGCGGCCCCCTCCCTGGCCGAGGTCTCGGCCACCCCTCCCGCGGTCCTAGAGAACGCCATTTTGCAGGTCTTTGTCCAGCCCCGGCTCTCGGTCCCATTCATTTGTTCATTCTCTCATTCTTTGTCCCCCCTTGCCGCATTCTCCAAGGCCACGTTTCCCAGGGCTCACTCCGAGATGCGGCAGCTCAAGGCCTCGGCCTGCGCGGCTGTCTGGCGGGGGCGCGGGCGCACAGACGGTTGCTGGAGGCGAGAAGCGCAGCGTTTCTGCAGCTCTCGGCTCAGCGCGTCTAGTAGGCCCTAACGCCCCCCAAACTCCCACCTACCTCCGAGAAAACTGGGGCCTACAGTGCCGTGGCGTGCCTGCTTCCACTGCCTGTCCCTGAGGCCACTGGGGGAACCGGTATTGACTGGAAGGATGCAAAAGAGTTTTCCCATGAGAGAAGGCAAACCGAGGCAGAGGGCAATGCAGGTGAAGATGCATTCAGGTGGGGAAGTTTGAGAATTGTGGCTGGAGCTTAGGTTGCTGTAGGGAGGGGGAAACACGCTGAGCTGAGGCTGGAAAATCGGGTTGGGGTTAGGTCGTGAACTGACCAGATCGGAGGCTAGGAGATAGTTAATTTTCACCTCTGCACGCACTGTTCATACTTAAACGCCTGCCCTCCCACCAAGTGTGTGAGGCCTGTGGGTGACTATTTGTTTAGACATGGGAGACCGAGGTGCAGAGACTATAAAAAGTGGCTCCTTTCCCACCTCATCCCAGCTCCCCAGTCCTAGCCTAGACTCTCCGGGAATTAAATCTGCACTCCCATCAGGCAGAAGGACTTCATGCCTCTCCTAAGCCGGTAGTGAAGCAAACACAAGCCTTCCTCACTAGAGCAGGGAAGCCAGTGTGTGAAATAGGCGTGAAGCTATTTGGACTTTGGGAACCAGGACAGCAGGTAAATTCAGTTAATAAATAGTTGTTGATGGCCAGTCTCACACATGCCTACTATGGGGAAGGCAGAGGCCATAGGCCTGGGTCCGAATTGTGTCTCAGGTTGACTCGTTCAGTTTGTTTTGGGGCACTAGTCACAGTTCTAGGTGTAGTGGGTACAGAATAAGAAAGGTCCCCGGCTCTTGGCTAGCCTAGATTCTTGTGCTGGAGACAGAATTAACAACTAAGCCATAAAATGTGTAAGTGCTATCAAAGTAATAATCAGCGGACAGAGCAGAAGTTTGGGAGGCAGACCATCTAGCTTTGAATACTGGCTATGACTCTCACTACTTCATTTCTGTGTGCCTCAGTGTCCTTGTCTGTAATATGGGGGAAACAACACTTTTTAACTTAGCCTATTCAGACTACTATAGCAAAACAAACCAACAAAAAAACCAAAAAACACCGCAAAACAAACCAACAAAAAACAGCCTGGGAGGCTTAAACAACAGAAACTTATTTCTCACCATCCTGGAGGCTGGGAAGTCCAAGATCAAGGTGCTGGCCAGTTCCTGGTGCGGACGCGTCCTGGCCCGCAGGCACGCACACATCCAATCTGTAACGAACTTCTCTTCTCGGCAGCTGTGAGACTTAGCTTGAGTAGTACACATAGAACTCTCAGAATGATGCCTGGCTGGCTGGTGCTAAGCTTGCAAGAAGGAATGCTGTCCATGTGAGCACCGTGAGGGAAATTGAAGGGGGGAGGACAGAGAATGACTAGCAGGGGTGCTGACAGCATTAAGAAAAGTGGCCTGGAAAGCCCTCTTTGAGACAGTGACAGGACCTGAGACCCAAATGAAACCAAAGACACAGCTACACAAAGATCCTTGGGGGATGGTTCTGGCAGAGGGTACTGTGTAAGAAGGAGTCTAGCTCTTTGAGGAAAAGTAAGGGAGCCTGTGTGGGTGGAGCTTAGTGAGACAGGGAAGAGGAATGGATGTTGAGGTAGGCAGGAGTTAGATGGTTCAAGGCCTTGCTGGCCATGAAAAAAGATATTGGTCTTTGTCCTGGGAGCAGTGGAAAGACGCGATTTGGCTGCTAAGTCTTAAGGAAATGAAGACAGCTAGAGAGTGAGCCCAGCCCACAGACCTGAAGACGTGGGTCTGGCCCAGGGCTCTCTGACTAGCTGTGTGTTCTTGTGCAAGTTTTCCCTTCTGGGGCTTAATACGCACCTCTGGAAACAAGGTGAAGTGAAAACGCCTTGCTCCTGCACGCTGTGAAGACCGAAGGATGTGTCTTCGGTTCTTAAATGTTGAGTGTTAACTGGGATGACCCAGAAAGCGTGCTCACAGTGAACATTTCTGCCCTGCCCCACACTCCCTGGATGCCGAGTCTCATAAGGGGGTTCACAGACCTGTCTTGGGGAAGCATCACTGTAGGGAGTGGTAGGTGAAGCGAGGAGATAATTTTAGACAGGGGCCTAGCCTCCTGGCCCTCTGCTCTTCATGGAGCTGGGTACCTACTGGGACCAATCTGGCGCTCCCCAACTTGTCCCCTGGGAAGTGCCTTAGGAGAGATTTACCCATCCAGCTATCTGGTTTCTGGTTCACAGACAGGAAGATGGAGGCTCAGAGCTCAAAATCCATGGGTCCAGCCTCTGAAAGGGAAGCAGACGTGAAGGGTTCTGGCTCTAGTCTCGGCAGTTCTACAGGGATGAGAGAAGGGGAGGGCCCAGTTGGCAGACAAGACTGTGAGGACCCGACAACTCAAGGCAAGTTAGACAGCCAGATTCAGCTCCCGGCTGCGAATTACTAGGTGTGGCCATGGGCTAGTTATTAAGCACAAGTGTGGCCATGGGCAAGTGTGGCCAAGGTCGTATTGTTTCTCTGGGCCTCAGTTCCCTTATCTGTGAAAAGGGAATAATAATAGTACTTTTCTCATGGTATGGACAGGAAGTTTAAGTGAGTTAATACATGTAAAGAGCTTAGATTACTGCCTGTTATTTAGTAAGTGCTTTGTAAATGTGAGCTATCTTTTTTTATTAAAGAGGAACTTTATCAGTCAGGCTGTCCAGAGATGGTCTGGACAGGAGGTAGTGAGTGCCTCATCCAGAGATAGGGAGAGATCCCCTAGAAAGTTGGTTCTCAAGCCCTTTAACTCACTTTCCAGCCCCAGAATTCAGTGGGAAAAGCAAAGCAACAACAAGGTGATGGTGGGACAGCGTCATGTGGGATTAGGGCCAAAAACCAAATCGGAGATTCAGGAAGAGCTTCCTGGGTGAAGTGGGGCTCAAAGGAAGGATTGATGGGATTTGTAACAGCCAGGAAGAACCTGGGAACTTGCATGGTGTGATGAAAGCCGTGGAAGTTCCTGTGTGTCACCTAGTGCTTTAGGGAGGAGACGCTGGCCGCCTGTGTACACTAGATTATGTGTATAGGGGTGGGGACTGAGGCAGGTCCACCAGGCAGAAGGGTGCTGACTCTAAAGATGCAGCCCTTGCCACTCACTCCAGGAGCTCCCGTGTCCTCCCTGGACCATAACTTAGAAGCCACCAAGCCCTGAGGTGTACAGATAGGGAAACAGGCTTGGAAAGGAGCAGGAGAAAGAACTCAGGCCCCCTACCTCCCAACCTAGCTTCTGGGCACACCAGGCTCCCTTTTCTATTGCAGATCCTCACCCCACCCAGGCCGCCCCCAGCAGCTGTTGCTGAGCACTCCCTAAGTGGATCTGCCTGTAATCCTCTCCCTTCATCCCCCAGGGAGGATGAGCTGGTGTTAGGGCTAATGCAGCTGTTAATCCTATTTCCTTCCAGCCTTGATCCACAGGAACAGCTGTGTGGATGGTTTATGGCTCTGATTCCGTCCCGCTATCTGGTTCACAGATAGGAAGACTGAGAATGAAGGGTCCTCGGAGAGAGCGGCTGTCCCAGGAGGCCAGATCAGACACACTGATTATGACTCAGAGGCTTCTAACTGTTAGCAGTGGTTCAAGCTGCCATTGAGCTTTCTGTGACCAGAGCTAGGAACGCAGGAGCCCCCGGTGATTCCGGAGGGTGGGCCAGGCTCTGCCTGAGGGGAGCCCCTGACAGCCGTGCGAGGCCGGACTTCCGTGTGACCTGCTGCCCCTGAAAGCTGACCAACCAGAGTGGAAAAACCAAGTGCATGTCCGGGGGCCTCTCACTTCCAGACAGACGGTGCCAGTCATCACATTGAGCCCACTGATTTCGCCCTCTCTCGGGCCTACCTCTGCCTTCCCTGGGCACTCGGAGACCCTCGGGCCAGACTCACAGCTGGAGAGTCTGTCTGCAGCCTTGCTAGGACCCTGCGTCCTGGAACAGGCCTGGAGTGCTGAGCTGCTGTGGGAGAGTGGGGAGAGGATGGAGCCGGGTGTTCTGGGAACGCCACCGGGTCTGGGAGAATGACATGCAGGCAGACACTTCGGTGAACCCAGCCTCCTCCCTTAGTCCAGCTCCTTTCACCAGTGAGCAGACAGAGAGGAAACTTGCACCCGCTGTCAGAGCCAGGATGTTCGGAAGGAAGGATGTGGCTCTCCCGGTGGAAAGTACAGATAAGCTGGGGTTCCCACTGAGGCCCCATGAAGGCTTTGGTGACGGGAGAGGCCTTGGAGAGCGGCAAAGGGATGTGGCTTCTGTCTGACTTTGCTTCTCTCGCAGAGCTTTGCCCATGGAGGCCATGGAGGCGGAGACTGTGGAGGCCCGGACCCCGGGCCCCGGCTACAAGCGCTCGGGCCGGCGCTACAAGTGTCTGTCCTGCACGAAGACGTTTCCCAGCGCGCCCAGGGCGGCCCGCCACGCGGCCACACACGGGCCCGTAGACTGCGCGGAGGAGGCGGCGGAGGTGAAGCTGAAGCCAGAGACGGAACCTAAAACAGAGGATGCCAGCGGGGACAAAGTGTCGGGCGCAGCGGCTAAGCCTCGCCCGTACGCATGCCCGCTGTGCCCCAAGGCCTACAAAACGGCGCCAGAGCTGCGCAGTCACGGGCGCAGCCACACAGGCGAAAAGCCCTTCCCCTGCCCCGAGTGTGGCCGCCGCTTCATGCAGCCCGTGTGCCTGCGCGTGCACCTGGCCTCGCACGCCGGCGAGCTGCCCTTCCGCTGCACGCACTGCCCCAAGGCCTATGGCGCGCTCTCCAAGCTCAAGATCCACCAGCGAGGTCACACGGGCGAGCGGCCCTACGCCTGCGCCGACTGCGGCAAGAGCTTTGCCGACCCCTCTGTGTTCCGCAAGCACCGACGCACGCACGCTGGCCTGCGGCCCTATGGCTGCGAGCGCTGCGGCAAGGCCTACGCCGAGCTCAAGGACCTGCGCAACCACGAGCGGTGAGGGCACTTGGGGGGGTGGGAAGAGCGGGCGTGGGGGTGGGGGAAGAGCGGGGGCTGCTCAGTGACCGGTGCGGCCTGGGCTTGGGGCCTGAGGAGCAGACTGAGCCGGCGGGAAGGTGAGTGGGATGGAGCGATGGGCATTGGTGAGCAGCACTTGGGAGGAGCGAGGGCCCCGGACTGGGTGGGCCCGGCATGCGGGGCAGACCGATTGGGGATGGGGCTCTGGAGGAGGCAAGTGGGGCTGATGGGCCTGGGCCCCTGGACATCAGGAAAGGGTCAGGGCCTGAAGTTGGGACTCTGGCGGAGCACAGGGTCTGTGAATGGACCTGGTAAGTCCAGGTCTCTGGAAAGCAGAGAGGGGCCTTTTCTGGGATCTAGATGCGCAAGCTGAAGGTTCTTACTCTGGGGTACGGCTCTGCGTCTTAGGGGATTGGGCCAAGGCCCCCGGGATGTTAGGGCCGCCTTAGTTAACCGTGCGGACGGCAGCAGGGGTCAGGTGATGGGCCTGCCGCCTTCATGCCGGCTCTCCACACTCCGCAGGTCCCACACGGGCGAGCGCCCCTTCCTCTGCTCAGAATGCGGGAAGAGCTTCTCCCGTTCATCCTCGCTCACGTGCCACCAGCGCATCCACGCGGCACAGAAGCCCTATCGCTGCCCCGCCTGCGGCAAGGGCTTCACTCAGCTCAGCTCCTACCAGAGCCACGAGCGCACCCACTCCGGCGAGAAGCCCTTTCTGTGCCCCCGCTGCGGTCGCATGTTCTCTGACCCCTCAAGCTTTCGGCGCCACCAACGGGCTCACGAGGGCGTGAAGCCTTACCGCTGCGAGAAGTGTGGCAAGGACTTCCGGCAGCCAGCCGACCTGGCCATGCACCGGAGGGTGCACACCGGCGACCGGCCGTTCAAGTGCCTGCAGTGTGACAAGACGTTCGTGGCTTCCTGGGACCTTAAGCGTCACGCGCTGGTGCACTCGGGCCAGCGGCCCTTCCGCTGTGAAGAGTGCGGACGAGCCTTCGCCGAGAGAGCCAGCCTCACCAAGCACAGCCGCGTGCACTCGGGCGAGCGCCCCTTCCACTGCAACGCCTGCGGCAAGTCCTTTGTGGTGTCCTCAAGCTTGAGGAAGCATGAACGGACGCATCGAAGTAGCGAGGCCCCAGGGGCCCCCCCACAGCAGGAGCTGGTAGTGGGCCTAGCACTGCCTGTCAGCGTGGCAGGCGAGGGCTCAGTGGCCCCCGCAGCAGAGGCAGGGCTGGGGGACCCTCCGGCGGGGCTGCTGGGGCTGCCCCCAGAATCGGGCGGTGTGATGGCCACTCAGTGGCAGGTGGTGGGCATGACGGTGGAGCATGTGGAGTGCCAAGATGCTGGGGTTGGGGAGGCCCCTGGTCCCTTGGGGGGGACAGGGGAGGTGGGGGGTGAGGAGGTGGACGAGAAGCCTCCGCAGTTTGTGTGCCGGGAGTGCAAGGAGACATTCTCCACGCTGACTTTGCTGCGAAGGCATGAGCGCTCACACCCCGAGCTCCGGCCCTTTCCCTGCACCCAGTGTGGCAAGAGCTTTTCAGACCGGGCTGGGCTGCGCAAACACAGCCGCACACACAGCTCTGTGCGCCCCTACACCTGCCCCCACTGCCCCAAGGCCTTCTTGAGTGCCAGCGACCTACGAAAGCACGAACGCACCCACCCTGTGCCCATGGGGACCCCCGCGACTCTTGAGCCCCTTGTGGCTTTGCTAGGAATGCCTGAGGAGGGGCCAGCCTGAGGCCCGTGGCCCCTCCTCCGAACTCCCAGTTCAGCCCCACAGGGTGCCTCCTGAACCTCCTCTGCCCAGCTGACTCTTAGGCTCCAGATCCCTGTCCCCCAGTAGCCAGCTTATCTTCCCAACAAAGAGACGTGGGGACAGTGGAGGCAGGCACCTGTTGTTCAGAACATTAAAGCATCACTTTGACACTGGGTTGACTCCTGTGTTCTAGTTGGGGGTTCGGGAGGGAGTTTGAGCATTAGACGAGGTTCAATGCAGATTCCTAGATTGACAGTTTAGAAAGTAGAAGGATCTTTGGGTGTGTTTTTTCAGAGTGTTTTAGAATGCCTTGTGACAAAGGGTTTCATGGTCAAGTAAGTACAGGAAATTCCCTGTGGCTTTCTTGGGGATTTTGATTAAAAGTGTGTTAAAGTCATTCGTAAGTACCGCAATGAACAAATCTATTTAGCTTTGTTTATCCCATACTTATATAACCATGGAAATGGAAACCTTTTACTGAGTAGTTTTCCTTTTATCCTTTTTACAGAGAATAAACTGAGGCCCAAAATTAGTATATTCCTTATACACTGCAGTAACAAATTGGAAGATATACTTGGAAAAAAAGGGGTCCCCTTCACAATTACAATACCCATAAACTACAAAGTAAGAAGCCTTACAAGAAACATGTAAACCTATGTGAAGAAAATGCTCTCTGGAAGGATATGACATACATCGGGTACCCACACGGGAAGACATTAAAAGATGTTGACCTGAGCCAGTTTGGCTCAGTGGATAGAGCGTCAGCGGTTCAATTCCGATCAAGAGCATGTCCCTCAGTTGCAGGCTCCTTTCTGACCCCGGGCCTGGTTGGGGCACGTGCGGGAGGCAACCAATCAATGTGCTTCTCTCACATTGATATTTCTCTGTCTTCCCCTCTCTCTTAAAAAAAAAAAAAAGATGGATTTTCCCCAGCTTAATGCTTAAACTCATTGCTATCTAAAAAGGTTTTTAACAGAACTTAAAAATCTGAAGTTCCTATGCAATACATTTTTTAAAAACAGTGGAGGCAATGTGTTTACATACTAGATAATCAAACACCAAAAGCACTGGAGTAAAAGTATTGACACAAGAATAAATTAGTGGAGTTGGGGAGAGGGTTCAGAAACAGCCGTAACTATTTCTGGGAATTCAGTTTGTGATAAAAAATGATTATTCAAATTAGTGGGAAAAGATAGGCTATTGAGTAGCTTTAGTTATATCTGTACTCTGAAAAGTTACACATCTTCCTGAGCAATTTTTCAAAGACCAAAATAAATAAAAATGAGGCTTCACATTTGGTGTAACTTGGTACAGCCTGTCGGGAAGATGATTTGATTATATTTCTAAAAAAGTTAAATGGACGTACCCTTTGGCTCGGCAAGTACACCTAAAGAATTTACACCTCAAATTTATTTTTCCACTTAAGTGGGAAAATTGAGGGTAGTGTTTAATACAGCAGAATTTGTGATACTGGGAACACCTGAAATGTCTATTGGCAAAGGACTAAGGCTAGCCACTGTAAAACATTGTGCAGCTGTTTAAAAAAATGAAACTTATCAGTTTGTTTTTTAACAATGTCAAAAAATATGTCAAATGAAGAAAAAGTGCAAAGCAGCATGGTTAGTATGGGCTAAATTACACATAAGTGCTCAAGTTTCTATAGAATATTTCTAAAAGGATACTTCACTGATTTTGGACTATACATTTCAGCCCCTAAGGCTTTCCCCATTTATAAGCCAAAACAGAGCCAAAGTCAGAATGGACCAGATCCTCTTCTATGCTTTTGTCATTTCTAGACTTGGGGCCGTCCGAGAAATGTGTGCAGTCTACCTCCAGGCCCATGTGCCAGTCAGGAGGGACTTTGCAGCAGCTGGCTCTAGCCCAGGACTGGCATAGCAGGTAGCACCAGGAATGGAAGTAATGGGTAATCCCTTGATGTCAGGGGACAGACAGCATTGCTGTGCCCAAGCTTGCCCTCATTCCCCTCCCCTCTTTCTCTTTATATATTTTTATTGATTTCAGAGAGGAGGAGGAGAGAGAAACATAAATGATGTGAGAGAATCATTGATCAGCTGCCTCCTGCACACGGTACACTGGGCATGTGCCCTTGACTGGAATCAAACCCAGGACTCTTCAGTCCACAGACTGATGCTCTATCCACTGAGCCAAACCAGCTGAGACCTCACTCCTGTTCTTTGTAGCATAAGAAGGGCATGTTGCAATAACAGGGGCCAGGGTGTCATGACTGCAGAGAGTACTAGTTTGACCAAGGGCATTCACTGCCCATCCCCATACCCAAAGCAAGACAAGCACTGATCCCAAGTCTCCCGCCTGTTCAGGCTGGGGCCCAAGTCTGAGATAAGGGGTCCGAGAAAGAAACAAACTAAATGGGGCTGGAACAGGGGGACTTTGGTTACTATTGACTTGTGACCTTGAGCAAGATGATTGATCTTGGGAGTTGGGGAGGCATCTTTTAGAAATTGGTACAAAGATACCATATATATTAATCAACAGGTATATTTGGGCATTTATGCACAATGAAGGGAAAAGTGGGTCTGGGCCCAGACAATCCACTGATCCCTTGGTTCTTCTCGGACACCCCAGGCATCCCTTAACCAGGCCTGCTTCCTGAGGACTTCAACAAGCTGACTTAAAAGACAACAAAAAAACAGCGATATTAAGATGTAATTCATATACATAAATTAACCCATCTGAAGTGTATAATTCAATGGTCTTTAGTACTTTATGCAACCATCACATTCTAATTTTAGAATATTTTTATCCCCCTAAAAGAAACTCCATGCCCATTAGCTAGCTATCACTGCCTATTCTCTTCTCTCCCCCCAGCCCCCACATCCAATTCCTCAGCCTGAGTCAACCACTAATCTTATATCTGTCTCTGTGGGTTCATCTATTGTGGATACTTCATGTCGGGTTCATGCAGTATTTGGTATTTTGTTACTGGCTTCTTAGCATAATGTTCTCAAGGTTCATTCATATTGTTTTTCCTTTTTATTGTCAAATAATATTCCATTTTATGGATATACCACTTTTATTTATGTATCATCAGTGATTGGCAATGGGCTTCCATTTTGTCAATTGAGAATAATGCTGCTCATGAACATTCACATACAAGTTTTTGTGTGGACATTTTTTTTCAATTCTCGGTATATATCTAGGGGTGGAATTGCTGGGTCATGCAGTTACTGTTTAACCGTTTGAGGAACTGTCAGACTGTTTCCTCAAGTGGCTGCACCAATAGGGTACGAATGTTCAGATTTTCCCACATCTTCATCCACAGTGTTATTATCTGTCTTTTTTATTATAGCCATCCTACTGGATGTGAATTTGTGTTTTGATTTGCATTTTTGTAATGGCTAATGATGGTGAACATCTTTTCATGTATTTATTGGTTATTGTTTATAACCCTCGGATAATGTCTATTCAAATCCTTTGCCCATTTTCTTTGGGTGCTATTGTTAATCCTCACCTAATGATATGTTTTTTCCATTGATTTTTCAAAGAGAAAGAATGGAAGGGAGGAAGGGAGTGGGGAGAGAGAGAAACATCAGACACATTGATTAGTTGCCTCCTGCACATGTCCCAACCAGGGGTGGGGAGTGACCCCACAACACAGGTAACTCGCTTTTGACTCGGAATTGAACCTGTGACCCTTCTGTGCCTGGGCCGACGCTCTAACCACGGAGCCACACCGGCAAGGGCCTTTGGCCATTTTTTAATTGGGTTGTTTGACTTATTGATATTGAGTGTTAAGAGTTCTAGATATAAGTTCCTTATGATTGGCAAAAGTTTTCTCCCATTGTGTGGGTTGTCCTTTTACTTTCTGGTAGTGTCCTTTGAAGCGCAAAAGTTTTACATTTTGATGTTCAATTTATTTTTTCTTTTGTTGCTTGTCCTTTGACAGTCATATTTAAGAAATCATTTCCTAATCTTGGTCGTGAAGATTTATGCATATGTTTTCATCTAAGAGTTTTATAGGTGTTTACAACCCACTTACAAACTTACATTTATAGTTTATCATTTATCTTATAAATCTAAGAGTGCTTAGATTTAGGTCTTTGATCCATTTTGAATTAGTTTTTGTATATAGTTTGAGGTAGGAGGTCCAACTTCATTCTTTTATATGTGGGTATTCAACTATCCCAGAAACAATTGTTGAAAAAGCTTTTCTTTGTCCATTGAATTGTCTCGACACCATTGTTGGAAATAAATTAACTGTAAATATGAGGGTTTATTCCTGAGCTCTCAATTTTATTCCCTGAATGTGCCTGTATCTTTATTTATGCCAGTACCACACTGTTTTGCTTGCTGTAGCTTTGTAGTACATTTTAAAATCAGGACCTGTGAGTCTTCCAACTTGTTCTTCTATTTCAAGATTATTTTTGTTTTTCTGGAACCCTGGCATTTCCATACGAATTTTAGGATCAGCTTATCAATATTTGCAAAAAAGAAACAAAAAAGAAAAGGAAAAGAAGATAGCTGGAATTTTTATAGGAATTGCATTGAATCTATAGATCAGTTGGAGTATTGCCATCATAATAACATTAAATATTCTGACCAGGAGCATGGGATATTTAAAATTTTACTTAGATGTTTAGTTTCAACAGTGTGTTCTAGTTTCCAGGATATACATGTTACAGTTCTTTTGTTAAATTTATATCTAATTATTTTGTTATTTTTGTTGCTATTATAAATGCAATTGTTTTCTTTGTATCATTTGTGGATTGTTCCTTGCTGGTCATGAGAAATACAATAGATTTTTGTACATTATTCTTGTATTCTGCAATCTTAATGAACTAGCTTATTAGCTCTAATAGTTTGTGTGTGTGTATTGCTAAGGGTTTTCTATATACCAGATCATGTCATTGGTAAATAGAGATAATTTGCTTCTTTTCTAGTCTGGATGCCTTTTATTTCTTTTTCTTGCTTAATGCCCAGGCTAGAACTTTCAGTACAGTATTAGATAGAAAGGTGGGAGCAGACATCCTAATCTCAGGGCAAGACATCCAGTCTTTCACCATTTAAGTATGATGTTAATAGTGAATTTTTGTATATGCTTTTTGATAATCAGCAAGTGAAGGATGTTCCCCTTTATTCCTAGTTTCTTAAGCTTTTAAAAATTATTATTATGAAAATGCTGGATTTTGTCAAATGTATTTTTTGTTTCTATTGAGATAATCATATTTTTTGTTCTTTAGTCTATTAATACTAGAGGACTGATGCACAAAATTTATGCAAGAGTAAGCTTTCCTTCCCCTGACTGATGGCACCAGCTTCCCTCTGGCACCCAGGGCCCGGGCTTCCCTTGCAGGCCCAGCTTTGTCTGGAAGGATGTCCAGAAGGACATCTAATCTAATTAGCATAATATGCTTTTATTATTATAGGTTCTGTATTACATTAATTGATTTTGGATGTCAAACCAACCTTGCATTCCTCAGATAAATCCTACTTGGCCATACTGTACAATCATTTTTATATATTTCTAGATTTGGTTTGTTAAGGAAAACAAAATTTTGTTGAGGATTTTCATATCTATTTTCATATGAAAAATTGATCCATAGTTTTTTATTTTATTTTATTGATTTTAGAGAGAGAGAGAGAGTGAGGAAGAGAAAGAGAAGCACTGGTTTGTTGTTCCACTATGTACGTATTCATTAGTTGCTTCTTGTATATGCCCTGGCTGGTGCAATGCTCTAACAGCCGAGCTACCCAGCCAGAGCCTGTAGTGTTTCTTGTGATGTCTTTGTCCAGTTACGTTATCTGGATAATGCTCAGATAGTCTGACTTCTGACCCTTGCTTTTCTTCTGCTCCAACTTCCTTTACCTCCCTGGCTCTCTACCAGAACTGCCCCAGGTGGTGAATGCATCATGGGAGTGCGAAACCACAGGCTCTGCTGCTGGCACAATAGCTGGCATCACCCCCAGTGTGTACTGTGGAGTGGAGTCATCCTCTCCCCAGCCCAGTGGCTAGATAAACCGAAGTTTCTCACAGGATCAGGGCTGAGGCAGAGGTCGGACAAAGCAGCAGGCCTTGTAGGTTGGGGCAGTTATTCTGGATTCAAGTGGGGAATTTCGGAGACTCACTCTCAATTACTAGTACATACACACAGCCCATTCCCAACAGAAATCCCTGCCCTTGCAAACTACCTTTCAGTCCCTACCCCAACTCTGACCTCATCTCTTCTCTACTACTTCCACTCAGCATGCTGGCCTTCTATTTATTTGTCCCCAGTCGGTGGCCTTTGTACTTGCCCTTCCCTGGAGCTGCAGCCCATTGCCCTAAATTTTCCCATGATGCTCTTTCTCTTCAGTCAAGTCTCAGTTCAAAGCTTACTATATTGGATTTCTATTGCTGCATCTTAAAAAATATTTTAATTGATTTTTAGAGAGAGAAAAACATCAGTTTGTTATTCCACTTATTTATGCATTCACTGGTTGATTCTTATATGTGCCCTGACCTGGGATTGACCCACAATCTTGGTATATTAGGGCCACGCTCTAAGCAATTGAGCGACTCAGCCAAGGCCAAATTTAATATCTTAAAAAATAGTACCCATTTATTATCTCATAGTTCTGTAGGTCAGAAGTCCAGGCTGATTCAGCTAGTTCCCTACTTAGGGTCTCACAAAGCTGAAGTCAAAGTCGTGGCCGGCCTGGCTTCTCATCTGGAGCCTTTGCTATAGAATTCTCCTCCAGTCTCATCTAGGTTATCACTGCATTCAGTTCCATTTGGCCACAGGACTGAGATCCCCGTTTATTTGCTGACTCAGCCAGAAGTCACTCTCAGCTGCTAATAGCCATCTACATTCATTGGCTGAGGGCCACTCCATATTCAAAGTTGGCAATAGCACATCAAGTTTTTCTGATTCAAATTTCTCAGATTTGTTCTGTCTTCCTCCTCTGTCACTAGCCAGAGAAGTTTCTCTGCCTTTAAGAGCTCATGTAATTACCTGGGATCTACCTGAATAATTCAAAATAGTCTATCTTAAGGTCAACTGATTAGTAAACTTACACTTGCAAAATATCTTTTGCCATGTAAGATGATAGTCAAAGGGATTAGGGCATGGAATCTTTGGGGGCCATTATTCTCCTTAGCCCTCAAAAATTTGCATCTGGGAAAAAATCAAGATGGTGGCATAGGTAAACACCTAAACTGTTGCCTCACACAACAATTTCAAAACTACAACTAAAAAACAAAATGGACATCATCCAGAACTGGCTGAGTGGAAATTCTACAACTAGAAAAAAGAGAAAAGCACCCTGAGACTCGGAGGAGCTACAGAAGGCCGAGGTACAGAGATGCACGCGGAGAGGGTGGGCAATGGAGTGCACGGCTGGCTTTCTTAAGCAGCAGGGAGACAAAAGCTCCCGACTGTGCTAAACTCCAGTTCTGGGCGAGGCTCTGGACCCAGACTCAAACGGGATGAAACTGGAATGTCAGGAAAGAGAAAAGCACACAGACTCAGAGGAACTGCGGAAGGCAGAGGTACTGAGGTGCACACGTGGAGAGTGCAGAAAACTGAGTGCGCAACTGTCTTTCTCAAGTGGGAGGGAGACAGAAGCTCCCGACTGCACTGAACTCCAGTTCCAGGTGAGACTCTGGGGACCCAGATTCATTCAGGGAGAAACTGGACTGTCTGGCAGTTGGCGGAACTTGAGGGTGGCTTTCTCTCAGAGGTGCTTGCAACGATTACCACGGGACACTTAGACAGAGGGGCCTATTGGGCAGGGCTGACAGGAAACCAATACTGTTTGTTCCGCCCTGAGACTCCGCCCAATCCAAGCTGGGCACGAAAATATTTGCAAGTCTTGTCTCATAAGGATGCCTTCAACACAGAAGTTCTCCCAGCGTAGACACAGCTGATCCTCACTGCCAATTGGCCTGGAGGTCAATTCCTCCCAGTGATACCAACAACAATCAAGGCTTAACTACAACAAGGCTGAGCACACAGTCCACATCATAATTAAAATGCCAAAAGCAAAAGACAAAGAATATTAAAAGCGGCAAGAGAAAAAGAGTTACCTACAAGTGAGTACCCATATGACTTTCAGAGGATTTCTCAACAGAAACTATGCAGGCCAAACAGGAGTGACAAGAAATATTCAAAGTAATGAATAGCAAGAACCTACAACCAAGATTACTCTACCCAGCAAAGCTATCATTAAGAATTGAAGGGCAGATAAAGAGCTTCACAGATAAGAATAAGTTAAAGGAGTTCATCACCACCAAACCAGTATTGTATGAAATGCTGAATGGTTTTCTTTAAGAAGAGGAGGAAGAAGAAAAGGTAAAGATAAAAATTATGAACAACAAATACATATCTATCAACAAGTGAATCTAAAAATCAAGTGAATAAAAAATCAGATGAACAGAATAAACTAGTGAATATAATAGAATCAGGGACACAGAAAGGAAATGGACTGACAATTCTTGGGGAAAAAGAGGTGTGGAGGGTATGGGAAGAGACTGGACAAATATTGTATACCTATGGATGAGGACAGTGTGGGGGGTAAGGGCAGAGGGTGCAGTGGGAACTGGGTGGAGGGGAACTATGGGGGAAAAAAGAGGAACAATTGTGATAATCTGAACAATAAAGATTTATTTTAAAAAAATTTTAAATTGCATCTATCCCATATGTAAAGTACACTCACTTCTTCCCAAGGTCCTTAAAAGTTTCATCCCACTAGATGTAAACTCCCAAGTCTGAGTCCAAAAATCTCATACATTTCATCAAATCAAAAGTCCCTAATCTAATTATCTAAATCAGATGCAGATGTGGCTGTGGGTATACTCCACCCTGGAGCACAAGTCTTCTCATCTGTGGGCCTGTGAAACTGAAGGAGAGTAATGTTCTCCCAACTGCTATAGTGTGACAAACAGAGTAATAGCTACAGACATTCCGGTCCAAAAGGGGGAGAATGGCTTTTTCCAAAATAACGGCAAGTTAAGTGACAATCTCCCAGGACCAAACTGGAATTACAGCTAAAATATAGACAAACCATCCTGAATAATCAACTCAAGACTAGCTGGAGAGATGCCTTATAACCAAGGACATAAAGTGGAGACTGACTAGAGACTGGAAAGAAGAGTGGAGGCCAGGCTCCCATAGACATCAGCTGAAGTTCTGGAGGGATATCTCAGTGGTGGGGGGTTCCCCCTGAAAACTTTGGTGTCTAAACCCCAAGTTGGGCTCCCCAGGCCGAAGCACCAGAACTGAGAAAGATAAATAGGATATAAAATAAAATAAAAACAACAGAAGGATAACTGTCTGCCAGCCAGAGATGACTGGAAATGCAGGCACCCTCTTCAAGGACCAACACACAAAATTTTGTGTGCATCCACTCAACTTTGGTTCCAGCAGAGGGAGGGCAGAGTGGACTAGAGCTGTGTGAAGAGAATCCAGGATTGGGGGCTCAGGGTTAGAGCTCAAAAGGCAGCAGCCTGTATTCATCTGCTGAGTCATTCCCCCATATTTCAGAAGACACCTTTCTCAGACAGACCTTCACCATCCAGATAGCTTTTGGTTGGGTACGGAAGCAATTGCACCACCCTTTGGAGTTTACATCTTATGGTCTATAGCTCGAGACTCATTAAGAGACTGAGAATAAAAATCAGCCTGCAAGCATAGGCTGATCTCTGGATGCTTTGAGTCTTTGCCTGACCTGCTACTTGAATTAGGGCTAGGAAAAGCAGACCTTGGTGTACATCTTGGTCCTTTTCAAAGGCATCCACCCCAGCAGAGGGAGCCACAAACTGTGGATTGCTGAGAGGTTCAAACATCATACTCCAGCCCCATCACAAACAGCATCTGATCACCACAGACCCTCCAAAAAGAATGGGAGTCATAGCAGATCTACCTAATACATAGAAACAAACTCAAACAGAGAGCTGAAATGGGAGGGCAAAAAAAAAAAAAAACAAGCCCCAAATGAAAGAATGAGAATCCTCCAGAAGAAGAGCTAAATGAAATGGATATAAGAAATTTATCAGATATAGAAATCAGAATATTGTTTACAAGAATGCTCAATAGCATGAGAAAAGATATATAAACTATGAAAAATGACTAGACAGAAATGAAAAATGACATACCACTCCTATATAATAAAAGTAATATGCAAATTGACCATACTTCCCATCAAGCCACGTCCACAAGCAATGCCCACCAGCCAATCAGCAGCTGGGGTGGAACCAGCCAGTGAGTGCACGGGCCAGGGGAGGCGGGGCTGAAGAGACCAGGGCTGTGGGGGGCAAGGCTGAGGAGGCCAGGGCCGTGTGGGGGGCGAGGCCGAGCCAGCCAGGGCCGTGGGGGGGGCTGAGGTAGCCAGGGCCAGAGGGGGCGGGGCCGAGGCCCATGCTAGTTGGGCATGAGCTGGCTGGGGCGAAGGCCCAGGCTGGGGGAGGGGGGTAGAGCTAGTACGGAGCCAGCCATCGGCCCCATTGCAGGGCGATGGCTTGGCATGCTGGGGGTGAGTGGTCAGTAGGACATCCCCTGAGAGCTCCCAGTATGTGTGAGGGGGCAGGTTGGGCTGAGGGATCACCCACCCCAGTGCACGAATTCCATGCACTGGGCCCCTAGTAATAAATAACATATAGGAAGGAATAAACAGTAGATTAGGGAAAGCTGGAGATTAGATCAGTGAATTAGAAGACAGGGTAGAAGAAAAATCACTCAGAGAACAAAAAGAAAAAAAACAATTAAAAAACAGGACAACTTAAAGGACCTGTGGTACAACATGTAATGTAACAATATTCACATCATAGGAGTATCAGAAGGTGAAGAAACTGAGCAAGGGCTAGAAAACCTGTTTTAAGAAATGATGGCAGAAAACTTCCCTAACCTAGTGAAGAAAAAAGTCACCCAAGTTCAGGAGGCACAGAGAGTCTCAAGCAAGAAGAACCCAAAGAGGCCCACACCTAGATACATCATAATTAAAATGCCAAAAATTAAAATCAAAGAGAGAATCTTAAAAGCAGCAAAAGAAAAGTAATTTGTTACCTACAAAGGAGGTCCCATAGGCTGTCACTGATTTTTCATCAGAAACCCTACAGGCCAGAAGAGAATGGCATGAAGTATTCAAGGAAATGAAAACCAAGAATCTGAAACTAAGACTACAATATCCAGCAAGGCTATGATTCAAAATAGAAAATAGATGATGAAATAAAGACCTTCCCAGACAAAATAAATAAATAAATAAAGGCTAAAGGAGTTTATCACCACCAAACCAGCATAGCAAGAAATGTTAAAAGGACTATTGTAACAAGAAAAATTATATATAGAGAAGGATGGGAATAAAGAATTAAAATGGCAGCCTAGCTGGTTTATCAGGAGTAGATAGAGCATGAGCCTGCGAACTGAAGGGTCCTGGATTCGATTCTGGCCAAGGGCATATGCCCAGGTTGCTGGCTCGATCCCCAGTAGGGGGCATGCAGAAGGCAGCGATCAATGATTCACTCTTATCATTGATGTTTCTATCTCTTCCTCTCTAAATCAATAAAGAAATATATATTTAAAATAATTAAAATGGCAATAAATAAGTACCTATCCACAATAATAGGGTAGGAGTTTAAAAATGATGGCCAGATTAAGTGGGTGCTACACAGACATGCAACGAGGACCAAACTGGAATTACAACTAAAACACACCAAAAAATAAAAATAAACCACACTAAACCCTGAATAATCAACTGAAGACTAGCTGGAGAGAATCCCGATAACCAAGGATGGAAAGTGGAGGCCACATAAGAGACTGGTAGGAAGGGCAGAGGCATGAGAGGGCTGGAGGAGCTACCACGGAGAGCAGCTGAAGTTGCAGAGAGATATTACAACTGCATGGGGTTCTGAGAACTCTTGCATCTAATACCCAAGGTAGGCCCCCCCAGCAGAGAGCTCCAGAACTGAGAAAGGTACCCACATAACATCTGACTGTGAAAAGCAGCAGAACTGTGGTCTGCCAGGAAAAGACAGCTGGATATGCAGGCATCCTCTTAAAGGGCCAATGCACAAAATTCCACGTGCAGCCACTTACCTTGTGCTCTGGCAGAGGGAGGGCAGAGTGGACTGGAGCTGTGTGAGCAAAGGCCAGGATGGGGGCTCTGGGTGAGACCTCAGAAGGCAGGCACTCCGGTTCCCTGTGCTGAGTCATTCTCTCACTCTCTGCTATGGAGGTCACCTTTCTTAGGCAGACATTTACTATCCTGGAGGTTTTTCCTGGTTGGAGGACAGTTGACCCACCCTATTGGAAAATACTGTGCCCCATAGGGTGGAGTTCCTGAGGCCCATTAAGGCACTGAGAATAACAATTAGCTTCCAAGCAGAAGCAATTGCCCCACCCTATTGGAAAAACTCTCACCACATTTGTGACAATTGCCTGAGGGCTACTCAAGACTGAATCCAATCAGTCTGCAGGCAGAAGCAGTCTCTGAAGACTTTGAGTCTTTGCCTAATCTAATCAGTCAGAAACAACATTTGACACTATCCTGCACTAGAGATTGAGAGGCATAGCAGAACTACCTAATACATAGTCACAAACCCAACAGGCACCCAAAATGAGGAGACAAAGAACCCCCAAATGAAAGAACAAGAGAATTCTCCAAAAGAAGAGATCAGTGAAATGGAGATAAGACATTTATTTGATATAGAGTTCAGAATAATGATGATAAAGATGCTAAACATAATGAGAAAAGGTACAGTGGCATTAAAAAAGAACAGTCAGCCGAGACCGGTTTGGCTCAGTGGATAGAGCGTCAGACTGCGGACTGAAGGGTCCCGGGTTCGATTCGGCAAGGGCATGTACCTTGGCTGCGGGCACATCCCCAGTATGGGGCGTGCAAGAGGCAGCTGATCGATGTCTCTCTCTCATCGATGTTTCTGACTTTCTATCCCTCTCCCTTCCGCTCTGTAAAAAATCAATAAAATATATTTAAAAAAAAGAACAGTCAGAAATAAAGAATGACATAACATAAAAAAATAACACATTGGATGGAATACACAGCAGATTAGGTGAAGCTGAGGATCAGATAAGTGAATTAGAAAATAGGGTAGAAAACATCACTCAATCAGAGAACCAAAAGGAAAAAGCAACTAAAAAACAGGAAGACAGCTTAAGGGAGCAATGGGACAACATGAAACATAACAATATTCACAGAGTAGGTGTGCCAGAAGAGGCAGAAGGGAAGAAAGGGATAGATGACATGTTTGAAGGAATAATGGCAGAAAATTTTCCTAACCTGGTGAAGGAAAAGGTCACACAAATTCAGGATGCACAGAGAATCCCATGCAAGAAGAACCCAAACAGCTCACACCCAGACACATCATAATTAAAATGCCAGAAATTCACAAAAAAGAGATAATCTTAAAAGCAGCAAAAGAAAAGCAAACGGTTATCTACAAAGAAGCTCCCATAAGGCTACCACTGATTTTCCATCAGAAACTCCACAGGTCAGAGGGAATGGCATGAAGTATTCAAGGTAACGGAAAGCAAGAATCTGAGACCAAGATTACTATATCCGGCAATGCTATCATTCAAAATATATAGTGAAATAAAGAGCTTCCCAGACCCCCCCCAAAAAAAAATGGTTAAAGGAGTACATCACCACCAAGCCAACATTACAAGAAATGCTAAAGGAACTGCTGTAATGAGAAGAGGAAATAGAGAAAGAAACCTTTATTTTTAGAATTAAAATGGCAATAAATAAGTACCTATCAATAATAACCTTAAATGCAAATGCATTAAGTGCTTTAATCAAAAGACATAGAGTAGCTGAATGGATACAAAAACATGACCCAACCATATGCTGTCTACAAGAGACCCATCTCAGGACAAAAGACTCACACAGGATATCAGAGAAGGGATGGGAAAAAATTTTTTTCAGGATAATGGAAAATTCAAAAAAGCTAGAGTAGCAATACTCATATCTGATAAAATAGACTTCAAAATGAAGGTCATCACAAGAGACAACAAAGGTCACTACATAATACTAATGGATCAATCCAACAAGAGGATAGAATCCTGGTAAACATATGAACCCAATATAGGAGCACCTAAATATAGGTTTATAAAAACTACTAGAGGGGAGAAACCAAGATGGTGGCATAGGTACACACCTAAACTGTTGCCTCGCACAACAATTTCAAAACTACAACTAAAAGACATAAAGGACATCATCCAGAACCACAGGAAGGCTGGCTGAGTAGAAATTCTACAACAAGAAGGAAAGAGTAAAACACAGAGACTCAAAGGAGCTGCAGGAGGCAGAGGTACCGAGGTGCATGTGCACGGAGAGAGCGGGCAACTGAGTACGCAGCAG
Source organism: Antrozous pallidus (assembly GCA_027563665.1). NCBI lineage: Eukaryota > Metazoa > Chordata > Mammalia > Chiroptera > Vespertilionidae > Antrozous > Antrozous pallidus. The sequence goes on along the minus strand of CM050512.1, from coordinate 113,788,671 downwards.
GCTTTCTCAAGTGGGAGGGAGACAAAAGCTCCTGACAGTGAGACTCTGGGGACCAGACTCATTCAGGGAAAAACTGGACTGTCAGTGGGCGGAACTCAAGGGCGGCTTTCTCTCAGAGGTGCTTGCAGCTATTATCATGGGACACTGGCAGGGGCCTATTAAGGCAGGGCTGACCAAACCAATACTGTTTGCTCCACCCTAAGACTCCCACCCCATTCAACCTGAGCACAGAGTCTTTTGCAAGTCTTGCCCCATAAGGGTGTCTCCAGCACAGAAGTTCTCCCAGTGTAGACACAGCTGATCCTCACACCCAGTTGGCCTGGAAGTCAACTCCTCCCAGTGATACCAGCAAAAATCAAGCTTAACTACAACAAGACTGTGCACACAGCCCACAAAAGGATGCACCAAAAATGTCCACCTCAGATAAGTGGGGAGGCCAAAACACTGGGCCTTATAGGACACCTAGCATACCCAGCCATTCTATCAACTCAGCAGCCTAAATGCGGAGACAAAGAAACAGGTCACAAATGACAGAAATGGAGGAAAGCAAACAACTGGATATAGAATTCAAAACCATGGTTATAAGGTTTTTCAAGAATTTTCTAGAAAAGGCTGATAAATTTAGCGAGACCCTCAAGGATATGAAAAAGGACCAACTAGAAATTAAGCATACACTGACTAAAATAAAAAATATTATACAGAGGTCTAACAGCAGACTAGAGGATCACAAGAATCAAATCAAAGATTTGAAATACCAAGAGGCCAAAAACACTCAACCGGAAAAGCAAAAAGAAAAAATAATCCAAAAAACTGAAGAATCTCTGGGACAACTTCAAGCGTACCAACATGCAAATTATGGGGGTGCCAGAAGAGAGAGCAAAATACTGAAAACCTATTTGAAGAAATAATGACTGAAAACTTACCCTACCTGGTGAAAGAAATAGACTTACAAGTCTAGGAAGCACAGAGAACCCCAAACAAAAAGAATCCAAAGAGAACCACACCAGACACATCATAATTAAAATGCCAAAAGCAAAGAGAGAATATTAAAAGCAGCAAGAGAAAAAGAGTTAGTTACCTACAAGGGAGCACCCATATGATTGTCAGCTGATTTCTCAGCAGAAACTATGCAGGCCAGACGGGAGTGTCAAGAAATATTCAAAGTGATGAATAGCAAGAACCTACAACCAAGATTACTCTATCCAGCAAAGCTATCATTCAGAATTGAAGGGCAGATAAAGAGCTTTACAGATAAGAACAAGCTAAAGGAGTTCATCACCACCAAACCAGTATTATATGAAATGCTGAAAGGTATTCTTTAAGAAGAGGAAGAAGAAAAAGGTAAAGAAAAAATTTTGAACAACAAATACATATATATCAACAAGTGAATGTAAAAATCAAGTAAATATTGTGTGCAAAAATTAAATTTTAAAATTACCAAGACTGAAATATGAAATTTCCAAAAGCCCCCATTAATCAAAAAAGGGGGGGACAGTGGGGTAATATCATGTAAGGAAAAATATCCTGTAAGTAAAATACATCTAGAAAATTCTTACTCCAGAAAAGTAACTTCCATTTGTAAAGCCAACAGCAGGACACCCATAAAAAAACACACATGGTGTCAAAATAAGCCAAAGGAAAATCATTTAGGCAAAATTAAAAAGAATCCCAAGTCTATTTTGCAGAGAGGATCCCTTTGTTAACTTTTGGTCGAGGGTGTGTTTGTGTGTTTTCAGAGAACAACTCCAAGACCAAGTGGGTTCCTGCGATTGTGAGGAACTGATGGATCTGTTCCAGCCACGAGGATGGTCCAGAGATGGGGGACACTGAAGACACCTTGCCATACTAGCAGTCGGCAGCTGTGCATGGCTGCAGGCGGCCAGGACCAAACCAGAGAGGATGGATCTTGCATTGCCACTATGTGTCCACCATCTGGATACCATTGCTGACATGTACACATAAAGAACTATTTGACATTGAAACTGGGACTCAAACAAAAAACAAACAAAAAAATCAAGTAAATAAAAAAATTTGATGAACAGAATAATCTGGTGAATATAATAGAATTAGCGGCATAGAAAGGAAGTGGACTGACAATTCTTGGGGGGAAAGGAGTGTGGGGGGTGCGGGAAGAGATTGGACAAGAATTGTACACCTATGGATGAGGACAGTGGGGGTACGGTAAGGGCAGAGGGTGGGGTTGGAACCAGGTGGAAGGGAGCTATGAGGGAAAAAAGAGGAACAATTGTAATAATCTGAACAATAAAGATTCATTAAATAAAAAAAATAAAATAAAAACTTCTAGAGGACTTTAAGGGAGAGTTGGACAACAATACAGTCATAGCAGGGGACTTTAACTCTGCTGACTTCACGGATGGATCTTCCAGACAAGATATTAATAAGGAAACAGTGACACTAAAAGATACACTGGATCAGATTAATTTAACTGACATTTATAAAATATTTCACCCCAAAGCTGCAGAATGTACACTGAGTGTCCAGATTATTATGGTCTCTGAATGCATAATAATCTAGCCACTCAGTGTGTGTGTGTATGTATGTATCATATCTAATAAAAGAGTAATATACAAATTGACTGTACCTCCACTACACCCACATGCCATGCCCACAAGCCAATCAGGAGTGAATATGCAAATAAACCCAACCAAGATGGCTGTGGCCATGGAGAGCAGGAGGGAGGCTTGGGTTTCCCCAGCAATGAAGAAAGCCAAGCTTTCTGCCTGCCCTTGCTGACACAGGCCTCCACTCAATGCCACAAAGTTTCAATGATAGAAGTTCAATAAATCCTCAAAAAAATGGCGGCAGCTACAGAGCTGGAAAGCGCAGGAGGGTAGGGTTGCCCCAAGTGATGGAGGAAGCCAAGCTCCCCTGCCAACCTTGCCATCCTAGGCGTCCACTCAATGCTACAAAGTTTAAATGATAGAAGATAAATAAAACCCAACAGAAATGGCTGCCGCCACTGAACAAGCAGAAGGCTTGGCTCCGCTCCAGGCTACAAAGTTTCAATTGTAGAAGATAAATAAATCCCAGATACCACGGCCTCCGCTTGGGTCATTGGGGTGTGTGGCCAGCCTGCAAACCACCACAGGCTCCTCTCCCAGGCCACCCCATGCCCCAAGGGAACCCTCACCCTGATCCAGGACACCCTTCAGGGCAAACCAGCTGGCTCCCACCTATGCAACAGACCTCTATCCTATCTAATGAAAGAGTAATATGCAGATTGACCATCACTCCAACACACAAGATGGCTGCCCCCATATGGTCAAAGATATTGCCCCCATGTGGACACAACATGGCCACCACAAGATGGCCAGCAGGGAAGAGCAGTTGGGAGGGACCAGGCCTGCAAGGGAGGGCAGTTGAGGGCAATCAAGCCTGCAGGTGAGGGAAGTTAGGAGTAACCAGGCTGGCAGAGGATGGAAGTTGGGGGTGACAGGGCCTGCAAGGAAGGGCAGTTTGTGGGGACCCAGGCCTGCAGGGGAGCAGTTAGGCATGAATCAGGCTGGCAGGAGAGTGGTTAAAGGGTGATCAGTCTGGCAGGCAGAAGTGGTTAGGGGCAATTAGGAAGGCAGGCAGGCGAGCAGGTGGGAGCCAGCAGTCCTGGAATTTGAGAGGGATATCTGACTGTCCAGTGGGATGGGGCCTAAACAGGTAGTCAGATATCTCTTAAGGGGTCCCAGATTGGAGATGGTGCAGGCCACGATGAGGGACACCCTGCCCCCCCCCCATGCATGAATTTTGTGCAATGGGCCTCTAGTGTTTATTTATAAATCACTAACTACAGCTACATCTAAACTCCCGCCTTCTCTTCCTTTTTCCTTCTCTACCCCTGCTCTCTCTCAAAAAAATCCAGAAAAGGTCCCATGTCAGCCACCTGTGGACTCACCAGAGACATGACGAGATCCTTGGTCCCCAGGGCCTTAAGTGACAAGTCTCTAAAAGTTCAAGAAGATTGAAATCATATCAAGCATCTCCTCAGATTACAGTGGAATGAAATTAGAAATCCACTGTAGTTAAAACACCCTGGCCATCTGCTCTCCCCTGCTGGCTATCTTGTGGTGGCCATCTTGTGTCCACATGGGGGCAGGATCTTTGACCACATAGGGGCAAAATCATGGAGGCTAGATGACATGTTATTAAACAACTAGAGTCCCGATGCACGAAGATTTGTACAAGAACGGGCTTTCTTTCCCCTGGCTGCCAGCACCACCTTCGCTCTGTCTGGATCTGCCTTTCTGCCTTCCCACGCTGTCCAGAGGTCCAGAGCTGCTGGGGCAGTGGGGAATGCCTGTGTCGTCACCATGGCAACGATGCAAGCTTCTCGCCTCCTGGCTGCTCAGTGCCTGCATATGCAAATTAACTCACCAGCTTTGTTGAGTTAATTTGAATACTCACTCCTGATTGGCTGGTGGTCATTGCAAAAGTATGGTCAATTTGCATCTTTCTCTTTTATTAGTGTAGATAAATGGTTTACCAATGTGATCAAGTAAGAAATCAAAAACTTCCTAAAAACAAACAAAAAGTAACATGCAACCCAAAATCTCCGGGACACCACAAAAGCAGTCTTGAGAAGGAAGTTCATAGTACTACAGGCCTACCTAAAAACAAACAAACAAGAAAAACACGAACAAATAATAATAAGTGATTTAGCCCTACAACTTAAAGAACTATAAAGAAAACAATAAGAAAAGCCCAGAGTAATAAGTAAAAGGAAGGAAATGATAAAGATTAGAGCATAAATAAATAACATAGAGACAAAAATAAAATCAATGAAACCAAGAGCTGGTTCTTTGAAAGGATAAACAGGGTTGATGAACTGTTAGCCAGACTCATCAAAAAACAGAGAGGATCCACATAAATAAAACCAGAACCGAAAGCAGAGTGGTAAAACTGACACCAGAAAAATACAAAGGATTGTAAGAAAATATTATAAACAACTATATGCCAACAAGCTGGACAATGTGGATGAAATGGACAAATTCCTAGAAAAATACAACCTACCAGGAAAAATCAGAAAATCTGAATAGGCCAATAACAATTGGTGAAATTAAAGCAGTAATCAAAAAACTCCAGTCAAAACTAATTTGGCTCAGTGGATAGAGCACCAGCCTGCAGACTGAAAGGTCCCGGGTTTGATTTTGGTCAGGGGCATGTACCTTGGCTGCGGGCAGCTGATCGATGCTTCTCTCTCATCGACGTTTCTGACTTTCTATCCCTCTCCCTTCCTCTCTGTAAAAAAATCAATAAAATATGTTAAAAAAACAAAAACAAAAAAAACCTCCAGCAGACAAAAGCTCAGGTCCAGACAGCTTAACAGGGGAGTTTTACCAAACATTCAAAGAACTAACACCTATACTCCTCACACTATTCCAAGAGAAAGAAACACTTCCAAGCTCTTTTTATGAGGCCAGCATTATACTAATTTCAAAACCAGAGAAAGACACTACAAAGAAAAAGAATTATACAAGGCCAATATCCCTGATGAACATAGATGCTAAAATCCTCAACAAAATATTAGCAAATTGGATCCAGCAAAAATATATTAAAAGGATCATACACCATGATCACATGGGATTTATTCCAGGGATGCAAGGCTGGTACAATATTCACAAATTGATAAACGTGACACATCACATAAACAAATTGAAAGACAAAAATCACATGATCATATCAATAGACATAGAAAAAGCAGTCGACAAAATCCAAAACCCATTTTTGATAAGAACTCTCAGCAAAGTGGGAATAGAGGGAACATATCTCAACACAATAAAGGCCATATATGACAAACCTACAGCAAATATCATACTCAATGGGCAAAAACATATGATATCTACACTAACAAAAGAGAAAGATGCAAATCAACCATACCTTTGCGACACTCACCAACCAATCAGGAGTGAGTAAGCAAATTAACTCAACAAAGATGTTGGGTTAATTTGCATACACAGGCACCAAGTGGCTAGAGGTGGAGCAGGACACCTATGTTGTCGCCATGGCAACGACACAGGCATTTCACAGCACCTCCAGCTGCTGTAGGCCTCTGGGCAGCGTGGGAAGACGGAAAGGTGGCTCCAGGCTAGAGCTAAGACAGAAAGGCAGCTCTGGGCCAGAGTGAAGGTGGTGTTGGCAGCCAGGAAAAGGAAGAGCCATTCTTGCATGAATCTTTGTACATCGGCCTCGACTCTACATATATATAAAAGGCTAAGCAACCATCTGACCCTCTGATCGGCTGGTAGGTATGATGCACACTGACCAGCAGGGGGCAGATGCTCAACGTAGGAGCTGCAGTGTCTTGGCAGCAGTGGTTCTTGGGTGACGCAATCCCACCTTTGGCTGAGGGTGGAATATTTCTTTAATTAATTTCCTTTCAGTGTGCACAAATCTGTGAACCAGACCACTAGTTATACATAAAAAACCCTAAGGACTCCACCAAAAACTACTAGATTTAACTAATGAATTTGGCAATGTAGCAGGATACAAAATCAACACCCAGAAATTGATGGTATTTTTATACACCAATAATGAATTAGACATTGAAAAAAGATAGAGGAAGATATAAACAAGTGGAAGAATATATTGTGTTCATGGACTGGTAGAATTAACATCATTAAAATGTCCATACTACTCAAATAAATGTATAGGTTAAACACAATCCCTATTAAAATGCTAACACCATAGCTCTTCCTCAGCACTGCCTACTGAGGTGGCAGCCAGCTCCTATTCGGCACCTTGGCTGCCCTCAGACCCCTCGTGAAACCCTAGTTGTCAGAAAGAGGACCAAGAAGTTCATCCGGCACCAGTCAGAGCGATGTGTCAAAATGAAGCGGAACTGGCGGAGACCCAGAGGCACTGACAACAGGGTGCGTAAAAGACTCACGGGTCAGATCTTGACGCCCAACATTGGTTATGGGAGCAACAAGAAAACAAAGCACATGCTGCCGAGTGGCTTTCGGAAGTTTCTGGTCCATAACGTCAAGGAGCTTGAAGTGCTGCTGATGTGCCGCAGATCTTACTGAGCTGAGGTTGCTCCCAGCGTCTCCTCAAAGAACCGCAAAGCCAGTGCGGGAAGAGCAGCCCAGCGGCCATGAGTCACCAACCCCAACGCCAGGCTGCGCAGCGAAGAAAATGAACAGACAGATTGTGTGCACATTGTGTTTGTGTTAATAAAACCATAAAATGCTGCCATCTGGCATTTCCACACAAATAAAAATAAAGAAAATGCTAACACAGTGTTTCACAGATCTAGAACAAATACTCCAAAAATTTATAGGAAACCAAAAAAGACCCACAGCAATTTTGAGAAAGAAGAACAAAGTTGGAGGGAACATAATTCCAGATATTAAGTTATACTATAGAGCCACTGTAATAAAAACAGCCTGGTACTGGCACAAGAACAGACATATAAATCAATGAAATAAAATAGAGACCCCAGAAATCAACCCAAGCCATTATACTCAATTAATATTTGACAGAGAATGCAAGAATATACAATGGAGGCAAGACAGTCTCTTCAATAAACGGTGTTGGGAAAATTGGACAGATACATGCCAAAAAATAAAAAGAAAAAAGAAACTAGACCACCAAATTATACCATACACAAGAATAAGCTCAAAATGGGTAAAAGACTTACATGTAAGTTGGAAACCATAAAAATCCTATAAGAAACCATAATCTCAGAGTTGTTTCGTAGCAATATGTTTGGGAATACATGTCCTAGGGTAAAGGAGAAAATAAACTAAGAAGAAAATAAATAAATGGCACTACATCAAAATAAAAAGCTCCTGCACAAAATGAAAAGGGAGAATACATTTGGCAATGATAAATCAGATAAAGTTTTAATATCCAAAATATGTAAGGAACGCATACAACTTAACAAAAGGAAGGCAACCAATCCAATTAAAAAATGGGCAAATGACCTAAATAGACAGTTCTACAAAACTAACATACAGATGGCCAAGATACATATGAAAAAATGCTCAGTCACTGATAATTAGAAAGAAGCAAATTAAAACGATTGTGAAGTATGACCTTACACCTGTCAGAATGGCTGTCATCAACAAATCAACAGACAAGTGTTGGTGAGGTTATGGAGAAAAGGGAACCCTTGTAACTGCTGCTGGGAATGCAGACTGGTACAGCCATTATGGAAAATAATGTGGAGTTTCCTTAAAAAAAATAAATTAAGTAATATGGAACTGCCTTTAGACCCACTGGTCCCACTTCTAAGAATATATCCTAAAAAACCCGAAACACCTATTAGAAAGAATGTGTGCACCCCTATGTTCACAGCAGCACAATTTACAACAGCTAAGATCTGGAAACAGCCCAAGTGACCATCAGTAGATGAGTGGATAAAAAAGCTGTGGTACATTTACACCAAGGACTACTACACAGCAGTAAAAAAGAAGGATCTCTTACCCTTTGGAGAGTATGTTTTTTATTGTCTAAAGCTTTACATAAGTCTCCTTTTTCCCCAATTGACCCCCCCTCAGCCATTTCCACCCTGGGCAAGCTCCCATTGCCCCAGTGTCTGGGTCCATTGGTTATGCTAATATGCATGCATACAAGTCCTTTGGTTGCTCTCTAACACCCTTCCTCCCCTCCCCTGCTATTTGTCTCTGGATCTATTCTTGTTCATCAAATTATGTTGATCATTAAATCCCACATGAGTGAGATCATGTGATATTTCTCTTTCTCCAACTGGCTTATTTTGCTTAGTATAATGCTCTCCAGTTCCATCCATGCTGTTATGGAGAGTAAGTATTATGCTAAGCGAAATAAGCCAGTCAGTAAAAGATAAGTATCACATGATCTCACTCATATGTAGAATCTAATGAACAAAATAAACTGATAAACAAAATAGATCCTGAAACATGGAAGCATAGAACAGACTGCAGAACCTCAGAAATAAGGTGGGGGAGATGGGTGGGAGGAAATGAAAAAACTTGCATGCATATACGCAAAACCCATGGACTCGGACAATAAGATGGTGAAGACCTGGGAGGGTGATTGAGGCAGGCTAGAAAGGGTCAATGGGGGAAGAAAGAGGATATATGTAATACTTTCAACAATAAAGATTTAATTTTTTAAAAAGTTCTCTCTGCTCCCCCACTCAACATGTGAAGTGAAGCAGGGACAGAATAATAGCAGTAAACATCCCCATTCAGAAAGAAAACTGGGAGACACACACAGTTATTGGTCCATAGTAATTCTAAAATCTTACTGGCTGGAGGCTGAGAAGGCCCTTCCCCCTCACCTTTCCCTGGAAAGGGGACTGCTTCCTGGAACTGGTTTTCTAGTTCATCCTTCTCCATGTGGTTGCCCTTAGAGTGGCTCATCCTTTCCTGTTTGGCCTCATTAGAGAAGACATTGGAGGCTATGCCTTTCGGAGGCAGCACAGCATTTCAGTCTCCTCTTGCTCCTAGAAATTTGGCAGCACTCATGGTCATATTTCTCTCCATTCAAGCTAATGGCTTGCGTAGAGGGTAGGAAAATTCTTACCTGTTTGATTCCTGTCAATCCAATGGGCCAACAGTTAAACTTACTTTTTTTCCCCCAGACATTCCTTCTTTTATTTATTATTATTTTAAATATACTTTTATTTAAAAGGTGAGGTGAGGGAGAGAAACATCAATGATGAGAATCACCGATGGGCTGCCCCATGTGTGCCCACTAATGGCGATTGAGCCTGCAACCCATTCTCTCTCTTTAAAAAACATTTTTTTTATTGATTTCAGAGAGGAAGGAAGAGGGAGAGATAGAAACATTCATGATGAGAGAGAATCATGGATAGATTGGCTATCTCCTGCAAGTTCTCCACTGGGGATCGAGCCCACAACCTGGGCATTTGCCCTTGCCCGGAATCGAACCTGGGACCCTTCAGTTCACAGGCCGATGCTCTATCTGCTGGGCCAAACTGGCTTAGGGCTGCAACCCATTTGAGCAGGAGCAGCGACCTCTTGGTTCATGGGTCAATGACCCATCGCTGAGCCGTCCGGCTGGCGGATTCGGGGTTCGCATAAAGGGCATGAGAGCCGTACACTTGATACGGCCCTTGTCACAAAGATGAGTTTTAATCAAACTTTGTGGCTTAAGAGTCTTGTCAGTTTTATCTTTCACTGGTTAAAATGTGGACCATTTACCTGGAGTTTCAATATTCTCTTCCATTTCTACTTAAAAACTGGCCAATTATTTTCTGAGCCAACTCTTTATTATAGTAACTTATAAGCTGCACCCAATAGCAACTAATGCATGCAACTAATATTCTCTTTCCCAAAGTTTTTGCCTAAGGCCCCAAGCTCATTTGGATAGAATTTATATTCTTAGTTATTTCCAGCTTATCGTTTAACTCATTGCTTCATCACTGCCTAACACCTGTCATCATCTTTCCAACTTCCAATGATAGTTCCCTCACCAGCCACTGTCCAGCTCCACGGTCGAAGTCACATAATTCAGGTTCATTGTTTTATTGTAGCAGCACCCCACTTCTGGGTACTAGTTCTGTAACCATCGGTTTGAACTCATTATGGTGTGGTAACAACCAATCTCCAAGTATCGGTGGCTCACAGAAAAGAAGCTCATTTCTCATTTACGTTACCTGTCCTTTCACAGGTGGGCTACAGCTCATCTTCATGGATCTTAACTCTGGGTTCCAGGCTGAAGAAGTCTTGATCTGGCAATTGCCAGGCTCATGGCAGAGGGAAAAGAGAAGGGAAGCTACCAGACTACTCATTGGTGCTTAAAGCTTCTATTTATATTTTTACTCACATCCCATTGGCCCAACCAAATCAGAGAGCCAAGCCTAACATAAGTGGGGCTTGAATGTAAAGTTCTGTAGTGAGGGGCCCCACAGGAATGACAGTGTGTATTTGAAATAATGGACTCTATCACAGGGCTATACCAGAAATGTCAGTCATCGAGTTCATCTACTCCTTCTTATACACTCTGCTATAGCATTTTGTATCATATAACCTTACACACATCTTGGTCAAGGATGAAATCTTGACTCATTATAGAGACAAATTATAGGTAGGCCAATGTAGCCTGACCTAGACCATCAGGTTCTTTGCTCAGGTATTGAACCATAAAACACTGAACGAACGAGGCAGTTGGTAGAGAGAGATGCAGCTGAAAGCTCGTGATGCAAGATGGTTTTGGAGAAACCACAACTAACCCTGATTTCTGAAAGTTGGGCTGACAGCAGCCAAGCCAGGACTCCGGTGCACACCTGCTCTTAGCGCCTCATTCAGGTCAGTACCCCACAGGGACGAGGAATACACAAGGGAGCCTGTGGAACCTGCTGTGCATGTGATCCTTTGTCTACTAGGTCTGCTCAGACTTGCTGCTACCTGTTCAAAACCTTCCAGGGTCCCCTAACCCATAGGAGAAGTTCAAACTAAAGAGCCTGGCATCCAAGATCTCAACCTCTTCCAGGAGGTTCTAGACCAGTGATGGGCAATCTTTTGAGCTTGGTGTGTCAAAATTCACCAAAAAACCGAGCATAACTCTGGTGGTGTGTCACTCCGAGAAAAAAACCATAATTTCGCGATATTTATAGTTTAAATAACAAAAATGTATAACTGTAATATATAACTGTATTTAATAAACCAACAACTAATTATTTAACTTACCTGCTTAGTGACTTCTTTGTTCATCTGTCAGTCCGTTTCTTTTGTTGGTCTTGATATTATTTAACTTGTGTGGGGTTTCGTGAACTAAGATAAGTGAGGGGGGGGGGAATTCTTTAACTAACCTGCCTATTAGTGATTTTTCTGTTGCCGAATTTAATTGACTAAACCTTCAATTGAAGGTTGGTATTTTGTACACTTCAAGCCCAAGCAAGTACTACTAACTTCATCTGTCAATCTGTTTCTTTTGTTGGTTTTGATATTATTTAATGCTGAGAATAAGGTCTCACAAAAGTACATAGAGAGAAAAATTGTGAGTAAAGCCATTGCTATATTTTTCAGGGTGCTAAAAGTGTCTAGTAATCGGTTCCAGGCACTCCAAATTTCCTGTTCATAGTGGCACTCCTCTTGATTCTCCAAGCGGCACCTTTCCAGATTCTCAAGCTTTGACTTCAAGTTGACAAACACCTGAACCCAGAGGCTGTCTTGAAATTCTGCAAGTTGCATCTCCAAATCATCAATTTGCATCCATTGGAAACCATTTAATTCCAAACTACTGTAGACTACCACATCAGGATACTTAATTATTTTTATGGTCTGTTCTAGGCCTCTAAATTGATTAAATCTATCACTGAACTGGTCAAGTAACAAGTATAAAACATGCTGGTACTTTATATGCAAGGGTTCCATTTCATTTTGTTCAACTGCACTGGCCTTCTCAAAATACTTTGTTACTCCAGGAAAATACTTATTAAGTTTTAGTTTCTACATCTCGCTTGAAAATTTTAAGTTTACTTTCAAAAGCTTTTATGTATCCAAACATAACGTCAATACTTTTGCCAAAACCTTGTAACTTTAAGTTCAGTTCATTAATATGAACAGAGAGATCTGTAAAAATTTCAGGGTGTTGACCTACTTATCATCATAGAGCTGAGAAAAGTTTCCCAGATCCTTATCCTCAAGAAATACCTTAATTTCTTCAAAGCACTCCACAAAGCGCTCAATAACTTTGTCTTGGCTCAGCCATCTTACATTATTCTACATCAGCAGTCCACTGTAGGTGGAATCAAACTCCAGTATAAGTGCAGAAAATTCTCACTTGTGAAAAGGGTGAGCAGCTATTAAATTAACTATTTTTGTAACAACTGACATTAAGTCGTTTAAGTCAGTGAATCCTGCGTTGACATATAAAACCTCCTGATGGATAATACAATGAAAAGGCACAATCAGATGTCCAATAGCTTCCGTAAACAATTTGACAACTCCGCCTTTTTCCCACACCATGTTTGGTGCCCCATCTGTCATCACTGACACAACTTTAGAGATATCAATGCTTAGGTAATGGAATGTTTGTATAACAACCTTACATATTTTGCTTCCTGATGTACTTGTTGGCACTAATACTAACTTTATCAACTCTTCTCTCATTGTAAGACCAATAATAGCCAACTGAGCATGTGATGTGACATCAGTAGTTTCACCAAGAGAGATAAATATTTACAATTACTTATGTCTCTCTTTAATTGATGTTGTATGCTTGTGTTCAGTCTCATTATTCGGGCTTTTATGATATTTCTACTGAGTGGTAACTCAGATATTCTCTTAATAATTGCATCTTTATGCTGCATATCGTGAAATAGAACTGGTGCACATCTTAAGAGTTCCTTTAATAAATTCTCCCTCACTGAGTGCTTTTCCATCCTGAGCAATGCTCAAACTTGCAGATGTTAAATTTGTAGAGTCTTTTATAAATTTAAGGATGGAATTACATTGGCTTTTATAAAGGTGTAGCTGCCTGGAAATGTATTCCTTCCTTTCATCCTCACTTTCTTTCAAGAGCTGGGAATGATTAGTTTCAAAATGTCTAATTATATTCTACATTCTGCTTACTACTGTTTCAGTACATAGAATGCGAAATGATCTGTCTTTTTTTTTTTTTTTGTATAATGCCATACATCTCAGTCCATGTCTCTTGAATGGGTGGGCTACTGCTACTACCACTTCCTTTACTTAACCTTGGTTTTTTATTTTTGGGGTTCTCCATCAGGGGGACAGTGACAGAAAATAGAATTATAGATAGCCTGTTAGCCCTGCAGGTAATTAGGGGTTAACTAGCCTAACTGACCACAAGATGGCACATGTAACTGTCTTTTAGGAAAGGGCAGGGTTAATAAGCAGAAAGAGGGGTTAATAAGGATGCACAGCAGTAATAGTGGTGAAATGGAGTCCGCACTATGCTGCAAAATGATGTTCTTATATAAATTAAGATGGCTGCCGCTATTTCTAATGGTGGGGAAATGGCACCCATAGCACAGGCCCTCACCTCTCTCAGCCTCCCCCTCACTTATCTCAGTAATGATGGTCAATTAGAAATCCAGGACACCCCAGAACAGTAGATTGGATGATGGTTGCTGTGGTTATGTGATTGCTGGTAATGGCGATCACAGGGCCCCCAGAGATGCGTCCCCCACAGCATTCCGCTGCTCCCTGCTCTGCCGGCTAGAAGTGAGGTCAAAGATCCCCTAACGGCCTAACCAGAAGTCCCAGAACTAGATGCTCTGTGCTGAAGTTCTGTTGTTTTGGCCTACAGACCTCCGGCACAGAGTGTCTACACTGCACCCCAGCAAATGTTTCATCCTTGGCTACTCCACCTGGCCGTGCAGGCCGAGGATGAAATGTCCTTCTCGGCATGCGGCCCCGTGCTTCTCTGTACGTGACCGTGTGCGGCCGCGTGTCATAGGTTCGCCGCCACGGTTCTAAACGGTTTCCTGAGTGAGACAGGTAGCAGTCTTTTTGGGGTGGCGCTGTCCGGCATGGCCAGACAGAAGTCATTCTGCACACGGACACCGGGCTGCACAGATGTGGCATCACATCTGCATGGGCCTGACAGTCTCTAGCAGATCCCAGTAGCTGTCACAGGCGGTGCCGTTTTGTTCTAAAGGCAGAGCGGTGCGGGAGTAGATGAACAGGACAGGATTCTGCTGAAGCTCGAGGTGCCGGGGAAGAGACAGAGAACCAGGGAAGTCCAGGGGCTGCGGTCCAAGTCGGTCTTCCACTGGGCAGAAGCTGGCGGCCGGCGGCTCTGCCGGGGGTGGATGTCAGATTGTTGGCACATGCTGAGAAGGAGTGCTTTTCTGTAGGTGTCTAGACTGTCATCTGTACACAGGGTGCACCATTTCAAGCAAGACGAAGGCGTGGGTCCCCTCCCGGACTAGCGCAGGTGCAAGTTCGGCAGCCTGGGAGCAGGCCGGCCTGGCCTTCTCCTGCGAGCCCTCCCTGCCAGTCTCGCACAAGCTCACGGCCCTCCCACCTCTCTCACGGGTTTGATCGTGCCCCTTGAGCTCTGTGAACCAATCACCTTTGGGGGTGACAGTGGACTTGCTCTGAGGCCCCACCCATATCAACATTCTCCATCTAAAAATGCTGTTTAATACTGGGGTGCTCAGTCCGCCAGGACGACCTACAGACCAACCCCAGCGCTTCTCAGGAACAGCACTGAGGTCCACTAGGCAATGTTTTCCAGTCGCAGCCACCACCTCAACCATCTGCATACACTCAGGGTCAAGCAGACACACTAGCACCTTGCACAGGCCAACTGCCACTCTGGGGCCGCCCCAAGGCACCCAGGATGCCCAGCCATGGATGGAGGCAGTGAAAGCAAGGGTTGTGTATCTGGGGTCCAATCCCACCCTGTGTTCCCTCCCCCCGTCTAGATCAGAGAGGCCTGGGGCCACACCAAGGACATCACATCGAGCCCTTCTACAACTGAGGTCACACAGCATCCACGTGTGTCCCCCACTCGGTGGCAGAAGCAAGAGATACTGTGGCTGGACAGGTTGGGCAGCCAAGAGCAGCCAGTGGATCACAAGTGGGATGGGACAGGGTGGCCAGACCCCACCCGAGATCTTGGGCGGGGGGGGGGGGGGGGGGGTCAGGTGCTGCCTTAGCCCTAAAGTCAGCTGTCTGGAGACAGGTGCCACACCCAGCTCCAGAAATGAGGCACCTGCACTTGGAACCCTTAGCAACTTAGAGTTGGGGTCTGCAGCTCAGTGTCATAAAAATCAGGCTCCTTGCCTCCTCTGCCTGCTTTCGCCACATAACCCCTTAGAAACAACGTGTGCTGAGCCAGAGTCGCTGGCTCTCCAGCTGAACTCATGTAAAACGCGATGCTTTTTTCCGGGCGCAGGGTCTGGCCTGTGGGACACAGCCTGGCAACCTCTCCCTTAACTGGGTCCTCATTTAACTCCACTCACACGGCAGATCTGAGACAGGCCCTTCCCTGTCCACTGTGTCCAAAATAACAGCCTGTGACTCACAATGCCTCTTCTCGCTTGCCAATGCCCACCGATGACACACATACACCGCCCCCCCTACCCACACACACAGACACACACACACACAGACACCTCTTCTGTGTCCCAGCCTGGTCTGGCCCACTGCTCAGGGTTAGCTACCCACAGTGGCCTTTCCCAAGCGACAATACTGAGGCAGATGTGGGTGTTAGCCCTCTGGCCCCACCTGTTCCTGTGGGAGGTGAGAGGCCAGCCTGCTGCAGTCACAGTGCCTGGAACAGGCTGACTGAAGCTGCCGGGGGCTGGCCTGGCAGCCCGGCCAGGTGGGAAGGCTGGGCACTTGGAGGCCCTGGGCCAGCCTTTCCAGGAACACACATGCACAGGGGAGTCTCAACATTTTTGTTTAATTTCTTACAAAACCATGTGTCCCATCCAAACAGGACAGTGCAGGCCCTCGTCAACCTTGTGGGCCAAGTGGGGAGGCCTCCATGAACGAGTGGCTGCCTACCTCCGAAGAGCCATCTGCCCCCTGCATAGGGCCAGTGTGAGGAAAGGGGTCTGTGCTGCCCCGCCCCAGCTGCTGGCAGAGAAGGCACTCCTGGGTCCCTGGCACTCTTAGTGCCTGCAGGGGGAGGAAGGAGAAGAGGGTCTGAGGGGAGGAGGAGAGGCCGGGGCCCGGATGGGGCAGGCGAGGGACAGGCCCACAATATCTCACCGAGAATACATGATGCTATCAAGTCGTTACCGAGACGGCGATGATGACGACCAGAATGAGGACAAAGATGGACACGCAGATGGCAATCAACACTTTCTTCTGCGGGAGAGAAGGAGTCAGGGAAACTCACTCGGGGGGGGGGGGGGGGGGCGCACCCAGAGGAGGCTCACCTTCCGAGCCTTCCTCTGGTTCTCCAGGGCCTTCTTGACATGCTCCTGCCCACGCTCCACATAGTCTGCTGAGCTCAAGATGTTCTTCTCAATCCGGTTGATCGTCTCCCCCTGTTCGGAGGAGGTGGCAGTTCAGGCCGCGGGGACAGTGGGGTAGGGGGACCCGGGAGTTCTCTCTGCCCACCCCAGCCCCGAACAACCAAAGGACATTCCCAGCAGAAAACACTGCACTGACGAAGGCATGGAGGCGAGCCACCTCTGACACAGCTCACACTCCCGAGGCAGCTCCCAGGCCCCCTCAACCATGCGGTGCCTTCTGCTCTGCTCCCCTGACCCACACGACTCTGACTCACAGCGGTGTCTTGGAGCCAAGGGCCTTAAACAGTTCATAGCTTTTCACAGAGCATGAACTTTTGTCCCCTCACAAACTGCCTGAATTTGCCCGTTCTTCTAGGCCTGTCTCCCAACAGCTGTCCCGGCTTCCTATCCCGGCTTCCTCCTGCATCACCAGCTTTCAGGTTCCGGCACGCCTGAATGAAACCCCCTCCCCACAGCTCCCAGCTCTAAAAGGTGCTGGCTGCAGCACTAGTGGGTCCGCTCCTCCAGGACAAGGCTGGAAGCTCACCTCACCCAGCAACCAGGGCCCCAGCAAGAATAACACTTCCCACCCCAGCCTTGTACAGATTTTAGGAGATAGTCCCTGGGGGTGGGGGGTGGGGGCACAGGGAGGGGACTTTGACTACAGCTCTTAAAGGTATAAGGGTGTATTCTATTGGCGGAGGAGCCAGGGTTGGGGCCATACTTGGGGTGGGATCAGGTGCCAGGGCTGGGGAATGTTATATATAGAAAAGTGGTCATCTGGGTTGCTGCAGAGGTGGTTGCAACTCTGGGGCGCAGCTAAGGATGGGAATAAGGGCCAGCCTTGAGGACATGGCCCAGAGGGAGGGGAGCAAAAGCCTGGGGGAGAGAGGCCGAGCATGGAGATGGGCTGACAGTTTGGGCTGGAGGTGACCTCATATCTGGGGTCTGGGTCAAGCTCAGCCGGCCCCCGGGCTGCCCACCTGCATCTCCACCTCCGTAGCCAGAAAAGTGAAGATCTCATGAAGTTCACGAATACTGCGTTCAAGCTGCTGGATCTCACTGTGCCGGGCCGAGATCTCATTTAGGGCCTGCCGCGTCACCTGCGTGTCCTTCAATATCTGGGGAGTAGACAGGAGTGGAGGGACAGGTAACAGGGAAGCCAGCAGCAGGTCAGAAGTTCGTGTTGATGTTTATGGCAGCCCTTGGGTCTAGCACTGGGCCAGGGCCACGCTGACTGACTCCAGGCATGCAAATCCATTCCCTCCTGGGCCTCAGTATCCCCGCAATCAGAAAGGACCAGAGCTCGGAGAGGACAGGAGGCTGGCTGTGGCCACTCACATTGGACACAAACACCTCACTCTGCCCGCTGTCCAGCATCTGTTCTAGCTCCTCATCAGACACCATTCCAGCATTTGCTGTGAAGGAAAAGGCCAGGTTTAGAGCTAGGTCAGGCTAGCCCTCCCTGTGGGCCAGGCACCACACTCACTGATCTTCAGCTGTCTCCGAATGCGCTCCACATTCTTCTCCCGGTATTCGGACTGCATCGAGTTGCACTTGTTGATGAGCTCCACGAATTGCTGGGACAGAACCCCATGCTGCAGATGGAGAACACAGGCTGTGCGTCTCTGAGAGGACTTGCCCAGTTTGGGACTCAGGATTCCCACCGGGCCAGTGAGCAAACAGCATGAGCTGTGACAGGTGCCTGATGCTTTACCAACTTGAAAGATGCCCCTATTCCCTAAAGGTAAAAGCCAAAGTCCTTACCAGGGCCTACATGACCTGCCTCTCCCCAATTTCCCCTCTGATCTTACCTCCTTCCACTGTCCCTCTCTTACTTCCTCCAACCACAGTGGGCTCCTTCCGTCTCCCTGAACAAAGCACGCCCCTGCCTTGGGCCTTTGCGCTCACCGTTCCTTCAGCCTGGATTGCTCGTGCCCCACGAAGGCCTTGAAGTCTCTGCTCAGTGTTACTTTCAGAATGCCACCTACCTCTGCCCGCAATCTCAATCCCTCTTTTCCTGCACCTTTTCCTTCATAATAATAATGTTCTAAAATAACGTACTTCTTTATTAAGGTCCCCACTGGATGTAAGCTCCGTGAGGATAGGGGTGTTTGGGCTGCGGTAGCCCAAACAGCTAGCACTCAATACATACTTGTTGAATGCTTGCTGAACACCAGCCTCACTGCTTACAAGAGGGGTGTGTGCTAGGAAAGCCTGGAGTTCAGTCTGTTGCCCAGGTTTACAGGTCCAGCTGGGCCCTCAGCCTCTTACACTGATGACCACACAGGCTCCCCTTGAAATGCCCTCTCACCTTGTCCATTTCCCTGATGCCTTAGTCCTTGGAGTACCTTCCTCAGAGACACAACTGTTCTCCTGGCTTCAGTGTACCCTTTCAAGACACCCAAACTGCTCCACCTTCCATCTCCGCTCTGCTGAGCGCTGGGCCCACTCACTCCAACTCTGACCTCCAAACCACTCTTCGCTGGGCACCCAGGAGGGACCAACGAGATCACCTCCAATCTTCCTCAGATGTTGATTAAGTGACCTTCCCTCCAGGGAGTTTCACTTCCTGAACTCTGCCCACAGGGCAGAGGCTGTCCTGGCCCCTGGGCAGGAAACCTCCCAGCCATTTATGGCTGCTCCTTTTTCTTCCTTAGACAGAGCCCTTGGCTAACAAGTCCTACATCAGTAACGTCTTCTTCGCCTATTCAAGCTTAACTTCCCATCTTGGCTCCTAGAAAGTACGTCTCCCATAGCTGAGCCCAGGTCATATCTGGGGACTCAGCAACTTCTCACTGAATGAAGAAAAAGGCAGGGTGTTATAACGAATTGGGAATCCTTGATGTTGGGTAAGTCCTTTCTCTCTCTGAGCCTCAGTTTCCCCGTCTGGAAAATCATTAGGTTGGACTTGATGATCTCCAAGTCCCTCCCCTCTTACTGCTAGAAGCCACTGGCTGAAAGGTTCTAGTTCTGGGAACAACAAACCCACCTGCGTTTTTCTCATTCTTGTGTTGACTGAACTATAATTCTCATCAGCTTCTTCCTTCTGGGGCTCAATGGCTGTGGGAAAACACAAGGGCATTGTGGGGGATAGAAGGTGACCTGTGGCTTCTGAAAATTGTTTGGGGATCAGGGCACAGGGCCAAGTCACACAACAGAGAGATGCTTATCCCCATATGATTTTGGGGGGAACTATAGTTTATCATTAAATGACTAATTCTAAGTCTCTGACGGGGGAAAGCATATTTTTTCTTTGCAATAATCAGCTAATTCCAGAAGGTGCAGAGGCCTCCTAACCAAGCCCCAAAGCCTGCCTGAAGAATAAACACTGGCAGCAAGAATTTCAGGAGTAAATGGTTTCATAGTAAATAAAAGAACCCGAGAGGCAGGCACGTGCTGTGGAAAGTGCTATGGGCTGGAACCCAGAGACGGAGATTCTAGACTGCTCTGTAACCTGAAAATATCACTGGCCTCTCAGGGCCACAAACTCCCCAGATATGTCAGGAGCTGGGCAGGACCAGAGGGAAGGACCTGTCTCAGGTCCCAGGAGCTCACCCTTTAGCTGCCCGCGGATCTCCCTCCCCAGCTGTTTGATCTCCTCGCGCAGGTTCTGCAGGTCCTGCTTCATGCCTGAAAAAAGAAAGCAGTTCCTACCTCAACAAATCTTCCTTGCCATCACCTGCGCAGAACTACAATACCCAAAATGCGTCTGGTGGAGCATGCGTTCTGCACCAGGTTTTCACTCACTCTCCTCAGGAAGGGGCGTGGCCAGGATGGTGACCTGCTGTTTCTCCAACTCTCGGACTTTATTCTCCAGCTTGACAATAGTCTGCCGAATTGTCCGGACCTGGGGAGGGTGACCGAGAGCGCTGAAGGAGAAACGAAGGTACTCCAGGCCGCGCTGCTCCCCGGGTCCTCCGGCCCCCTCGTGAATCCAGGCAGAGATCCCAGCCTCATACCTTCTGGAAGAACTCATCGTCCGGGCTCCCCAGCCGTGTCGTGCCCGGGTGTATCACCAGCGCGACCCGCTCCCGGTCCTCATCGTCCGAGCTGTCACCCCCCTGCTAGGGCCGAGGGGTCACTGGCATCACTTCTTTGCCGTGGTTCTCTCCCCGCAGGACTCACGGGCTTCCGGGTCTTTCCTTCCTAGCCCTCGGCCATCCCTCCCTGCCCCTAAGACCAGGAATCCTGCATTCCGGCCAGACCCCACCCCGTCCTCCCGTCCCAGCCCTGCTGCCCCGACTCCTCACCTGCCTCAGCTCTTGGGTCCTGTCCCGCATGGCGGCCCAAGCGCCCTCTCCCCGGCACCTGAGCCCTGAGGGCCTCAAGATCCTAAGTTTGGAACTCCCGTGCTGCCCTCACACCCTGACACTCCCCTCCGCCTTCAACCTGCGGGCCCCCAAACTCCCCACCGGCCGCCAGAGGCTCTGCCCCTGACACCATCCACAGTCAATGGGATGGTGCCACCCACAGGGACCTCCAGGGTTCCACAGGTTGGAATTCCCTTTTCTTTCCCCCCCTCCCGCTCCCGCAGCCTAAGCCCCACCCTCTTTTGGATCACTCGGGGCATGCGCACGGGGTTGCGTCTCCTTCCCGTGGGAGGGAAAGGAGGAAGTCGGAAGCTGCAGCGCCCCGACCGGAAGCAAAATTGCCAGGATGTGAGAGCCCACCCCCTTTACCAGAACTGTCTTCCCGAGGCAATCTTGCTGCCAAAGGGGTGGAAATGCCTCATTTGTACGTAATCTGAGCGGCCCTGCATCTCACATCACCCCACGGTGCACCCCTGCGTCAAGTGACTGGTCGGGTTCCCGTCTCCCGGACCACAGAACGTGATGTTTTGACTGTCACGTGCCCTGGCTCCCGTCAACGCTTCTCTAGAACACCCAAGTCCCCACGACGTCCCTGGGTGCTTAAGCTGCTCCCCTCCAGCTCCCACGAGGTGGAGATGGGGCGCTAACTAACTCCAGAGACCTTTTGAAGCAGTAGGTCATACCCTTGATGAATTCGGCTCTATTTCTTTGGGGTCCAGAGGCGTGGGCAGACTGAAGACTTAGACTTTGGAGCTGTCAGCATCCTGGGACCTTGAAATTCAGGAAATAATAAGATCCAGCGTCATAATTGCAGGATTTTAAAGGCAGAGAATCTGGGGGTGGGAATTGACCTCACCCAAGCAGAAATCTCTCCCCCAACCCCCCTTCCCCGCATAGTCCTGGCGCAGTCTTAGACGACATGTGGGCGGCTGGCGCCCTGCTTAAGCACTGCAGCCCCATCGCAATCACCACCTTGCAAGCAGCCAGACCATTTCAGTTTAGCTCCGGCTGAGAAAGTCTGTATTATATTGCCAGCTGGGTTACCCTCCAGGGCCCCCACAGATAAAAAAAAATCTGCACATATATTCCACATTATAGTTGAGCGTGAGCTCTTGAAGTCAGGGTATGACTGTCTTGTTTTTACTTGAATCCCAGCACCTGGTTCTGAACCTCATGGGCCCTCAGTAAATATCTGTGGACAGAATTACAGCCTTTCATGTGTCTAAAGATAAAGCTCATATTCCGTGGTTTTCTCTTTTAGGCTTCAGACTCTCACAGTGACACTTCTTTAGCCCTGGCCCTCTGCACTCATTCAGTAGTTATTTATTGGGCACTTACTGTGGGATAGACACTGTCTAGGAGCAGGAGACACATCATGGTCTCACAAGTAAAAACACCTTGCACTTGTGGAACTTACTCAATAGGAAGAGTCCTGTAGCCACTGATTGAGTCTCAGCACACCTGGAGTGAATGTCACGGCTCCTGGACCCCACAGCTCTTTGCAGGAAGCTTATATGAAGGTTTAAGTAGTAGGAGGAGAGATCCCTGGCTAGTATGCCGTGGTAAGAAAATCTAGATTCCTGTGACCGAGTTGCTGTGGCCTTCTGGAAAGTCACCTGTCTCTGGGCCTTGATCTCCCATCTATATAAAGGGAGATCATCTTTATGGGTATTCCCTGCTGTAAAGTCCAGTTTGGAAACTGTCGAATGCTGTCTTATCCTATATAAGGGGCTTTGATTCTTCTCCTCTTCTCTCTAGAATCTCGCTCGCCCGGGGTCAGGAATGAGAATGCTGCTACTCTGATCAACACACAGGGGAAATGAGATGTTGGAGGGGCTCCAGGAGGCCAAGCCTGTTCTGTGGGATCCTTTAGAGGTCATGAGGAAGATTTCTATGCTTGTGGGTCTTTCACGTCAACCTCTACCTCCATGCCTCCCTGTTCTCTCCCTCTCCCTTTCCCTTCTCCCTTCTCTCTTCTCCCTTCTCCCTCTCCTTCTCACTCTCACTCTCACTCTCACTCTCACTCTCACTCTCACTCTCACTCTCCTTCTCACTGTGTCCATCTCAGACTGTCTTTCTGTGTGGCACAGTGGAAGGAATTGTGGGCATCTGACTCCTAGTCCTGGGTGTGATCCTGAATAAATGACCTGACTCTGTTTCTCCATTGGACAACTTGGTCAGGTCATTTCTGCCTTGCCTAGAAAAAATAGAACAATATCAAGTGATATTAGAACCTCCTGCCCTTTCTCGCCGCCGGACTGCTCGGTCTCGTCGGTCCTCCTCCTCCTCCTCCTCCGCCCAGTCGTCTTGATTGTCTCTCCCTCCTTCCCTCAGAGGATGTCCTCCTTCCAGCTCAACCTCAACCCGCTCAAGGAGCCACTCGGCTTCATCAAGGTCCTGGAGTGGATTGCTTCTATTTTTGCTTTTGCCACCTGTGGAGGTTTTAAGGGCAAAACAGAAATTCTAGTGAGTTGTCCTCCTAAAGTTACTGAGAATAAAACCATTACGGCTACTTTGGGTTATCCATTCAGGTTGAATGAGGCATCATTTCAGGCTTCTCCAGTAAATATATGTGATGTAGGTTGGAACAAATTTGTCCTTGTTGGAGATTACGCTTCTTCTGCACAATTCTATGTTACGTTTGCAGTCTTTGTCTTCTTGTACTGCATTGCTGCTCTTCTGCTCTATGTTGGTTACACAAACCTATATCGGGATAGTCGAAAACTTCCCATGATTGACTTAGTTACTCTTGTTGTCACATTCTTGTGGCTGGTGAGCACTTCAGCCTGGGCTAAAGCTCTTACAGATATTAAAATAGCTACCGGTCCCAGTATTGTCCAGGAACTTAAATCCTGTCATTCTCAAGGAGTGATGTGTTATTTTGGCTCTGTGACTGGTATGGGATCCCTAAACGTATCTGTGATCTTTGGCTTTCTGAATATGATACTTTGGGGAGGAAATGCATGGTTTGTGTACAAGGAGACCAACTTACACAGTCCATCAAATACTTCTGCTTCTCATGCCCAAGGAGGTATTCCACCTCCTACTGGAATATAATTTAAGGGAGAAGTACACTGTATAAAATATATGTCTATACTACGACCTGTTGCCAACATCTTGAGAAGCATTATGTGTTTCTAATAAAAGTAATGGCTTTTTCAATAAAAAAAAAGGATATGGAAGGGTCTTGGAACATGTTTAGTGTTCTGCCTCTTCAGGCTCTTTTAGGCTTCAGACTCTCACAGTGACACTTCTC
Source organism: Antrozous pallidus (assembly GCA_027563665.1). NCBI lineage: Eukaryota > Metazoa > Chordata > Mammalia > Chiroptera > Vespertilionidae > Antrozous > Antrozous pallidus. The sequence goes on along the minus strand of CM050512.1, from coordinate 113,764,199 downwards.
TACATATGTGTCCTTATCCCCCCACCCCCATCCCCGCTTCTAAGCCTTTTCACTTTATTTTTTATCTTCATCCAAGGATATTTTTTCCATCGATTTCTAGAGAGAGTGGAAAGGAGGGAGGAGGGCAGGAAGAGAGACAAAGAAACATTGACATGAGAGAGACACATTGGTTAGCTGCCACCCACACGCACCACCTTCCGTGGCTGGGGAACCTGCAACTGGGGTATATTGCCCTTGACCGGGAACTGAACCCATGACCCTGTGGTCTGCATGGCAATGCTCTAACCACTGAGAAAATCAGCTAGTGCTGCCTCTCAACCTTTAGACTACTTGCCTTCTTGGTCCTCAGCTGTGATTTGGAATTGTTGTTGCCTTTGTTAATTGCCCAGGATGATGATATTCACCATTTTATTTGTGGTCTCTGGGTAGGATCAGGGAGCTTTGGGGTGGTGACTTACAGCCTCAGGAGGCTGGCTCAAAAGCATCAGGAGTGGTATATGGAGGGATGGGGTGCAGGGGACATCTAGGGAGAACGGTTCTGCAGATGGGGCTTTCCAGTCCTGAATCCTTGTCTTTGTTTCATGGTCCTTTACTACTCAGGCCCTTTGAGTTGTCTTGAAGTGGGTATTAAATATATTGGGTCTAGGGTGTGTGGGTATTGGTGACGTATGCACATTTTCTTTCAGTTTGTATAAAGGCCAGTCCCTATCTGATCCCGAGCCTTGGTATCCTGCCCTGTCCCTTCCCTTTGTAGGCCCATCCTACAAACGCTGGAGCTAGATGACCTGGCTTAGAATCCCAACTCTGTCACCTTCTGTATAAGTCTATAAGGCAAGGTACTAACCTTTCTATGCCTTGTTTTCTCAGTGGTTAGAGCATTGCCTCAGTTTACTCATTAAAAATGGGAACAATAATATTTCCAACTTCATAGGGGTGCTGTAAGGATTAAGTAAAGGGACATAAGTAAAGTGAATAGAACAGTGCCTGGTACTATGCTATGTAAGTGTTTGGTCCTATTATATGACGGTGTGATGATGATTGTTACTCTGAGGGTGTCAGCAGCCCCAGTGTCTCCACCAGGGATCCTACTCTGCTGCTTGTCTTCCCCCTTTCCATTTCCTAAACCCCACTGTGCACCAGGTCCTAAAGCTAGTGGCCTTGCTAACTCCTGTCAATCTTTCATGCTTCCCCTTGGATCTGACACACCATATATTTGGCTTATTTATTTTATCTATTATTTGTCTTTTCCCCTCTCCCTCCTCTCCACCTACCAGAATGTAAACTCCTGAGGACAGGGATTCTCACCTGAATTATTCACTGCTGTGTTCCACGCAGTACAACCATGACTGGCACATAGTAGCTGATCAATAACTATTCATAAGTGAATGAGATGATCCCTTTTTAAATTTTTATTTATTTATTTACTTGGGAGAGAGAGAAACATTGAGTTGTTGTTCCATTTACTTATGCATTCACTGGTTGATTGTTGTACATGCCCTGGCTAGTGAATGAACCCACAAACTTGGCATATCAGGATGATGCTCTAACCAACTAAGCTACTCAGCCAGAGCCAAATTATTTCTTTTAAATATAAAATTTATATAGCGTTTACTATGTACCGGGTACCAAATAAGCACTTCATAAATATTTATTTAATCTTCACACCAATTCTGTGTGATAGATAGAAACTGAAGCACAGAGATATTAAGCAGCTTGCCCAAAGTTACACACTAGTAAGTGAAAGAGCTAGGATATGAACTCAGAGAGGAAGCTCCAGAGTCTATGCTCTTAACTACTACACTAGGATCCGAGGGAAAAATTCATCAGAGATGGCTCCTGGGGCTCCATCCACCTTTGGGGACTTGCTGCTCCCTGTTGATCCCCTGCTTTGGATCGGATGGGGTAGAAGGGGGCAGACTGCCTGTGAGTCTGAGCCTTCTTCCTTCCCACACCTTCTGTGTTGGGGCTGATAGCTGGGGAAGTTGTGGGTCCTTTTTTCTCTCATGGTTAGCTGTGTCCCAGGAGACAAAGATATTCATGCATGCCTCAAGTTAAAAGGCTTCTGTTCACCGCACAAATGTCTATAGGCTGTTTTTGTGCCAAGCCCCAAAGGCCACAGAGATGAAACCCCCACAAGGCTTTTCTCATGATGTGCTTTGGGCCTGACCTTGGTCACTTCCTAGAGCTTCACTGAGAACCTCTCCTCTTCTAACTCTACACTATTCACATGGCTTTACCTGACATCTGTATGCTAGCTCCCGAACCATGTCTCCAACTCAGATGTTCTCTTGAGTTCCAGACCCCTAGACATTCTAGAGGTCCCATAGGTGTCTTAAACTCAACGTGTCCCAAACAGGATGCATCCCTGCTCCCACCCCCCTGAGACTTTCTTAAACCAGCTTCTGATTTTCCTGTTTCTTCACTCTATGGGTGACAAAGGTTACCCATGCCATAACCTTGGTCTTAAACTTCACTCTAGAGGTGATGGATCAGCCTGGCTGGTGTGGCTCAGTGGTGGAGCATAACCTATGAGCCAGAAGGTCACAGTTCGATTCCTGGTCGGGCACATGCCCGCATTGAGGATTTGATCCCCAGTGTGGGGTGTGCAGAAGGCATCCAATCAATGATTCTTTCTCATCATTGATTTCTCTCTCTCTCCCTCTTCCTTCCTCTTTGAAATCAATAAAAAATTATTTTAAAGAAGTAAAGGTGATAGATTATACAGTTTTCAGGATAAACTTCAAAAATTCTAGAAGAAAATATGGGCAAAATCCTTTATAACTCTCAGAGTGAAGTAAAATTCAGAAGCTATAAATAACAAAGTAGTGCATTTGTCTACATGACAAAAGTATGCATGGTAAAAAAAAACACACATCAAAGCAAGATCGAAAGACAAACAACAAACTGGAAAATATGTGCAATTCCTATTATATACAAAGTATTAATATCCCTACTAGTTCAAGAGCTTCACATATTGATAAGAAAGACCAATAGTTAAATAAAAATGTGAAAAATAGATCACAAAAAAGTAAATGGTAAGGATTTAAACACATATGTGGATGTTCAAATTCATATATAATAAGAGAAATGAAAATTAAGACAATACTGAAATACACATTTTTAAATTTCATTAGCAAAAATCTGTGTTTGATAAAAACACTCTTCTGGTAAGACTGTGGCAGAAACAATGACTTTTACCCATTGTTGGTAGAAATCCAAAATGATACAACCCAGATAATATTTATCAAAATTATAACCAGCAGTCCCATTTCTGAATCTATCTGAAAGGTATTCCTGCCGTATCCGTTAGCTGCTGCTTCATGAGAAACCATCTCAATACTCACTGGCATAAAGCAGTGATTTACTTTTCCAGATCCTAGGGATGGTCCGGTGTTTTTTTCTGCTGGTCTTACCTTAGATTACAAGTGGTGACAGGGGGATGGCCCAGGATGGTCTCTCTCACACGCCCATGTCTGGGATCTTAGCTCTGGTGGCCAGGTGGGATGGGATGGTTGAGTCACTCTGTGTGCTATTTCATCTGGTTTCTTCATAGCACAGTGGCCTCAGGTTCCAAGAAGGTGAGAGTAGAAGCTGCAAGGTCTCTTGAGACACTGCTCAGAAGTTACACATTACTTCTGCCATATTCTTTTTTTAATTAAAATTTTTTAATCCATTGATTAGGGGGAGAGAGAGAGAGACAGAGAGAGAGAGACAGAGAGACAGAGACAGAGACAGAGAGAGATTTGTCGTTCCACCCACCCATGCATTTATTGGTTGATTCTTATTTATGCCCTGACCAGAGATCAAACTTGCAACATTGGCACATCAGGAGGATGCTCTAACCAACTGAGCTACCTAGCTAGGGCACTTCTGCCATATTCTGTTAGTCAAAGCAAGTCACAAGTCCACACCAGCTGCACAGGGTAGATAAATAGAATTTTCATTCACATTATGAAAGGACATATATATCAACGTTTTTCATTGAATATTATCTGCAATAGGTCAGAAACTTGTCCTCTCAAAAAGGATGAGGGTGCTCATTATGTATAAATATGAAAGAGCTTCAAAATATACTCTTAGCTAAATACCAGGGACCAAGGTGTAGAGTAAGTGTATCTGCTACTGTTATGTAATTAAAGTGTGTGTGTGTGTGTGTGTGTGTGTGTGTGTGTGTGTGTGTTTGCTTATATTGTCATAAAGAAATCCTGGAAAGTACATAAGAAACAATAAAAGTAGTTCTCTATGGGTAGTTTGTGAGAATAAAGTGATGAGTACAGTTGTTAGAGTAAGAATTTTCACTGTACAGTAATACTTAATATTATTTAGATTTAAAAAATATTTTTATTTTTTATTTCAGAGGGGAAAGGAGAGGGAGGAAGAGATAGAAACATATTTGATGAGTGAGAATCATGGATCAGCTGCCTCCTGCATGCCCCCTACTGGTAATCGAGCCTGAAACCTGGGCATGTGCTATTGACTGGACTTGAACCCGGGACCCTTCAGCCCGCAGGCCGACACTCTATCCACTGAACCAAACCAGCCTGGGCTTATTTAGGTTTTTGAACCATGTTAAAGTATTGTTTATTTTAAGTAATCAAATCAAGGAAAGAATTTTAGAGAGGTACCTTTCAATAACTTTAAGCAAAGGAATATGACTTAATCACTCAGGCTGCTATAACAAAATACCATAGACTTTGGAGGCTGAGAAGTCCAAGGTCAAGGTGCCTGCGGATTCAGTTCTTGGTCAGGCCTTCTTCCTAGCTTGCAGGTGGCCATCCTCTTCAGGTGGCAGAGAGAAAGGGGTTTGGTTTCTCCTCCTTTGCTTAGAAGGGCAGTAATCCAATCAGGGGCTCTGCCCTAGTGTCCTCAACTAGCCCTAATTATCCCCCCAAAGCCCTACCTTCTGATAACATCATTTTGGGGCTTAGGGCTTTGACATATGCACTGGGGGTCGGGGTGGGGGACATTCAGCCATCACAGAATGCTATGATCTGACTTTCATTTTGTAAAGATCCCTCTGTGGCTGTGTACAGGGCCACCACCGATGGCTGTGCCCATGTGCACTACACAGGACAGACACACGAGGGGCACCCGTTACATTGCGGGCATCATATGTTTGAATAGTCATAGCAGCAGTTACCTGACAGAGGGAGGTGAAAGGACAAAGCAGAGCTGACTATCCTCCATCTTGCAGGGCTGGTCAGCCTAATTCCTCTTCCCCCCTGCTGGGAATGGCCACAAGGGTGCCAGGAATGTCCTAACTCCCCCAACCACTGCCTGAGCGGACCAATGCAGCCCCAAGGACATGGCTTAGGTCCTAATAAGGCATAACCAAAGTACTGGTCACTTCCTGATCCTTGTGCTGTGAGACCCCCGCTGAAAAACCCTGACCTAATAAGGCTATCTCTGTAACCCACGTCACTTCCCTAAGACCACCCAAACGACCAACCCTTTATAACCTATTGTTCTTGCTGGGCTCGCTCTCTTGCCTCGCTGCTGTGCCAGATAGAGGCTGGGAGCCAAACCCGGGTTTGAATAAAGGTTCTATGCTATTGCATCCGTTTCGGCTCCCTGGTGGTCTTTGGGGATCATGAAATCTGGGCATAACAGAGGAAGAGCATCATGAGGAAGAACACCTTTTTCTATTTGTACAAGGAGACAGTTAGGATTGGCAGTAGCCCTGCCATGTGAAGGTTGATTTGGAGATCAGTTAGAAATCACCTCAGGCCAAAAATAATGAGGCTTACACTGAGGCCTGGAGGTGGATGGAATACCCACTGGAGAGAGGGAGTCGGTCAGACACAGCGGCAGGCTGGAAGTGTTGGTGGGGGTGGGGGAGGGATCCTGGGTCACGCCCGGGGCCCTGGCTCTGGCGGAACGTGGAGGCAAGTTTGTTGGAATAAGAGAAATATCTTAAAATAAATTGCTTTTTAAAATCACAGCAACAGACTTTTAAGCAACACAAAAACATCATTTACAAAAGTATATAGTACCTAAGTAAGTCTTTTAAAGATGGGTTAATGTCCTGTACGTGAAAAAAAATTTAAATTTTATTAGAAAGAGTTTAAGGAGGTCTTAAACAAATGGATAGATATACCATGTAAATGGATAGAAGACTCAGTATTGTAATGACTCAGTTCTCCCAAAACAGATCTGCAAAGCCAGTGCCACGGGTCTCTGCTGCGGAGGCTGACTCTTTTTCGGTGGAGAGAAGGGCTGGAGTGAGCCTCCAGGAGGCAGTAACCAGTTCGCCTGGAGAACGGTTCAGCAGCCCACGGCTTCTGCCTGCCGTGAGCAGTCTGCTTAACTCTTCGTGCTTGAGTTTCCTTGTTTGTAAACGGAGATAATAGTAGTATCCTCAGATGGTCGTTAAGAAGATTAAATAAATTAATAGAAATAAAACATTTAAAACAGAGCTTGGTACATGATATGTACTATATAAGACTTTGCTATTGCCCTTGCTAGATGCCTCAGTTGGTTAGAGCGGTGTCCAATACGCTGAAGTTGCAGGTTTGATCTCTGATCAGGGCACCTAATGCATGCATAAATAAGTGGAACAACTGTATGTTCCTCCCTCTTTCTCTCTCTCTCTCTCTCTCTCTCTCTCTCTCTCTCTCTCTCCTCTCTAAAACATAAAAAGAGCCATTATTATCACTATTATTGATATTATACTCAGGTTTATGATGATCTGAAAGGAAAGTGGAAATAACAGAGGGCTGTGCTGCCAAATTCCAGGGGCCTAAGGAATGAAACCAGAAAGTGGGAGGTGAGGGCTGGCGGAGCAGCAGGGGACACACACCAGAGTAACAGGGCCGTTGGCATATGCTGCAATTGAGATTTTCAAGTTGAAATGGCTTCCACGCTCATTTTCTCAGCAAACCCTCTCACACGGCACCACAGGGTGAGTAATGTGGTCCGTTTCACAGGTTTGTAGCTCAGGGCCTAGAGAAGCTAGGTGACTGGCTCCCTGGAGCAGGCTGAGGGTTGGTTTGCTTTGCTCATCACTGTGTCTCCAGCACAGAGCATAATCCTGGTGCAAAGAGTTGTCTTCTCAAATACTAGTTAATGGGTGAGTAGGTCAGATGGGCATTCGTTCTTCTGCTCCTGAGCACGGCAGGTGAGATTGGTACTGCGCCAGGTACCACGGGAGGCAGAGATGAATGAGATGGGGTCCTTAAAGCTGAGGCATGTTGCTAAGCTGTGTATAAATGTCTCCACCTACAGCTCTGAGATTCTCTGAAGGCAGCTGCTCTGGGAAGCCGCCCAAACCTGCTGCAGAAACACAGCTTTGTAGTGTGGCATCCCTGAGATTTGGGGGGTGTTTCTTACACACCATAGCCCAGCCTTAGCCCTGCCACCTGATAAACCCAGACCTGACATAAAATAAAACTTGCTGGAGGTGGCTGCGAAAACCGAGGTTTCTGGGCTCCATCCCAGATTCCCGAATCAAAAGTCCCAGGGCGGAGGCCTGGCAACCTGCACATGCAGCACGCTTCCCCTCCAGCTTCGGGGGGTCAAGAAAAACTCCAACAGCTGAACTCTGAAAGGAGGGTAGGCGCGGGGGGGGGGGGGGTGGTGTTGGAAATATGAGAGGGTAGGTGCTCCGGGATCAGGAACACCACGAGGAAGCACGTGGAAATGGGGAAATACTTGACTGCCTCCATGAGGATGGTGGTGTGCCCGAAAGTGGGGAGTCGAGTTAGAAATATCCTGTACGTGAAAAAAATTTTTTAATTCTCCACTGAGCCCTGGGGAACCGGGGAAGCTCTGAAGAGAGGCCGGCTTGGTTCTGCTGATGCTTTAGAACGGCCACGCAGGCAGGAGGCTGTACAGGAGGTGGGTGTGTGGTCCCGGCATTCTACCTCATAGGGCTCTTGGGTGGGCTTCAAGCAATCATGGATGCACTTAGCTTAAACTCACTGAACCAGGAGAATTACCATTGTTGTCACATCTGTGTCTGTGTCCATCGTTAGAACGGTCCGTCAGACTTGAATCGCACACCTTTCACTCACACATTCGTTTAGCAAATACGCGTTTATTGAGCATCTACTATGTGCCCAGGGCCATAGGGCCACCGGGAAACCAGCAACGAACAAAATAAAGACAATGCCTGTCTTCATGGAGCTGTTTTCCTTGTCTCTGTGCCTGGGCAAAGGTGTGAGGGAATATGGCATTCACTCACTCAGTCACTTAGATTTTTAGCAAACATCTACTTTCTGCCTGACCTTCTGTTAATTGTTGGGGAGAAACAGGCATGAGTCAGGCCCAGTCTGGTCTAGTGGGGAACAGACTCAGCCCCACCTCATCAAACTGTCTGCCTGGACTGCTAGGAGAGGCTCGAAGTGGGCTTTGGAGTGATCATCAGAGAAGGGATAGAACTGTACCCAGCAGAGGAAATGGCACAATGACAGGCTTTGAGGTATTTGGGATCTGTGACTCTTTGTGTGGTTAGGGCCTTGGTTCATGGCACAGGGGAGGAGGTAGTAGGAGAGATGAGGTGATGATGGTGTGATTTCAAACGCCAGAGCAGCTACTGAGTGCAGTCAGGGGCGGCAGGGGTTGATATTATTATCGCATTGGTTTGGGGACGATCGCACCAGCCGCGGGGAGGAGGCGTGGGTGTGGAGGAAAGAGTCTGCAGGTGGGGAGACCAGAGAGGAGGCTCTCCCTCAGGCCCAGGGGAAAGCAGATGGGGGCCTAGACTGACCCACGGACAGGACCTAGGAGGCGGCTCTGGATTTGGCCATTGAGGCGAAGCTGTAACAGTGTGGTTTCACAAGATGGGCTTTGTCATCAAATAATGCAAGTGAGACGCAGCTGAGTGCCCTGCACCATCCCTCCACGAGGTTAGGTGCCGAGAAGCAAGCTGGGGAAGGCGCAGCCAGCAGTTGTGGTTCCATTGACGCCTTGGCCTCGCTCCCCAGCATCACGGATGTACTATGATCACACCTTTTGTCTCTGTCCCTGGTGCCTAGCCCAGGGCTCAAGCACACAGTAAGTGCTACCTTTGAGGATCAGGATCTAGCATGCATATAGATGTCAATATTGTAGACATGTGGACACACAGCTGAACCTGGGGAGGTGAGAGGTCAAAGAAAGAAGATGAGATGGGGCCTGGGGAACCCTGCTGTTGAGGGGCTATGGAAGAATGGAGGGGTCTGTAGGGAGGCTGAGAAACAACATCCAGACGTGTGTGTTTTGGGGGGCTGGGCAGTAGAGGCAGGAGACAGGCTGGGAACCAAGGAGGGGAGGGTTTAAAGGAGAGCCCTGGCTGGTTTGGCTCAGTGGATAGAGCATCAGCCTGTAGCCTGAAGGGTCCAGTTTGATTCCGGTCAAGGGCACATGCTTGGGTTGCGGGCTGGGTCTCCAGTAGGGGGTGTGCAGGAGGCAGCCAATCAATGATCCTATCTCATCACTGATGTTTCTACCTCTCTCTCCCTCTTCTTTCCTCTCTGAAATCAATAAAAATATATTTTAAAAAAATAAAGAAGAGAGAAGTCATCAGGTCATATGTCCCTGAAAGATCATGGAGGATAAGGCCTGATTTGCTATCAAAGAGGTCACTGGTACTTGGCAAAACGGGTTCAAAGCCTGTTGGGGGCCAAAGTCCCATTACAGGAGTACAGGGGTGAGGTCACGCTGAGACTTGGAGATAGGAGAGGAGAGGTGGGCATCGAGGAGAGGGATGCAGGTACCTGGATGGTCAGGGCTATCAGAATTCCCTCCCGATGCGAATGAATTTCCATTGTAAAAGGCAGGTCTTTCTTAAGCACAGGCCAGGAGGTCTGGTTAGGTAGTGAGCATCCGGTCCCTGGAGGCAGACAAGCGGAGCTCTGAGACTCCCTGCTGCCCAGGGAAAGGCTGTGCACAAAAATCATGCCCTTGTCCTCAGCTGCGCTAGGCTGATTCCTCACACCACAAAGGCCACCTACAGGGTCAGTCTTGCTATTTCTAGTGTCCAGGGAGTCTCCTGCAGGGCGCATACGCACACACGCGCACACACATGCACACACAACACACACACAACACACACTATACATGCACACACATGCGCACACGCGCGCACATGCACGCACACACACTCACACTCACACACCACACACACGCAACACACATGCACGCACACGCACACATGCGCACACACATGCACGCACACGCACACACACATGCACGCGCACGCACTCACACATGCACACACACCACACACGCGCGCACACACACCACACACACCACACACGCACACACGCGCACACGCGCACACGCGCACATGCACTCACCACACACGCGCGCGCACACACCACACACACACACCACACACACGCGCACACGCACACGCGCGCACACACCACACACACCACACACACACCACACACATCACACGCACACACACGCACACACACACACGCACACCACACACATACCACACGCGCGCACACACACCACACACACACCACATGCACACAAACGCACACATGCACACACCACACACACGCACGCGTGCACACACCACACACATGCACACACACGCACACACACCACACGCACACGCACATAACACACGCACGCACACGCGCACGTGCGCACACACTACACACACATGCACACACACGCGCACACACCACACACACACCACACACACACATCACACGCACACACACCACACGCGCACACACCACACACACACCACACACACACATCACACGCACACACACCACCCACCCACACACACACCTGCACACACACGCACACACACCACACACCACACACCACACACACACATGCACGCACACACGTGTGCACACATGCACGCACACACACACGCACACGCACTCACACACACCACACACATGCACACACACCACACGCGCACGCACATGCATGCACACGCACGCACGCAAGCACACACACACACACCATACACACACACGCAGGCACGCACACCACACGCACACACACCACACACACGCACACCACACGCAGGCACGCACACACGCATGCACACACGCACCACACACAGGCACACACGCACCACACACGCACCACACATGCATACGCACACACCACACATGTGCACACACATGCACACGCACCCACACCTGCACACACGCGCGCACACACGCGCGTGCGCACACACACTCTCACACACACACCACACACATTCACGCGCACACACACCACACACGCACGCACACACACGCATGCACACACGCACCACACGCACGCGCACACACATGCACACACTCGCCACACATGCACACGCACGCATGCACACACCACACACATGCACACATATACACACGTGCACACACGTGCACACGCACCCACACCTGCACACACACGCACACACACTCACACACGCGCACACACAGAGGTGGTCGTGCACAGGCTCACACAGACTCCCAGACACAAAACAGGAAATGTATCCACAGCTCGTGGTGCCGTCAGGGGCTCAGAGCACCTCTCCCCGGGGTTTCATCCTCTTGCCCCTTCTCGCTGGCTCCGCCCCGCCTCCAGCATCTCCAGCCGCGCCGCATCTCCTCCGTCCTCGGCGCATCTCTCAGCTTCTCCAGCTCTGCTCCTCCCCCTCCTCTAGGACTCCCCAGTTCTCCTCTTCCTGGGTTCCCCTCCCCGGACTACAACCCCCAGGCGCCCCCAGACCCGGGTGCTGCGCATGCCCCCTGCTCCCCGCCCCCTCCCGGTTCCCCCCTCCCTCGCTCGCTCCTCACCTCCCTCCACCCCCCTCCCCCGCGGCTCGGCTCCCGCATCCCTCCATCCAAGCCTGTGCCGCAGCCGCATCGCCACCGCAGCCCCGGCAGCGCCGAGCCCGTCCAGGCCTTTGCCCCCGCTCGGCCCGCCGCCCGCCGCCCGCCGCCCCCGGTCTCGCCCCCGCCTGCGGCGCCTCCCCCAGCGGCTCTGCTGCTCCCCCAGCGCCCCCAGACCTCTGTCTCCAGCACCGAGCCTGAAGGTAGGAGCAGCAACCGAAGCAGGAGGACGACGAGGAGGAGGAGGAGCCGTCGCAGGATGAAGGATCGGACTCAGGAGCTGCGGAGTGTGAGCCTGGGGGTGGGGAAAATGGGGGGAGGGACCCCTCTATTTGGGGAGCGCGTGGGGGTGGAGTGGGGCAGGTGCTGGGTTGTGGGGCAAATTATGAGACTGGCGGTTGGTGGCAGGGGCACCACAATTTCTGGAGGCACCTGATGTTCTCCAATGAGCCTGCATTTTGGGGACAGTGGCTGGAAGGTGTTGGAAGCCGGTAAGACACAAGGGTCAGGGGAGGTCTCAAGGGCCTTGGACACCCCACATTCCCAGGAGGGCCCTGGGTCTAATCCGGGGGGGGGTGGGTGGGAGAGGGTGAGTGTGAGGAAGGAAGTGGAGGGTGCTGTCAGCACCAGCAGCAGCTTTTCGGGATGAGAAGGATGGGCTGAGTGGGCCAGGCTGAGCCCAGCAGGACCCGACAGGGGGGAGGCCCTGGGGAAGGACACAGGTTGGGGCTGAGATGCCAACACCTGGCAGTGAATGAAGAGCGAGTGTGTGGTGTGTGCGCACGTGTGTGTTGCTCTCCATGGGAAGGGGGCACCTCAGACACAGGAGGGAAGGGGCTGCCTCAGGGGACAGCCGGAGGGGGGGCCAGGGCCTGAGATGGGTGACCCCGGAGGTTGGAGGTGGGGTTGCAGAGGAGAAGGGGAGGAGGTTCCAGGCACAGGGCCGTGGAATTGGGTTGTCTGACATGCACTGTGCTCTGCAGGGGGTGGGGGGTGGAGGTGGGGACTGCCCCGGTCCGCCGTGGGCCGGTCTGCCGTGGGCCGCCGTCTGCAGGCCTGAAGAGGCCAGGCTCCGGGAGTTGTGCGTGGGGGACTGGTGTCTGCGGTGAAGGCTGTCGTTCAGAGGGCTGGGGAGCGGGAGCTTGATGAGAATGGTGTCTCTGGTGGGGAGGATGCTGGGGGATTTGGAGAAATGACCTGGGCCTCCGGGGGGGGCAAAGCTGACCCCCTGCTGTGGACTCCGGTCTGTGGTGTTCAGTTGATAAAGCTCCAGCCCCAGCTAGTTTACTCCATGTGACCCGCCAGGGAAACGGGTCCAGAGATGGGCAGGGACTTGCCCAAGGTCACCAAGCAAGTGAACGGGAGGATCAGACTGGAATGTGGGTTTCCTGTTTGCCGAGTTGACGTGTCTCTGCTTTTTTTGGCCTTTGAAACAGAGTCTCAACATGCGGTGTGTGTGTTGGGGGAGGGGGGTGTGGAGGGAGTAAAAACTCTTTGGAGAGCCCCGGATCTGGGGGTGGGAAACCAGGTCACTCAGACGAGAGGAAGGGCCCCCAGGCCAGTGATCGCTGCCTCTGGGGAGAGATGGGTGGGCAAGTGGGAGGGAAGCAGGAATTGGTGGTCAGGGGAGGGAGTTGTGAAGGTTTATTTCTTTATTAAACTTACCTAATAGGCATCAGGAAAATAACAGTAATAAAAAATAACCAACACTTATGTGCCAGACACCGTTCTAAGTTTTTTTATCCATATTAACTCATTTGGATTGTCACAGCAACTCGGGGAGGCTGGCACTAGTGTCAGCCCATTTTAAAGATAAGGAACCTGAAGCCCAAGAGCTTACGTAACTTACCGAAGCCCCGGAGCCAGCAGAAGGCGGCCAGGCTCTAAACCACCCTCCCCTCAGGAAGTCGTTTCATCCAAATCAGGTTGCCATCCATAATTTTTTAGACCCTCACTGCCTCCTGGACAGGGAGGCAGACCGCGAGACTCCCTCATTTTATGGCTGAGGAAACTAAAGCCCAGAGTGGAACTAACTCGCCCAAGGTCACACAGCTAGCAAGTGAGGAGTGCGGATTTGAACCCAGCCCCTGCTGCCAAGACTCCCGGTGACTCCAAGATTCAGAGAAATGGGAAGTGGATTAGGGTGAGGGTGGAATTGTGGTGGAATTGGGGGGATGGGGAGGGAAAAGGGATGGAGGAGGAAACAGGATGGGAGTCTTCAAGATCTGAGTGGGTCGGGGGTGAGGAATCTGTCTGCTTAGGCTACTGGGGGCAGCGAGGTGGAAGAGGGGGAGTGGTACGGAGGGGTGGAGGGCTGGGTGCCTGCTGATGGCTCTGGTGTTAGTCATAGCTCTGGGAAACTGGAGATTTGGGAGGGGGTGGGTGGAGAGGAAAGAAGCTGCCAGATGCAAGGAGTACTGAGGGTCTCCCTGCCAGAGTTAAGAGCAAGGAAGCTGGGATGCGGGAGAAACTGAGCAGGGCGTAGGCGGCCTGGGAAAGGGCTCTCTAAGCGGCTGAGGGAGACGTGGGGGGGGGGGCGGGGGCAGTGGTGGGAGGGGATGGCAGCCCAGCAGGTGATTGTCTTCCCAGCAATGCTTCAGGGTCCCCAAAAGATTGTCAGATAAGTTTATCACTTTGCAGTTGAGGGCACAGATTTGGGAGTCAGACTGTTTGGGTTCAAATCCTGGCTTTGCTATTTCCTGTGTTACCTTGGGTAAGTTGCTTAACCTCTCTGATAGTCATTTTTTTTCCTGTATGAAATCAGAGTCATTGACAATTTGCAGGGTTATCCTAAGGGTTGAAACTAGTTACTGTACAAAAAGTACCCAGGAGAAGGCTTGGCGCCCAGCAGTGCTCTGTGAATGTTTGCTGTTCCACAGCTGACTTGTTTCTCTCGAACCCTTGAGATGGGCAGGATGTGACCCTAATTTGTTTTAGAGTAAACTGAGGGCCACACAGGTAACCTGACTTGCTCAAGGTCACACAGCTGTTAATGGCAGAGCCAGGCTCACACCAGGATTCTCTGTCTCCGGGCACAAACCCCTTTGGCTGGGGGCTAGGCGGTGCTTGGCCGGCACGGAGGCTGTTGTGGGGGTTAATCAGCTGGACTGGTGTCTCAAGATCCAAAATCTGGGGCCAGGGAGAGGCTCAAGAGGAGAGGAGGGAAAGCAGGGAGACAGAGAAGAAGGGGTGGGAAAGAGAGAGCACTGGGAGACACGTGTGGGCTGTGGAAGGGAAGGCCGGAGACGGAGGAAATGGGGAGACTGGGAAATGGAGGAAGGCGAGGCCCGCGCTGAGGGGGCTTGACTCTGAGGCTCGTGGGAGTGGGGGCTGCTGTAGAACAAGCCCCGTGGCCCACGGGCCGGCCGAGCTCTGTGTGCGGCACGCAGCTGGGGCAGGCACAGCGGGCACGTTAGCACGGCAGGCGGACGGACAGAGAGTTGGTGTGGACAGAGGGACGGAGACCGAGAGAGCCCGGTGGTGGCCGGGCCGGCCAGCTGCACGCGGCGTGTTTCTGCTCCTCAAACAGCGAGCTCCCCGCTTTTGAGGCCCCTTGCGCTTGTTCCCTCGGTCCAGAGTGCGGGTCCCTGTTTTTAATGCTCTTCCCTCTGGCTGGAAGGCGCCTCCCTCCGCCGTGAGCTCTGTCCCCCAGGCTGTGGCGCCGTGGGCCCCTTCAGGACTTGGCTCACGGGCCAGCCCCCAGAGAGGCCCTCCCCACCCTGAGTAAAGCCGCCCCGGCTCGCGTCCCTCCGTCACGTCCCGGGTTTAGCCCTCCTGCTCTTAGCACAGCCTGACGTGGTCCTGATCGCTTTTCAGTGTCTCCCTCCTCTGGAACGTCAGCTCCTTGGGGCAGGACCTTCTTCCTGCCCTGGTCACCGCTGCTCTCAGGCACCAGGTCATCTGACACACCCTGGGTGGATGCATGAGGGACTCGGGGCAGAGGGGGTGCAGAAGGGGAAAGGTGGGAGGGTAGGGGAGGCGGAGGAGAGAGGTTGGGTGGGAGGGCTAGCCTAGAGGCTGGTAGGAGGAGAGGCCCAGGTTGGGGGCACAGATGGGCAGAAGGGGGGATACAGGGGAGACACGTTGCTGCCTCTAGATCAAGCGTTGCTTGCACCTGAGGAGCGCGTGTGAGCACAAGTGTGTGTACATGGGCCCATGTGTATGCGCGCGCGCGTGCACACACACACACGCACACACACACACACACACACACACTGTGACTTTTCTGTCACCCGATTCCAGTCTCTTTCCACCTCTGTTTTAGTCACCCTCAGCATCGGTCGCTTTGGTCAGTGACTTGCTGGCTCACATTGTCCCTCCTCCTTCCATCTCCCCGTCTGTTGCTCCTGCCACTGACACCCACACAGGGCCCTGGGTGTCCAATGGGAAGACGGCAGCTAGAGGCCTGGGTCTGATCTGATTACCCCTGTTCCCGAGGAGCTCCGAGGTGCCCAGGATCTCTGCCCTCTCCTTCTATCCACAAGCGCTTGAGGGGCCGTCGACCCTTAAAGAGCAAAGTGTCTGGCTTCAAGTCTAGGTATCACCCTGTCAGCACCCATCAGCTGTATAACCTTGGGCAAGTTCCTTAACCTCCGGTGCCTCAGTTTCCTCATCTGACAAATGGGAATATGGACAGTATCTGTTTCATGGAGTGGCTGTAAGGATTAAACAAGAAATTCAAAGCACTTGTCACAAGGCCCAGTGCCCGGTAATCAGTACATATGTGTTGTGTTAGATGTGTATAATTATTTTAAAATGTATATTTTTTTATTGATTTCACAGAGGAAGAGAAAGGGAGAGAGAGAGAGAGAGAAACATCACTGACGATAATCACGGATTGGCTGCCTCCTTCGCGCCCCCCCCCCCGGGACTGGGGCACATCTCCCCCCCCCCCGGGACTGGGGCACATCTCCCCCCCCGGGACTGGGGCACATCCCCCCCCCCGGGACTGGGGCACATCTCCCCCCCCGGGACTGGGGCACATCCCCCCCCCCGGGACTGGGGCACATCTCCCCCCCCCCGGGACTGGGGCACATCTCCCCCCCCCGGGACTGGGGCACATCCCCCCCCCCCGGGACTGGGGCGCGCCTCAGGCGGCGCCCGACTGGGAGGGGGTGTAGGCCAACTGAGCCACACTGGCCGGGGCTAATTCTTTTTTCTTTTAATAAAATGTTAGTTGATTGATTGATTGACTTTAAATATATGTTCTATTGATTTCAGAGAGGAAGGGAGAGTAAGAGAGATAGAAACATCAGTGATGAGAGGGAATCATTGATTGGCTGCCCCCTGCACGTTGGACTGATTCCACAACCCAGATATGTGCCCTTGACCAGGAATCAAATCCAAGACCCTTCAGTGCAGGGGCTGACACTCAAACCACTGAGCAACACCAGCTAGGGCAAGGACGTGGCTTTTAAAAATTGGTTTTAGAGAGGAGGAAGAGAGAGAAACATCGGTTGGTTGCCTCCCACACAGACCCTGACGGGGACTCACACACACAGCCTGGGTGTGTGTCCTGACTGGGAACTGAACCAGTGACCTCCAGGTGCACAGACAATGCTCCACCAACGAGCCACGCCAGCCAGGGCTGGCTGCATACAGTTCTCACCTCCGTTTTGCTCATGAGGAAACAGAGGCTTGAATTGTCCAGTAAAGATCACATTTGATCCTCTTTTCCAAGGTAGTCTCACTTGCCCACAGCCTCTTCCTTTTAGGCTGGCCAACTTCCAGAAATGGAGGCCGTGCTCATTATTAAACAGGTACACCCTAGAGCAGGACGGGCTGAGCCATACACCAGCCCACCCATTTCACAGCTGAACCGGGCCAGAGAGGGCTGGGATTCTCCAGGACCACACAGCGAGTTGAGCGGTGAGGATGCCTGGCTTCCTTGTGGGAGCTCTTCCTGCTGCCAGGCGTCTCACGCTTTTCTGTCCTCCCCGGAGCTCAGGAGTGAGGACGCAGCACAGACTCTCCGGGGCCAGGTGGGAAGGGAAGGACGGAGGGGACTGAGCCTGGGATTTCGCACCGGGCAGTTCAGGCCCCACCTCTGGCCTTATTTGCTGGGAAGCCTTAGCAGGTAGGCAACTTCTCTGAGCCTGTCTCGTCATCTGAAACATGGGAGGGGAAGGGTAATGGCCTCCCCGCACTGCGCACTCATGTTCTTTCTGGCAGCACGGGCCCTTCTCCCTGCTGGTTTCATTGCCCTCCTGCCCGCTGTTTGGGGTAGACATTATTGCCACTCAGCAAATGCAGAGGCTGAGGCTCAGAGGGGAGAAGTCATGTGGCCTTCTAGCTACTGACTCGGGCGAATTCCTTAGCCTCTCTGTGTCTCAGTTTCCCCATCTTCAAAAGGGAGCTGTAATATGGACCTCAGGGGGTCCGTGTAAGCAGTAGACGGAGAGCCCTGGCCAGTGCAGCTGGGTTGGGTGGAGCGTTGCCCCACGCACGGAAAGGTTGCGGGTTTGATTCCTGGTCAGGGCACCTCCCCAGGCTGCAGGTTAGCCCCCCAGTCAGGGTGCATGTACAGCCACTTGATGTTTCTCTCTCAGGCCGATATTTCTCTCCCCCCCCTCTCTAAAATCAATAAAACACGTTTTAAAATAACAATCAAATGGATAAATATATTCAGAGTGCATAGAATGGCATCCATAACATGCTATGTAAATGTTTGCCATGATTATGACGCTGGTCAATGGTCCTCAGAGTTTTAATGAAGATTAAGTGAAATAACAAGACGGTAAGGTCTGAGCAAAGGTGCTATTAAATTATGACTCTTTGCCAGGACTTCAGGGCACAGAGCCTCCCCCAGACTGGGCCTTGAGAGGGAGATAGCTGGGGGGCAGAGGTGCTTGAAGGAGGTGGCTGGCAGGGTGCGGGCTGCAGGAGTCTCCAGCTGTGGAGGGGTGTGGGGAAGGCCATCTTAGATGCCTACCGTTTCCCCACTCCCTTCAGCCAGGGCACCACTTTCCTTTCCCCCCCTGACCTCCTGTCCCCTCACCTGTGAAATGGGGACAGCGGTATTTGCTCTACCTTTCTCGGCAGGGCTACGTGGTGAGGATCAGAAGGGATTATAGATGCAGAAGTGTTTGTGAGCTGTAGAGGATTGTTTGTGAGCTGTAGGGGATTGCTAGCGCTCAGCTCTCTGTGATTATTACACCAAATAGGTCATACTGGGTCCTCTGTCTTTTTTCCTGTCTCAAGGACGGGGAAAGAGGCAGGTAGCGTGCCTCTGGACAGAAGCTAAGGAACTGGCTCTGGGAACAGTAGGAGAGACAGAAATTAGACGTCAGGAAGTCTAAGTCAGCATGTGGAAGGGAAAGAGACAGAACAGGAAGGTTTTGAGGGCAGCTGGGGTGGGTGGAGTGCTTGAAGGCAGAGAAGGGGCAGAGGCCTGGCTTTTGGTGCCAAGGGAAGGAGTACTCATGGGGCAGCTGGCTTTGTGAGAACAGAGCATCATGGGAGGCTGGTGGGGCTTCCGAGATGAGCCAAGCATCCCCAAGTCTCTAAGGGCCAAGGTCTAGGGGGTGGTCCCAGGTCAGGTGGGGGCTTGAGAAGCCCCAGCAGAGTCTCAAGCCCCACCTGGTGCCACCCTTCTTCTGGGGCGGCTGTGGGCAGAGATGGAGGAGCCTCCCTTTCCTGGTGGATCTTGGGGTTCTCTGGAAATAAAATGTAAGTGCTACACACTTTCTGACATGGTGTGGAGGCCTCTGGGGGACAGTTCCAGGAGTTTCCGGGCAGGGCGCGGGCAGGAAGCCGGGGTGGCTTCCAGGGTCCGGCTGGGTCTTCTCTGGGCCTGCGGCTCTTTCCAGAGCTACCGGGGCTCTGCGGCTCCCGCGTTCACCCGGCTGTCTAGATTGCATCTCGGTCCCATCTGGCTGTCTAGGCTCGATCTGCACTGTCTGGCATCTGTCTGTGCTGAGTCTGGTTCGGCCCGAGCCTCCTGGTTCTGCCAGGTCCTGTCTGCAACCTGCTTGGACCCTGTGAGGTTCCACAGGAGCTCTTCTCTGCGGACCCCGCCGGCCCTGCCCAGGCAGGCTCTCTTTGGACCCTGCCTGGATTTCATTCGGGCTCTGGGGCTTAGAGCTGAGTAGTGGTTAGGCTCCTCCTGGGACTCAGGGGGAACTCTTTAAGTGTCCAGTGGGGCTGGTTAGGGCTCCAGAGGTAATGAAGCTTGGAGGGCTCGGCTTTTGTCCTGACTTCTGCCCCACGCAGAGAATCTTGGTCAGGAGTGTGGCACCGGTGAGCCTCCTGCCCCTCTCCCTTTTCCCAGCTCCGAGCCAGTGTGCAGACCAGGCCCGGGGGGCTTCCCGGACGCCCCGGGGTGCGGTGACCCCGGGGTCCACACGCGGCAGCATGCAGCTCTGCTGTGGGTCTGCGTGTGGGTGAACGTCAGCATGTTAGTGTGTCTCTGGGTGGGTGCAGTGGGTCTCTCTGTGCCTCGTGCATGTCACTGGCTCTCAGTGGAGCTGTGGGTGTGTAAACCCCTTTGTGTCTCAGCCCTGGGGGTGGAGGGCTGAGCAGCTGCAGGTTGCAACTAGGAAATCCAAGCAAGTGAGAGTAGGTGGGTGTGAAGTTGGAAGAGGCTGGATGAAAGCAAATGAATACACCAAGGAGAGTTGGGGAGTCAGCGGGGCAGTGGGGGCAGAGCAAGTTAAGGGGGTGCAGGTGGGCAGGAGGAGGAAGACACAGAAGGGAGGGGGTTGCTGCTGGGTCTCCTCCAGCCCTCACCAGGCCTGACTGCTTGCTGGCAGTGAATTGACCTTGTATAGGGGACGTGGCTGGGAGGGGGGAGGGGTGCAGGATGGGAAGAAGAGGGGAGCAAAGTGAGGCCTGGCCCCAGTGGCTGAGGGATGGTGGAGAGGGTCTCCATTCCAGACCCCTTCTCAGCGCCCAGAGCCAATCCCTACAAGGCTGACATTTAGCTGGTTGTTACAACATTAAAATACTTCTGTCCTGGTTAGCTAATAGCAGGTGTCCTGTGACCCCCTGCCTCCAGGGTGACTGCATTCCCAGGGCCACATCCACCCCTGAGAGGTGCCTTTTGCTAATTCTCCATCAGCTCCCTGGCCTTGGGTTCCTGTTCCACCCCATAGCTAGTGTTCATCCTGTCTGCCTGGGGGCCGGCCCTGCACCCTGCCTATGGCCCCTCGAAAGATTCCTGCTCTGAGCCTAGAGCTGGCAGTAGGAGGGCCAGGGCAGGGCTGCTCATGGTCTCCACCTTTCTTTGTCTCGCAGGCGAAAGACAGTGATGATGAGGAGGAGGTGGTGCATGTGGATCGGGATCACTTCATGGATGAGTTCTTCGAACAGGTAACTGAGTCTCCAATACCCCAGACCCAGAACCTGGGCCCCAGCCAACAATTCCCCCCTTCCCACTCTCTAGTCTTACACCCCTTGGCCTTTTACTAGTCCCTCTGGGTCTGGCCCACTCCCCTGAACCCCGGGTGAGCCCTGTGATGGCCTGTCTGGCCGAAAGACTGGGCTGAGCATCGCCAGTTTGCCGCCCCAGGTGGAAGAGATCCGGGGCTGCATTGAGAAGCTGTCGGAGGACGTGGAGCAAGTGAAGAAACAGCACAGCGCCATCCTGGCCGCCCCCAACCCGGATGAGAGTGAGTGCCGCTGCGGAGTGGCGGGGGCTGGGGCTGGGCTCCATCCAGGCTTCTCACTCGCAATGCCCCCCTCCTCAGAGACCAAACAGGAGCTGGAGGACCTCACTGCAGACATCAAGAAGACGGCCAACAAGGTTCGGTCCAAATTGAAAGGTGAGGATTGCAATCCCCCGACTAAGGAGGAAAAGAGCTCTGCCTTCCAGCGATCAGACGGGCCTTTCTCTCAGGAATGTCTACACAGTCCTAGGAGCCAGGTTCTCACACAGTAGAAAGCACACAGCCCCAGGTTCCCTCCTTGCTCCAGATTCTTTGACGATAGAGACACGACAGGGAAATGAGGGAGGGGGGCGGGCTGTCCAGATTGTGTATGGGCTCTGCCGAGTCCATCAGCATGAAGACCCGTCAGAAAAATATAGCCTCCCAAATGGCTTTTGTTTCACTAAGGCCCTGTTTCCAGAACAGGTGCCAGGCAGAGTCCTAAGCACCCAGTAGGTGGGTTCAGCAAATGCTTCGAATTGGTACCCTCGGCTCAGGACAGATTGGACTGTGTGGCTGACATCAGGGGCTGGCTGGCTTTCAGGAGGGACTTGCCAAATGCTCACATATTCACTCTAATTTAAGGACTTGGGTGCTGATAATAATCACCTTCCCCCAAGGCATTGTGGGTTGGGAACCTCCTTGTCTGCCGGTGCCAGGGGAATGGCAGTGTTACCCTGATCCTACCTTGTGTGCTCATGGTAATTCAGCGGCAGGAAACGTTTGCCAAGCCTCTGCTCCGTCCGAGCCACGTTGCTGGGCTTTGGGGAAAAGGAACCGTGCCAGATGCCTGGGCCTGCGTGCTGTGACCTTGGTCCAGGGAGATGAGGACGGAGACTTGATGCCCTCCTGGGCTCGACAGGAGGCCGTGCGTTCGCTAGTGCTGATCTGTAAAAACAAACTGCACTCAGGAGCGTGTGCTGGAAAGGAAAATGATTAAACTGGGAGCACGTGAAGTACAACCCCAGGCAGAGGGAGCCTCACTTACACCCTCACTCATTTGGACAACTACCCTACCCTCAGCAAGAAAAAATGGAAGCAGTTTCAAAGCTGGCTGCTGCTTCTTCTTCTTCTTCTTCTTCTTCTTCTTCTTCTTCTTCTTGGTAGCAAAATCCTTCCTTTCCAAATGAAATCTTATAAAGAACCCCAATATATACAGCACATAAAAGTCAGGCTGTTCTGGCTAAACTGGGGTTGGAACACTCTGGTCAAGTTCCTTCTCGAAATCAGGGTTCCATGGAACCCAGCTTAGAAATCTCTGGGGTCAGCGATTTCCTTGGGCCCATCAAGCTCTGACCTTACTAGTCTCTCTGTTGGACCATGAGGAAGGCTCCATGGTTTAGGGGTTCAGGAAAAAATCAAGAGACTAGTAAAAATGGCAAAAGCTTCTAGAAGCTGACCTTCCTGACCCCAGAAAGAGAAGATCCTCTTCTCCATCTTCCTCCAGCTGTGTGGTGGCACGAGCTCAGGTTTTGCGTGTGAGTTTGAGTTGTTTTACCCATTCGAACCTCTGTTTCTAGTCTGAAAGTGGATTGATACCACTGACCTCCCAGGAACTTTGTAAGAAGTCAGTGAGACTAAAGTAAAGGACCCCTTTAGCCAGGGCTAGGCCCCAGTCCCAAGTCTGACAATAGGGTCCGAGGCTGGACCGGAGATTCTGACATCCCTGGGGTGTGTTTGTGCCTTTCCTGCAGCAGCTGGGCCAAAGTTGCCCCTTGGTCACTGCCCCACATTGCTGGCAGGGAGTCGGGGTGCCATCCAGCCCCATAGGTCCCTGCTGCCCGCAGAACAGGAACGGGCTGGAGGCCCTTTCAGGTCTGAGAGGGCGTGGTGGTGACTCAGACCCACTGCATCTCCGAGCACAGGACACCTTACTACAAGCTCTGTTTTAGCAAATCTGAATAAGTGTCAGGCGTGCATGATCAGGAGGCAGAAATCCCAGTTAATCCGTGTGCTTTTCCAGAATCCGTTAGATTCTGGACAAGGGACAGGCTCCCTTGTAGGGCAGGGTTTGCCAAGGAAATGGTGGCCTCCGACCCACCTGGAAGTGCTCGCCTTCCACGGAAACACCCCAAGGTGGGCTCTGGGCCCTTCCTGAGAATGGCGAGCAGAGTTCCCTGCACACAGGGCCGTTCACAGCGGCCTGGGCCCCACTCCCTCGTGGGAATGGGCCGTGGTTACAGCCATGGGACTTACCGAGACCCAAGCCAACGACGACGGAATAGTGCCCTTCAGGTCTGGTTACTCTCCGGCCCTCAACCTCCCTCCCACCTGACTTCCTGACCCCCTCAAATGTCTGTCCCTTTACTTTTTGGCCTCCTGCCCCTCACCATGGAACCTTTACTGTCTGCCTTCGCCACGGGTGTGACATCTCTTCACAGGCCTGGGGCCTGCCTCGGGGTGTCGGCCCTTCCTCCGTCCCGGACCCCCGCCCCACACGCCCCGGGTCTGCGGCCCGTCACTGCATCCTCTCTCCCGCAGCGATCGAGCAAAGCATCGAGCAGGAGGAGGGGCTGAACCGTTCCTCCGCGGACCTGCGCATCCGCAAGACTCAGGTGGGAGGCGGGCCAGGCGGGGGCGTGTCCTGGGTGGAGCCGGGGAGGGGGTCACACGGGCGGGGGCGGGGCTACAGTGGAGGACGGGGGCGGGGCTGCAGTGGAGGGAGAGGCAGGGGCGGGGCTACAGCGGAGGGAGAGGCCGGGGGCGGGGCTACAGCGGAGGGAGAGGCCGGGGGCGGGGCTACAGCGGAGGGAGAGGCCGGGGGCGGGGCTACAGCGGAGGGAGAGGCTGGGGGCGGGGCTACAGCGGAGGGAGAGGCCGGGGGCGGGGCTACAGCGGGGTGGGGGGGTGGGGTGGGAGGGGGCGGGTAGGGTCGCATCCTAATGCCCTGGCCCAGACCGCTGGTTTGGGCCCAAGATGGGGAGACTAGTGGAAGGGGACTGTGCTCTTGTGAGGGATTGGGGTGGGACGTGATCACCCCTCCTCTCCACTCCACGTGTGCACTAACGGCTCCCCTTGGTCTCTACTCGCTGCTTCCTGATGTGTGTACCCCCACCCCAGCATTCTACACTCTCCCGGAAGTTCGTGGAAGTAATGACCGAATATAACGCGACCCAGTCCAAGTACAGGGACCGCTGCAAGGACAGGATCCAGCGGCAGCTGGAGATCAGTGCGTGTGCCTCCCCTCCATTCTCCCCAGGCCTGCCCAAGCTTCCCTCCATGCCCTTCCACTCAGTGGAGGGGCGCCTGGCCTAGAGCCCCACGAAGGGTGGTGTCCCGGGTCCCTGCCCCATCCCACCACCTCAGCGCAGGCTGGCCCAAACCTAAGCATGGAATCCTTCCTCCCCACAGCCGGAAGGACCACAACCAATGAAGAACTGGAAGACATGCTGGAGAGCGGGAAGTTGGCCATCTTCACTGATGATGTGAGCGGGGGCGGGGGTTGGTCTGTTTTGGAAGGCAATTGCACCTCCTCTCCAAACTTAGGTTAAACTGAAGGTCCTAAGTCCACCTGCAATAACTGGCAGCGGAAGGCCTGCAGCTGGAACTGGGGAATTCCATGGGAGCAGAACAGGAAGGCACCCTCGCAAAAATGGCCAACAGTAGTGTGCCAGGCACTGTTTTAAGCACTTGACAGACTTGCCTTTACCTACCAGCCTCATTTAACCCTCACCACAACCCTCTGAGGGAGCCTCATTTCACGAGTGAGGAAATGGTGGCCAAAGAGGTTAGGTGACTGGCTGAGGTCACACAGCTGGGGCAGAGCCTGCTGGAGTCCACAGCGGAGCCGCAGGTCTGGGCGCCTCCGCACGGGGAACGCCCCCCGACGCAGGCTCTCTCACCCACTGGCTAATTCACCTCTGGAAAAACATTTTAAGTTTTAGTTTTGCACACTGTCCTGCCTTGTCATTTTGGATGTGAATGGATGGGCTTCCCCCAGCTGCAGTTCTTCTTTCTCTTTTAAGTTTTACCCTGGCCTGCCAGTTCTGTCTATGCTTCTGGTGGTGGGATGGCTCTACTTAAGGTTTCTAGCCCAGGTTAAAGTATGTCCAGGGACTTTCTAGCATATTGTTCTTTAGATAATTGGCTTTTTGTTAAACTAGCTTTGAGCAAACTGATTGTGGGCAACTAGCCTGGAGCTCCCCAGACAGCTCTGCTAGGCTGTTTGTCTGAGAACGGAGGGGAGCTGGTGAGTGGTTCTAAGAAGGCAGAGCAGATCCCTGCCAGCTAACCGGCCTAGGCAGGCTGGCTGGTATCTTGCTTGAGGGCTGTGCCAGACGCGACAGGCACTGTGCTAGTTGACTTCCACAGTCAGGGAAGGCTTCCTGGGAAGCAGCATTGAGCTGAGCCTTAAGAGACAAGGGGCGTGTGGACGGGGAGATGGGAAAAGGACACTATAGACAAAGGGACAGACTGGACAGAGACAGGGACAGCGGCCCACTTGCCAAACAGCCATTGGGTGATTTTGGCTCCTGTTAGATAGCAGATGAGGGTAGGAAAGGAGCCTGCGCCTCGACTGCTAAGATAAGGGTGTGGCCCTGGCCGGTTTGGCTCAGTGGATAGAGCATCCACCTTCAGACTGGAGGGTCCTGGGTTCGATTCGGTCATATGCCCTCGTTTCAGGCTCGATCCCCCAGTAGGAGGTGTGCAGGGGAGGCAGCCGATCAACAATTCTCTCTCATCATTGATGTTTCTCTCTCCCTCTCTGAAGTCAATAAAAATATATTTTTTTAAAAAGATAAAGGTGTGAACCCTATGGATAGGGGGAGCCCTGGCAGGTTTCAGAGCAGATGAGTGGCTTGATGGGGTCTAAACAGTGAGTGTTCAGGCCAGGCGTCTGGGGGAGGGATATCTCATTCTGGGTTGGAGTCTCTCTTCCATCGGCTCTTGAAGCCTCAGTGCACTCCTTTATTTCTCCCCATCTCGTGTCATGTTCTCCAGGGGACTTGTGGGCACCCTGCCTTCTCATCCGGGCCTCCTTCTCTGCTTGCTTCTCTCCCCACCCCTCTTTCTCTCTGCTGTGTCTTCTTCCATTTCTCTGTCTTCCTTTGTCCAGACAGGGGCCCAAATACTGGTGGGGCCTTGTGCTTCTGTCTCCCTTCCCAGGGCTTCTGTGGCGTATGTGATAGCGGGGGCCCTGGGCTACGGTGGAAGGAAGGGGACAAGTGTTATTTCCTTTAATTTAACAAACTTGTCTTTGGTGCTTCCTGTATGCCAGGCACTGTTCTGATCAATGTACACATATTAACTCATTTAATCTTCACAGCGACCATGAGGGGGGCACTATCATCATCCACGTTTTCTAGGTGGGGAAACTGAGGCCCAGAGAGGTTAGGTCGTTTGCCAAGGGTTGCAGCTAGTGAATGACAGCTAGGGTGGGACCAGGCGCTCTGGCTGCAGGCTCTGAGCTCTGATGGGAGTGAAGGGTGGCCTTCAGCAGCGACCCCCCCCCCCCCATCGCCTTAGATCAAAATGGACTCCCAGATGACGAAGCAGGCGCTGAATGAGATCGAGACGAGGCACAACGAGATCATCAAACTGGAAACCAGCATCCGAGAGCTGCACGACATGTTCGTGGACATGGCCATGCTCGTGGAAAGCCAGGTACCGCCTCTGCCCCCGCCACGCCACCTGCAAGCCGCCCCAGCCCCGTTTCCTCTCCCAGCCCAGCCACGCCCCCGTGCACGTCCCCCCTGCAGGGCGAGATGATTGACCGAATCGAATACAACGTGGAACATTCCGTGGACTATGTGGAGCGAGCTGTGTCTGACACGAAGAAAGCCGTGAGATATCAGAGCAAGGCCCGGAGGGTGAGCGGGGCGGAGGGGGGGCGGGGGCGGGGCGGAAGAGGCCTGGGGGCGGGGCGGGGGGGCTGGAGCTGGGGGGCGGGGCGGGCGGGGCTCTGGCCAGGGCTGAGGCAAGTGATGAAATTCCCTGAAAGGCCTTATCTCTGGCTCTGACCTCTTCCTTTTTCTGTTTTCTCTCCCCTCTTCTTTTTCCTCACACCCTCCCCCCCGTCTCCATGTCTGATTCTCTTTCTCTTAAACCGCCCTCTCTCCTCCTCCTGTCCCACTGCCCTCTCTGCCTGCAGAAGAAAATCATGATCATCATTTGCTGTGTGGTGCTGGGGGTGGTCTTGGCGTCATCCATTGGGGGGACGCTGGGCTTGTAGGCCCACCACCCCTATCTCCCCCAGACCCTTCCCCCACCACATCGGGAGCAATACCCCCAGTACCCCTTTCACTCCATCCCCCGCTCCAGGCTCCCCCCCCAGACAGACCCAGGCAGCCCTCCCCTTCCCCCTCGCCCCACCTCCCGCCATCAGACCCTGGAGTCCCTGGACCTCACTGCACCATGGACCCTCCCCTCCACGTGAACAGCAGCAGGCGTGATTACACATGCACACCCACATGCATGCCGCGGCACGTGCCCGAGACGAGTGGACACCCCAGCGTGTGTGTGTGCGTGCGTTCCCAGATGTGTGCAGAAGCACCACATCACCCTTCCTGCCCCCACTGGTGTGTGTGTTGTAGCTCTCGCCTTCGCTCAGCTGTTGTGTGAACTGTGGCCGGGATCACACAGCAGCCCAAGCCCTGCTCTGTCTTCTGTGAATAGGTGTGTGTGTCCACAGGTCTGCGGGTACATAATCTGTGTACATGGAATTTTGTGTGTGAGTGTTTGAATCTAATGCAATGGCACTTCTTCCACGGACACCCCTCCCCCTCATCTGCCGTAAACAGGGCAGGTTGTGTGAGTGTACGGATGCTCATTCCCAGAGGATCCAGGTAGGCTCAAGTTCACAGGCCATGGCAGGCACCCCACGGAGAGAGATGTGGAGCAAATCTTCCTGGTGCAGTCACCCCAGGCATGGGTCCTGGGGGAGTGTGTGTGTGTGTGTGTGTGTGTGTGGTGAGCCTTGGAGTTGAGCCAATGTAAGTGGAAGCATACACGTGTACATGACCTGGCTTGGCTTGTGTATACACGTCCATTCCCCAGCAGGTGATGTGAGAAACACGTGTGTGTCTCCGGACCTGCCTGAGTGCTGGTAGGTCTCCTCAGACAGAGGCATCCATGGTGCGCACTGGGCACGTTTGGGTGGGCACAGGAAGCTGAATCTCGACGCTGTCCGGACGGTCCGTGTGAGCACGTGCGTGCACTGCACAGAGGCTTTCTCCGGTGTCTCTGTCCCCTTGACCATAGACACACATTTCTCTTTAAGGTCTTGTGCCCCATCCAGGTTTGTCTGTGCAGATTGACCTGCCCCTCCCTCCCCCCCCGGAGCTGCTGCCAGTATCTGGTAATGATCACACACTGCAATATCAACATTGTGCAGCTGGCACGTCCTGCCCTGTCAGGTGTCAGAGCCCCTGACACACAGCCCAGAGGCTTCTCTTCCTCTGTGTCCCTGCCAGAGGACAGGCCTGCACCCATAAGGGCTGGGACACTGTGCTCACTCATGCCGAGGCTCAGAAGGCCTCGTGTAGGCAACCACACCCAGGCACACAGCAGCTCACTGGAACACACGTGCACGCTACCACGGCATGGGGCCCGTGCAGGCCTGCCCCCGTCTGCACATGAATGCCTCCTGGAAGGGCTAGTGTGGGAATGATACTGATGAGGCCAATGTGGAGGACGACCCCAGACAGCTAGGGACGAGAGCATTCCTGCCTTCCGCACACTTACCTCAGAGTATTTGTCTCCCTCGCCCCGCTTGATGCTCTGGGCTCCGTCTCAGGGACCTTGGACACATTTGCCGAAATGTCTGCAATCACTGCTCCCCAACCAGGGGGGGTGGGGGCACGGGCCTGGATTTCTGATGATGAGGAAAGGGCTAGCTCCTCCCTTGTGTAGGTAACGTGCACAGGTGGGTTCGTGCGTTTGGGAGGTACAGGAGCAAAGGATAATGTTAGAAGCGTCCTGCACTCCGTGGCTGAGGAGCGTGGACCCACATATACAGGACTGAACATAAAGTACAGGAGGAATGTGTCCTGCCCTAGGGGTGGGCATCCATGTGCACTGGGTAAAGGACTCAGGGTTGTGTGCAGATGATTTCCCAGGGTTCCACTTTATGTGAGTGTGTGTGTGTGTGTGTGTGTGTGTGTGTGTGTGAGAGAGAGAGAGAGAGAGAGAGGGAGAGAGAGAGAGAGAGAGAAAGCAGATGTGACCTGGGACACAATACCCTCCCCAGCCCCACACCAGCTCTTCCCCGCCTGGCTGTTTGAGCTCTACTTGTGTGTGGCCAACACGTGTAAACCCCAAGGTGTGCTATCCTGAAGAGGGGCCCTGACTACATTCCCAGAATGCCCTTCGGCAGGACAGGAAGTAGCCCTGTGTCTGCCTGCAGCCCTCCTGCTCCCTTCTCACTTCTTTGGGGACGTCAGAGAAGACCCCAGCACTTCCCCCGCCCCTCCCTTTTTCCTTCCGGTTGCCCAGCCAGGACACCCTTTCCGCCCAGGTGTTTCCTGAATTCGCACGGCCTCGGCCTCGGCCTCGGGACCACCAGAAGGCTGGAGCCATGCAGCTGCCTCCTTGAGTGGTATTGGGCCCACAGCTGCCCATTTCAGCGTCAGATCAGAGGATCCCGAGGTCTGCTGTGCCCCAGCTTCTCCAAGTCCCACCCTCATATGATGTGTTTGCTTGTTGGCTGCTGTGTCCCATGTGTTCTGGAGTGTTGTCTGGGGGTGGTGTCTTTTACATGTCTTGAGAGGAGTGTGTGTTGCCCACCCTTCTACACCTACAACCATGTGTGCCCCGGGGGTGGTCCCGGGCCTGGCCAGGGCTCACTGCTTCCCTTTCCCTTTCCCCTTGAACCCTAGCGCTGCCTCTCACAAAGCACACTGCGCGTGTCCATCCCATGTGCCTGTGGGTCGATGCACGCTCATGCCACACCTTGAGCGTGTGTACATGATGTGTTCTATGCATTCAACCCTGCCCCCCAGCCCGCCCCGCAAAGGATAAGATGGTGGCCCCCGGCTCCCTTCCATCCCACCTGCCACCTGCCCGCTGTGCAGCCGTGTGCGTTGGCGTGTGTTTCCGTGTCGCTGGCGTGTCACGTGATGTAGCTGTGTTTGCTGACATGAGCCCCTGCCCCCTGTTTCTCCTTTGGTTTCTAGAGCTCTTTCCCTCACCTCTCCAGAGGGGACAGGACTCTTGGGGCCTGGCTGGGGGCCCAGAGCCAGGCCACCCTCTCCTGTTAGTCCTCAGAGACCCATTTCTCTCTATTGGTGACCAAGTTGCAAATGGATAAAACACAGGAAAATTCTGCCCTCTCTCCCCAGACCTGCATGTCCTGTCCCCAGAGCCCCCTACCCCCACCCTGGGCCGGGCTGGGCCCCGTGGAACGGGAGAAATAGCAACCTATCCAACAGCGGGCGTGCTTCGTGCTCACTTCCTTCTGTCCCCACATGGGACGGGCGCCGCGGGGAGGGGCCCCACGGGGGAGGCAGGCCAGGGAGCTGGGCAGGCACTGGACAGAGGTGTAGATAAAGGAGTTTTAATCCAGGGCATGGGCAGGTACAGAGTTTCTGGGGCACTCTCAGGCAGAGACCTCACAATATGGCAGAAACTACATTTGGGTACAGGGGTGGGGAGAAGTGAAAATACAGATTTCCTCAGCTTTCACTGAGGAGAATTAAAAGATTAAATCTTAAAGTGATAAATGTTTTACAATAATGGGGATGTGACCTCTCCGAGGAACAAAGGTGGTGGGAGGAGCCAGAAAGCCTCTTCATTCTGATCCCAGGCCTGAGGCCCTGCTGGGGCGACAGGCCGCCAGGAGGCCTGTGGAACTTGTCCTCACTTCCTGCTTGAAAAGCCAATGGGATGGCAGGGAAGTCAGAACCCCGCCAACCAGACAGCAGTCCCGGGGGAGAGCGAAGACATCCTGCCCTAGAACTGAGAGGCGGCAGGACGCGGACTCGGTGCTCCTGGTTGAAGATGAGAGCTCCCGGGCGGCCCATCTGGCTCCAGACCCTCCAGCTCCAGAGTGCAGCCTCCCCCTCTGTCAGGGCCTGGGTGGATGTGCCATGCGGGCTCCAGGCCCAGCTCCACTGTCATTGGGCTGAACTGTCCATGGTTTGCATCCAGCGAATGGTGCGGGTCCGGCTCTCCTCCCATGAGAATAGGGGCTCGTAGCCAAAATGGCGTTGAGCTTTGTTAGTGCTGACGGTGAAGGTGGTGTTGGCTATGGCCAAGGTGTATGGGTTGAGCAGGGGCGCATAGAGCAGAAGCGGCCGCAGTAGCCACTGCAGCAGGGCATTGAAGGCAGCAAGAAGCATCAGTAGCCAGTAGGGCAACAGCGGGCGGGTGCCCACCAGCCGTAGTCCACAGGGGCCCAGGAACTCCATGTTGAAGTCCTCATAGCTCTTATAGGGTGATTTATCATAGCAGAAGTACACCTGGCCGCCCATTAATGCCGCTCGCTGCTGTAGCTCCCGGGCCACCAGCACATGCATCCAGGCCACGTTGCCTGCCAGAGGGAGGTGGGGTGGACATGCCCCTGAGTGTCCCTGTGATTATGTAGCTGCTGCTCTCCCAGGCCAGCCCACATACAAGCCACCTCCTCTTTGGGCCCATGTAGATGCTGCCCCTCTCCTCTCGCTCAGTCTATTACCTTTTTTCTGCCTTCCTAACTTGCAAGGATGCTGTTTCCCTAGTCAACCCTAGCCTCCGCACAGGCCGTTCTTTGCTATGCAGGGCGCACGCTGCACCCCTTGCAGAACCATGCAGGTTCTTAGCCTCCCCGCTGCCTAACCCGGGCCTCACCTACATAAACGCGTCCGTGCTCCACAGAGGCTGGGATGGCCCGGAAGAGCCGGCCTCCCAGGCGCAGGCCCTGGTGATAGATGTCCCTCATGATCTGGTGGCCTTCACCATAGATGCCGGTGGGACGCAGAGCACATGTCACCAAGGGCAGCCCCCCACGGACCTGGCAACAAAAGGTAGGCACTGCCAAAACCGAGGCGTGGCCCGCCTCTTCCAGCTGGGAACAGGAGGGAGGTGCCAGGCAGGACACAACGAAGCCCAGCTGGTGTGGCTTTGCATCTCCTGTCTCACCTTCCTTCCATTGGCTTCCAGGACCAGCTGCTCAGCCAGGGCCTTGCTGCAAGGATAGGGATGTCTGTGTACTGCTTCATACCGGGTGTCCTCATTGCCCCTAGTGGGGGAGAGAGAAGACCCTTAATGCTGAGGGGAGATGGGTTCTTAAAGTATTGGGGGGAACTCCAGCTCACCTGTAGAAGGGGTGGCCTTTGATGTTGGGCCCCACAACTTCCATGCTGCTTGTGTAGACCAGGAACTGTGTTCCAGTCTGCACACAAGCCTCAATCACATTCTTCGTGCCTGGGGAGGTGGGTGTGTGTCCAAACCGAATCTTTCTCCCTTTCTGTATCTTTCCCCTTCCCATCCCAAATGCGGGTGAGGGCATATGGCTTCCTCCCCCAGGTCCTGGGAGAATCACACAGGTTGGCAAGGGCTAGCCTTCTATTACAGGGACAGGAGTGCACACAGGACTGATTGACGCAGGAGAATCACAGAGGTCCAGGTCAGAGCGGGGGCGGGGGCAGTCAAGATCAGGCCATGGGCCAGTGTTCAGTGCGTTATTAGAACGGTGGGGGAATAGCTCACCCTGGACATTGACCGCATGGATAGTCTCAGGACTGGCCCTCCCAAACACGTCCACCAGCCCAGCTGTGTGGATGACCACATGGGCTCCAGCCATAGCCGCCGCCACCTCCTGGGCCTGGGTCACATCCCCCTGGATGGCAGTCACCTGCACTGGCCCTGGTAGGGGTGGGGCAGCCAGAGGCAATGTCAGAGCTGAGCCCACGTCAGCTGTTTGGTTCAGCTTAAACCCCTGGGAGCCACATGTTTCCAGTGTGACTCACCCATTCCTGTGCACTGGAGAACACAAACAGGCATCACCCTTTCCACCAGTGAAGGGAGTCCACACCCGCGCGCGCCCTCGAGGCTCCCCACCCCCCACGATCACCTGTCTCCAGCTCCTCCAGCCAGGGACCCAGGTGCAGGTCAAAGATCCGCAGTTCACGGAGCCGGGGCTCCTGCTGCAGCAGCGTTCGGACCACATGCTCCCCCAGGAAGCCACAGCCACCTGTGACCAGGTAGACCAGCTTCGGGGCCTGTGCGGAGTCTGCCATGTCCTGCCGGGAGAGACCCTGGTTCGCCTGAGCCGCCTGCGGTGTGCTACCTGCCCGGCACCAGCAGCCCACCTGTTGTTCCTTGAAGGGGCCTCTAGCCTAGTGGACTGGAGCACTGACCAGGGGCCACAACTGTTCCTAGTGGGAGCAGCAGCCAGGCTACCTGCCCTCTGACCCTGCTAACTGGTTACTGAGATATGGTCAGGGCTTGCAAGAAGGACTCAGTGTTTGAGGTGGAGGGGAGGTTTGGGGATAAAAACAATAGGGGAGGAAAGGACGGAGGGTAGAGGGAGGCGGGCAGGATTGGGGCTAGGGAAGGGAACCTCAGACATCAGCTCTGCTTACCTGCAGCCACAGTCCCAGGGTGCCCTAACTAGCCACCAGAGCTGGTCTTCTCTCCTTTCCGGCCAGGGCCAACGATAAATGGTTGTCCCCTTCCGCTTGCTCCTCCCTCCTGGCCATTCCAGGAACAGCCTCCACCCCTCCTCTCCTACTCTTGCCACAGGGCCCCCCCTGGTGGTCACTACGCTCCACTGGCATCTGATTCCAGCGAAGGACTTGGGGAAGGGACTTGGGGAAGGGGTTCTGGAAAGCCAAAACCTGCTGGATGGACACGGAGGGGCTTGGGGGAAGGGACAGGATAGGCAGAGTGACCTCACTCCTGCATGATGTCAGTCCTTACTTCTTGCTGGATTTCCCAGGAGGGAGAAGCCCAGCAGCAGCTGTGGTTCTGGGAAGGGAGGCCTGACCTTGGCCAGGTCTGGCTGGCCTTGCTGGGGATTTCTGGGTGGCTGTTCCAGCCTGTCAGGTGGCCCAGAGCAATGGTGGCTGCCTTCTGGTCTGGGTTCTTGCCCCATAGGCTCCTCTACCCACCCCAACTCCAGGCCACCCATTTCCCCTTCTTTACTTGCCCCACCCTGCCCCACCCTACTCTTTCCCAAAGATACCGACAAGCACTTTTTGTACAATAAAGTTTAATCACAATTATAAAAATGTGGCATTGGGTTTGCGCTATTAACATATGTACAATCCAGCCCAACAGGAAGGGCCCGCTCCCCCCGCATCCTGGCCCGGCCCAACCAGAGCTTACAGACACCAGGGTAGAGGGTGACCCACAGGGTCTGGCAGGAACAGAAGACGAGGCAGGGTTCCAGGCACGGAGTCCCCAGGACTGGGAGGCACAGGGCCCCCCTCCCCAGGGGGAGAACATGGCCACTGCCCCTAGAGACCCCTAAACTGGGGAGGGGTGCACAAAGGGCACACAAGGGAAGTCCCCATTAACACAAAGCAAGAGGGCTGTGCGGCCCCCAAGAACAGGATCTATACAGGCTGGCACCCCAGGTTTCCACAGGAAACAGCTGCTGGCAGCTACAAAACATTTACAGCTTCTTCTCCGCAAAGAAAAAAATTGGGGGGTGGGTGGTAGGGGTGACAGGGGAGGCAGACACTGCCTTAAGGGACTGAGGCTCCCTTGCAGGGCTCAGGGGCCCAACTCCATATTCAGAGATGGGGGCATGTGGGCCCTCCTGAGCCCACTAAGGCTGGGGTGCTGGGAGCTCAGCGCACCAAGGGGAATAAATAGGGGTGTGGGCGCCTGCCTGCCCACCTCAGTTGAGGGAGCCCCGGCAGCTCTCGGTGCCGCACAGACACGGGATCTTGTTGTCCTCCAGCGGAAACTTGTAGTCGTAGGTGATCTCCTCGTCCACGCCAATGGGCTGCTTGGAGTAAATCACGATCTTCTTCTGGGACTCGATGGTGATCACCTTGGCGTAGCAGTTGGGCTGCAGGAGGGAGGCAGAGTGAGCCGTGCCCGCCTGCTCGAACCCCCCGCCCCGGCCGGCCCCAGCGCACCGTGCAGCAGTGGTTGATGAACCTCGCCAGGTTGCCACACTTTGTGGCGTCGATGATGGTGTCGTGGTCCACCCGGAACAGGTAGCTGCTGCCGATGCCCTCCTGCACGTAGCGCTTCTCCCTCATATCAGCCACCATCTGGCAGGATGGGTGCACCGGTCAGGGACTGCCCCTCAGAGGGTAGCCTCTGATTGGGGTCTGCACAGCCTCCCAGCTGCCATCCTGGGGCCACAATGACCTGTCCTGGGTCTGTTGCTCTCCTCTGGCTCCCACTAACCCAACCCGTGGATGCTCCTGACCACTTCCAGAAGCCCTCCCTCTAATGGCTAGCCCCCTACACCTTCACTGCCACCCAAAGAGGACCCCAGGGACACTGGCACTGGTCACTAGGCAGAAGCAGCCATTGGCTGCTCCTGGAGTGTCTGCCTGGCTCCCAGTCTACTGTGGGGCTGTGGCAGTTCCCAAGATGGCAGTGGTCATTTCATGGACTGAATTCTACTCTTTTCCCAGGACCCTCCCTCCAAAAAAGACACCCGCTGGCTGCTGCTGGTGGTCCACATTAGGACCCAGATTCTTGCATGAGGAGCAACTGCTATTTCCCAGAAAACGGGGCGCTAATTTCCGCCTCTTCCTTTGGGTGCTCTCTCCCAGGGCTTGAGCGGCTGGCTCGGCACTGGGTCTGCTCCCAAATTTCCATCTGCAGCCAAAGTCCACCCCAGAGGAGCTGCTGGGTGTCCTCCTCTAGAAGTCCCGATTGGAGCTCATATGAGTCGCACGTCTGCTCCTCCTCCTCACTTCCCGTCTCACTGGCAGCCCTTACCCCCAGCTGGTAAAGGCAGCGCCCTGAGAAATGGCCTCCCCACCCACCCCTTGCCCTCACTCTGCACAATGTGGTTACCTGTCTTGCCAGCTACCTTGGACCCACAGACTCCTGTGACCTTGGCTGCCACTGCCTAGCCCAGGAATCCCTTCTTTGACTGGGGTATCTGCAACAGCCCCCCACTGCACTGCTGTCTCTAGTTCTCTCTGCAATGCAGCCAGAGGGAGCCCGCGACCTCCCAAGTCCTCTCCTGTTTAACATGTCACAGCAACTTTCCTCCTCTTCCCATCGGTTCCAACTTCCTCATGTGGCTCCTAACTTCTGGGGAGTCTGGCCTCACCTGCCCCTCCTGCTGTCTGTCCCTGCCTGACCCAAGTTTCTCCAATTAGCACAGGACTCTCCTGGCGCCCCCCTCACCTGGGCCTGGGCTCCTGGTGGAAACATTACTGTGTTCCAACCACCCAGTCTCTCCGACTTCCCCTTTTGTAACAAGCAAACACCATCCTTTATTGTAGTTACTTGTTCAATGCCCCTCTTCCCTACTAAACTGAGGTCCTTACAGGGAGAGGTATTAGCCTTGTTTCTTGCTGCATCATTAACATCTAGTTTGCTACTTTACTAGTACCCATTACTAGAAAAGGAAGGAGGGAGGGAGGGAAGGAAAGGAGAGGGGAGAGGAGGAGAGGAAGAGGAGGAGGGAGGGAAGAAGTGGTTTCAATGGCTAAGCCTTGGAGACAGGAGGCATGTGGGGCTTGTCCAGAGGGCTGGATGGGTCTCGTGTCGGCGTCCCAAGGGATCCGGGTGTGGGGCCCCCTCACCTGGCGGATGTTCTGGCCCACATACTCAATGACCATCTCATCAGCTGCGATGGGCTCCATGGCAAACAGACCCCACTCGTGAATCCGGCTCCGGCCGAACCGGAGCTTCTTCTTCCGGAACTAGAGGGCAGAAGGTAGACTGCTGCTGGATGTCTCCTCAACCCGTCTCCCGGCTTTTCCTGCAGATCTCCAGGGCAGGAGGGTGCTCTAGCCACTCACCCCTCCGCACCCCTAGGGGACCCCAAGATGCTGCCCTTCCACTGAGTCCCTCCTCCTGGGGTCTCCGCTCCTCACCTTGAGCTGGTTGAGCTTCAGCAGATCGCTGTCCATGATGGCGGAGGTGCCAATGGCACTGAGCAGCCGCCGCTGCTCAGACCGGCGCTCGGAAAGCACGCGGTTAGTCCCCTGTGAGGAGCGGGCAGAGGCGGTACGTGACGGGAGGAACGGGAAGAGGACGCCGGGGGGCCATAGACCAGAGAGGGCCTCACCTGAGTGTCCGCCCCTTCCAGCTGCCGGGCTGAGACAGGGCACACATCCAGGTACCTGTCCTTTTCCTTCTTGCTGATGGGGTAATAGCCTTCGCTGCGGGCGGAGCCCGTCTGGTGCTCTCGGGGCCCGTCCTGGGGCCGCCGCTTGCGTTTTGGAGTGCTCAGGTTGGTGAGTGCAGCGTGCGTTAAGGAAGAGACCGGGTCTCACGCTGGCCAGGTCCCTGCGGCCCCACTCCCGTCCCTCCAGGCCCAGCCCAAGGAAAGGGTAACTGACCTTTGTTGGAGGCCCTGAGCATTCTTGGGGTGAGGAGTACAGAAAGATGAGAGAAATAAGTCTTAGGCCACCTTTTCTGCCAGAAACACTTTGGGAGGCAGAAAAGAGGCAGGAGGCAGAGAGAAAATACGCAGGTAGCAGCAGGTCAGGGGCAAAAAGAAGTGGACAGGGAGGAAGAGAAATGCAGACACGAGTTGCCGCTTGCAGAGAACACTGCCCAGCTGTGGCCTCAGGAAAGCCCGCCCCCGCCCGGCCTGTCTGCCTGCCCTGCGCAGGCCGCCTCGGCGTCAGGATATTGGTGTGGTGGACCCAGTGGGTGTCGTTAAGCCAGTCGGCCCCGCTCGTCTGCTGCAGCAGCTGCTCATACATGAGCCGCAGGTAGCCCATGTCTTCCAAATCCAGGCCTGAGTTCCAAATGTCATACAGGATGGTCATCTGCTCAAACTCACTGCGGGGTTCAAAGGTGGGAGGCGGTGGGGGAGGGGGCGGCGGTGGTGGTCTCCGACGCCGAGTGTGGGAGCGGAGGCTGCGCCGCCGGATCGCCCCCTCCCCGTTGCTGCTGCTGCTGCTGCTGCTCTCAGATGACTCGGACTCCTCCTCTTCCTCCTCCTCCTCCCCCTCCTCCTGCTGCTTTGGTTCCTCTGCCTCCGCCACCACCACCTCAGGGGCCTCCAGGACCTCGTCTGCTGGGGAGCTGAAGAGGGCTGCAGGGGCAGGAACTGGCTCCAGCGGCCGCAGGGACGGTGCGAAGGGCTGAGGCTTGACGGCCAAGGCATAGTTGTGCTCTAGCAGGATGTGGCTGAGCAGAGGGCCCAGGCGGTCGGCCTCGTCCAACGTCTCCGTGGCCTCTGGGTCCTCGCCAACAGGCAAGGCAGCCAACCCACGTCGGGCTGGTGTCAGGGCCAGGTTGGCCAGCACCGTCAGGTCCACTTCTGTCCCCGGCTCAACCTCCTCTTCCTCGACAGAGCGGCCTCGGCCTGCAGCCCGGCTCCGACCTCCTCGGGACCCCTCCTCAGGCCAACTCTTGACTAGAGACGCGTGGTCCAGGGGCAAATTGCGAATGGTCCGCTCCACGCCCCGGGGGGCTTTGCGGGAAATGGGGCCGGGAGGCTTGGCCTGCTGTGGGGCAGCTGGGGAAGGTTCTGGGGCTGGCACTTCCTCCACAGCAGAGAAGGAGACGGTTTTCCGGCGTTTCTTGGGTGGGGGCAAAAGGGGGATCGGAGAGGAGGGGCGCTCGTCAGGGCAGGAGGCAGGGGCTGGAGGGCCAGCTGGGGGCTCTGGGGTAGGCTGGGGTGCACTGGGTGCTGGCTCTTCAGTGGAACCTAGGGAAGGAAGCACAGGGAAGCGAGAGGGTCAGCTTCTTGGCCCGGCATCAAGGGACTGAATGGTTATGAACTTGTGGCTGGCCAGCCTCACTGCAGTCCACAACCCAGCTGCCTTTCAACAGGCTGCACTCATGCTCCCCTCAGCCACCAACAGACACTCCTGTGCTC
Source organism: Antrozous pallidus (assembly GCA_027563665.1). Classification (NCBI taxonomy): domain Eukaryota; kingdom Metazoa; phylum Chordata; class Mammalia; order Chiroptera; family Vespertilionidae; genus Antrozous; species Antrozous pallidus. The sequence goes on along the minus strand of CM050512.1, from coordinate 113,724,894 downwards.
AGGGGACACGCTGCCTGCCTCTCCCACCTGCAAGGCCACAGCACTCTGGGCTCGCCTGACAGGATGGGCTTTCACACCTGTCCGCGCACACCCCCTCATTCCCTGAGCACCAGCTACGCCAGGTATGGAAAACACAGGGAGCAGACACCTGCAAAGCACTCAGTTTACAGGGCAATGGACACAGTGACATGAAATAATGCACAAACTGAAGAGTGGGGGTGGGGTGGGGCTCTGCGGAGACGAACACTCAGACTCCAGCCTTTTAACCAAGACTGGTGGTGACAGCTACATCCAACAAGCAGGCACACAGACCACGGCAATTTTTTGCCAGCTGCATTCATGAGGATACAAGGAGCCAGGCCTGAATTAAAGCATCCATCATTTAAACCGTGAACAGCATTCTCTGTTTAGTGAGGTGAAAAAGATACAATATAAGAAGCTGATTCTTTGCGGTAAAATATTTTATAAAATTTGCCTTCCTCCCCACTTTCCCCCAAACATCACTGGGGATTTGCCCAAGTGAGGAGGGTCAAGGAGCTCCCCCTAAAGAAGCTGAAGGTAAAGCTGAGATCCAAGGACGAGGGGTACCTTAGGGAGGGGCACTATCTTTAAACAGGCCATGCTGTCTCTGCCCCAATAACCGCCACAGGAGGAAGCACATGCTCCCTCTGTTGGGACCCCTCCCATCCCCGCCCCGCCCCGCCCCCAAGTCTGCTGCAGTCGGTCTCAATACAAGAATAGCCCTGGCCCTGGGCAGCCCCTCCTGCAGACCTGACCCCTCAGACAATCCTCACGAGGCCAGGTCATGCTCTGCCCTCTCATCCTAGGTTTCAGCCACCCAAGCATGGCCTTTCAGACCTCTGACCCTTTGCTGACAGCGTTCCCGCGGTTTGGAAGGCCTCTGTCCCCTTGCCTGTTGGGAAAGCTGACATGCAGCTTTCAGGTCCAGCTCAACGCCACCTCCTTTTTGAAGGCTTCCCTAACTTCCTCAAACATTGGCAACACCTTCCTCTCAGAACCAAAGACGGGGGGTTCTCAATTGTTTGTTTTCAGGTTGGCTGCAACAAATTAATAGCTAATGTTTTATGCCAAGCACTAACATATTAACATATATTAACTCAAAACTTATTCCCACAACAACCCTAGGAAATGGGTACCGTTGTTCACCCCATTTGACAGAAAGGACAGAGGCAGAGCGGCTACCAACATGCCAAGGCCACACGGCCAGCAACTGCCGGAGTGAGAGCTGCGCCCGGGCAGCCAGAGTGCAGCTGTGCCCTCCCCGCTGCCCTCCGCTCATCTGGATGCTTCGCACTGGGACTCAGTGGTTTCATATCTGGCTCTGCTCTCAGGGCTCAGAGGCAGCCAGCACCGGGCCTGGCCCGAGCAGGCCGTTATCACGTGTCCAATGCCTAACAGACGTTCCCCAACCTGGCGACCTCGGCCACGCTCGGCCTGCATCTCCTCAGGCTCCGGACTCCACCCGGTGCCCCCCGAAGCCGGCAAAGCCCTGCGGCGTTCTCCCAGGGGCTCCAGTTTGAGTCCTCCCATCTTCTCCCCAGCGTCTGGGGACAGCCTCCCTCCTGGCCCATCCTCCCAACCTGACTCACTCTGCCCTGAGAAGCCTGGCTCTTACAGAGAAGAAATTCCCTTCCTGAATCAGCTTCTCACACAAATTTCCCTGGCCACGCCTCTCATTTAGGGAAGCAGCCTTTGGGTGCCTTCCTAGTTCCCACAACTCCCAGAAGCCAGTTTCTGCTGTATGACTGACCCTCATTAACGGATGGCTACCGCCCCAAGCCAGCCCAACCAGAACCTTCCCCGGAGGAAGGCTCTAGGACAGGAGTGGGGCTCTCTGTGAGGCAGAGGAAGTCCATCTGCAGAAGAAGAATAATGAGCCAGACTGGAAGACAGAAGAAAAGCAAGTCCTAAAGGCGGCAGGTCTGTCTTTGTTTTTGCTGATTTTAGAAAGAGGGATGGCAGGTCTGTCTTTGGGTTCCACCAGACAAACCCTCTCTCAGGCTCCTGCCTTTGGGCAACATAGTCCTCTAGTCAGTGTGTACTTGGTAACTTGCATTTTCTAAAAACCAAGGGATCGGCCCCGTCTTCTCTCCCACCCTTGCCATCTATTTCAGGAACTCCGATGTCCCACCTACTGACCCAATTTTACATCTCCAGGGGCCTCTTTCCTCCTCAGCTACCTCCGCAGTCACACACCTGACTGTCACCTCCTGGAATAGCTCCACTGTGAAACCCACTCTGACTCTGCCCTCTGACCACAATTCCCCAGGTCCTTCAACCTGAGCCTTTTCCTTTTTTCGGTTAACCCTCACCACTGAAGGTATTTTTTCCATTGCTCTTCAGAGACAGTGGAAGGGAGGTGTGAAGGGAGAGAGAGAGAAGGAAACATCGATTCAGAGAGACTACAATTGCCTCCCACATGTGCCCCGACCCTGAGGAAGGACCAAACCTGCAGCCCAGGCAGGTGCCCTGGACCAGGACTCGCACCTGAGGTCCCCCGGTGCAGGGCGGCACTGCACCCGAGTCACACTGGCCAGCGTCCGCTGAGCCTTTTCAATTCCCCATCCTTCTATCTCACTCCAGCCTGTCACCCTCCTGCTAGATTAACTCTTCTTTCTCTCTCAGAACTTCCTACATCCTTCTACCACCTCTACCCTGTAGCCCCAAACCCTAAATCTACCTCAGCGTCCTCTCCCCCGACCCACAGCACTCTGCCTCAGCAGGGCTTCTGAGCTGTGGCAAAGTCAGCCAGCTTCCGTCCTCACTCCCACTCTCTTCTCTTCCCAAGGCTCCTACTCACCCGGCCCCTCAGCCTCAGAAAATGTCGTACTTTCCTACTGCAAAGTGAAAAAAGGGGCCTTCAGGCATGAAACCCCACATCTCCTTACCTCCTGTTTACAGATAAGTTAGCATCAGACTGAGAGCACACCCTTTCCCCCATGCTAATCTACTACAGCAAGTATTCCTCTCTCCCGGCTCATCTACCTGCTTCCTGTTCCCTTCCGTGTATGCACATGCTCAAGTCTCACCTACTTTGTAAAGCTAACCCTCCACAGCCCTGCTTCTTGCCGAGTCTCCAATCGCAGCTGGGTAACCCTGAGTGTCTCACTAACCCCCGAAGTCCTCATCTGTGAAATGGGAGTAAGAATGTGAGGACTGCCCTAGCTGATCTGGGTCAGTGGATAGAGCACTGGCCTGTGGACTACGGAGTCCCAGGTTTGATTCTGGGTCAAAAACACGTACACAGGCTGCAGGCTCCTCCTAGCCCAGGCCCTGTCGGGCGCATGCAGGCGGCAACCAATCAGTGTGGTTCTCTCACATCGGTGTTTCTCTGTCCTCCCTACTTTCTGCCACTCTCTGAAAATCAATGGGAAAAATATCCCCAGGTGAGGATTAAAAAAATAATAATTACACACACACACAAAAAAAAAGCCCTAGCTGGTTTTGTTCAGTGGATAGAACATCAGCCTGAGAATTGATGGGTCCCGGGTTCAATTCTGGTCACAGGCACACACCTGGGTTTCAGACTCAGTCCCCAGCAGGGAGCGTGCAGGAGGCAGCTGATCAATGATTCTCTCTCATCACTGATGTTTCTCTCTCTCCTTCTCCCTTCCTCTCTGAAATAAAAAATATATTAAAAAAAAAAAAAAAGAATGCTGTGAAAATGGAATGAGAAAATAAAATTGCAATGTGCCAGGCTCATTACTCAATAAATGCTAATATAATTACAACCCTCAACTCTCTCTCTTTTTTCCCACAAGACGAATCTGCCCTCCCAGAAGACTGGTTATCTCTACTGCCTGTCCTCACTCACACAACTTGACTCCAGTCTGATCCACTCTATGAAATCGGTAAGGTCACCAGTGACCTAACTGCCAAACCCAAGAGACTTTTCCTATCTTACCACCTCTCTTGGGGTCTGCTGATACAAGCCACTCCCTCCTTCAGAAACTCCAAGCGCCCCCTCCCCCCCCATCCCAAACATCCTTCTAGGGCAGGGTCACCAACCGGTGGTCTGCGGGCCATTGGTGGTCTGTGAGGTCTGAAAAGTTGGCGACCGCTGTTCTAGGGCACATGTTTTCACATCATCCTTTCACTACTCTCAAATATCTGCCTCACTTCCAGCCTGCTGCTCTTTCTTCACATCTATTGGCCCAACTCCCTGCTGAACGTAGTCGCTCACACCACGTACCTGCAGGCCTTGCTGGAGACTTCTCCTGTTCAGGGAGAGGTGTGATGGGGGAGCCCACGATCCTCTCTGGCTTGGGTTCCTCCACAGGTGCTGGCAGGGGCACAGGGACGTCTCTAGGTGGTGGCGACACTGAGATGGTTGCTGGCTGCTCTTCTTCCTCCTCTTCTTCTTCAGAGGACTCAGATGAGGACGACGACGAGGAGGAGGAGGAGGAAGATGAGGAAGATGAGGAGCTGGACGAGCTGCCACTCTCCGAGTCCGAGGTGCTATCGTTTTCACCATCTGAGTCGGCATACAGAGAACATTTGGAGGAAGAATCGCTTCCCTCGTCCTCGCCTGGAAATCCAGAAGGGGCAATCAGGCGAGATGGGAAGATCCTCACTTGGCTCCTTCACTGACTCACACTGTGGATATGTTGGGCTCTGTGCTAGCGCTGGGAAGCCCCGGCCTCAAGGAGCTGGGCACAGAATTTGTTCATGCTGTAGTAAGCTTCAGTGGGAAGGGCTTGGGTGCTTGGCAAAGGGAAACCCTGATTTCTGCCTAGAGGGTCAAGTAAGGCACCCCTGTGAAAGAGATGAAGTCAAGAAAGACAAGTAGGAGTTCACCAAACAGACATGGGCTAAGCAGGGATGTCAAAGGTTAAGAGAAGATGGGGCGCGGGGAGACTGGTGAGCAGTCCTCTCGAACCACCGAAGCTGTTCCCACAGTGGTTCTTAGAGACACTTCTGGACTCCGGAGTAGAATAAGCTTAGGGCTGTTACATGTTCTGTATTTCTAGGACATAATACATTGTAAGGGCTCTAAGAATTAAGATTTTTGCAGTCTTCAAGGAACATAATTGGGTAAACTAGAATAGAAGGTACTGGTGGCCAGCGAGGGTCTGCAAGATGACAAGCTCTCCAAACAATTAAGCAAGAGTGGGATTATGAATGACCTAACGTGTCAGGCTGAGGGGTCACCTTGTAGAAAACAGGGAGCCAGGAACAGACTTTACAGAGTCCAGTGTGCATTTTAGGGAAGATAATTTCTATCAACAGGCTAGAAAACGGCTGGGAATGGAGGGAAGAATGGAAACGGAGACAGGAAAACATTCAGAACTGCTGCAGCCTCTCAGTGAGAAAGGCAGGCTAGCAGGGTCTCAGGCGACAATCCAAGAAACATGGAGGTGGTAAAACTGGAAGGCGTCTAGCCCAAGTGGATGTGTAGGAGCCGCACACACTCGCTCCTGGCAGGGAACTTTGCCCACTTTCCTGAAAAGAGGCTCTCAGCCCAGCAGTCTCCCCATCTGGCCTCTGCAGAAATGGCACCATCAGATATAAACAGCCCATCTTTCCCCAGTTCTCCCACCCGTTATCTGCCTCATTAAGCCATTCTATCTCCTTCAAAACACATCTGTATCTCAAGAACTACTATTTGTTCCCTTGTCTGTCAAGTTTCCCCCTCCCCACCAACTGATCGTGAGTGCCTCAAAAGCAGGAAACACATCTGTCCTGGTTACTGATGTGTCCCCAACCTAGAGCAGTGCCTGGCAGAATAGGGGCTCAATATACAGGGTAGAGAGCAAAAGTAGGTTTATAAGTTGAGAGTATGTGAAACACGGCTTACTCTTTTATTATTGTTTTAGATTACTTTCCATACAAATAACAGTAAGCCTGACTTTCCCTCCACCCTATATATTTCTAAACAAAGGAATGAAAAGAAGGACTAAACCATGTACCCAAGCCTCAATAAATGTGGAGGAACAAATATTCAACCGAAGAACACAACGGCGCCCGGTAACGGCAGCAGCAGAGAGAAGAGGGAGGCCTGACTCAGTGGCTGGGCCTTGAAGGAAGAGCATTGCTCAGATGGAAAGGCTCGCTCTGAGCATCAAAGGGCAGTAAGAGAATGCGCCTCTTATTTCAAGCACCTGGAAAAAGAATAGGCCCGCTTGGGTTGTCCTCAGGGGACAGCAGTTTCAGTAGCAGAGGTGAGCAGGAGAGAACATTCTGGGTATTAGGGTCGTTGTTTACATGGGCCAACGGTACCAAAGGGCAGAGCTAAAAAAATTGTTTTTGGGGAGGACAATGGTGGCCACAAATCCAGCAGCAACATGTGGGTTCAGAAAAGGATGAGACAGGTGACCGAACCCCTTTCTCCCCAAGCCAGAATTCTACTGTATTGTCTGTGCTTACCATCTGATGCCTCTGTCTCCTTTGCAGTATCCATGGCTTCCTCATGATCCTCATCTTCCTCCTCTTCTTCCTCTTCCTCGTCCTCCTCAAGGAAAGGGATAAATAGGGACTAACAGGAAAAGGGCAACTGGTCTCCAGAAGGCACAGCCACCCGGTTCCAGCCCAAAGGGAGGTGGCCATTGGCACTGCAACCCAGGAAGTAGGCTCCTGGCAGGGCCCGGGTGCCCTGGCTCCTCACCTTCTCCGAGGAGGACTCCTGGGATGCCTCCTCCCCCTCGCTGTCCAGAGCAAAGGACTTGCGGTGCTTGCCCTGGGTCTTGCTCCGCTCTTCCTCGCGCTTTTGGGGCTTGGTCCCTGGGCGTCCTGCCTCTCCAGCCTCCTTCTCTCGCTCAGGGTCTAGGCCCGGGTGAGGGTAGTTAGGACAATTTACCATCAGCAGTAAGTTACCGTTTCTCGACCCTGTGAAAGGTGCTGTGCATACACTGTCCCTAATCCTCATCCCAGTCCCACCAGACAGACCTCGTTTTCTGTATGTTTGTCTAAAATATATTTTATTGATTTTTCACAGAGCGGAAGGGAGAGGGACAGAAAGTCAGAAACATCAATGAGAGAGAAACACCGACCAGCCACCTCTTGCACGCCCCCTACTAGGGATGTGCCTGCAACCAAGGTACATGCCCTTGACCGGAATCAAACCTGGGACCCTTCAGTCCGCAGGCCGACGCTCTATCCACTGAGCCAAACCAGTTTCGGCCAGACCTCATTTTATAGACAAGAAGCCGAAGCTCAGCACAAAACCCTCAGCAATACCTTATATTTTACAGTTTTAAACATATCACACTCGTTTTATCTTTCATTGTTTTCTGGATGGGGTGGAAGAGGCAGATGCCTGGCCCAAGAAAATACTGCTAAGGCCAGTGGGTTTCCAGGGAAGCAGATCAGACTCAATAAGGAAGTTTTCTAAACACAACCTGTCAACCAATAGCTTTCACTTAGGCAAACTGGTAGAAGGCAACAGCTTAACCTATTTAACCTTGAAACTCTGTGATCTTTAGATGTGAATGTTATTATTTCCATTTCATAACATAAAAATTAAAATACAGAAAACTTAAATCAACATACCAGTGTAAAATCCATAACTAAAATCCAGGACGGTCCCATCTGAAGCTTCTCACCTCTCTCAAAACTGCTTTCTTTTAACCGTCTACCAAAATCTCCACTTGGCTCTTTGCCTTTAAGACACCATTATCCCTGCTGAAACCGGTTTGGCCCAGTGGATAGAGCATCGGCCTGCGGACTGAGAGGTCCCGGGTTCGATTCTGGTCAAGGGCATATATTTTGGTTTCAGGCACATCCCCAGTAGGGGGTGTGCAGGAGGCGGCCGATCGGTGTTTCTCTCTCATTAATGTTTCTGACTTTCTGTCCCTCTCCCTTCCTCCCTGTAGGGGATCGATAAAATATATTTAAAGAAGAAAAAAAAAAGACACTTGCTTTCCTATCAGAATCTTAACAACCTTTTCCCTTTATCCTTCTACCCAATCTTCCCACTCACCATCTTCGTCTTCCTCAGCTGGAGTGGAAGGCCGGGGCCTCTTTTCCTCACTGGCCTCCGAAATTTCTGAAGGCTCTTTTCGTTTTACCTGGAGGGTGGGAAGAGACAGAGTCCATTTAGACTTCAAAAACTTGTACCCAAGGAGGCGGGATGTCCTGTCCCCACCCTACTAGGCAAGACCAGTTCTGGGTACCTTGAAAGAAGGCAGCCGCAAGGCCCCTCGCAGTCCTGACCCAAAGGTGAAGGCCTCCATGCCTGTGGTGCCCCCACTCTTGGCCCAGTCTACGAGGGACAGCAGGCCTGGCTCTTTGAGCTTTGTCTTCTCTTTATCTTCCTCCTTGGCTTGCTGTTTGGCTGCGTTCTGGAATGGCTGCAGGCAGTAGAGGGGCTGAGCCTCAGAACCCAGGTGCTCACTCCTGCCTCCTGCCTGGAAACCACTCCCAAGCCCCAGGAAAACAGAATTGCATCTACTCGCTTCTCCATCTGATGCACACTTATGCCAGACCTCCCCTGCACCAGCCCCTGTAGAGGGACTTCCTCAGAAGTCTGCTCACTTATAGTCCCATCAATCTCAGGAAGCAGTTACTATCCTCCCCACTTTCCAGTGCAGACACCGAACACTGAAGTCCACAGACACTGAAGGGCCTTGTCCACTGCAAGTCAGCAATGGAGCCAGGACAGTTCTTCAGACTCTTGGGCTCATGCTTTCCTACTGCTCTCCGCGCCCCAATTCCCTGTCCAACCAGTGTCCCAGTATTGCCTATGTGCCTTGATCTTCCTCCTATTTTGAACTGTATAGCTTGGAGAAGCAAGGGATTTATTTCCCCCAAGAAGCCCCAAGTTTCCCCAGTCCCAGGCACTGGCCCTCACCTTGGCCTTCTCTTCCTTGCTCTCCCACCACTGGTCAAAGGCTCCAAAGGCCACATTTTCCACCATCTTGCGGTTGAGGTCTCGCTGCATGATGCTCTTCATCTCTTGTACAAGGGTGGCCAGCACACGGCCCACAGTGCCTGCGGATGGCAGGGCCTTGCCCTCTGCCAGCTCTGCTTCCTCCCTTGGAGGTAGTCGGGCCTCCTCTCCCGAGACTGAAGAGGAGGGCAGGGGCTCAGCTGCCACGGGCAAAGGCAGGTGGTAAGCCTCCCGGGAATATGCCCCTCGGCCTTCTTGCCCTTGTGTGTACAGAGCATAGGGCAAGCCATAGGCTGCCTCTTGTGGGGGTGGGAACGGGAGGAAGGCCTCCCCAAAGGCCCCGCTGTGGGGACCAGCCGAGGCAGCAGTCAATGCCTTGCCCTGCCGCAGCTGGTGGAGCCGAGTTAACATCTGGGTTTGCATCTGGAAGGACATGGGCATTCCTCCCCACTGAGCCCCAAGTCGATCCATGAGCTCTAGGGAATTCACAAAGTCATAGATGTGGGGGGGGGGGGTGGAGGAGGGGGGGGGTACTCAGGGGGCGGTGGCCCATCAGGGCGGGGTGGGAGGAGGTAGGCAGGCTGGTGGGGATAACCAAGGGGAAGGGAAGCCAGGTAGGGAGGGGGAGGAGGAGGTGGGGGGGGAGGAGGTGGAGGCTGTTGGGGGGGCGTTGGGGCCGGAGGGGGTGAGCCGCCCCTGTCGTCATCGGAGATCTCCATGTCCTCTCCAGAAGAGCATGGAGAAGCCTGTAGGGGTGCAGAGGAGGGTCACAGAAAGCTTCTGCCTGTTCCCTGGGCTTTTTCTCAAAATCTGTTCTCATCTAGTTCCCTTCCCTCCCGCTCTGGGCTCAACCCTGCTCCCTGACCCCAGGTATCTCCGCTGGTTGAACCCAACCTCACCTGGTTCTGTCCGTTGGCCTTGGGAGACTCCCGGTTAGCCCCTGGATCCCCACTCCCTGCAGGTGCCACATCCTCAAAATTGGCTGGGGCTGGTGGAGGTGTGCAGGGCCCATGGCCTGAGCCAGAAGGCACCTCAATGCCTGTGTCTCTAGCCCCAGGGCCTGTGGTGGAGTTCTCTTCCTCTTCCTCGGTGTCAGATGCCAGGAAAGAAAACTTGGAGCGCTGCTCCTTCAGCAACATCTCAATGCGGGAATCCAGGCTGCTGTGCTGAGCAAAGGGCACACTCTCATTGGTGGTCTCTGGGGCCGGGGAGCCGGAACGGGCAGGAGAAGCTGGGCGGGGGGAGGTCCGAGCTTCTTCTCTCTCAGGGCTGGGTCCCCCAGCACCACCACCTCCACCAGGTTCTGGAGGCTCCGGGGGTGGAGCCTCTGAGGCAGGAGGCCGGTAGTCCTGGTCAGTGGGACGGCTGGGTTCAGGGGGCAAATAGGAGGTGTAGGAAGGTGGGAAGCGCTCAGCTGTATTTTCAGCAAAAGGTGCCCCAGGGGGCTCCTCCCGAGTTGCCCGACGGGATGGGTAGGAAGAATGGCGTTGGTAGCGATTCCAGCTTTCATAATATGCTGGGTAATTTGAGTCAGAACCACGAAAATGAGAGGATGAGGAAGAGGACGAGGAGGACGAGGACAATGAGGAGGAAGAGGTGGAGGATGTGGCGGTGGCTGCAGTGGCGGCAGAGGTGGCTGCAGAGGTGGTCGTGGGGGCTGAAGACGCAGGGAAGTGGCGGCGGGAAAAGGAATCTTGGTAGCTGTTCTCTGACCGCCGGGGCTTGAAGGAGGTTGAAGTGGTGCTGGAGAAAAGATGCAGGAGTTAGCTGGGTTCAGCTCTCTATGACCAAATCCTAGGGTCCCAATTCTCAGTCCCCAAGCCCTTCTCCGCTGTCCCAAAAAGAAGATGGAAATGCTGGTGGGTTCCTAGCTAGAGTGAGTTCCCTGAGAACAAGGACAAATTCTTCCCAACTCCCTTTCGACTTGGTTTCTTCTTTCCAGTGGCAGCTCCCATAACCTGGGGTCCCAAAGGGCGTTTACCCTGTACCTGCTGGAGTAGGCGGAGTCCTGAGAGTAGGGGGTGCTGCCCCGAGATGTGTAGGGGGTTCCTTGGGAGGACTGAGGGGTGAACTGGCCGAAGGAAGATGGGGTGTCTTGTCGGCTGCTGGAGAAGCTTGTGTCTTGGGAGCAGGGGGTGCCATTGCCAGGAGTGCCCACCACAGCAGTGCCTGCTGGGTAGGCAGCTGTGTCAGAGGAGGGGCGGCGGCGGGACTCAGTCTGGAAGGGGAGAGTGAAGCAGGGAGAAAAGAAAATAGACCCATTACCATTTAACAATTCACCCTTCCGCAGACTGCGAGTCCCCGTTCCCTGTCATCTGAAAGCATCCAGGCATCTTTTCTTGGCTCTGCCTATACTTCACAGTGAAGTCCAGAGCCTCCAAAACTGGTCCCGGCACGCAGGGGCTGTGCCCACATGGCTAGCGCTATGGCAATCATGAGCTTCTCACCGTCTCAGTGGCTGCACCGGGGCCCTGGAACTTCTCACTCAGGGCCTTGCCCCCCGTGGGTACCGTCTGAGGGGTGTAGGAGCCATTGACAATCAGTTCATAGTACTTCATTCGTTGTTGTCCTAGGAGAAAAACGGGAGCCAACGGAGTCCGACAGAGAAAACAACTCCTTCCTAATATGGTTTTCCCACTCATTCCTCAGACCTCAAGTTGATCTTGGGTTTGGGGACTTCAATTTTCCTTCCCCATCTCTGTATCTGGGACTTTCTCCCTCCCTCCACACAACAACTACTACAAATGCCACAGAGTACAAGACTTCACAGTTTCTTCTCCATCCGCTCCACACTGAATGATCTCCAGAAGGGAAAGCATCAGGCACCTACTTTACAGTTTAGAGAAAATTGACCTGCACAAAGTCCGTTAGTAGCAGAACTCATATTCAGACCCCGGTCGTCTAATGCTAGATCCTGTTATACTCTTCATCCTAGAGACTCAGGGTTGCAAAAACAATGTCTTATTTGCCTTACACAATCATTCAACCATTTCTTTGGGGGGTAGGAAGATGTAACATTTTAAAATCATGAGATCTAATATAAAAACCTTCATTTCTTGCTTCAAAAAAACAAACAACTGATTATTTGGCAATATTAGTTCTCATTCCCACTTGCAAACTGGCTAATGCCAACTAACAGCTGCCGCCTTTAGATGGCACTGTGCTACAGTGCGCCACAGCCCCGTCCTCCGTCACTCCGGACACAGAAGGCTTCCTCCACTCACCTGTCAGTGTGCATACAGGTCTCTAATTCCCCATCCAAAGTTTCAAAACTAGCACTTTGGGGAATTTAGTGTCAAAACCTGAGCTGAAGCCATTTAGTTTGTTTTTTAATCCTCACCTGAGAATATTTTTGCCATTGATTTTTTTCAAAGAGAGTAAAAGGGATGGGAGGGAGAGAGGTAGAAAGGGAGGGGGGGGAAGGGAGGGAGGGAGAGGAGAGAGAGAGAGCTAGAGATGTGAGAGAGATACATTGACTGGCTGCCTCCCACACACACCCTGAGGTACATGCCACTGACCGGTATTTACTCTAGTTTTTATTTATTCAACCTAGTGCGACCCTTCATACACTTCCTTATAAAAACAGCAATATGCTGCACAGCCCCGATGATGCTGAATACACAGAAAAAATGTGTGCCATAATCCCACTGTAAAACTCTGATTTCAGAAACCCATCTGGCCCCAAGAGTTTCAGGTGAGGAATCACGAACCTGACCACACACACGACTCCAACGGCGTTCACACGCCTGCACATGCACAACCTCTGTGAGAACCCAACTTTGGCAGCAAGCAGGGGCCCCTCACCTTTGATGTCGAGCTGGGCATGGATGATGTTGCCCATGACGGAGGTAAGATGGAGGTTTTTGACCGTTTCCTTGGCTCCTCGGGTGCTGGTGAAGAGCACTCGGGCCAGGCCCAGGTGCTTGCGAGTACGGGGGTGCAGAAGGATCTCCACCTCTTCCACCTCGCCATACTTCCGGCACATATCCTTCAGGAAGGTCTCCCGCACGTTGTCATTCAGTCTTGCAAAAGTCACTTCCTTCAGAGGGATCTGTCCAATATAGAACTCATCCAGCTGTGGAGAGGACAAGCGCTAAGTCTGGGGTCGTAATCCTTTTTCCTTTGGGAAACTTTAGAGAGATCCATGAGATCAAAAGATGGGGAATAAGAGGCAAGGGCAGGGGACCCCAACAAGGGATACATCAGTCTTGATCCCTCTCTCAAATTCTTTTCATCAAGGAATAATGGCAAGAAGCAGGAAAAGAAAGGTATGAACTGAGAAATAAACATACATGGAAGAAACTAGATGTAAAGAAATCTCACTAACTCAGCTTTTACTAAGTAATTACCAGGGAATGGGCACTAGGATTATAGAGATGAAAACAAAAGAGATTCTGGTCAGAAAAATAGACAAGACAGACACACATACAATAACATGGCACTAAGTGTCGGCAGAGGTGTACAGAGGTTGTTTGGGAGTCCAGAAAAAGAAACCTTTGTTCAGAGAGAAGGCAGGGAAGCAGTCATACAGATGGTGTCATTCGTATTGGGCTTTTGGGATAAATAGGAGTATTTATTTATCACAAGGACTTACTGGTAAAAGGCCGTGACAGTATGAAATAACTTAGCATTTCCTAGAAAATGAGGAGTGTATAGAGGATGGAACACAGGTGAGCAGTATCAAGGCAGGAGATGAGGCCTGACCAGCTCAATAATCATATAAATATCAATGCTCAAAAACACGCACAATATCAATGCACAAAAGTAAAATAAGAGTAAAACTAAAGCGACAACGACAGCAGGGAAACCAGGTGAAATGAATACACGAGTACATACTAAAGATATGGCAATAGAAATAGAACAATTAGGATAAAATGGTTTAGGAAAAAGGGTCGACAGAACTTTGTGACAGATTATGCGATAAAGGAAAGGAGAATCATAGGACAACTTCCGGATTTCTAGCTTGGGCAGCTAAGTAGATGGGGGGAGAGCAAGATGAAAGGGGTAATGATCATTTGTTTTGGATGTTTTGAATCTGAGATATTTGTGAGGCCTCTAGATGGAGCTCCCCACTACCAGGCATAACGTTTGAAGTTCGAAACTGATCCTGGCTAGAAACAGAGATTTAGAAGTCATGAACATTTTGGTAATAGTCAAAATAATGGATGTGAAAGAGATTGTCCAGGGAAAGTGCACCAAGTGAAAAAAGGGGCCAGGGAGCCCCACAAATGGTTTATTTAAAAGTGAATAAAGAATTAGGGAAACAAAGAACCGACAGTTTTCTAGGCCCAGCCCAAGGCCTGATGAGTACCCTGCCTGGACAGAGGCATGGGAATCCTCTGACAGAGATGGTCAAATGGCCAAAGGGGAGGTGAGGAACAGAGGATTTCAGGGATGGAGTCCCTGGCCCTATCAATCCCTTATTTGTTGGAAACTGGGGTATCAGACCAGAGCACTGTCAAGGAATACATATACCTGTCTAGGAATAGAGTGGGAAGTACAGCAGCTAAACACATCTTTATGTCATTCAAGGAGTCCACACCCGTTTGAGACACCTCACCCATGCCTTTCTAGAAGACAAATGGCTTTCCTGTCCAGAACAACTCAGCCCCACAGCCTGTTGGACGTGGCTGTGATCCTTTCATTGGCAAACTCTCTTATCCAGCGACATTAAGACTAGACCGCCAGGATGGAGCCTCCACACCCTCCAAGGGCAACCACACCAAGACACCAGCAGACACATACCTTAAACTTAGGGACTGGGAGGGAAAAGTCTCTGTTTTTGGACCTGACATGGCAACGGGGGTCTTGGAGGTCTTCGACTGGGATATACTTTGAGTCCTAGGAAGGAAAGCAGGAACAGAAAGATAGCTCAAGGTGAAACCACACTGTTGAGCTGTAAGCCCATTTGGAGACCCATATGCAAAAGAGTTGGGTGCTGGTTAACCACTTTTTAAAGAAGGCAGGCTCTGGATATGGAAGTTCTGGGTGCTGAACAGAGCCAACAGGAGAATGGGCCTGGAGGTTCCTGGATGGCCAGGAAAGGCCTGGGCACTCACATTGACACTGAAGTGGACTCCATCATAGCGGTACACCTTTTGAGAAGGCCTGCGCAAGGCAGGGTCCAAGGCAGGATCCACGATGAGCTTGTAATTTCGCCACTGGAAGCTCGGGGTCTTCTGCCCATCTCCCCCACCTTCCTGATCCATCTTTGCTCATTTACACTGTTCCGAGAGAGGAATACACAAGGGGATTCAGATCTCAGGCCTGACTCCCTTGCTACCCCTCACCGACTAGCCCAGACTCCAGGTTCGCTCATCACCCCAGTTTCCACACCTCACCATGACCCGCAGCTCCCCCAGATTTTCCAAGTACACTCTTTCCCCGTAACAACACATTCTCTCCACCTCTCAACTCTTGCCCTCACACCACCAGGCCCATCTCGAGCCCCCAGCTCTACCCAGCGCGCGCCCCACTTGCCCTCAGAGCAAGACCCCTCCCCCGCCCCCTGCCAGGCCCCGCCCCCTCCCGCCTCCTCACCGGCCAGCGGCCCGGGCCAAGCCCGGCTCCCGCTCCCACACACCCGCTCGGTCCCCGCGCCCTGATCCTCTCGCCGAGAGGTGGCACCTATTCGGGGCGTTGGAAACACCGCGAGACCGAGCCCGAGACCCGGCTTCGGCCCCGAATCTGGGCGGGGGGGGGGGGGCCAGGGGAACGCGCACCGCTGCCCTCTCCTCCCGCCCCGGTGCGTTCTGCCCCCCCCATCTCCGCGCACGCGCGGCGCGGCCCCACTCACCCGCTCTTGTTGAGCGGCTCCCCCTCCCCCCACCCCGCGCGGCACCTCAGTGGCGCGAGGCGGCGGCGGCGGCGGCAGCGCGAGACCCGGCCCCGCAGCGGTGGCGGCGGCGGCGCCCCCCCACCACCACCTCCCCGGCCCGCGCACCAAACACCACCGCCACCTGCGCGAGGCCCAGCTGGCACAGTGTCGACATTCGCACTTTCGCCACGGGCGCCACTGGGAGACCAACGGGGCCGAGGATAGCGGTTTCGCCTCGGCCGGCGTCCTAAGAGGCTTGAGAATTGCAGCTGAGGGAGCCTGGAGATTGGCCGCATCCCCCGGAGAGTGGGCTTCACCACGATTATCCAGCTGCTCTGGCCTGGGGCCGTTGACGAATCGGCGGCGACGAAAGCAGCGACTAATCCCCGAGGAAAAGGGGGCGGGGCGAAGAGGAGGAGGCCAGCCGGAGCTGGGGCGATTTGAGTGGCGCGTTGAACGGGTGCAGATTCGTCAGGCGGGCGGGGCGAATGGGTGGACGAGACGCGGGCTCTTCTGCTCCTCTAGTCTGCCCCTTTCTTGCGCGGCCAAACGTCCAAGAGGCTGCAGATTCGCCACAGGTCCTGGCCCCAGCTCTTGCCTCCCTTTACCCGCTTTGGTGAAGTCAAGAAAGTAATGCCTGTTTAGGCAAGCCCTGTTAGCAAGTCAGCCACTTTTCTGGATTTTCTTCCTAGTACAATTCAGGGGCCTGCCCAATTCCGACCCGAGGAAAGTGGCTATGGCTCAAAGCGCCTTAGAGTCCGATGAGAATTTCCGGCTCAGCATCGGAGCCTGAGTAATCCCGGGGAGCCGGACTCACGAATCTGCGAGCCCGTGGGCGGGGCCGCGGCGCCTGCGCAGAGGGCGTGGCCAGCGTGCGGCCCGGCGTCGCGGGGCTCTTCCTGTAGGACCCCCGAAACCGGGCGGCCTGCGAGGGGCGCCCGGGAGATGGAAAATGCAACCAACAGTAGTGACTCAGGCTGTTTGCCTGGCGCCTCACGTACCATAATGCAGGGAGCGTTTTCCTTTCGTGATGCCCCCTGGGCCACTGGCTGCTTAAGATGCCCACTTGGCAGATGGGAAGAGTAAGACCTGCAGAGGGTTCCGCATTTTGCCTGAGTGCGGCCACTACTAGTCTTAAAGTTTTATGATAAACGTGGTGCAGCTTAAAGACCCTAGAGTGGGTCCTGTAAAAAGTAAACTCGGTTTTACAGCAACGAGGTGAGCTGGTCGCATCATGGTCCCAGTGCCCGCCGTTTTCAGCGGGATAGGGGGGAGCCTATCCTTACGCGGTCTCGCCGCTCGAGGGCAGCACCACTCCAGGCTTACACTGGGACCCTGGGCCTAAGGTCGCCTGAGGCTGGGCATCCTTTATTTCTGTCTTGGACGCAGGGTATTCTGGTCTCCAGGTGATGGCATACCCCGGAAGCCCCTCTGCCTGAGCTGAGGATGCTCTAGGTCCCAGACATCTCTGTCTACATCTCTTGCTGTATTACCTTGGGCAAATCACTGACCTCTCACAGCTTCGGATTCTTACTCTGAAATGGATATTGATGTCACACAGGATTAATGTGGGCATCAAAAAAAGCATAGGAAAGGCCCTTGAAGCCTTGTTTATGCAAATTTATCATTTTAAGTAATAGGAAAAGAGAAAAGAGGTACTTGTTCAAGATGTCACACCATAAGAATAGAAGAGATAGGATTGGGGCCTTTTACATTTTTGAGGAAAACGAGGCTGAAGAAGTGAATTTACGGTGAAGCATGTGTGGAGATCATGTTGCTTTCTCGTCCGAGTGGAAAGGTACTGGCTCCTTTTCTCAAGTCAAAGAGAGTCCCCATGTGATGGGAAAGCAATCCCAGTCCCACTGACTAGCTGTGTGGTTCTGGGCAAGACCCTCAGCCTTCTTGGACCCCAGGTCCCTTACCTCTGAAATGGAAATAAAGACTTCTCTCTTCAGGTGGTTATGAGGGGTCAATGAGATAACCTGTGAAAATCCCCTACTATGTAATAGTCGCTCAAAGAAAAAAAAAAACCTGAAGAGTAAAAGAAACATACTAAATACTCAGTGGAAGAGAGACCCTGGGCTCAGGAACAAGAGTGCAAATCCCTTTTGCCTCGGAATAACTCAGGCTCCACATTCAGAAGCTACTGGCCAGAAGGGGTCAACCTTGCCCAGCACCAAGTCTCTACTGGTCTCCTAGGAACAAGGTGCCTGATCCTAAGAAGACCTCTAAAAAGACCTCTCCTTCACTCCATTCACCACCACAGACACATCTGTGAAACACAATTTATTATACAAACAAGGTGCATCGAAAACTCAGTGTCAGAATAGTTCTGTATTCCAAGGGTTAGGGACTGGACCTCCCTTAAAACCCCCTCACCCAATCCCTTGCTAGGGAGTCCAGCTGGGAACACAGGCCCTCAGTTTCAAAGTCCAAGACTAGCACAGAAGAGTGAGAAGCAGATATAAAAACATTAATTTTGGGTCTGAGGAGTTGGACAGGCACTTGAACCTCCAAAAATAGGGAGTGTCCTAGAAAAGGCTGGACCTATGACTGGGCAGAAACACCAAATCCCTCTCTAGAACAACTAAAGCAAGAGTGTGAAACCCATCAAAACTGATAGGTCTGGCCCTGACAGATTTGGCTCACTGGATAGAGCGTTGGCCTGTGGACTGAAGGGTCCCAGGTTCGATTCCGGTCAAGGGCATGTACCTTGGTTGCTGGCACATCCCCAGTGGGGAGTGTGCAGGAGGCAGCTGATTGATGTTTCTAACTCTCTATCACTCTCCCTCTCCTCCCTTCCTCGCTGTAAAATTTCAATAAAATGTATATTTTTTTAAAAAACACAAAACTGCCTAAACCGGTTTGGCTCAGTGGATAGAGCGTCGGCCTGCGGACTGAAAGGTCCCAGGTTCGATTCCGGTCAAGGGCATGTACCTTGGCTGCAGGCACATCCCCAGTAGGGGATGTGCAAGAGGCAGCTGATCGATGTTTCTGACTTTCTATCCCTCTCCCTTCCTCTCTGTAAAAAAAAAAAAAAAAATCAATAAAATATATTTTTAAGAACACACAAAACTGATCGCGGGCCTCAGAGTGGCTCAGCGGTTGAGCATCAACCTATGAACCAGGAGGTCATGGGTGTGCAGGAGGCAGCCAACGACCCTCTCTCATCACTGGTGTTTCTGTCTCTCTCCCGCTCCCTTCCTCTCTGGAATCAAAAGGAAAAGAAAAGAAAGGAGCATGTACCGGTTGCAGGTTCGTCCCTGGCTAGTGTGGGAGGCAAGCAGTCAATGTGTCTGTCTCACACGGACTTTCTCTCTCGCCCTCCCTCCCTTCCTTTCATTCTCTCTAAAAAGCAGTGAAAAAATATCCTCAGGTGAGGATTTTAAAAAATAAAAATAAGGGAAGGGTTGGCTGCCTTCTAGGGCAGTTGGGTGGGTATGTAATCTGACCTTCACATCCTGTAAAGGGGCAAGAGGCTCGGGGTCAGCACCAAAGGTCTGACCAGGGTCTCCCTGCCTTTCTTCCCCCTGGTGTCTGAACCTTAGACTGAAGAGCTTCCGCTTGCTCCCTTGCTCCCCATGGGGACAGGCTAACAAGGAGAATCCCGGGGAATGTGGGAGCTGTCCCAAGGCCCAGCCCAAAGGGCCCTGAGGTCAGGAATCTGTCTCTACCTAAGAGTGGCCACGGGAAGTGCCTCCAGGCAGTCAGGGAGCAGTGGTCTGAGCCAGGGGCCTCTGGTGACCCGGGAAGAAGGCAGTGCTTGTAAGTGGTGGCGAACACACGGGTCACACAGCCTGCAGCGCCCCCTGCAGGCGACTCAGCTCCTCTAACTCCTGCTTGTGGCGGTCTGTTTTATGTGCCACCAAGGAGCGGTAAAAATGCAGGGCGAAGGCCACAAACACAAGCCCCACAGGCACCATGATTGCTGTGGAGGCCATGGCTGCTTGCCATCCTGGTCCATGAACACCCCCCCCACCACATGCTTGCTGGGGTGGGCAGGCCTCAGATGGCGCAGCCTGTGGAGGGGCTACTGAAGCAGAGGGTGGCTTAGACGCTGGGCTCAGGGAAGCGGCCACTGGTGGCAGAGTCGCAGGCACCTGGGAGGCAGGTACCATAGATGCTGGCTTGCCCACGGGGGCCCCAATGGGCACAAACTTGACCCAGCCAACAAGGACAACTTCAGCAAGGAAGAGGAAGGTGCCTAAGGCAGTGGAGAAGCCCCAGGCCAGCTCCACGTAGCGGTGGAGTCGCTGGTGTGGAGACTGGTGGACAGAGTTGAGGTTGTGGATGTTGCTAACAGCTTCAATGTGGGGCAGCAGACACGTGGAGACCATAAGCGCGAAGAGGTGCACAGCCACTAGGACGGTGGTGCAGGCACTAAAGGCCACCAGTAGGCCTGGTGGGTATTCGTAGTTGTTCTCCAGTTGTACTTCCACCATGGCCACCTGTAGGGACAAGAAGGGATGGATTGAGTGTCTATAACCTCCTGAACAGTAGCAAGGCTGTAACCTTAGGACCTAGAACAGGACCTGGCAGAAAGACTCGCAGTCTTGCCCTGGCCAGTGTAGCTCAGTTGGTTAGTGAGCGTGTCATCCCATATACCCAAAGGTTGCTGGTGAGGGCACACACCTAGGTTTGGGTTTGATCCCTGGTTGGGGAGCATATGGGAGGCAGGCAACCAATACAGTTTTTCACCTCTCTCTCTCTCTCTCTCTCTCTCTCTCTCTCTCTCATCTCCCCCCCATCCAAGTACTGACCAGGCCCAACTCTGCTTAGTTTCTGAGATTAGATGAGAACAGACCCATTCAGGGTGGTATGGCCGTGGACTTCTCTCTAAAAATCAAGAAAAACATATCCTTGGGTGAAGATTGGGAAAAAAAAAAGACTTTGTCTTTGTCAAGTGCATGTCAAGGGCCTTCGTTTCTCCCACCTAGCTATTAAAACAGCTGGATGAATTTTTCTGACAATCTTAGCTTGTTATAGACATAGGGGTTAAAAAGCGAGATTCTGGAGCTGCACTGCCTGGGTTCATTCTCAGATCTACAAGCTGTGTAGTTTTGAGCAAGTCTCTCTGTGCCTCAATTGCCTGATCTGAAAAATGGGGATTGATAATAGCACCTATCTGCTTTATCAAATTGTGAAAGTTGAATGAGATAACATACATCAAGTGATAAGTATAGTGCAAGGCAATAGTAAGAACTAAGTGTGTGCTGTTATTATTAGCATTAACACTAAAGTCCAAGGCCACAGGTTACAAATTGGCATACCATGAACCCAAGAATTAAGTTGCCAATTTTTAAAACTCAAGATATTTTGCCCTGGCCGGGTGCTAAGTGGTTAGAGCATCAGCTCAGAGACCCAAAGGTCGCAAGTTCGATTCCCAATTCTTGGCCAAAGGTCAAGGGCACATACCTCAGTTGCAGGTTCCATCCTCTGGTCCTGGAAAGGGACCTCATCCAGGTAGGAGGCAACCAATCAATGTCTCTGACGTCAATATTTCTCCCCCCCCTTCCTCATCCTTTCCTTCCACTCTCTAAAAATCAATGAAAAAAAAATCCTCAGGTGAGGATAAAAAAATAAATACAACTCAAGAGATTTCATAGAAATACCCCAATTTTCAGATCCTCTTAAAAATTTGGAGGCTCTGGTTACCCTTGGTCCACATTCTTGCATGACAACTATCAGCTAGAGTTGAGTCCTGGCTGCTGCCTTTGAACCAGGGAGGGTCTTGTTATAGCCACAGTGCCCACAAAATCAACCTGGCTTCCGTATTACCTGCCTGGATCCTGTTCAAGGTTTGTATAAATTTGGACTCTAGAACTAGACGGCCAAAATCCAAATCCTACCACTTGCTTGCTGTGGGACTCTGGACAGGTGATATAACATCTCTGATCCTGTTTTTTTCATCTGCAAAATCACCATTAATAGTGGTACCTACTTTGTAGGATAGTAAATAACATACATAAAAGCCCTAAGCACAGTGCCTGGTACTTAATGACAGTTTACTACTATTTGTATGTTATTTTCACCCAGGGCACCTGAATTCCAGGATCTGGGTCTTCCTCCAATAGTTCTTACAGGACCCATTGATCGCTCTGGGGCTGGGAGGAGGAGGAAAGGTGGGGGGTCTGGAGCGTGGTGGTAGAAAGACAAGGATGAGTGTTTTGGGAAAGTGGGCCTTGAAGGGTATTAGCAGGTGTTTCCCACAAACCAGCATCTGCGCCAGCCTACTCCTGCTTCTCCCATAGCCTGGCTCAGGCTTGTTTGCCCCGGCCATGACTGGAGCCAGTCCTGCCCCCAGAACTTACTCATCTGGCCTCTATATCTTGCAGAGAAGATCCTGGCCTTTAAGCTGTCACCCTAGCAACATGCAAGTCCAGCAGCAGGCCAGACTTAATCATGGGTGGATAGGGGTGGGGGACCTCCCTCAGCTAGGTCCATGAGACTGCTGCTTTCTCTCTCCAGGCTGTGTAGGGGAGAGCCAACTCCCTGCTGCTAAAGAACTCCACATTAGGAAGGGTAGACTGGCCTGTGGGTCCGGGGCCCTCACATAAAAATAAATCATAGACCTAGAATGACCCTTGAGGATACTTTCCCTCTGATCATTTTAAATACAGAAGCTGTGGCACTAAGAAGGGTAGGGACTAACCCAAATCACTTAGTGCTCTGACCCTTTTATCCCCATCTCAATTTGCTCCCCAAAACAGGTTCCTATAAGGATGCCTCTCCCCCTTCCCCTGTACACATACCTCACTCCTGCCAGCCAATTTTCAGGTAGTTTAAGCCATCTTTGATGTGTATCTTGCTCTAACATGCTTAGATCTAGGGTTTGAGGACAGGAATTAGCTCATCCTAGGCAGGCACTTGGCAGACTACAGAGGGCACACCCTCCACCATCTCACCATTTCCCACTGACCTGCAAAGTGGTGCAGACCTGCCCAGGGTCTCTGGCCACAAGCAGGAGCGAGCTGACTCCTCACCCTGGGCCCTCCCTCCTCACCCTGGGGCCTCCTCTGGGACCGTTAGCTGACATCATCTTCCCACGCCACCAGTTTATCAGCTCGGGAATCATGTCATCAGTTTCCTAATCAGCTTCTTTTCCCACAGACTTCCTCATGGGCACCCTCTCTTCTCAAAGCTTCCTGGCTACGCCAAGCACCCTTTGTACCTGCTGGGGACTAGATGCCTTCCTTGGGATGGGCCCCACCTTCAGTTGGGTGACCACCCCATGTTTATTTTCTCTAACCCCGCCTCCAACTGTTCACACAGTCCCACCCAGCTCTGCTTTGCCTTTGAACCTCTCATGGCAGGGGTGGAGGTGGTGTCTAGTAATCACTTCTGCCTGGACTAGGCTTTCGTACCTCTTTGTCCCACCCATGCACATGTATCCCCTTGGTGGTTTATCTATCCCCATGACATCGGTATTCTCCATGACATTCTTAGCCCTTGTTTATCCTCCCTGTGGCCCAGTTTATGCCAGGGGTCTGTTCACCCCCCTCCCCCCATTAAAAAGGAATTTGTCATCCCTTGGGAACTTGTTCCCCTCTTTTACCTCTTAACACCCAGTCATTCCTTTTCCTTTGCCCTGCCTCCCTTGGGTACTCGTTTACTTTACCTATGGCCCCTTCCTCACCCCCACCCTGTGCACCCCTCCCCTCCCCTCACCATGGCGAAGCCCGAGAGCAGGGCAGACGTGCGGCTGGAGGCTTTGAGCTTGGCCCGGCTGAGGTAGAGGCGGCGCCAGCTGAGCGCCCGCAGCGAGTGCTGACTGGCCCCCATGAGGTCCAAGTAGCCGCGGTGCACGAACTCTCGGTACGTGGCCGAGCCTGTGGGGCCCTCGGCCTCCGGGTTCAGCGGGGCCTGTTCGCCCGCGTCCCCCTGACCGCCCTTCATCCTGGGGGCCGTAGCACCAGGGGGGCTGGGCAGTCAGGGCGGGGTCGAGTAGCCTCGGGGTGTCCAGGAGGGTGGATCCAGGCGGGGAAGAGACCCCATCCCCTGCGGGGTGAGCCGGAGATGTGGGCGGCAGGTGCCCAGGAAGAGGCAGTCGGGGCTGAGCAGAGAGGAGGCGTCCGGAGCCCTAGGGGCCTGAGCGGGACAGCAGAGGCCGAAACAGGAACTGGGGCAGAGGCGGAGCCGGGGCGGCCACATGATGGGGTGGAGTCCGGGGGCGTCCGCAGAGATCTCAAGGGACCCCTGTGACACGAGTCCAGCTAGAATGTCATGCAGGCGCCCTAGCTCCGCTGAGAACAACCAGCCCCGCCTGTGATGGGAGCTCCTGTCCTGAGTACCCAGTACGGGACATCCCACCCTCCACCCAAATTGTGAACCGGGAAAGGTGCGCCCATCTGCTGAAGGGATCCTGGCAAACTCGGTTCCGGGAAGCCAGGGATGTCCAGGCTCCTCCGAGAGCCCCGAAGGGTCAGCACTCAGGTCCTCCCTGCCCAGCCCCCTCTCCCAGCGCCGCACAGACACAGGAACTCGGCCACCCTAGCTGGAAGATTTTGAGTTTTATAGCAAACCATATTGTACAGACCCGGGGCCCAGCCCCGGCTGGGTCCCCCACGTGCGCCCCGCCGGGCTGCCTCTTTCCCCTCCCCCAAGCTGCCCCAACCTCAAGCCTTCGAGACCCCCAGGACCCCTCCCGTCGACCTCTGATCCGCCCAGTCCCTCCCCCCACCCGCGCACCTCCCTGTTACCTGAGGTATGTGGATAAATTCCCCCTCCCCTACATGGTACAACCCAGCTACCCCGAGGCCTGGGCTGAGGGGCGGGCCCGGCTCCCCAAGCCCCGCCCCCACACTGAGGACAGGGCAGGGGTGGGCCAAGACTGTTACTAGGTTCCCACGGCAACCAAAAGGGGCCATTACCAGCCTTAGCCCTGGCTTTGGGTCGTATCCATTGGCTGCTATTTCCATGGCAACCAGGAGTGGCAGTTCCCTGGGCAAATGGGATATAAGTTTCCATGACGACGAGTGGGCAGAGCCAAACGGAAGGAGTCTCATCTTCCCCATCGCTGGGATGGCACCCCACTCCACTTCAGGTCAGGAGGGGTGAACTGCTCAATACAGTGAAGCAAGAAAGAGCCTGGTGGCGGCGCAGCGCCCCCGGGCCAGTCTCAGTCCAAGCGGTCCGGCCCTCACATTCCAGCTCCCCCAAGTCCGAGATTCCCCAGGTTCAAGTAACACTTCAGTACAGATGAATGTTCAAGTATTGAACGGGGAGGCGGGTAGGGGGCTGGGGTACCCCTCACCACTCCCCTGGGCCACGCTGAACAGCAGATAGGCCAGCTGGCCCCCACTCCTCGCAATAGCTGCCATTGTCAGTGACTTTCAAGGAGTCAGGGTTGGGGGAAGGAACTGAAACTGGGTAGTAAGAGGAGGAGTAACCCCCTGAGGGAGTGCTACTGCCCCCACACCTGCTCTCCCCTCATACCCCTCACCTCGCCCTGGCTTTCCCTGGTTCCCCGGTATTCCCACCTCTGACACCTGGACTCCCAATTGCTCCTCTGGTTTCCCTTTTTGCCCCTCCCTCCCAACTCCAAGTATCTGGTCTGTTCCCCGCACCCCTGGTGGTCTGATTTCTGCCCCTCCCCCAGCCCATCCTCCACCTCCCCCAGCCCCTGGCTCCCAGTATCCTGTATGCAGATGTGTATCCCCCATTCTCCCTCCCTCAAACTTGCACCTTACCCCCCACCCCCCCACCCCCGCCCACCATCCCTTTGGCTCAGCAACCCCCAGTACCTCTGACCCACTCCCCCCAGGGGATGGACAATGAAGCAGGTGGAAGGGGGAGGGGAGGGGAAAGAGACCCCCAGAAATATCAGTGCAGGGGGCAGAGTGGGGAGGCTGGCTCAAGTCCCGGGGCAGGAATCCCAAGTCAGAAAACTCAGGAATCCCAAGTCATGAGGTGGGTAACCTGGCCTCCTGGCAGGAGTGAAATGAAGGCCGGAGGTACAGGCTCCTGAAGAGTCGGGGGGCTGGGAAGGGGGGGCACCCAACTAGCTGTCCTTGAGAAGCAACTTCTCCTCTGGGCAGCGGAAGGGGCCAGGGGGCCCGGCAGCTGCCAGCCGGGCACAAGCTTCAGGTGAGAGCTGGCGGCAGGAGCGCAGGTCTAGGCGGCGGAGGCGAGGACAGCGGCGGAACAGCGGAAGGCAATGGTCAGTGAGGCGGTGGCAACCTGGGGGTGGGTAACGATAGCCAACACCAGGAAAGTGAGTAGGGCAGGCACCCGTCACGGGAATCACAGGCTAGCAGGATGGACAGACGGGACCATGCTTACCAGCAAGATTGAGGTGTACCAGGGTCTCTCGAAGTGGGGAGGTGGGAGCCGTGAGGAGATGAACACTGGGGTCCCCGACATGGGCGCAGTGGCTGAGGTCCAGGGCGCTCAGCTGGGGTGCGTGGCGCAGCAGGAGTCGCAGGGAGGCATCTGTCAGCTCTAGGCCTGCCAAGCGCAGCTCTGCTACCCCCTGCAGCCGCCCCCGGCTCTCCGTTTGCCCTGGGCAAGCAGATGAAAGGTCAGCACCCCTCTGCTTCCATTCCTGCACCTAGGCCCCCAGACCAGCTATGTTTACATCCCTGTATTCCTCACCCCCCAGATCTGCTCCCATTACATGTGAGCCTCAGCCGGGGCTTGCTCTGTAGCTTGCTCTTGTCCTCATCTCATCTGTTTGTCTTGCTCTTGCTTTAATCCCAACAATTGGGACATAGGTGCTCAATATATAGTCACTCACCTAAGAAATGACATCGCTACCAGGACTGCCATTCCAGGCTGCTCTCCACTTTCATCTCCTTCCATGATTAGTCAATTCACCAACTGGGTCCCCTTCGCTCCATGGCCCCTGCCGCCATTCTGAGTCCACACTACTCTTGCCTCAACTCCTGCCCCAGCCTCCTCACTCACTCTAGTCTCGCCTCTTCTTCCCGGAATCCAAAGAGAGCCATTCTCAAACACAAGTGGGTCAACATCCCTTCTGTGCTAAAAACTCTCTGGGAGCGTGTCAAAGTTCAGTCTCTTTGGGGGAACCCTGCGTTCCTACGAGGTCTATCACTTTCTCGGCTCTTCACTCCTCTCCCTCACCTCCAAACACTCAGCCCAAATCCCACCGATGACCTGCTGGGAGACTCCTTGTCACCACCTGTGCTTGGTCCTCTGCCTGGCCAGTGCCACTGGCTTTCAGGTCTGAACTCAACCTCTTCCTCTGTCTCCATGGCACATGAGCTCACCTGCTCGACTCTGCACCCAAAGCGCATGCTCTGCTTCCCTTTTATTGAATTTACCATGTTCCTGGCATTACAGTTAAAAAAACTAAATGCCTCTGGTGCACCAGCAGCCACCGACTAAGCACTCACTGTGTGCCAGACACAGGCTAAATGGCTGCCTGCCCTAAGGCCGGTGGCCCTCAAACTATGTCCCTGGGAAGGCTAGTTAAAATGGATTGTTGGCCCTACCCCCAGAGTTGCCGTACTCTAAGTTGGGGCCTCAGAGTTTATTTTTCTAGCCAGTGATGTTGAAGCTGCCGCTCTGGAGACCATACTTTAAGAACCTTGGGAGACAAGTTCTCTGATAATCATTCCTGTTTACCGATGAGAAAATGGAGGCTCAAACCATTAAGCAAACTGTCCAAAGTCACATGACTATGAAGTAACATAGCTGGGACAGCAGGCCTGGTGGCTCCAAGTCTGAACACCTACCACCATGCCACACACCGCTCAGCACCAGCCGGGCCCCGAGATCAGCTAGATCAGGTGCCACACACTCATGAGCCTGGCCCACACGAGTGTTTCATGGAATCCGCATTTGCTAAACGTTTCCTAAGTGACTAAGCCCACCAAAAGGACATTTAAAAACTACATTTTTACTTGTTGATTTCAGAGGGGAAGGCAGGGGAGAGACAGAAACATCGATGAGAGAGATCATTGATGGGCGGCCTGCCCCCCACACTGGGCATCAAACCATGGCCTCTTGGCTTACAGGGTGATGCTCAACCACCAGCCGCATGGGCTGGGCCGAAAGGGCGTTTTTATTTATCTATTTATTACATGTTTGGTGTTTTTTAAAAAAATTGATTTCAGAGAGGAAGGGAGAGGGAGAGATAGAAACATCGATGAGCCGGGACCGGTTTGGCTCAGTGGATAGAGCGTCAGACTGTGGACTGAGGGGTCCCAGGTTAGATTCCGGTCAAGGGCATGTACCTTGGCTGCAGGCACATCCCCAGTAGGGGGCGTGCAAGAGGCAGCTGATTGATGTTTCTCTCTCATCGATGTTTCTAGCTTTCTATCTCTCTGTAAAAAATCAATAAAATACATATTAAAAAAAAAAAAAAAGAAACATCGATGAGAGAATCATTGATTGGCTGCCTCCTGCACGCCACCCACTGGAGATTGAGCCTGCAACCTGGGCATGTGCCCTTGACCAGAACTGAGCCCAGGACCCTTCAGTCCACAGACCAATGTTCTATCCACTGAGCCAAACCAGCTAGAGCAAAGGTCATTTTTATAAAGAAACTAGAGGCCCAGTAAACGAATCTGTGCACAGGTGGAGTCCAGCTGACTTACCCATGGGAGCCCCATTGCGCCAGGCTGGCGGGGGGAGGCCGGATTGCGCCAGGCTGACGGGGGGGGGACGACGACACAGGACAGCGGGGAGGTGGGGAAGAAGACACGTGAAGTTGGCCTGAGGTTGGCCGGCCAGCCCTGTCCCTGATAGGGATAGGAAGGCAATCGGGGGTGGGGCTGGCCAGGGGGCAGGGCCGAGGGAGGTTGGCTGGCTAGCCTCATCTTTGATGGGATAGGGGTGGGAGTGGGGGTGGGGCTGGCCAGGGGAAGGGCCTGCCCTCCCCCACCCATTCCTCCCACCCCAATTGGGCTGGTTGCCTGGCTGCAGTGGCAGTTGTTCTGGTTGCTTGGCTTTTTTTATAGGTAGGTAGGTAAGTAGGTAGATAGATAGATAGATAGATAGGTAGATAGATTGATTTAGATATTGAGCTTTTCCTTGAACATGGTAAGATCTGACATCACTGGGCTGCCCTTTCACCTGACAACTGGCTGGGAATGGGTTGCTGGAGCCTACTTTCCAGTGTCCTGCACGTCTCATCATTTGCTGCCTCTGAGGACCTGACTTGGCAAGCTCTGAATTCCAGCCCCTCCTTTTTTTCATTTGAGGAGCGGAGAGCTTAGAGAGGGAATACATTAAAGATACCAGCAACCTTGGGCCACAGTGTGAGCCACTAGAGGAGCGGGCGCCTGGCCTGGCCAGAGAAGAGGAGGCAGCAGCGGGGGCTTCACTGAGCTGGCGGCATTTACGCTAGGCCTTCAAGGACTCCCCCTGTGGAGAGGTGGGGGAAGAATATGCCAAGACAGAAAATAGCAGGTGCAAAGGCAAGAAGTAGAAATTTTAAGTTTTGCTCCAGGAACGCTGTACAAATCAGGCAGCCGAGACCAGAAAAGTAGGTGTAGAGTTCCAACATGCACAGCAGGCCCAAGGGCCCGGGACGGCTCGTCTTTGCAAGCTCCCGATAAAGGCGCTGAAACTGATATGAATTTAGGCAGGAGATGAGGTCAGTCTGCCAGCCAACCAGCACTTCCTCACCTCACGGAATGTGCTGTTCCCAATGCCCACCCTCACAGGAGCCCAAACCCTTCTGCCTCAGTCCAGTTCCAGTAAGAGTGGGCAATGGGAAAATGCTCTGGTTTGGCTTTGCCTGTGTGACTTGCAGCACTCAACCCCTCTGGACCTCTGGTACCTCATCAAGAAAATGCAAAGAATCCTAGCTGCTTCTCACCTCCTTTTCTAATGCTGCTGTGAAGGGGTGCAGGGGAGGAGGGTGGGAAGATGGACACCACGAAAGAGCTGTGAAAGCAAGATAGTCCTTGCCCTCACAGAGCTTAAGACCCAGTGAAAGGGAAGGTTTTAATCAAATTATTTCACAACAGTACATTGCTGTACTGGGAGGGAACTCTCTCAAAGTTGGAGAGGGACTCTGATTTCACTGGGGAGGGCTTCTAGGAAGCAGTGGCATTTACGTTGCAGCCTGAAAGGTGATTAGGAGTCAATTAGATGAAGGAAGATAAGAGCATTCTAGGCAAAGAAGAGTAGGCAAAGGCCCTGGGGCTGAAAGGAATTGGCAAGGAGGTTGAGGTGGCTAAAATGTAAGAACCTCATGGGTAAGCAGGAACCTGACTATGGCAAGCCTTAGTGAATCCAGTAAAACATTGATCTTTATCCAAAGAACACCAAGAAGCAACAAAAAGAGTTTACAGCACAGGAATGAAATGGGTACATTTGTCTTTCTGGATGGTTCCCTGACCTTGGTGTGAAGAACAGACGGTGTGGACCAGAGGATGCTATGGTAAGCATCCGATGCCTTGGCTAGACAAGGAGGCCCCAGGCCTCAGGCCCCCACCCCATACCTTGTATGGCCCCCAAGGTCACCAGACCTCTGCTCACCTGATCAGCCTCAGCTCCCAGCATCCCTCGCAGTCAATATGGGCCTCCTGCCCCACAAAACTACTTATCCTGCCTCAAACTCCCCGGAAAAACCCTGTCCCTTTCAGGACTCAGTTTAGCTCCTTTTAAGGAGGGCTTCTTGCATTGCTCCTTCACCCCCACCACGGCCCTTAGCCTACCACGTCATGCTGCCTGCGTCAGCCTCTCTCTGCATGACCGGGGCCCACCAGGCTGGGGAATGAGGCTGATTCAGGCTGAGGTCTCTAGGGTCCATCCAACACAGGCCCAGGCCCCAAATGTGTTCAACAATAAAAGCTGACTTTACTTGGCAGGGTACCTGGGCCTGACCCACAGTGAAGAGGTGGCTGGTCTGACTGGGGAGATGATACTACCACTCCACACAAACTTCCAAGTCAATTGGCTCCCTCTTTCTGCTCTTTCCCCTCAGGAAAATCCGTATCTTTTGACTGTAGGGCAAGAGAGTCTAGAGACTAAATCTATTGCTCAGCCATATTTTTACTGGATCCACACATGAGTTTTAAAAGAACCTGAATTAATTGCCATCATCTAAAAACCAGGATATGCCACAGAAAATATATATTCCTGGCTCCTTTTTTAAAAAATATATTTTATTGATTTTTCACAGAGAGGGAGAGAGAGGGATAGAAAGTCAGAAACATCGATGAGAGAGAAACATCGATCAGCTGCCTCTTGCACACCCCCTGCTGGGGATGTGCCCGCAGCCATTGGTACATGCCCTTGACCGGAATCGAACCTGGGACCTTTCAGTCCGCAGGCCAACACTCTATCCACTGAGCCAAACCGGTTTCGGCTCCTGGCTCTTCTTGACAAACAGAACTGACTGGCCACAGAGGCCCACATTATTGCACAGCAATAGCCACTGCTCCCTTTGGAGAAGGCTGTCCAGTGGAGTCACCTTACCCAGCGGCTTCACTAGATCCCCTGGCTCTTCCCAGAGTCAGTGTCAGTCTCCTGGCCTCCTCTATCATGCTTCATCAAGTAATTATCCCCCCTGGAGGCCAGGGACCACATCCTCTTCATCCTGTTCCCTCCACTCCCATCACAGGGCGCAGCGCACAGCAGGTGAGTGAATGAATGAACAACGGCCAAGCAGGTCAAACCCAAGTATTCTAACCTTTCTTCAAACCCTTTGACACCTCCCTTGGGCCTCAGAACCCCACCTTGCCCGACCCGCTCTACAAATGAGCCAACGGAGGCTGCACCTGGTTTGGTGTCTGGCGGAGGCAGCAGCAGCTCTCGGAGCTGGGAGTCTTTAACATCCTCAATCCAGCGCAGGTCCAGGAGCCGCAGGGCTGGCAGTGGGGCTGAGCCCAGGGCAGAGACAGAGAGCCAGGAGCAGCCAGACAGCACCAGTTCCTGCAGGCCTGGGGGAAGTTAGGAAGCTGGTGCTAGGAGGGTTCTGTGCCAGGCTTATCCCACGCCCTTCTATCCAACCTCACCACCTTGCCATACCTTGCAGTCGGTTCAGAAGCCACATGAGTTGCTTCTTGGAGACACCTGTCCAGCTGAGGTCCAGGGCTCGGGGCTGGCGACGAACCACACCACTAAGCATGGGGGGAGTGAGTGACTTCCGCCGGCTCAGGTCCATTCGAGGCCACAGACGCTTGTCATAGCACCTGGCAGCCACAAGAGGGTAGACAGCCCTCAGCTCTCAGGGAGCCCACAGCCCTCTCCACACTCAACGGCACACCCGTTTTCTCCTGATCCATACAGAAGGTGAGAGGAAGGGACTGCAGGAAGCTCCAGGACCCAGGCCAAGAGGATTGAGTTTGGGCTCAAACCCATTACTAAACGAGATGCACGTTTAGTTGAAAACTATTTTAGTTAAGAATTTTCAAATATTTTTCCTGTTGGGAAAGTCCATTCTCCTTGCGCCTCAGAGACCTAGTTTAGAAAATGGAGATAATGATCCTTACCCGTAGGGCTGCTGTAAGAGCAAACAAGGTCATTCTGGCGTTCGCACCTTACAGCTTAAGTCACACAAAAACATCCTATATACCAGTGGTCGTCAAATTGTGGCTCGCAAGCCACCTGAGGCTCTTTGGCCCCTGGAGTGTGGCTCTTATACAAAATGCCACAGCCTGGGCGAGTCTATTTTGAAGAAGTGGCATTAGAAGAAGTTTAAGTTTAAAAAATTTGGCTCTCAAAAGAAATTTCAATCGTACTGTTGATATTTGGCTCTGCCGACTAATGAGTTTGCCGACCACTGCTCTATACTATAGTTGCTATAACACCGAAGGGAGCGTCGGCACGCCCAGCCCCGGCCTGGGACTGCTCACTAAGTTATGTTGTCGGCTTGAGGTCGCGTCGCTGCCACCAATTTCTGCTCTTGACCCTGAGGGCCAGCCGCCTAGGGCTTGGCTTCCAGCCCTACTTGCTCTCTGTATTTGACTCCTGTGTCCCATGAACTACAATGTGGGCTCCACAAGGGCAGTCTCCCCGGGACCAGCACTGGGCCCTGGGCACAGCAGGTTAGCTTTTGCCATGAATGGCGCCAACTGTTCACAACACACTCCATTTGCAGCTTTTCAGCCACTCACCCAGTCAATGTTTATGGAAGAAGACCTGGCAGGTCCAAGGTACTGAAGCGACAAAGATGAATGAGGTCTGAACAAAGGTAAAGCAGGTTTCCTGATCCCAGCGTTTCTGACAGCCTTGACATGCCCTTTGGAAAAGGGCTTCCCAAACTTATTCTATCAGGGAACCCTTCTCCACCACGGTTATCTATTAACACGTTGCAGTGCACTAAGAGTTCCTTGAGACTCCCTTTGAAAACTTTTAAATTTATGTATGTATGTATGTATGTATGTATGTATGTATTTATTTCAGAGAGGGAGAGAGAGAAACATCAATGAGAAGGCATTATTAATAGGCTGCCTCCTGCACGCCCCCTACTGGGGACTGAGCCCACAATCCAGGCATGTGCCCTTGACCAGAATTGAACCCGGGACCCTTTATTCCGCAGGCCAGGGCTCTGTCCCCGGAGCAGAAAACTCTTCTTAATGGAGTCCCTGAGGGCATGTCGGGAATTCCCCTGGGTCGGATGGCCTGTGTCGGAAGAGGCAGAGGTGGAGAGGGCCCAGGAAGCTGTGTCTCCCCCTATTCCCCACTTCTGAAGGCTTTTTCTCCAACCACAGACATTTGCTATTCACTTATCTGCGTAACATGAATTTATCTTTAAATTGATCCTCTCTATGCACTTAAAACCAACCCTGTTTCACATAAATGTGTTAACCATAGAAATAAATACAATAAATACAGACCAGGGTTATTAAATTCTAACTAGGTGTTGCTATAGCTTTGGGCTACCACCTAAAGACTTTTGTTAAACAGGAGATGAGTCTAAGAAAGGTGCTAAAGATGCAATAGCGCACAATGGAGAGACCTCCCTTTCAAAATTAATACAAGAGTCAAACCCTTTTTGTGCCACTTGAAACTGCCAGGCATATCTCAGAACCCTTGGTGACATTTTAGGGAACGATGGAGGCCCAGACATTAAGGTTTCAATCCCCAAAACTCCACCTCCCTGCCCTACCCACCTATCCCCTCCTACCACTCCTTCCTCCTGGCATTCTGGCCTCTGCTGCTCCCACTCCATCCACTCAACCACTAACATTTGCAAATCTCTCCAATTCTAAAAAGGAAAAAACGAAACAAAAACCTCACCCTCAACACAACTTCTGTCCTTAGGGCCTGCCCCTTCTCTCTACTCAGTAAAATCCTATTCCATCCCAAACCTCTCTCTACCCACTCTACTCCAATCCCGAGTCCCAACTCCACTTCGACCACCATCGTGAAGCTCCTCCTGGATCTTCCCTGGCTAGCAAGGAGCCCCTTCTCCTGGAAGGACACGTAGGCTCCCAATTGTTCTGTATCACACACCACAGAGCCAGGCCACACCACCAGCCTGCCTACAGACACACAGGGCTGTCTGGTGCTAACACATTTTGGCACAAAGGTTGTGCTGGAAATGCCAACCAACCCAGTTCCTTAAAGGCTCAGTGCCAGTGCCACCTCTTCCAGGAAGTCTTCCCTGACTTTCCTTGTCCTAGAGCTAATAGATCGCTTTGCTCTTGCATGACCAGGAAACTGGATTTGAACCTCAGAGCAGCAGCCAACAAACACTGAGGGCCCTACTGATACTTAGTGTCCGGCCTCCACTGGGCACAAAGCTGTCAGAAAGTGAGGGAGACACAATCAGTCCACAGAAACTAAAGCAACAAAGAACATCATAAGAGTCAATGAGAAGACTGAGACAGGGGAGCCGCCCAGGGAGACAATGCACGATGAGAAGTTAAGGACAGCAGTCATTACTCCAGTGAGGAGTGGGTAGGAAGAAGAGTGTACATTCCAGACAGGGAAGAACCAGTACCCAGGTCCAGGATACAGAGAGAACACACAGAGCTCAGGCAGCATGAAAAAAAGGGCAATTCAGCCGAAACCGGTTTGGCTCAGTGGATAGAGCGTTGGCCTGCGGACTGAAAGGTCCCAGGTTCGATTCCGGTCAAGGGCATGTACTGTGGTTGCGGGCACATTCCCAGTAGGGGGTGTGCAAGAGGCAGCTGATCGATGTTTCTCTCTCATCGATGTTTCTGACTTTATATCCCTCTCCCTTTCTCTCTGTAAAAAATCAATAAAATATATTTTTAAAAAAAGGGCAATTCATTATCTCATAGTAAGGATGATGATGATGATGACGATTATAGCACTTATAACTACTGTTTATCAAGGGTTTACTAAGTGCCAGGTACTGTTGTGTATATTAAACATTTAACCTCACAATAGCCCTAGCAGGGAAATACTATTGTATCCTTTTTAGAGTCAAGAGAAGTGAGGCTCAGAGAGGTGAAGAAACTTGTTCAAGGTATCACAGCTACTAAATGGTGGCAGAGCCAGGGCTTAAGCCAAGCTGGTCTGGATCGGGAGCCTGAACTCTGGTGAGTGGGGCAGAGAGGGGTTGAGGCCACAGAGGAGGCCGAGGGTGGGAGTGACATGTCAAGAGGACCAGAATGGCCCTGGCCAGTTGGAGTGTTATTCCATGTATCAAAGGGTCGACAGTTCGGTCCCCAGTTAGGATGTGTGTGGGAGGCAGCCGATTAATGTTCGTTCCCCCCACCCCTTCCCTATCTTTATTTAAAAAAAATTTTTTTAAATTTTTTTACAGAGAGGAAGGGAGAGGGATAGAAAGTCAGAAACATTGATGAGAGAGGAACATCGACTGGCTGCCCACAACCAAGGTACATGCCCTTGTCCGGAATCGAACCCGGGACCTCTCAGTCCGCAGACCGACGCTCTATCCACTGAGCCACACCGGTTTTGGCTCTCTTCTCTATCTTTAAAATCAATTTTAAAAATATCCTCGGATGAGGTGATAAAGAAGTAAATAAGTAGAACTAAAAACCATTTTAAACAGAAGGGCGAGAATGCCAGGCTGAACTGCTGTGGCCACCGAGCTCAGAGGAGAAGGGCTGGGCGTCCAAATGCCAGCTCTGCCACCTGTGTGCTTTGTGTGACTTAGACAAGTCACTTGCCCTCTTTGGCCATTCTCCAAACTATAAAAGGAATTAAATGCAACACTTAATTCAAAGGTTTGCTGCTAAGACAAAGAGAGATAGCTAGTACGGGGAGGTGTTTAGTGCAGTCACATGTCCAATATGTCTGTGAGAGCTCCTTGTGAGGCAACAGGGAGCCATGGATGGGTTCTTTCTAAGCTGGGGGATAACTAACTCTAAGGCAAAAAGCAGGACTCTTCAGGGACTATGCCATCATCCAGGGGGGTCAGGGCTTGATGTTCAAGTTCTCTAAACCATTCAATTTACCCTTAACTCTAGCTACCCCAAGTCATCCGCTACTAAGCCTACCTCCAAAATCCTAAAATGTAGTTCTAAACCTCCCTTGCAGAGGCCCTTTGGGGACACAGAGATGGAGCAGCCCAAACGGCCACCTGTAAGGAGCTCAATAGCCTCCTAGTCTCCAGCCAAAGCCAGTTCTTCCCTCTCAGCTCTTGGTTCCCTGATGCTTCCACTGTACTCCAACTGTCCATCTCTAAGCCTTTACTTCCAACCCCTGCTGGCCTTGACCCTGTGTTCCAGTCCCTTGCCACTCTCTCTGCTCATGTCCTCCAAAGTCCCACCCCTCTTCCCTGAAACTCAATAACTTCGACACTTCTGCCTACCTTCTCTCCCCTCCTTTTTTAAAAATTGATTTATTGTTCCACCTATTTATGCATTCATTGGTCAGAGATTGAACCCCAAACCTTGGTATATCAGGACAACTCTAACCAACTTTGTTACCCTGCCAGGGCTTCCCCTCTTGACAGATTACTTCGCCTCCCAGTTCCAAGAAAAGATAGAAATCACAGAGAGGAAAACCTGCAACTTCCTGCTCCCCATCTACAAATTTCTCACTACCTCTTTCTACACTCCATCCTGATTTTCTCACTGTCACTCATTCACTCAATGAATATTTTCTTAGTTCCGACTGTATGCCAGGTACCACTTTAGAAACCAACTACAGCAGCAAGCCAGCAGGTCCTGGCCTTGACCCCATGTGACCTGGCTTCCATCTCCCACCCCCACTGTAGCACAGCCAAGGACACCAAGGCCTCCTGTAGCAAAATCCAACCGCCACCCTGCTCCTGGACCTCCTTTTGCCAACATCCAACACTGGCTCACCACTCGCTCCTTCCTTAATCTCCCTCCCTCA
Source organism: Antrozous pallidus (assembly GCA_027563665.1). Lineage (NCBI taxonomy): Eukaryota > Metazoa > Chordata > Mammalia > Chiroptera > Vespertilionidae > Antrozous > Antrozous pallidus. The sequence continues at coordinate 113,688,031 of CM050512.1, read as the reverse complement.
GCTCCTCCCTGGATTTCTTCCAAGTCTCTGGCTGTTCTTTCTCTAACTCACAAATACTGATATTCTGTCTTCTGCTTTCTCCCTGGAAGCTGATATCTATAGATTAAAAACTCCCAAACTTGGATCTTTCACTTAATAAATCACTTTGCCTTCTAGTTCCAAGAGAAGACAGAAGTCACCAGACAGGACAATCTGCAACTGCCTTTTGTTCACTGCTGTGTCCCTAGTTTCTAAATTCGGACCTTTCTCTCGAGCCTCAGACTGGTACATCCAGCTGTTTCCCTGCTAGCTCCCACTGGCCCACAAACCTTCCAGACCACACACGTCAAATCTGTGTGCTTCTCTTTACCCTAGAACAGTGGTTGGCAAACTGCAGCTCGCGAGCCACATGCAGCTCTTTGGCCCCTTGAGTGTGGCTCTTCCACAAAATACCATAGCCTGGGTGAGTCTATTTTGAAGAAGTGGCGTTAGAAGTTGAAAAAATTTGGCTCTCAAAAGAAATTTCAATCCTTGTACTGCTGATATCTGGCCCTGCTGACTAATGAGTTTGCCGACCACTGCCCTAGAACTTGCTTCTCTTCTTTTGGAATCCCCCAGCCCGAGGACCAGCACTGCTGACCCTCAGTCACCCTGAGTCACCCTGCGGCCCCACAGCCACTTAGTCACCAAATCAAAGCTCTTCTGTTTCTGTTGTTTTAAAACATATCTTTATTGGTTTCAGAGAGGAAAGGGGAGGGGAGAGAAATAGAAATATCAGTGATGAGAGAGAATCATTGATTGGCTGCCTCCTGCACGGCCCCTACTAGGGATTGAACCTGTAATCCCCATGGCCGGAATCGAACCCAAGACCCTTCAGGATACAGGCCAGTGCTCTACCCACTGAGCAAAAACAGCCAGGGTCCTCTGCTTTTTAAATAAGTTCTCAACCTGAGTCACTTCTCTCCATTCCCTGCCCCTGCTTCTGCTCCCAGGTCTTCCAGAGCATTCTGAGTGTTCCCATTCTGCCCCACGGCCCCTGCTCTGCCCTACCTCCTCCTCTTACAGAAAACCACCATTTTATTGAGCATTTAGTACCCTCCGGGAACTATGCTAAGTACTTTGCAAGAACCATCTCATTTAATCCCCGCAAAGCATTAATTTGAAACTCTAGATAGTGGATGAGCACAGTGAGGCCTTCGGAGGTGTAACTGTCCAACCGCAGCCACACAGCCAGGGGGTGCCGGGGTCAAACTCCAGGGCCCACACTGGGAACCGCTGTGCAGTCCAGCCTCTCTACCTCTGGTCACACGTCTCTACTTGAGGCCGAAACCAAGTCCTCTCCAGTTCTGAACACCATGTACAAGCGAGGGCTGGCCTTGCTGAAGGGGCCTCTGCAAACACTCCCTCAACTATTACGTGAGGCCGGGGGTCACCTCCAGCAGCTGCTGTAGCCATCTACCTCTGTGTTGCAGGCTGGCATGGAGCTGTGTTCTGAGGATGGAAGTCTGTGCTTTCATTATAACTGAGTGAATAATAATGATTACGGTTAAGGCATCAAGTAGTTTCTTTTTCCCAGGTACTGCCCTCAGCTACAAAACCACTATGAGGTATACAGATGCAGTGCAGAATTGCACCCCTGAAACCTATGTAATTTTACTAATCGATATCAACACTAAGTTAAATTTTGAAAACACACACACCAACAACTCTGAAGTAAATGTTTTGGTCTTCCTGGTTTAAGAGATGAAGAAAACGAGGCAGGAGCAGCTAAGAAACTGGCCCGACGGCAGGCAGCTCCGAGAGGAAGAGTCAGATGAAGCACAGGCACTGACTCCAGGGGTCAGTAGGCACGCAGAATCCAAAGGAAAAAGCATCAGAGTTTGAGTTCAGCCACTAACTTGTACCGAGTCCCACATTCCCTCACAGGGCTGCTCTCCGGAGGAAAAATCAGCATTTGCACAGTGGCCAATCGGATGTCTAGTCCACAATCAGTGCCCGAGAAAGAGCCTGAATTTTCTCACGTAATAAAATATTTCTTGAGCATCTACACTGCCCTTTGTCCCGTGCTGGGAACATGAAGATAAAACAGACATAGTGTCTGCACCACCCCAGAAACGGACTGGAACATGAAAATGAATAAATGAATGAAGGCTCAGCCCCCCTATGAGCTGTGAGGGGAACAGAGTGTTCTCAGAGTTTGACCCGGGGGAGGAAGACCAGGCGTCGGGAAGTTGTGGGAGATTGCTGAGTAAACAAGGGGCGATGGGGGAGGACAGGCAGAGGGGGCTGGTGGTGGCTCGCTCTCACAGGAGGCCCAAGTATGGCTGCTTGTGAGAAGGCAGGGGCCATCAGCAAAGAGCTTTCTTACGTGTCAATGAAACAGGTAAGATCGTCCTCAGAAAAGGAAGTGTGAAAAGCAAATGAGATGATGCATATCCAGCAGTGAGCACTATGCTTGGCACATACTAAACACTCATAATAAATTATACTGTTAAGAGGAAAGATCTGGGAACAAGAGGGGCTGGGTTCAAATGCCTGGTTCTACTGCTTCCTCTCCACATGACCTTGACCTCAGCTTCCTCTGTAAAGAGAAGTAGTGGTACCTACCTCACAAGGTCGTTATGAGGATTAAGTGAGCTCAGAAACAGAAAGCAGCCCACACACAGTAAATGCAGAAGTCTCGTGCTGGCGTGTGCACACACTGCAGAAGTGACAGTGAGCAGGGAGGGAGGAGGAGGAACAGGCGACAAGTCGCCCAGACTGCGAGGAGGGTGTCAGCAGTAGAATCGAGGCCTGTGCAGGCCACTCACCAGCGGCTCCAGGTCCGGCAGACTCGCATGCAAATACACAGCTCCCGGGGCCCGAGGTGCTGGAAGACACGAAGCCAGGCAGCACGGGGCAGAGGGTGGTCGGATCCAGCAGCCAAAGGCAGTGTGTCGGGCTCAGGACTTCGAGGTGGGGGCCGTACCACATGACGCTCCAGCTGTGGGGGCCGGGGTGGTGGGGCAGGGCCCAAAGGCCAACTGAGGAGGGGCCCCCCACTGCCAGGGCGTACAGCCCGTCGCCCCCCGCGGTTCTCCTTCTCGCCCGAGCTGCCCCTGGCTGGCCGCCGCCCATTTCGGGCCTCGCCAGGGGCCTCATCCTCACTCAGGGATGTGCCTGATGAGTCGGAGTCTGAGTCTGAGTCCGAGGAGGACGAGGAGGTGTCAGGCACCCGCTCTAGCAGCTGGCACATCCGCTTGAAACGCTCTAACTTCTCCCTCTGTGGTGACGGGGATGGCACCGCTGGGCCCTCCGCAGAGGCCAAAGGTGGCTTTGGTTTCTGCAGAAAGAGAGGAGACTGCTCTAGGGCTCGGCACACACTTCCCCACCCCCCTGCCCTTGAGGAGTCACCAGGGGTGCACAGTCCTGATCCAGCCCTGGCTCTGAGCGACATGAGGCGTTACCCAAGCCATGCCTTAACTTCGCATTCCCTATCTGTCACACGAAGGCACCGATTCGAAGAATTAAATGCCTTCTGGGTTCCAGTAGCTCATGAATGCCCACAAGCAGCACGCTATGAAAACAGTCCCGAGTCTGAGTGCTGGCTTGGCCATCAACTGGGCGACCTTGGGACGCCCGTCTCACCGTCTACAACAAGGGGCACTGGACTAGACAACTCCACATGTCCAGGCAAGGACGTGAGAATAACAAAGACCACCTGGCCCTGGGCAGAGCATCCCACACTAGCTGACTCGTCACAGCCTCACAGTGCTTGAATTGAGTGGCAACTGGGGTCGCTCTTTTTAGATATGAGGCAAATGGGCTCAGAGAGCGTAAGCTCCCAAGTGACAAATGGCAGAGGTGGGATTTGAATGCAATCAGGCAGATTTAGTGTGTCCATGCAAAGTGACAGCTGATTCCTTGCTTTGCTGTATGACCTTAGGCCAGTCTTTTAACCTCTCTGGACCTCATTTTCCTCACATCTAGGTAAGTTTTATAATTTACAAAGCTCATTTACTTTCAGTAGGTTTAAATAGTGGGATAGGTAGATAAGGAAGGTAGATTTCCCAAATGAGAAAACTGAGGCTCAGGGTAGCTGACAACAGAGTCAGCAACAGAGATTTGGATCAGTTCTTTCCCCTTTAAGGGTTGGAAAGATGATGCAAAAAGGTCAGATAATACCCTGAGGGTTCTTGGGAAGTCAGGAGTTGCTGTGGCCCTGGCCCCGACCCACTCTCCCCCTCCACTCTTCCCAGGGTCCAGACGCCCATCGTGGCCAAGTGGAGCAGGGGCAGGACAAGGTGAGCAGGAAAACACACATCTCTGTCTTCAGGGTGGAGGATGGGGCAAGGAAAGATGGGACAGGGAGGGAGGAGGTCCCCGGCACACCTCCCAATGTTCGGGAGGGAGCCCAGGGTGGCAGGACGAGAAAGCTTGGCTTGGATTCAGAACCCTGGGGGGCAGAAGGCCTTGGCCGCCTGGGTCCGATCCTCGGAGGAGGCAGGCGTCTCCACCCACCTTCTTCAGGTGCCTCTCACGGCCTCCTTTCACCTACCAGGGAAAGAGGGAGACATAGGGAAAGGGAGAGACCCTTTAGCCCCTCACTGGCCACAACTAAGATCCATGCCCTCCTCTTGGACTACAATTCCCAGAAGCCCCCACCTCAAGAAGAATTCTGAGCATGCTCACCTTCTAATCAATGTCCTTGGCTCAGTGAGTTTGCTCTAATCTCCTCCTTCTTCCCCCTCAGGCCCTTTCCAGCCCCTCCTTCTTCCTCTGTAGCAGCTTTGAGTATGCTCTTTCCCTAATCCCTAAAGTACCCATGGCTCCCAATGCTTCACTGCCCAGTGCCAGCTGCCCCTCTCACCTGTACCTCTTCTCTACCTTGAGCGTGCCCCATCCTCCCCCCAGCACCTCCTGAATTACATCTCCCAACAATCCCTGAGGGAACCCATGGAGGCCCCACCCTCCCCAAGAAGGAGAGGACTACCACTCCCAGATTCCCTTGGCTGACCCTAGTGAGCATGCTCCGTGGCTCACCTTTTTCTTTGTGGTTGGAGGCTCATTCCCTGACTCCCTCTCCTTTCTTTTGGGGGGCCCAGGCACGTCCTCTGGGGGGGGCCCAGCAGGCAGGGGGCCCTTGCGCCTGGGTGGGGGTGGTGGAAGCGGCGGCTCCTCCGTCAGCTTCCATCCACTCCCCAGGCTGGCACCCTCCTCTCCGTTGTCAGTCCTTCGGCGGCCCGGTCCCTCACCTGAATCCTGAGGAGATGAATGCTGGGGGTGAGATTCTGCACAGCTCCCCAGCCCACTGGGAGCCCAGCACCCAGCCCAGTCCTGCCCCTACCTTGCTGGTCCGGCCTTCCTGGGTACAGCGAGGGCACTCCCAGCAGTTAGGAATTTCCGCATTGATAACACCCTCAGCCTTCCCCATCTGTGGGCAGAAGGCAGGGAATGGATGTAGGGTGTCAGTCAAGTCAGAGGCAGTGCTCCCAACCCCCCTGCCCCTTGACAATGTGCCCACCCCAGACTCCAGATTGCCCAAGGCCGTCACCTTCAGGCAGCCAGGGTGGACGATCTCGTTGCAGATTGTACACTCCATGAGGCTCAAACCAAACTTTTCTTCCTCTCCCTCCACGGTGTCCTCCTTCCCAGCCTCCCCACACAAGAGGCACACGGCTGTGTGTGGGAGCACGGGCTGTTGGGGGAGAAGGGGCATCAGGGACCCCAAAAGCAAGCAACAGGGGAAAGACTTCTTCTGGCAGCCGTGGCCAGCTGGAGGAGGCTCAGAACCTATGGGCCAAGCCGGACCAAATCTTGAATTTATTTCTTTTTGGCAATATGACCTTGAGCAACTGATTTAATCTCATTCCTGTTTCTCCATTTGTAAAATGGGGCTAGGAATTTTTACTGTGCAGAACTCTTTAAGAATGAGATAACGCAAGAGGGGCATTTGTTACATAGTTTGTTCTCACTGTTGTGAATATTCAGCCAGATCCAGGGCCTGTGTGACCCCGGAATTGTTGCTGGCTTTGTGAGAAAGGGAGACCATAAGCAAATATGACAATGACACTCAGAGAGGGCTGGAGAGGAGGCGACAGCAGCCTGGGACGACTCTGAGTTTGCTCAGGGGCAGCCTAAGCGTCGCTCTGGAGCTCACAATGAATCAGTTTGGGCAAGACCCCTGGGAACGCTAGCGGCTGGTCTTGAGGAAAAGGGAGCAGCTTTCAGATGATCTGACTTTGGGGAGGACAGTGGTACTACTGAGTCATATTAGGGGAAAAGGCTGTGAGACAGGCTCAAGGAAGAGCAGGTAAGGGGAAGAGGGAACAAGAGAGTGGGCAAGGCCTTGGGGACAAAGAGAAGAGAGGGGCGGTGGGTGAAGAGACCAAGCAGTAAAGAGTCGCTGGCGGGAAAAGGAAGTGACGGTGTGGGGAGGGGGACGCAGGATGCTACCGGAGGCCCATGGCTGCAGGGTAAGGGCCGATCTCTGGAGCCCTGGGAAGCTCAAAGGATGTGGACAGCTGAGAAGAAACCTATGTTCCTCAGAAACCTACTGTGTGCTGGGCCTTGTAGCGGACACTTGCATTATCTGTGCTACTGTTTATAACCCAGCAAAAGAAACATTTCGCAGAGACAGTACCTTTGAGATTCAGTGATTTGCTCAAGGTCACACAAAGGGTAAGCTCAGCCTCAAGTCCAAGGCCACTCTGGCAGGTGAGGAAGAGGCCAAAGAAGGCCAAGTAAGACCTATTCCCAGGTACTAGCTCAGGGGGTGGGCTCCTGCGCAGATACCTCTGGGAGGCAAGGGGCCAGGCTTTCTATTGGTCTGTGCCTCTGAAAGTGAGGGAAAGTCTGACCGTAGAGACTGGGTTAGATTCTTCTGTGACCTAACATCACCATCAGCTTGGAGCTGAGGGGGGAAATGGGCCCGATGGCCATCTGAACAAAACAGTGAAGGAAAGAGTGAACGATCAGCAACTCTACAGTAAACCCTAGGAAGGAGCTCCCAGCCACCAGAGCCCGAGGCGGGGCAGCACTCACGGCAGTGCACTGCCGGAGCAGGCACGACTGCTTCATGCGCCCGGGCCCCCCGAACTTCTTCATGTCTCGGCAGAAGTGGCAGTCCCCGCACTCAGTTCGCACACAGGCCCGGCAGCGGCGGCAGCGGGTTCGGCGTCGGCGCGCTCCGGCCCCCGGCCCCCGACTGCTCGACGACATTGGGGGCGTCAGCAACGCCGAGGGCTGTGGGTGAATGGTGACAGAGTCAGGTGGGCCCACAGGAGCCCTCGGCTGGGAAACGCCTGACAGCTCCCTCCATTTCTAGGCAGCAAGAACTCACCCTCCTACCCGAGGAACATGGAGGTCACCCCTCCTGCTGAGCGTACGGGGAACCACTCTCTGGAGGCCTACCTCTCCCCAAGCAGCTCACCTGGCTGCTCTGGGAGCCTGAGAACTGGCTTCCTCACCTCTCGCCCCCTCTAATGCTTCCTCACCCGCCTCCTTGACTCCCAAGGAGGATGAGGGAAGCAGGCCTCTCCACTGACTTCCCCGCATCAAAGCTCCGGGGAAGCCAGGGGCTCCTTGTCTGTGGAGTTACATTAGGAGGTCCCAACTTTTCCCGTTTCCCCATGTACTATACCCCAAGCTCTCCCCAACCTGAAATTCTCTCGTTTGCCTCCGAAACACCCAGATTCTCAGATGGAAGCACCAGACCTTTCTTTCTCCCTCCTCTCTCGCATACAATGGCCACCCAATTTCTCTCCCCGCAAAACCAGATCCAATGGGATCCTTGCCCCCCAAACCCCTAAAGATTCACTCTGCTGCCCAACTTCCAGGGCTCTGAGACCCTCCCTGAAGCGCTGCTTCAGAGTCCCTCCTTCCCCCAAGATCTCAATTCCTCAGCTCCCCACAGAGCTCCTCTGCTCTAAGACACCCTCCTTTTGTATTTCCCAGGTCAACCTGAGCAACCTCCCTGGTTCCCTGGAGTCTAGAACCCACCCTGACATCTCTCCAGAACACAGGATGGGCGCCTCCCTGGGCCCCAACCCCAGCTTCCCAGGCTGCTTTCCGTCCCTAATTGTCTAGAATCCCTTGGGCTGTCCTTCCCATGGAAACCAGATCCTCCAAGATCCCAGCAGGCCCGGAGGGTCTCTTCCCGGCCCCAGTCTTACCCCACCTTCCCCCTTTCCAGGGACTTCCAGACCCATCTATGGGGGTGGGGAAGGGGCCCTCCAGCGCTCCAGGGGAGGGGCCTAGAGGGCGGCAACTGCAGGCGGGGATGGGGGTCTGCAAGGGGAAGCAGGATCTAGGAAGGAAGGCCAGGTCCCCAGGGTTGAGAGGTAACAGGATGAAGGACTGGAGATGAGGAGTTTGGAGCAGAGAGAGGGTGAGGCTGGGGGCGGGGAAGGTAGACAGAGGCCGGGCTGAGGATGAATGGGAGTGGGAGCTGCCCAGGTCTGGGGGCGATGAGGAGCCGCACGAACCCACCTCACACGTGTCCCGGGAGCCATCTCTCCCTTCTCGGCAGCTCCCGGCGGGTCGGCGGCCATCGGCGGCGGGGGGGCCGGGCGGCGCGGGGCGCGGAACGCTCAGAACGCCGGGGTCCACGGCCCCCCGAGGGCGCTCGGCCCCTCCCTCCGGCGGAGGCCGGGACGGCGGCGAGTGGAGATGGGGGGCGCCGGGGGCGAGGCCCTCCCACGGGCTGCGGCGCGGCCCTTCCAGGGGGAGGTCCTGCTCTGGGGGGCTCAGTCCCTCAGCCCCCCCAGGCCAACGGGGGCTCCTCGGGCGCAGGGTGCTCAGCTTCTGCCCGGGCCCCACTCAGTCCGGGGTCCGAGTCTCAACTCCCCTCCCCCTTCTCTCCCCAGCGCCCCCGACCCTTTTAACTGGCCCCTTCCCGGTCCCCACTGCCCAGGGGTCTAGGGCCCGGCCTGGGACCCCCCACCGTTTCCGGGGTTCAAGCCCCGCCCACCACCGGTTCCCGGGGAGGGGGGGGTTCCTGTAACCTGCCCCCCTCCCCTGGGTCCTCCCCTAGACTGCGGCCCCCTGCCCTACCACTGGCGAATTGAGGGGGGTGAAGGAAGCTGCTCCGGCCCCGCCCCCCCAGCCTGCGTACGCCCCCGCCCTTTCCCCTCCCCCCAGCGCGCGACCCTCCAGAGATAGGGATTTAAATAAAATTTGAATAAATCCCCTTCCTCAAGCAGAAGGTTGGAAGGAAAGGATGGAAGGAGGTAGGGAAAGGGGGAGGGGACAATCGGGGTGCCTCAGCCCCCTTGGTCCCCCGGCCCCGCGCAGCTTCGGCCCGGGGCCCTGGCCGCCTCTCTCATCCCTCCAGAGCTCCTTCCTCCTTCCTCCTCTCTTCCCCCTCCCGGCCCTCCTCCTTCCCTCCTCCTCCTCCTTGCTCCCTCCTTCTCCCAGAGGAACCCCGCCCCCTGCCTCCTCCTTCCCTCACTGCTCCACTGGCCAGGACGAACACGCGCAGGGGACGACGGAAGTCGTAGTCCTGCAGACACTGGCGCTACCCTGGGAACAGTGGGGTGCTGGGGCAAACGGGGACTACAAATAAGATGGAGGAGGGCGAGCCAAACTGAGAGCTGAGGATGCCGGGAGTTATAGTCCGGTTGCCCGAAGGCTCCCCGTTGCAGAGCACACAGGAGGAGTGGGAACGGTGACTACAAACAAGATGGCCTTCTCCCCCGGCCCGACCTCCTTCCCAGGCACTCACACGCCCTCCTGTCCACAACCCTCCGCGTGTGTGGTACCTGACGGGAGTCGCAGTCCATCTGCTGGCTTCCCGCTGCCATTTCTACTTCTCAGGAACAATGAAAAGGTGAAAAGGAAGGAGGACTACAAACAAGATGGCTGAAGAGGGGCGTACAACCTGACTAGTAGTCGATCTCATGAAGTGCGATGGGAATAGTAGTTTTCCTAGGTCGCTAGTGTTCCTTAAGAATGACGGAACTGGGAGGTTAAGGAGACTACCACAAAGATGGCAGGTTACCTAGCCTCTTCCCGTCGCCTCATTCTACCACCTGGAGCACCTTGCCCGCCTGTGATATCGAAATCCCCCTCCCGGTGGCGCAGAGCCTGGCGGGAGTTGCAGTCTTCCCGTCTCTTCTATTATCTTCGGTCCAGACAATGGAAATAAAAAGGGGCGGGGACTGTCTGCAAAAATGGCGGCCGAAGGGAAGGGGCGACGACGACCTGGGATTTGTAGTCTGCGCCCTAAGGCTACTCCCTGCGAAAACCGGGAAAAGGACTACAGTAAAGATGGCGGCTTGCCGCTCTCCCTTTGTGGCAAGGCCTGCTGGGGGACGTAGTCCTTTGCTTCTATAGAGAAAGGACGTGAGCAGCAGGAAAGGGCTTTACCGCACACCAGCCGCACTGCGAGCGGACGGAACCTGGACTTGTCCTCTCTGCTCCCCCTTCTCGGTGATCTGCCGGGAAATGTAGTCTCATGCCTTCACTCGTCAGTGGAAGGGGAGGATTTATGTCACTAGTGGGATCAGTGCAGGCGAGGGAGAGAGAGATATGGGCAATCCAAGGATATATCATGTCCGCCTCCCCGTGTGGCGAGGACTTAGTATTTCTGGGCGGCTCTTCAAGGAAAGGAAATTAGTATTTGGGAGGGGCGGTTCAGGCCGAAAGTACTGTCACGCTGTTGTCCCTTGGAAAGCTTGTGCACCTCATATCCGATGCTCGTTCCCCCAAACCACAGGGAATCAATCTTTAAAGTCGTGAGGGTTCCAGGGAAAAGGCTCTGAGATCATGCAAAATCCCCCCCCCCCCCTCCTTCGGAAGTCACCAAATCTCGGCTTTCACTTCTGAAAAATGGGGATAATGATACCTATCTCCAAGCAGAGTTAGGAGTCTAAAGACAATGGTCACGAAAGTTCCCAGCTCAGGGCCTGACATGGGGCATGTTTTGGCAGTCCCTTTTTCAAGCTCCGTTTTAGCCCAGTTGTTCTGGGATCCCAGGAATCCATCATGTTAGAAGTTCGCTCCTGGCGGGCAGGCTATCCCCAAGTGAACCTCATTCTCTCCCCTCACCCCTTCCTCAGTCTGGTCCTCTACCGAGCATCCACTACCGAGCACTGCTCCTAGGGGGCGTCCATTCTCCACTTGACTGAGGTCCTACTTCAACCTGAGCTGGCAGGCGCTGCAAACTGCTCAGCCTCCTCTCCCGCCAGCTTTGGCGAGATCCTCCTGACCTCAGCTGCCAAAGCAAACGGAAATCCTTTCCACCTCTGTGCCTTCTTACCCGCCTTTTCTACCTGGAGAAGGGTCTTACGAAAGGCTTGATGGGTCTGGTTTCTCTGTCAGAGAAAGTTAACTGCTGGCCAGCAAGGTGTGAAATCCTAAGTTTGAACTGAAAGGCTCCTTCTAGCTCACACTTATCAGTCAGGAAATCCTTGTCTGTGGAAGGATTGTCTCCTACGTGTCCTCATTGTTTTAGCTTCAGCTTGCACGATTACTTCAGGAAACTGGGAACTCTTCCCTCTGCCTGTTTTGCCTTTCTCCTCCTCCTGTTCCACCCGATTAATTACTCGCCCTTCAGGTCTCTGTTTAAATGCCACCATCTCAATGAAGCCTTCCTGTAATTCCCATTTGAGATTCACTTATTGACTCTTCTACTAGATTATAAGTTTTATGAGAAGTCCACCTCACATGTTAAGTGCGTTCAGCATCTCATTTGATCCTCATAAGAATGCTATGAGGTAGGATTCCATCTTATAGATGAGAAAAGTGGGGCTTAGAATGGACGAATTGTAGAGTCAGGATTCAAACCCAAGACTCCAGAGTACATCTTCGTTAACTACTGGAACAGCCACAACCTGATTAAATCCAACCCATGTGCATGTTTGGTTTGGCACAACAACAACAAATTTCTCGTGCAAAAAATGGATTTTTACTTTAATTTGAAATCCTGAAGTCTATCAATTGGGTGGGTAAGGGAAAATGGCAGAGTGAGATTACCTATAAAGATATAAGAAATGCCCTGGCTGGTTTGGCTCAGAGGATAGAGCGTTAGACTGGGGACTGGAGGGTCCCAGGTTGGATTCCAATCCAGGCCACATGCTTGGGTTGTGGGCTCAATCCCAAGTGGGGGGCATGCATGAGGCAGTCAATTGGTGACTCTCTCTCATCATTGATATTTCTATCTCTCCCTCTCCCTCTTTGAAATCAATAAAAATATATTTTAAAAAAAGATATAAAAAAACTTTAACTTTTCACTTTATAACCTACTCTACAGCTTGAGATCTTTATCATAAACAGGTATTATTTATATGCTGAAAACATGAGTTGAAAATACTATCATCTAGCCATGTTGACATTAAAATATAAAGATGATAGGAGAGTAGGGAGTTAGGTGAAAAAGGTGAAGGAATTAAGAAATACAATTTGGTTGTTACAGAATAGTCATGGGGATGTAAAATGCAGCATAGGCAATCTATACTAATAAAAAGGAAGGATGCAAATTGGTCACAATGCCCTCACAGTAACAACCAAACAGCAGGCTGCGTGGAGTGACCAGGCCAGCAGGGGGGTTAGCAAGGGATGACCAAACAACTGACCTAGCAGGCTGTGTGGGGCCACCAGGTGTGGGAGGGGGGCACGGAGGGTGACCAGGCCGGTGGGGGTGGGGGGCAGTTGGGGGCAACCAAGTCATCAAGGGGCAGTTGGGGTGACCAGGCCATTTGGGGGGGGCAGTTAGGAGTGGTCAGGCAGGCAGGCAAGTGAGCAGTTAAGAGCCAGTGGTCCTGGGTTGTGAGAGGAATGTCTGAAACTGGCAGTCATACATCCCCCGAGGTGTCCTGGATTGGAGAGGGTCCAGGCTGGGCTGAGAGGACCCCTAATATAGTCAATAATATTCTAGTAACTATGTATGGTGTCATGGGTATTAGATGGGTACGAGATTTATTGAGATGATCACAGTAAATTATACAATGTCTGCTCCCTGGGGTGTACACCTGAAACTAATATAATATTGTATGTCAACTGTAATTGGAAAATAAAAATGATTTTAAAAGAAGACCAGTTCAGCCAACATGGCTCCGTGGTTGAGTGTCGAACTGTGAACCAGAAGGTCACCGTTTCATTCCTGGCCAGGCATATGCCTGGGCTGCGGGCTGTGGGGCATGCAGGAAGCAGCTGATCAATGATTCTCTCATCATTAATGTTCTCTCTCTCCCTCTCCCCTTCCTTTCTGAAATCAATAAAAAAATTTTAAAAAACATAAAAGACCATATTCAAACCTCCTCAGACATAAGTGAACTCAGGGAATACAGCACCCATGAGCCTGTTTACTTTTGTACAAAAATGATATTTAGCCCTGGCCAGTTTCTCAGTGGTTAGAGCATCGGCCTGAGGACTGAAGGGTTGAGACTTCATTTACCATCAAGGCCTCGTAACTGGGTTGCAGGTGTCCCAGCCCCCACCCCACAAGCGCATGCAGGAGCAACCAATCAATGTGTCTCTCTCACATAGATTTTTCTCTGTCTTTTCCCCTCCCTTCCATTCTTTCTAGAAATCCTCCCGCGCTCAGACCGCCAGTGATGGCAGGGAATGGGCTCCGACGCTCCAGCCCCATCCATTTTCAGGGCTAGTTGATTCGGCAGGTGAGTTGTTACACCTATCAACCTTTTTAATGCATTTTGGTTAAGAATCTTTGGGAGGATGGCTTAAGGCCACTGGCTAGTGGTGGCTTCCTATGTGAGGGCCTGAGCTGTGGGACTGCAGACCAATTTTAGAAACAGGCTCTGCTGAGGAGTTGTTGAAAGGAATGGAGGGCACCTGCCTGCTCTCAGACCTATCTGCAACCTTGGGATGAGCACAGCACACTGAATTCCGGAGCTGGAGCAGCCCACCAATCCTGCAGTTCCTTTTTACCAGTGGCTGGTCTTCCTTCTCAGTCTCTTCTGGGTCTTTGTAGAAGTTTATAGCTGCCATGTCAGCGGGGTAGGCGAGCTTCTCCAGCAGTAACAAATAACAACCACGTTTTAGGTGCCTTGTAACAGCCAAGGTCTGCCGCTTGCTCAGGCTGCACATCTGCTGGTCAGTGAGGCAGGTGTGCTCCTCAGGGAGTGAGGTGGAGGGAAGAAGCGCAACATGAGCTTCCCTGATGCCCTCTAATCACAGAAGAGCGGGGAAGGAGGACTGGGTGACATGCTCACTGGCTTTTTAGCTTCTTCCAGGAAGAGACACATGACAGTTGTGCTCACATTTTATTGAAGGGAATGTGAAATGGTGCAGATACTATGGAAGACAGTACGGTGGGTCCTTAAAAAACTAAATAGCCATTTAATGTTTAAGTAGTTAATTAACTGCCAAAACCGGTTTGGCTCAGTGGATAGAGTGTCGGCCTGTGGACTGAAAGGTCCCGGGTTCGATTCCGGTCAAGGGCATGTACCGTGGCTGCAGGCACATCCCCAGTATAAGGTGTGCAGGAGGCAGCTGATTGATGTCTCTCTCTCATCGATGTTTCTGACTTTCTATCCCTCTCCCTTCCTCTCTGTAAAAAATCAATTAAAAATATATTTTAAAAAAGTAGTTAATTAATCAAATGCCTACCTTCAAAGGAGGCAGAAAACAGAACTGCTCACCTGCCTGGAAGGAGGAGAACTGGAACATTTGTGAGCTGCCCTAATGACAGGCTCAGCTCCTGTGGGCTGTGGGGGAGTCAGTTCCAACACACAGAGGATTTTCTGGGCAAGCATCCACTACAAGACACTGAGTGAATTCTTTTGTTGCCACATGATACGGCAATATTTACAAAAAGTGAACCGAAAATGCCACTGTGAGAGGGTGATGGTCAGCCCTGATATACAACCACAAAAAGCAAAGCTCCCCAAAGCTACGTGGATCTCATAGGTATGAAACCCCAGAGGCAAAGTGCTCAGCAGTGGGCGATGCTTCAGGGGGCTGCAGACGTCTGCAGGGCTCTTTGGCCAGTGTTCCTGGAGGGGCTGAGGTCAACAGTAGCTGAGTTTCTACTGGGAACCCACGTTGAATTTCTCCCTGAGGTGCTTCAAATTGGTCATGTAGATAATATCACATTTCTTTTTGCAGATGTAATCCTTTATTTGGGAACCACGATTGATGCTCTGAGTGGGTTCCCGCAGCAAAGGCTCTGGACATCATAAGTTTCCCTAGAGGCCCAGTGTCAGCCAGGGCCTTTCTTCATTCCACGCCGCCCCTGGTGGTTAGCGCACATCATAGGAAGCGATTGAACTCCCAGTTGGTCAAACTACTGAGAGGACACTTTGCATATTAGGCTTTTATATATATACTAGAGGCCCAGTGCACGAAATTTGTGCATGGGGGGCGGGGGATGTCCCTTAGCCCAGCCTGCACCCTCTCCAATCTGGAACCCCTCAAGGGATGTCCAACTGCCCAGATTGGGCCTAAACGGACAGTCAGACATTCTCCCCACAATCCAGGACTGCTGGCTCCAAACTACTCACCTGCCTGCCTCCCTGATTGCCCCTAACCGCTTCTGCCAGCTTGATCACCCCCTAACCACTACCCTGCCAGCCTAATTGATGTTGAACTGCTCCCCTGCCAGTCTATTTGCCCCCAACTTCCCTCCTCTGCTGGCCTGGTCACGCCTAACTGCCCTCCTCTGCAGGCTTGATCACCCCCAACTGCCCTCCCTTGCAGGCCTGGTCCCTCCCAACTGCCCTCCCCTGCTGGCCTGATAGCTCACAACTGCCCTCCCTTGCAGGGCCTGGAACCTCCAACGGCCCTCCCCTGCTGACCATCTTGTGGTGGCCATCTTGTGTCCACATGGGGGCAGGATCTTTGACCACATGGGGGCAGCCCTCTTGTGTGTTGGAGTGATGGTCAATCTGCAAATTACTCTTTTATTAGATAGGATAGAGGCCTGGTACATGGGTGGGGGCCAGCTGGTTTGCCCTAAAGAGTGTCCCAGATCAGGGTGAGGGTTCCCTTGGGGTGAGGGGCAGCCTGGGCGAGGGGCCTGTGGAGATTTGCAGGCCAGCCATACTCCCCAGCGACCCAAGTGGAGGCCCTGGGATCTGGGATTAATCTATGTCTACAATTGAAACTTTGTAGCCTAGAGAGAGACCTAGGCCCCCAACGGCAGACTGAAAGCTCCCTCCATTGCCAGGGAAACCCAAGCCTCTGTTCTCTCCAGCTCAGTGCCTGCAGCTATTTCTGTATCTTTTATAATTGAAACTTTGTAAATTGAGTGGAGGCCTAGGGAGGCAGAAAGCTTGGCTTCCTCTGTTGCTGGGAAAACCCAAGCCTTCCTCCTGTTCTCAGTGGCAGTAGTCATCTTGGTTGGGGTTTATTTGCATAATTTGCTCCTGATTGGCTGGTAGGCGTGGTGAAGGTGTGGACAAATTTGCATATTACTATTTTATTATATAGGACTAGGGGCCCAGTGCATGAAATTCATGCACTGGGGATGGGTGGTCCCTTAGCCCAACCTGCCCCTCTCACATACTGAGAGCCTTCAGGGGATGTGCTACTGACAGCTTACAGAGGCTTTCAATCTTGGGCAGGGGACCTCAGCCAGCGAACTCCCAGTCTCCTCTGATTGCCGGCTCCACCCCTGCCCAGGCCTGTCCAGGCTGAAAGCCTCTGGCCAAGGAGGACCCTCAGATCCCTAGCTCAGTCCCTGCCCCCTTGACTCTGATGACTTACCTCACAGTGACCTGGGTGCCAGGATGTTCCCAGGACACAGGCACCTATGGGTGCCTATGCATGCAAATCAACCGCCATCTTTGATGGGTTAATTTGCATACTCACTCTGATTGGCTATGGGCGTAGCAGAAGTACAGTCAATTTAAATGTCTGTCCATTATTAGGTAAGATAGTTTGCCATAAGTAAAAGTTTAAAAAATTTTTAAAAATATATTTTTATTGATTTCAGAGAAGAAGGGAGAGAGAGAGAGAGAGAGAAACATCAGTGATGAAAGAGAATCACCAATCGGCTGCCTCCTGCAAGTCCCCTACTGAGGATAGAGCCAGTAATCCTGGCATGTTCCCCTGACAGAATCGAACCTGGTCCACAGGCAGATGCTCTATCTACTGAACCAGACCAGGTCGGGCTAAATTTTTTTTTAAGTTTTTCATTGTGTTATGGTAGAAACTACAGATAAAACAGAATGGACTCCTCTAGGTAGAATGGAAAGGGCATAATCCTTTCTTTAAAATGCTATCTACCTAGAGGGACCAAGATGCAGCATAGGTAAACACCTGAACTTGCTGCCTCGCACAACCACTTCAAAACTACAACTAAAAGACAAAACGGACATCATCCAAAACACAGGAAGGCTGGCTGAGTGGAAATTCTACAACTCGAAGGGAAGAGAAAAGCACACTGAGACTCAGAAGAGCTGCAGAAAGCAGGGGTACGGAGGTGCGCAAGGAAAGGGCTGGCAACTGAGGACGCAGTTGTCTTTTTCATTCTGGAGGGAGACACAAGCTCCTGACTGCTCTGAACTCCAGTTCCGGGCGAGACTCTGTGGTCTCAGACTCATAAGGGGGGAAACTGGACTGTCTGGCATCAGCCAGAATACGAGGGCAGCTTTTTCTCAGAGGTACTTGCAGCTATTACTGTGGAACACTGAGACCCGGGAGCCTCTTAGGGAAGGGCTGAAGGTCAGCCATTGCTGTTTGCTCTGCCCTGTTGATTCCCTGAGACCCCAACCCACCCAGTTTACAATCCACCCCAGCTGTGTGCAGAGGTTTTTGCATATGAACAGCCTGGTCTTTGAAATATAAAATTACCTAACAAACTGCAGCTCAGTCAGAGAGCCCCAGAACTTCCAAAAGAAGGCCCAAAGCCCCATAGCAGCTTGCATTGCATCACAGCTGGGCCTCATATAGGCATCTCAAAACCCCAAACAAAGAAGACGGATTTGCAGATCTCTCCATAGCTCCTGCTGGGTGGCCTCAGACAGAGGCTAAATTGTACCTCCTTGGAGATCCAAGAACCAGTGTACCCAATGGTCAGAGTAGGACCATCCAGATTACAACTCCTCTGATCCATAAGGGACACACTGAGGGGGCAGACACAGTGAGAATCAAAGTCCCACTGAAGCAAGTCCTGCCCTATAAGGGCATCTCCAGCACAGAAGTTCTCCCACCCTAGACACAGCTGATCCTCACAGCCAGTTGGCCTGAAGGTCAATTTCTCCCAGTGATAACAGCAACAATCAAGGCTTAACTACAAGACTGTGCACACAGTCCACAAAGGAGTGCACCAAGAGTCCAATTCAGGTAATTGGGGAGGCTGAGCCACTGGGCCCTTTAGGACACCTAGCACACAAAACCACTCTATCAACACAGGGAAGCAGCCAAAATGCAGAGACAAAGAAACAGGTCACAAATGAAAGAAATGGAGGAAAGCAAACTACTGGATATAGAGTTCAAAACCATGGTTACAAGATTTTTCAAGAATCTTCTAGTGAGTCTCTCCAGGATATAAAAAAGGACCAACTAGAAATTAAACATACACTGACTGAAATAAAGAATAATATACAGAGATCCAACAACAGACTAGAGGCTCACAAGAATCAAGTCAAAGATTTGAAATACAAAGAAGCAAAAAACACCCAACCGTAAAAGCAAAAAGAAAAAATAATCCAAAAATATGAAGATAGTGTAAGGAGCCTCTGGGACAACTTCAATCATACCAACATCCAAATTATGAGGGTGCCAGAAGAAGAGAGAGAGCAAGATACTGAAAGCCTATTTGAAGAAATAATGACTGAAAACTTCCCCCACCTGCTGAAAGAAATAGAATTACAAGTCCAAGAAGCACAGAGAACCCCAAACAAAAGGAATCCAAAGAGGACCACACCAAGGCACATCATAATTAAAATTCCAAGAGCAAAAGACAAAGAGAGAATATTAAAAGCAGCAAGAGAAAAACAGTTCCCAACAAGGGAGTACCCATACGAATGTCAGCTGATTTCTCAACAGGAATTATGCATGCCAGATGGGAGTGGCAAGAAATATTCAAAGTGATGAATAGCAAGAACCTACAACCAAGATTACTGTACTCAGCAAAGCTATCATTCATAATTGAAGATCAAATAAAGAGGTTCACAGAAAAGAAAAAGCTAAAGAAGTTCACCACTGCCAAACCAGTATTATATGAAATGCTGAAAGGTATTCTGTAAGAGAGGAAGAAGAAGAAAAAGGTAAAGATAAAAATTATGAACAACAAATACATATCAACAAGTTAATCTAAAAATCAAGTGAATAAAAATCTGATGAACAGAATAATCTGGTGAATATAATAGAATCAGGAACATAGAAAGAGAGTGGACTGACAATCCTTGGGATAAAGGGTGTGAGGGGTGTGGGAAGAGACTGGACAAAAACTATATCTATGGAGGAGGACAGTGGTGGGGAGGGGTAAGGGCATACATAGGGTGGGGTGAGAACCAAGTGGAGGGGAGCTATGGGGGGGAAAAGAGGAACAACTGCAATAATCTGAACAATAAAATTTTTAAAAAATATATTTTATTGATTTTTTTACCGAGAGGAAGGGAGAGGGATAGAAAATCAGAAACACTGATCAGCTGCCTCTTGCACACCCCCTGCTGGGGATGTGCCTGCAACCACGGTACATGCCCTTGACCAGAATCAAACCTGGGACCTTTCAGTCCATGCTCTATCCACTGAGTCAAACCGGCTTCAGCATGAACAATAAAGATTTAATTAAAAAATTTAAAAAATAAAATGCTATCTTCTATAATAATAAAAGCTTAATATGCTAATTAGACCAGACATCCTTCTGGAGGTCCTTCCAGACAACCTTCTAGACGAAGTCAGGGCTGTGAGGAAGCCCCAGTCCCAGGTCCAGAGGGAAGCTAGTGCCAGCAGCCGTGGGAAGGAAGGCCTACTCTTGCACGAATTTCATGCATCGGCCCTCTAGTATATATAAAAGCCTAAGCAACCACCCTAAATGAGGCACATTGACCACCAGGGGGCAGATGCTCAAGACAGGAGCAGAAACCACAGGCATAAAAACATGGAACAGACTGATGAATCTCAGAGGAAAGGGGGTGAATCTCAGAAGGTGCAGTCTGGCCTCTACTCTCTCACAATCTGGGATCCCTTGGGGGATGTTTGAGAGCCGGTGTCGGCCTGATCTCTATAGGCCAGGCCAAGGGACCCCACCAGTGCACTAATCCATGCACTAGGCCCCTAATTTGAAGATAAAGATCTAAACTAGATGAGTTAAAAAAGTGTTGATTTGAGAAAAAAAGGGAGAGAACTTATAGATAAAAACAGCAGTGTGGCGATTTCAGGAGGGTGGGTGGAGGTGAAAGAGGGTATAGGGGGGAAATGGTGATGGGGAAAAAATATTATTGGTTATCATTGAAAATATTTAAATATCAATCTAAATAATTAAGGAAACGAGGGTTGCAAGTAGAATACCCTTTAGTGTAAACGCATGCTGTAACTATTAGTAAGCTAAAAAAGGCAACATAACCAACAAAAATCTGGATATAGAGGAAGAGAGTGAGGGGAATGCTAGGAATGAATTGGGAGTAGCTAATGTGGCAGGAAGTCAACTAGCCATATTTACTTTTAAAATATATATATATATTTTATTGATTTTTTACAGAGCGGAAGGGAGAGGGATAGAAAGTCAGAAACATCGATGAGAGAGAGACATCGATCAGCTGCCTCTTGCACACCCCCTACTGGGGATCTACCCGCTCCTGACCGGAATTGAACCTGTACCTTTCAGTCCGCAGGCCGACATTCTATCCACTGAGCCAAACCGGTTTCAGCTCCATTGATTTTTAGAGAGAGTGGAAGGGAGTGGGAGAGACAGAGAAACATTGATGTGAGAGATACACATCTATTGGTTGCCTTCTGCCTGTGCCCCAACCAGGGCCAGCATCAAACTTGCAACCAAGGTATATGCCCTTGACCAAAATCAAACCAGGACCCTTCAGTCTGGGGTCCAGATGCTCTATCCACTGAGCCAAACAGACCAGGGCTGTAATATTTTCAACAATAAAGATAAAAAAAAACAAAATGTAGGCAGTGCCCTTGGTGGCCCCAGATCTGTCTCTTGCTTCAACAGTGTTTGGATGAAACATACCCAGGGATGCCCCTTCTTCCAGCCTCTGACCCTCTCCTGTGTCTTATCCAGTCACTTCGTCAGAACCACCTCTGGGACCAGCCAACACACCAGGTTATTTCCTACCTTAACTCCTTATTTCTGAACAACCACGAGCTCCCAAACTCATCAGAATTACTCCACTGACGTGAGGCTACCGTCAACTGCCTGGCCAGCCTGCACCTGTGGGCCTCCCGCACCTACCTCTCCCTGGGCTTCTATTTTGAACGTGATG
This sequence comes from Antrozous pallidus, assembly GCA_027563665.1. Classification (NCBI taxonomy): domain Eukaryota; kingdom Metazoa; phylum Chordata; class Mammalia; order Chiroptera; family Vespertilionidae; genus Antrozous; species Antrozous pallidus. Next base: position 113,666,723 of record CM050512.1, on the reverse strand, counting down.
ATGTGGCTCTTGAGGGCTTGGGCCCCTTCTTCTGTGAGTTGATGGAGAAGAAGCAAGAGGGTGCTGAGCGTCTATTAAAGTTGCCAAACCAGCGCAGTGGCCGTATTCTTTTTAAGGACTTGCTGAAGCCTTCCAAAATGAGTGGGCAAAACTCAGGACACATGGAAGCCTCCCCGGCCTTGGAGAGGAGCCAGACTCAGGCCCTGTGGATCTGCAGGCCTTGGGTTCTACCTGCGCAGACCCTCAGCTCTGTGACTTCCTGCAGGACCACTTCCTGGGTGAGGAGGTGAAACTCATCAAGAAAATGTGTGACACCTGACTCACCTCTGCAGGCTGCCGGCCCCCAGGCTGGGCTGGGCGAGTATCTCTTCAAAAGACTCTCCCTGAAGCCCTCTCCCATGCACTGGACCAAATGGAACAAAACAACAAAACACCACCCAAAACAAAAACACGTGATCTCTATACACTGAGTGGCCAGATTATTATGACCACCTGCCATTTGTAGGTACATTAGCCGTACACTGCATCCTATGGGATATGGAAACCAAAGGCCTGTTCCAACACCTTTGCTGTCAGCAGTTACTAAGATAAAATGTCTCCAGTTCACACAGGAACACAAGGATTGGACAGTCGAGCATTGGAAAAAAGTCATATGGTCCAATGAATCACGTTTCCAGGTGTATCATGCAGAAGGCAGAGTGAGAATTTAGCAGAAACACCATGAAAGCATGCACCCCACATGCATGAGAACAACCCTTCTAGCTGGCGGGGGCAGTGTTATGGTTTGGGGCATGTTTTCCTGGCATGATTTAGGCCCTTTAATTTGTGTGGAACAACGTCTGAATAGCACAACATACCTAAGTATTGTTGCTGATCAAGTTAATCCTATCATGTTGATGGCATATCCCAATGGAGATGACTTCTTCCAACAAGACAATGAGCCATGCCATGGTGCTCGTATTGTTCAGGCGTGGTTTCAGGAACATGAGGGAGACTCTACCTTGTTTAGGTGGCCCCCACAATCACCAGATCTCAATCCAATTGAGCATTTGTGGGATGAAGTTAAAAGAGCCTTCAGGCAGCTGGTTCCACAACCATCAAACCTCACAGAACTGGACAGTGCTATTCATCAGGCATCCTGTCAGATTCCTCACATCACTTTCAGCATCTCATGGAGCCAATGCCAAGAAGAACTGCCACAGTACTGAAGGCAAAAGGTGGCCCAACGAAGTACTGATGGGGTGGTATAGTAATCTGGCCACTGAGTGTATGCAAATAAGTAATATGCAAATTGACCAAATAACCGAACAACCAAAATGACAGCTCGACCAGTTGCTATGAGGCACACTGACCACCTCTTGGTCTCTCCCACTGACCGGCAGGCTCTGATCCCCTGGTGACAAACGGGAGTGGGTGCAGTGGAGGGGGTGCCGACTGCTGGCAGCCAGGGAAGATGATCCTGATCACAGGCCAGGCTTAGGGACCGTACCAACGTATGAATTTTGTGCACCAGGCCTCTAGTCCATAGATAATAATTCATCCTCCATGTTTAAAATATATATTTTTCTTTGTATTTTTTATTTTATTTTATTTTTATTTATTTATTATTTATTTTTTTACAGAGAGGAAGGGAGAGGGATAGAGAGAGAAACATCGATCAGCTGCCTCCTGCACATCCACTACTGGGGATGTGCCCACAACCCAGGTACATGCCCTTGATGGGAATCAAACCTGGGACCTTTCACTCTGCAGGCCAATGCTCTATCCACTGTGCAGAGCCATTTAAGGCTCTTTTTTCTTTTTAAGATTTTAAAACTGGAATTTATTTTTATTTAAAAATGCTCAAGAGGCCCTAGCTGGTTTGGCTCAGTGGATAGAGAGCATCGGCCTGCAGACTGAAGGGTCCCAGGTTTGATTCCGGTCAAAAGCACATGCCCGGGGTTGTGGGCTCCATCCCCAGTAGGGGGCATGCAGGAGACAGCTCATCAACGATTCTTTCTCATCATTGATGTTTCTATCTCTCCCTCTCTCTTCCTCTCTGAAATCAACAAAAAATATTTTTTAAAATTTCTGGAAAATTCAAATATGCCTAAATGGTTGATTGAGGACCACTACTACTAGATTGAATAAATGAATAGTAAGCACCTCTTGTATGCCAAGCCCCATGCTAGGCATCTATGATGTAAAACTTCTGTCTTAATCCAGAATGAGAAGGGAACCTCAGGCCTTTGTCTAGAGATGAGTGTTGTAGATCGGGAATTTTTGAGCACTCCAGAGAGGCTGTAGACTGCCCCAGATAGAGTAATCAGTGCTGACACCAGGCCAGGCCTTGAGATATGGTCTCATGGCCCCTTCCCAGCACGTAGGCCTTCTAAGATAGAACACTGTCACCTTTCTGAAGAACAGGATGACCCTGTTGGTGGCATGGTTGTCAATGGCATGATTCTGACATTGCTTGGAAAAAACTGTTTTATCTTGGGTTGTTTGTTGTGCAAAAACAGGATGTGGTTAATGTGCTTAAAAGTGGTCTTGCACAAAGGGACGGGGCTGCTCTCCCTGCATGGAGGATGGCAGAGCAGTCCCCGGGCCAGCTAATGAAGGCTCCCTAAATTTTAATTTGGCCTGGGCTCCAGTGGTCTTTCACTCACCTCTGCTCCACAACAATGAGGGTATGGGATTTATTCTCCCCATAACGCAGGGACTGTGAGACTATTGTAGAGGGCTGGCCCCCAAGGAAGGCACCTGAGCATTCTTTAAATCAGTGTCAGCTGAATCCAAGGCACCAGGCAGAGCCACATCTTAGAAACCATCCACCAAAAAGGCTGGATGTGTTATCAGTACTGACTTTTAACTTGCTTCAGGTGGGGATTGGGGGGGCTTGAAATGTAGATTCAGCTGAGCCCCAGGAATGATGGAATGAGTGGGACCTGGGCCCACTTAAGCTCCTTTGATTTTAAGTCTTTTTATGTGAAACCTCTTTCTATTTTAGTATAAACACACTGTGTTTGGGTTGGGATTCTCTGTCTCTCCATCAGAGAGCAGAGATTCCGCCCAGCCCCAGCTTTATTTTCTACTTCTGTGTCGTCTATTCTTTTATATTATTTCTCAACCCCCAGCCTCTCTACTCAGTAACTGGACCCTACTCTTCTTTCCATGCTGGATGTGAAAAGGAGAGGAACCCCCTCCCCGCAACAGACTATGGCATCCTGCACAACATTGCATCCAAAGCACAGTGGAGAGCCCAAACATCAGCTGCCTCTGGGCCTCCTGCTCCATCCCCTTTCTGAAATGGGCTCAGCTTCTTCATCCCTCTGGGCCCAGGACAGCCCCTAAACGCCAGTTACTCCTTCACAGATATTAGGAACCCCCAAGGACTTAGATTTGCTGCCCAAGATGCTCCTTCGCTAGAATGATCTGAATCTCCCTGCTTTCTTTGGTTAAGCTAGAGTCAGGAGTCAGCTGCCTCACTTTGGTTTTTAACTCTTTATTATGGAAAATTTTGAAAATATAAAAGTAAAACAGTGTAATGAAACCCCTTATCCGTGTAACGCTTACTCACGTCAACATTTAGCAACATATGACTAACTCAGTAATCCCCCATTTATCCCCCTCCCCTATCCCCATTGCATTATTTTAAAGCAAATCCCAGACATTGTAACATTTCACTTGTATTATTCTTCAGATACATCTCTAAGATATGAGGAATCTTTTTTCTTAACACAACCAGAGACTTTTGTCATGTCTTAGTAAATAATGGTAATTCCTTAATACAATCTAATACATAGTCCATGTTCAAATTTCCTGGATTATCTCATAAATGTCTCTTTCCAGCTGGTTTATAGAAACCAGGTCCACACATTGCATTTGCTGCTGAAGTGGGAGGCGTCTGACTGGCTCGGAATGATCCCTGCCTCCTGGTCTTCCCGGCTTTCCACATAGGTTGGACCTAGTGACTTACTTCTATAATGAACAGATTCAGCAAAAAGGATGAGCTGTCACTTCTAGGACACAGCCATAAAAGACTGACTTCCCGCTTCTTAGCTCTCTCTGTGGCTCCTCTTGGCCCCCCTGACGTCATGTTGTGAGAGGTCCATGTAGCCAGGAACTGCGAGCAGCCTCCAGCGAGCAGCCAGGGGGGACTGAGGTCCTCAGACCAGCCACCCCCCGGAAATGGAACCCTGACAATGTCACATGAGTGAACTTAGACACAGATTCTTCCGCCACTTGAGACTGTAGCCCTGACCTTGACTGCAGCCTTTTGAGAGTCTCTCAGCCCAATTTGCTGACCCACAGCAATGGAAAGAATAAATGTTGTTTCATTTTCTATTGCTTTTTTTTTTTAACAGAGATGGGGGGGGGGGTTTGCTGCTCCATTTATTTATATATTTATTGGCTGTTTCTTGCATGAGCCCCTATAGGGGATCAAACCTTGGCATATCCAGATGACACTCACCAACTGAGCTGCCCAGCGGGAGCGAATAAATGTTATTTTAAACCACAGGTTGCATAGCAATAAATAACTAATCCTGTTGTCATGTCTCTAATAAACAACAGTTCCCCAACTTTGTCTCCTTTTGGGGGGCAAGGTCTGGTTTTGTACGGAGGATCGAGTTGCTCGTTGTGTTCAATGACCCTCAAAGCGGGACGGAGAATGCCCTGGGGGATGGTCCCTTTTAACAGTCCAGATGCCTGGTCTCCTTGGGACCTGCTGACCCTCTGAGGAGGGATCAGGAACCTGTATCTGTAAGAGCACCCAGGGACCCTTTCTTCCACTAAAATCTGGAGTCCAGAAGGCTTTCCCACTCGCTGTGGGGCACGAGTGACCTCGCCTCTCTGAACCGGTTTTCTCACCTGTAAGATACGATGCTTACAGTATTTCCTCTGCAGGCTGCTGTGCCTACCGCTCCCTCTCCGTCTCTTGGTTCATGGACTTGCTCTCTCTTTGGCGAGGAAGAGTTTGTGTTGTGGATAGAGTGAGGGTGAATCGGGCCTAGGGAGGATTTCACACATATCCTTGCACACTCAGGGTTACTGAAGTATGTACATCAAGCATGTCAAACTCTCGGCCCCTGGGCTGCATGTGGCCCACAACAAATATTTTTGCGGCCCAGCCAATATAGCAGGATGTAAGAAAAATTTTAATGAAAATTTTGTAACTTAATTTTTACAATATCCTGTTATACATAATTATTAATAACGAACTACAACGTTTTCTAATGACTGATTACTGTAATCATGTTACATGCATTTTCCTTACACATCTTATGTGCAGGTACACCATTTCTCCCCACTAATATTAGCAGCGGATATTTTATCTTTTTAAAATATATTTTATTGATTTTTTTTACAGAGAGGAAGGGAGAGGGATAGAAAGCCAGAAACATCAATCAGCTGCCTCCTGCACACCCCTACTGAGGATGTACCTGTAACCAAAGGTACATGCCCTTGACTGGAATCCAACCTGGGACCTTTCAGTCCGCAGACCGACACTCTATCCACTGAGCCAAACCGGTTTCGGCTAGCAGCGAATATTTCAGCAGCTGATGGTCGCGTCATTAGTCTTGGACTGACTTGTTTGGTGCGTGCAACGAAATGTGTCACTTTCAGAGAACAAGAAAAATAGGTTTATTTGCATTATGCTTATTAATTAATTTATGCAGGTATTCAGTGTCTGGTAAATTAATGTCCAAGAAAAAGTATTAATTTTTATTAAAATGTTCCATTATTTTATGTTAACAATGACTCATTTATTTCAGCCCTTTGTATTCATTCAGCATGTCTCTATGAAATCAAGTGGTAGTAAAAATAAATGAAAAATTGCTGACAAACATCGAAATTTCCAAGAAAAGTGAGAATTGGAGTATTTTTGCTGAGAAGTAAAAAATAAAATAATGTGTTTTATGTGAAATAATGCTATTAGTGTACCCAAGTTCTACATTGAAAGTTGAAGCTTTTGTTTCTTTGTGGCCCACAAACTCTTAAGCCTTGTTTGTTTGGCCCGTGTTAGCCTTTGAATTGGACATGCCTGCTGTACAAGCTCAAGTCCTTGCACAGAAAAGCCAACCTGTTTTTTCCAGCTTGCCAAACGGAAGTTTCTTTTGTGTGTGGATTTTTATATCTTTAAGACAACAAACTATATTTATGGGAAAATCAGTTTGACTGCATATGAACTGTTGAAGACAAGAAATTATAGGGAATCTGAAATGTCAGACCTCTTTGTTTTACTTTGTTTTTTTTTTTTTTAAATATACTTTTATGGATTTCAGAGAGGAAGGGAGAGGGAGAGATAGAAACCTCAGTGATGAGAGAGGATCATTGATTGGCTGCCTCCTGCACGCCCCCCACTGGCAATCGAGCCCACAAGCTGTGCCTGTGCCCTGACTGGGAACCAAACCGTGACCTGCTGGTTCATGGGTTGATGTTCGACCACTGAGCCGCGCCGGCCAAGCTTGTCCTGTGTTTTGAACTGTCTGGATTTTTCCTGCAAATCACTACTGGGTTTGTGCAATCTCATTGCTCTTCATTTCTATGCCATATATTTCAGCCCTTGTTTTAGTTATCTCTTGCTTCCTAAATTTAGTGGCTTAAAACAGCAGCAATCACTTGTGACCTCTCCTGTCTCTGTGGGGCAGGGACTCGGGCGGCCACGGCAGGGATGACGGGTCTGGTCCACCACGTTCGGGGTCTCAGCTAGACGTCTGGAAAGCGGGGAGGCTGGGGTCATCTAAGCTTCATTCACCCGCACGTGTGGCTGTTTCTGCAGGCTGTGGGCTGAGGCCCAGTCCGGGGCTGTCGGCCAGACACCCACACGTGGCCTGTTACGTGGCCAGGCTTCCTTACAGCACGGGACCTGAGTTCCAAGAATAAGTGCCTAAGAGAGACAATCCCTATGGCTTAGCCTCAGAAATCACACACTGTTCCTGCCACATCCTGATGGTTACTGTTGAGTCCTTAAAACCAGCCCACGTTCAAGGGCACAGAATTGCGTTCCTTTCGAAGGGAGGCGTGTCAAAAAATACGTGGACATGTTTTCAAATCAACAGGACATTCATGACTGTCAGTGGAAGCACGAGGCACTCGTGTTCTGTATTGGAGAGGGCGTGTCAGTCATCGCAGCAACATGTGTGCGCACTTACAGCAAAAAAGAAAAAGGGAGAGAGAGATGCCTTTACATTTATCTGCCTTTAACTTTTTACTTTTGTAAGTGTGTTTTGTGACTCTCTTTTGAAGGCTTTTTCTCAGCCCAACCTTTTAGAGTATTTGTCTGTGTTTTTGCTTAGTAATTTTGGAGATCTCGCTCACATTTAACATATTTTTTAAATGGTGTTAGGACAGAACCTGCCTTAGATCAGGTTCCTGAGAAACAGCGCCCAAAATGGGGGTTCTTGACCACGTGCCAGGGGAGTTATTCCAGAAGAAGGAGAACGAGGCCACTGGGACAGGGCAGTGAGAAAAAGCTGAGCACCAATGTGGTCTGCGCTGGTGACGAGCTTGGTCTAGAGAGAGCTATGGAGCCCCAATTGTCCCACCAGGTTAGTTCCACCTGGAGGCAAGGAGTCGGCCCTTCATGCATCCAGACCATTCAGACACTGGGCGAGGTCTGCCAGGAGGAGGGGCAGGGACAGCAAGGAGGGGGACCACTGTTGGAAAGGGCTCTGGGGGCAGCTCAGAACACTTGCTTTCGCAGGAGGTCACTCCATCCAGCTATACCTCCTGCAGCATTCCGATTGGTCATCATTTCTGGGTAAACCTAGAAGAGGAGAATTAGTTCTAGAGTCTTAACTGATATTCATCAGCTCCTTCTTCTGCCAATCACTCACCTAGCCTCCGCCCCACTGTCCCCCACCCTTCTACAGCTGGCTTCTCTCTGCGGTCTCATAGCTTGCGTGGTGGGTTGGCCCTGGCCCTCATGCCTGCAGGGTTGAGTCCCTAGTCCCCACGCCCTTCAGGCCGGGTCATGGAACTTGCCTCCTTAAAATAAAACTCAGCCTGGTGTCTGGACGGGTCCCGCGGGGCCACCTGAGCGCCCCATGCCACTGCAGCAGCTCCGCTCCAGTTCTGTGAGCACCGAGGCGTGTTACCCAGGCCGTGTGGCAGGCCTTCCTTCCCGCTGCTGTGTGGGCACCAGACCACAGTGACCAACCAGGGGCAGGGGTAGCTCTGAAGTTGTTCGGGCTCTAGCCATGTCCCCGGTGGAAATGTGCATCCCGCTCTGGGAACTGGGATTTCTAGACCCTCGGAGTCTCAAGTTGGGGGGCTGGAAGCAAGGGTTCCCCAAGGAGGTCACTGGGAGTGACGGTAAGCAGGGCCACTCCTGCTTCCACTCCTGGGGTGCCAGGCTCCCGCGCCCGAGTCTGGCCTTGGCTTTCAGTGTCCGCCTCGCCCTGAACGCACAGTCCTCTCCCTTCTCCATGCGTCTTCTCAGCGGCGCTTCCGGAGCCTGGCCCATCACCCTGGCAAGCGGCGGCTTCTTGATGGTGCAGAGCATCGCAGCGTGCCCACCACCACGTTCCCGGCCGGAGAGCGGGCCCATGGTCTGAGGGAGCAGGAGGAGCCGCGTGTCAGCTGCCCACACGCACACGGTGGGGACAGGCATCACAGGATCGAACTTGAACTTTTCCATATAACTTTCCAGCTCTCCCCAGACCTCTCATTTATTTTTTTTTATTTTTTTTTATTTAAAAAATATATTTTATTGATTTTTCACAGAGAGGAAGGGAGAGGGATAGAAAGTCAGAGACATCGATGAGAGAGAAACATTGATCAGCTGCCTCTTGCACACCCCCTGCTAGAGATGTGCCCGCAGCCACTGTACATGCCCCCGACCAGGAATCGAACCTGGGACCCTTCAGTCCACAGGCCGACGCTCTATCCACTGAGCCAAACCGGTTTCGGCCAGACCTCTCATTTAATAGGTTGTCCTCCCTCAGTGTCTTTCTTCTCTCCCCGAGTTTAAATGTCCCAGGATCACACCCTAAACGCCACGCCACGTCTCCCTGGGTCTGTTCTGGCCTCTGCTGGGTGCCTCTGGCCTCCTGGCGCTCGGCCTCTGCCGCAGGCTCAGTCCGGGCTTTCGGGGAGCGGCTGCCACTCGGTGGGGCTGCTTATCCGACTAGACACCTCATTGTCATTTCTCGGCAGGTCAGGTCGCAGGGTGTGATTGCCGAGTGGAGGTCAGCCCTGCTGGCTCTAGCTCACTTCTCCCGGTTTGAAACAAGCCCCACTGCTCCCTCCCGTCAGCACGCAGCCTCTGCTCTGGCCTTCCCCATCAAAGATGGCCTGGCCGGGCCCAGAGGTGAGGCTGGCGGGCGGCGGGGGTGGGAGGGGAGCGGGGGTGGGGGCTAGGTGAGCTCATCCAGGCGGCAGCAGCAACGGGCTGATGTGACAGGTGGTGGTGCAGAGCCTGGGACAGCAACGGAGCCGCGTCCAGGGGGGCAGGGCCAGCGTGGACCGGAGCCGTCCCCAGGTGAGGCCTCTATAGTTCATTCCCTGTGTGACGTCCGGCGGGTCCCCATGTGGAGCTAGTCCCCGAAACCGACCTCGCAGGGTGGTTAGGAGGGCTCAGAGAGACAATGTCTATGTGTAAAGTAACATGCAGAGGCTGACAGACAGGGTGATTTTCCTTCCTCTTCTCACTGTGAAACGGGCATGGCACCCCTTGTCAGAGGAGCCCCTCGGGGAACCCAGGGCGACTGATGGTGGAAGGCCTTCCAGACTGGAGAGCCCCCTCAGCGGTGTGGCCTGAGGAGTCCTGACCTTGCTGTGCCTCAGTTTCCTCTGCCCATTCCCCGGGTTTGTGAAGGAAACCGGAGCGGAGAGCAATGCCATCGCCGAGTCCGCCCACAGGCCCCGGCAGTGCCCCCGACGGAGGAGGCCACAGGCTCCAGGAGGCAGGGCCTCTCCCTCAGCCTCCGTCAGGGGAGCAGGTTCAAGGGGCAGACGATGCAGCCGGTGCTCCTCGCCACCCACCCCGCACGGGGCGCCTCTGCCATGCGCTCTCGCCGTGCCTCCGCTGTCCCACCAGGAAGGGGCCCTGGCACAGGGTCCCCAAGACCAGGCGCTCCTCTCAGCAGCTGGCCCTCTCAGCAGCCCACTCCGGGGCTTGCAACCAGCCCGCTCCTGCCTTTCTCCCTTCACCCCGCGCTCACTGAGGCACCTCCTCTGGGCAAGGGCGGTGCTGGGGATCCAGAGGTGACAAGTCTCTGCCTCTGGTCACGTGAGGGAGAGACTAGGAGACTGAGAGTTACAGTGTGGGGCGGTCAGTGAATGGACGGGGGACGGAGGAGGGTGCAGAGGGGGCTGTGGGAGCCCAGAGAGGGCAGAGGAGAGAGGGAAAACTTTGCAGAGGAGGCAGAACCTGAGCTGAGGTTGAAAATGTGAGGAGGACTGTGCCAGGTGAGGGGACGGGGCAGGAGGAGCCCGGAGAAAGGCCTGGCGCGGAGCAGGTTGTGCGGCCCTGGCCGGGAGGCTCAGTTGGTTGGAGCATCAACCTTTGGACTCAAGGATCCCAGGTTTGATTCCGGTCAAGGGCATGGACCCTGGTTGCGGGCACATCCCCAGTAGGGAGTGTGCAGAAGGCAGCTGATGGATGTTTTTCTTTCATCGATGTTTCCAACTCTCTCTCCCTCTCCCTTCCTTTCTGTAAAAAAAAAAATCAATAAAATATATTAAAAAAACATAAAAAACAACAACATACCCTGTTTCCCCCAAAATAAGACAATGTCTTATGTTAATTTTTGCTCCCAAAGATGCGCTAGGTCTTATTTTCAGGGGATGTCTTATTTTTCCATGAAGAAGAATAGGGTACACATTTATTGTTGAACAAAAAAAAAAAAAAAGGAAATTTATTACCTGTATACGATATAGTAGTAGTTGTCATCACAAACCAGCATAACCAGACAAACTGTGAATCCTACAGTATCAAGAACTTCTTGTTACTACCATTATTTCCATGTACAACAATCTATGGTACATTTACCTATACTGATATTTACCAGTATGAATACAAAGTAAGATTTATTCAATGACAGTCATGTCATCATCTTCTGGAACATCATCATAACAATCCAAACCCTGAATTTCCTGGTGAATTTCTTGTGACTCCATTTCTTTCAGAATCAGTGGGCCAAATCTCTCATGTTTAGCAATAGCACTGTCCTTAAATGAGTACTTCTTGTCAAGGTAGCCTGCTCGTAGTGCATTTGCAATGCAACTGCCAGTGATTTTCTCCCAGGAATTCTTCACCCAAGTCACAACCTCTTGCAGTTTAGTTTTCACAAAGTTTCCACGCTGATTTCTCTCCATTCTATTTTCAATGTAGTCATTAATTTCCATGCACAAATTGTCCTTGAATGGCTTGTTTATTGCAATATCAAAAGTCTGGAGACAGGCCGTCATTCCTGCGGGAATCATTATTTGATCTATTTTTCTTTGGTGAAGAAATTTCTTCATGTCTTTAGCATAGTGAGTGCTGGCTGCATCCCAGACTAGCAGACCTCTTTGGCTCCCTCGCATAACAAGCGGCAGCATTAAATCGACCCACTTCCTTAAAACTGCTTGTGTGGCCCAGACTTTTTCAGTTTCAAGAATAAAAATATTATCGGGGAGGTCTTATTTTCAGGGGGATGCCTTATATTACAGGGAGAGGCAAAACTGTAAGTAGGTCTTATTTTCAGGGGATGTTTTACTTTCGGGGAAACAAGGTATCCACAGATGAGGGATTTTTTTTGTTTTTTAAAAGCTGGTTGTGTAGCTGAGGCAGAAGTTGGAGAAAAGAAAGAAGTAAGGATTGAGGGTGCACAGGGACTTGGGGGTTGAAGGTCTGGAAGGCCAGTCTACAGAATGGGAACTTTCTCCTGAGGGCAATGGGGAGTCAAGGAAAGGGATGGGGGTGGCAGGAGGGGGCAGGACAACCCTTGCTCTTCCCTTTCGTGTTCTCTCTCACCAGGCACCAATCTGCTCTCTTGCGTCCTGAAACCTGCTGAGCTTGCTCCCACCTCAGGGACTTTGAACACTGTTCTCTGCTGTGGAGGGCCCCCTGGGAGACACAGGGACATTTCTTTAGTTATTGTCAGCTGAACTCAAGGGGACAGGCAGAGCCATGCCCTGGGAACATGCTACATTGCCCAGGTGTCCTGGGGAGTGGGTATCGATATGTAAATCCAGCCTAGCACCAGGAATGCTCAGGCCCACTCAAGAATGCAAATAATCTCCTTTTGTCTTGACCTTTTGGTGTAACTTCCTGGTATTTTGGGGAGGTATAAAATAAACTTGCTGCGTGGTCGTGGGGTCCTGTCTCTCCTGAGGGAGAAGACAGGTTCCCACCCAGCACCCAGATTTCTTCTATTCTCTCTTCATTTTTCTTAATCCCCGGCCGCCTCCATTCCAAACCGGTTCCCTCTCTCTTTCCGTGATGGACACGGAGAAGGGAGATCCCCGTCATATTTGCCCCCCCGCCCCCCGCCACATCTGGCTCCCCCGCACCTGCCTGGAGGAGGGGTGATGATGTGCAGTCTGGGTGGGGATGCAGTTGGACTTCATGTTGGGGCCAGAGTGAGGGTCTGGTTTAGAGTTCATGGTTATTTGTTCTGAATGGGGTCATGCTGAGTGACCTGGGAGACAGATAGGACAGATCTCTTGGGAGCTCCTAGCGTGGAGTCGTGAGACACTAGGACGCATTATGTACCATTGGGGAAACCCTTCAGGGGCCAGGGCGCTCGGTGGCAGAGCCGGTGCGAGCTGGGAGGTGGATACGATCATCCCAGTTTCCAACTGAGGAAACAAACTGGCTCAGGGAGGACGAGTAACCTGCGGAGCTAGTGACGGACAAAGGCAGGGTCTGAACCCGTCTGCCAGCCCCTAAGCTGCTAGGATCCTCAGGGACCAGCTGTTGGTGAGAACAAATAGAGATGGAGACAGGTGGGCTGGCCAGCGTAGCGGAGCTGGTGACCTCTGCCAAGACAGGCGCCTTGGACAACGGGGCTGGGCCTGGGATGGGGGCCGATGCCGGGGAAGGTGCACTGGGGGTTCAGAAAGAGGAAGTGAAGCCCTGTGAGAAGTGGGAGAGGGTGTGGCCGGTGAGGATAGTCTGCCCTCTGTTCACCTGAACAGCACCTGATCCACTGCCTGCTTCCCTCTTCCCCTCCTGCCCCCTCTCCTCCTGTCCCCTCTCCTCCTTCTCCACTACCTGGTTTGGCCCAGGCCTCGGTGCAGCCAGCCAATGGGTCATCACTGCCCCCCCAGTCTAGGGCCTGTCTAGCAGCCCTAGCACACGCCCCCCTCTCCCCCCCCCCCCCCCCATCTCACCTTGGAGTCTCAGTTTAGGGTCCTTCACCTCAGAACCCATCTTCCCTTCAACCTCTCTCCTCCTTCAGCTCCCAAGCCGAGTGCAGGAGTCTAGGATTTGTCCTGGCCTTGCTGCGTGACTCCAGGTAAGTAGCCACACCCCTCTGGGCCTCAGGCTCCTTATGAGTCTCCTTGACTACCAGCTAATCACATCAACTTACATTGGCTTCTCCTCTGCACTTTGCTGCCTCGGTTCACACATCTGTTGTTGGCCTCCCGCACTGGACCGAGCGCCGGTCAGGGAGGACCTCCCCAACTACTCGCCAGTGCCAGCACTCAGTAGGGACTCCATCAGTATTTGCTGGTGGCATGTATACATGAATGAATGAGCAGATGAATCTCCACCCTAAGCAGGAAGGGGCTGGCCTTCTCCCTCCGCTCCAGCCCCCAATACTGGCGAGGGTAGAGCAGTATTCCAGCCCAGAACTGGATGGGAGCAGGGGGGGGGTGTCTGATAGACCGGCTCGGAGGCTGAGAATTGAACAATGATCCCTTATGAAGAGATGGGAAAATGTTGGAGAGGGACCAGCCCCAGCAGCTGTCCCCTGCCCCTCTAGCACAGGGCTGGAGCAGGGAGAGCTTCAGATGCATGTCTGTGTGTCTGGGTGTGCTGTACCCGGGCAGAGGGCAGCCACTGGCCCAAGATCTCCCAGGACAGCAAAGATTGAGATGTGGCCCTAGGTCAGGACTCCTGCCCCCTCACCCCCGCATGTGTGTCTGAGTGCACACATGCCAAGTATGTTCGTGCCTGCCCCGTGAATGCACCTCTGGCAAGGCCTTCAGTTGTGGCTATGCACTCACATATCTGCATCTGTGTGGACACATCTATACACAGGCTCTCCCTGTGTAATGTGTGCAGGCCTGGCTGGGAGTATGTGATACATGTGTGAGGAGTGAAGTGTCAGCTCCAGAGGGGCAAGAATTTTGTAAAACTCGTTCTCTGTTCCATCCCAGCGCTTGGAACAGGCCCAGCAGGCAGCAGGTGTCAATACATATTGAATGAACGGATGAAAGTGTGTGTACATGTCTGGCGTGCGCCCAGGTACAATGTGTGTGCAGACATGTGCTCGCTCCTGTGTCAAAGGTGCATCTGGGTGTGAGTGGTGTTGCTCACAGGCCACCCCTCCTGGCCCTTTTGCAAATTCCTCCGGAACCAGGGCCCAATGCCCGGGTCCCTGTGAGGCAGAGCAGGGCGCCACCTCCTCCTGGGAAACTGGATCCCAGGACAGGCGGAGCTGCAGGGAACTGGGCGGCCCTTTTGTCCCCTATAATCCCTCCCTTCCCTTGCCCCCTCCCTCCCAGCAACCAGGGTTTAAGGTTGAATTTGGGGGGGCTGTAGAGGACTAGGATGTCATCTCAGTGTCCCCTGCCCATTCTGCTCCTGCCTCTGGAGTTCCTGCACCTCCTCCTCTCTTTCCCCTCCCCTTTTCTCCCCCCTTCCCCTCCCCTTCCCCTCCCCTTCCCCCTCTCTCTCCCCTTGGGACTCTCTCTTTCCCTCTTGGACAGGTCCAGGACTCAGCCGCAGGTATTAAGCCATCTGAGGGACAGGAGGACAGGTGCCCCAGAACAACCTCGAGACTGCAAAGAGAGACCTGAGCTGTTCTCTGGGTGAGTGAGGGGATGGGGCCCCAGAGCCCCAGAGCCCACCAGGGGAGGGGCAGTGCCCAGGCCCTCTAGCCCAGCTGTGCCTGGTTGTCTTTGCATCTGCAGAGAACCACCAAATCCTTACACACAGAGGCTTCATTCATTCATTCCTTCATTAATTCCTTCATTCATTCCTTCATTCATTCATTCAAGAAATAATGTTTGAGTGACTATTTTGTGCTAGGTAATACTCTAAGCATTGGGGATCGAGCCGTGAACAAACAGACAAAAATCTATCTATGGTCTCATGGAGATTTCATTCTGTACACAGACAATCCTAAATAATAAAGATATAATATGCAAATTAACCCTCACACCCTCACAAGATGGTTGCCTACGACCAGGCTGGCAGGGGGTTAGTGAGGGACAACCAAATAACTGAACAACAGGCTGCATGGAGGGAGGGGGCGGGGCATGAGAGGTGACCAGGCTAGCGGGCAGGGGCAGTTGGGGGGGGTGCAGTTGGGGGCAACCAGCCCGGCATGCAGAGATAGTGAGAGGTGATCAGGCTGGTGGGGGGCAGTTAGGGTTGACCAGGCAGGCAGGCAGGTGAGCAATTAGGAGCCAGTGGTTCAAGATTGGGAGAGTGATATCCAACTGCCGGTTTTGGCCCTATCTCTGGGACATCATACAAATCTAGGCAGTCGGACATCCCCCAAGGGGCCCCGGATTGGAGAGGGTGCAGGTTGGGCTGAGGGGACCCCTCCCCCTGTGCACAAATTTTGTGCACTGGGCCTCTAGTACATTTAATAAATAAGTAAATCAGAATGCTGTGTGATAGAAAGTGAGTGCAATGATCCAAGTTTGTCAAATGAGTGAATGAAGTTCTGAACTACTAGGAACTCAGGAATGAAAAACAGAAAATAAAGGAGGCCATCCTCGTTTGCTGGTCATCTCCGTTGCTGTCTGTTGGCAACCTTAGGTAACACCCCGTCTCTGAGCCTCATGCCTTTGGTGGGAACACGACCTGGGCCTGATCTCTGAGAGGTCAGTTTGGCAGCATTTACTCAGATTTAAAATGAGTGTACCCTCCAGCCCCATAGTCACACTTTCAACTGTGTCCAAAGAGCCGGGGTGAGGACGTTCATGGCAGCCTTCATCCAGTCAACAAATATTAGGCTCTATGCTAGCCTGGCCGTGTGGCTCAGTGGTTGAGTGTCGACCCATGAACCAAGAGGTCACTGGTTCGATTCCCAGTCAGGGCATATGCCCGGGTTGCGGGCTCGATCCCCAGTAGGGGGCGTGCTGGAGGCAGCAGATCAATGATTCTCTCTCATCAGTGATGTTTCTATCTCTCTCTCCCTCACCCTTTCTCTCTCTCTCAAATCAATTTTTAAAAAGCTCTGTGCTAGGTGCTGGGGAACCAGCAGTGAACGAGCCAGGTGAGCTTTCCTCTTTCCTGGAGCCAACATTCTAGGGAGAGAGACGGCAACAAGCACATAAACAAAGAAATAAACAACACAGTTGCAAGTAGCACCAGCGTCTGTGAAGACTGTAAGTCCAGGGGAGGGAGAAGTTTGATATATGAGTTGTAGAAGGAGGCAGCCTTGGGGAGGTTTTTGGGGTGATCCTGGCAGGAGGAAAGGAGCTAGTGCAGAGGGGCCAGGCCTTCCTGGCCACACAGAAGACTTTGACCTTCGCTCTGTGTGAGGTGGGAGCCATGGCGAGTTCAGGCAGAGGAGGCATCTAGTTGGACTCAGGGGTTGCAGGAATGTGGGGGGAGGCAGAGGGAGGCAGAGACCGGCAGGGAGGCCACTGTAATGGTCCGGTGAGAGGGGCTGGCGGCTGGGATTCAGGTGGTAGCAGCCGGAGGGGAGAAGTGGTTAGATTCTGGATACATCTCTTCATGTTTTAAAATGTTTGATTGCAAATGGCAGACATACAGAAAAGTGCGCGGTACAAGGGTAACCTCAGCGAATTCCCCCAACGTGAGTACACCTGTCACGAGCACAGACCTGTGCCGGCGGCCTTGGAGGAGGAGCCAGCAGGATTTACTGTGGGGCTGGAGCGCAGAGGAAGACGGGCCCCAGAGAGGACCACAGGACTCTGACCTGAGCAACTGGAAACGGGGGAGTGCTCTTGTCAGAGATTGGGGGACACCGGGGGAGGGGGTCCAGAGTTGAGTGGGGCGTATTTTGAGTTTGAGGTGCTTATTAGTATCTAAGGGGAAATGTGAAGCAGGAAGTCGAGCACATGGATCTGAAGTTCAAGGGAATGTTCTGGGCTGGGAATCATCTACATTCAGGGTTGCTCTGCCCTGGTTTGGAGACACAAGATTATTGCCGGCCACAAGGGCTGTTTCCGTTCAGGCCAGTGGTCGGCAAACTCATTAGTCAACAGAGCCAAATATCAATGGTATGACGACTGAAATTTCTTTGGAGCCAACTTTTTAAAACTTAAACTTCTTCTAACGCCACTTCTTCAAAATAGACTCGCCCAGGCCGTGGTATGTTGTGGAAGAGCCACACTCAAGGGGCCAAAGAGCTGCACGTGGCTCGCAAGCCGCAGTTTGCCGACCACTGGTTTAGGTTGTTATGAGGAGTAAATGAATCCGTGGGCAGAGTTGGGGGCTGGCGCTGACCTCTGATGCCTTCTGCCAGCCACCCCACTGCAGCCGCCCCAATGCAGCCGCCCCAATGCAGCCGCCCGTCAGTCCAGGGGCCCCCATCTCCCCAGCTGAGCCCATCAGCCAAGCCTACCGCCTGGCCCTCTACACGCAGAAGACGTCAGTGCTCCTGCAGACGTACAGGAGTGACGCTGGGCTGAGAGGGAGTGAGGGGCGGGGACACGCAGGGGAAAAGAGCAAGGTCAGGGGAAGAGCAAGGGCCGGAGAGTACAGGAGCTCGTCAACTAGAGACACACCCACGTGAACGCTGTCACTAATGGCTGGTGACCTTGGGCAAGACATTCTTTCTCTCCCAGCCTCAGCTTCCTCATCTGCAAAATGGGCTGATGATCCTGCCTTTGCTGACCTCTGGGGACTGTTACCAGAGTCAAGGCCAGCGCCCAGAGGGAGGGCTTTACCTCGCGATGATCTCCACAAGCACTGGCTGTGATGCTTGTGTGATCCTTATGCCCCACGGGCACGCCCCCCCACCTCACTGACCTCTCCAAAAGTGCCGAGACAGGGACTTACAGCCCACTTTACAGGTAAGAACACCGAGTCTGAGGGAGGGTGAATAGTTTGCGGGAGGTCACGCAGCAATACCTGGAAGTCCCAGGATCTTAAACCAGGTCTGATACTCAATGCCCATTCTCCCCACAGCCCCCACTGTCTGGAAGTTCAAACTGGCAGCCTCTCGGCCAGGTCTGTGTCCTGTGGGGGCTGTGCAGTGCTTGTTCAGTTTTGAACAAAATGCCCGTCTAAAGCAGGCACAAAAGTCCTGCTGACCAAAGCTCCTGCTTTCCTCCCCAAGTTACATGACCTGCCTGGCCCTGAACCTCAGGAGTTTGTGACTCTTCCACTGTCCTATATTCCAGGCCCATGTGGAATTGCTAAATCTAGTTTCTAGTCTTACCCTGACCCTCTCTGTTTCTCCTGTGAAATGGGGGTGTAGGACTAGGTGATGCATCTCTCAATGAGCAGATTTATCAGTGAACAGGAAGATTTTGTGGGTGTAGGTTTGTGGAGGCAAGAACTTTAATGGAGAAGACACTCAATGAGATTTAATAATATCAACAATTAGGGAGGAACCAAGATGGCGGCATAGGTAAGCGCCTATCTTGCTGCCCCACACAACAATTCCAAAACTACACCTTAACGACAGAACAAACATCATCCAGAATCACCGGAAAGCTGTCTGAGTGAAAACTCCACAGATAAAAGTAAAGACAGGACACTGTGACTCAGAGGAATGGCGGAGCACAGAGTTGAAGATACACCTGGAGAGAGGTTTGGAGTCGTGCACGCGCGCCAGCAGAGAGGGCGGGCAGCTGCAAACCTGGCTGGCTTTCTCCAATGGGGAGGGCAAAGGCGTCCCTCTGCACTGATTTCCCAGTTCCAGGTGAGGTTCAGGGAACCCACACTCATACGGGGTGAAACTGGACAGTGGGAAGGCACGCTGACGCCCGGCGCAGCAGAGGTCTGCGAGCTTGTGGAGAGGGCGAGCTTGTGGAGAGGGCGAGCTTGTGGAGAGGGCGAGCTTGTGGAGAGTGCGCGTAAACCTGGGATCAGCAGTTTGCGTGCAAACTTGGGAACAGAAGTGCACGACCGCACAGAGAGGGCTCGTGACTTGCTCCCTCATTCAGGAGACCACTGGACTACATTGTGTTACAACCCTGGGCGAGACTTTGGGGGTGCAGACTCATTTGGGGAGAGGCTGAGTTGTCTGGCAGAGGGTGGAGATCGGCGGCGGCTTTCTCTCGGAGGTGCTGGCAGCCATTACCACCAGGCACAGAGACCCTGGTACTGCATAAGGCGGAGCTGACGCTGCCTGCTCAGCCTGGAGATTCCACCCATCGAACCTGAACACAGCCTACCCTCACAGTCAATTGGCCTGGAGGTCAAACCCTCTTAGTGCTAACAACAATAAGCTGGGCTTAACTTCAACAATACTGTACAACCCATAAAGGACTGCAGCAAGAGTATCAACCTCAGGTAACTGGGGAAGCTGAGCCACTGTCCCCTAGAGGACATCTATCACACAAGGCTAATCGACCAACTCAGGAAAGCAGCCATCATGCAGAGACATGGAAAGAAATCAGATGTGAAAGAAATGGAGGAAAAAAGACGACTAGACATAGAGTTCAAAACCACGGTTATAAGGTTTTAAAAGAGGCTCCTAGAAAAGGATGAGACCTACGAGGAAATGAACAAGACCTATGAGGATATGAAAAAGGAACAACTAGAAATTAAGCATACACTGACTGTAATAAAAAATATTACACAAAGACCTAAAAGCAGTCCAGAGGGCCACAGGAACCAAGTCAAAGATTTGAAATACAAAGAAGCAAAATCCACTCAGCTGGAAAAGCAAGAAGCCAAAAGAATCCAAAAAATTGAAGATAGTGAGTGTAAGGGGCCTCTGGGACAACCTCAAGCATACCAACATCCGAATTATAGGGGTGCCAGAAAAAGAGAGAGAGCAAGGTAATGCAAACCTACTTGAAGAAATAGTGACCATCTGGTGAAAGAAATTGACTTGAAAGTCCAAGAAGTGCACAGAACCCCAAAATATAGGAATCTAAAGAGGACCACACCAAGATAAATCATAATTAAAATGCCAAGGGCAAAAGTTAAAGAGAGAATATTAAAAGCAGCAAGAGAAAAACAGTTGGTTACCTACAGGGGAGCACCCATACGATTGTCAGCGGATTTCTCAACAGAAACGATGCAGGCCAGACGGGAGTGGCAAGAAATATTCAAAGTGATGAACAGCAAGAATCTACAACCAAGATTACTCTATCCAGCAAAGCTATCATTCAGAATTGAGGATCAGATAAAGTGCTTCGCAGATAAGAAAAAGCTAAAGGAGTTCATCACTGCCAAACCAATATTATATGAATTGCTGAAAGATATTCTATAAGAAGAGGAAGAAGAAAAAGGTAAAAATATAAATTATGAACAACAAATACACATCTATCAACAAATGAATATAAAAATCAAGTTAATAATCTGATGAACAGGATAAACTGGTGAATATAACAGAATCATGGACATAGAGCGGGAATGGACTGACAACTCTTGGGGAGAAAAGGGGTGTGGGAGGTGCAGCAGGGGACTGGACAAAAATCATGCATCTATGGGAGAGGACAGTATGGGGGAGGTGTGGGCAGAGGGTGGGATGGGTACCGGGTGGAGGGGAGCTATAGGGGGAAAAAAGGGGGAACAATGTAATTAATAAACTGAACAATAAAGATTTAAAAAATAATAATATCAACAATTATTTATTGACTAGAGGCCAGGTGCACAAAATTTGTGCACACGAAATTCCCTAGGCCTGGCCAATTGGGGCCTTCCAGCTGCCAGCCAGGGCCTTCCTTCATTCCACACCACCCCCTGGTGGTCATGGCATGTCATAGCGAATGATGGAACTCGGGGTTGAACTTCTGAGGGGACAATTTGCATATTAGGCTTTTATGTATATAGACTAGAGGCCCGATGCATAAAGATTTGTGCAAGAATAGGCCTTCCTTTCCCTGGCTGCCAGTATTGCTTTTGCTCCGGCCAGAGTTGTCTTCCGCCTCTGGCCTTGTTGTGTCAATTTGCATATTCCCTCCTTATTGGCTGTGGATGCCGCCATCTTTGTCAGAGTTAATTTGCATATTCCACCTTTATTAGATAGGATTATAATAAAATTAACAAACACAATTAAATGCTATAAATAATAAAAAGAAATACACAGGGGTAAAACTATATTGTTAATAACATATTTGGGTAGAAATATTATAATAAATAATATAATCTGTGTTCATGATATTAACATTTATTATTTATTAGTGGTGGCTTATGCTCTTATTGTATGCCAGGTGCTGTGCTAAGGGCTTTATATATATTATTTCTTATCATCTCATGACGATACTGCCACATAGGAATTATTGAAACAATGATTCAAACTTGCAAAACATATGTGGAGGAAGCTAAAATGGAAGCCAGTTGAGCCCAGGCCCTGTGCTAGGACATCGCACTAACTCTCTGAGGTGAAGTGGGTGGCAACTCCCCCTGGGAAGATGCTGTTGCATAGAAGGCAGATGTGAAATCATGGGGAGCTTCAGGTACCCTTTGGTCCTCTCACTCTGCCTCTGTCCCTCATGCAGTTCCAGTGCCAGGGCAGCCCTCTTAGACCCTGGCTTCCCAACCCCTGCCACCTGTCGTCTCCTTCAAGACCGGGCATGCCTTGGATGACGAGGAGTGGCTGGGCCATGACCCAGGGGCCTTCCTGGTCTTGACCCAGCACCTTCAGCTTGTGGGAGATGACCAGAGCCAGCTGAACCCTGGCAGTCCTCTCCTGCTGGCTCCGCGCGGGGCTGCGAGGCTCCGGGCCCGAGGCCTGTTGGGCATCGTGGCTGCCATCATGACTGCCCTGAGCCTCCCCCCCCCTCCCCCAAGAGCACTCTGTCGGGCTTGTCACCTTTGGGGCCTCAGCCTTTGAGAGGAAATGCTGAGGCTATGTAGCGACCCGGGAATATGGCCACTGGACAGACCAAGCTGTGAGGGACTTGGCTCTGCTCAAGGGCAAGTACCCTGGAGAGAGGAGGCAGGACTTCCTGTCAGAAGCTGCCACACTTATCCCGGCCTTTCTGCCTTGCTGCTTGGCTAGCAGACGGTTAGTGTGCCAAGTCATGGGACTATTTCCTGGGAACCAGCCTCAAATCCCAGTGGGCTGCGCCTTCCCGGGTCCCAGGGCCTCCCTTCCAGATCTGCGGTTGCCAGGGCTCTCGTCCCCTGGTCACCACTCGGGGGTCTGGGCCACTTCCTGGGTGGAGAGAAGTGCCTCTTTGAAGAGGCTTCACTTCCCCTCTCCTGGGAATGGGAATGGCCTCCTTCCTGGGCTTTCCCGAGGCCGCCTCTCCCTGTCATTGTGGGAGGCGCAGGGCCCTGCAGTCCCTGCCTCGCTCCCTGTGGGGAGATGCGGATGCTGTGGAGCAGACAGGCCTCTTCCTTTTGCTGGAGCTCACTTCCTCCCTTGGTCTCCTCTCCTGACTGTGGCCACGGTGACAACTTCCCGCTCATCAATGGAGGTTGGATTCTTAACCAAAGAAACTGTGTCACATCTGTTGCCTGCTCGGGACACATGCGGGTCCTCCTGGGGCTGGTGCCCCTGGCCGGCTCCCAGGGACCCCCTGCGTTGCACTGTGGTGTTTAGTGTCTCTGGGCCCAGGCGACACCCCAGGATCCTGTTCTCCTCAAGGCATCTCCCCATCTTCAACAACTATATCTACTGGTAACTTTAGTGTTCTTTTTATTTTTTAACATTTTATTTACAAAAAAATTAATTTATCTCAGAAATGAAACTTTTTTTAAGGTGTCGATTGTTTCTCTTCACAGACCTGGTTTGGGAGGAAAAGTAGGTGCAAGGATAGGGCGGAGGGAAGTGAAGGGGGAGGACAGGGAGGGAGGGGAGGGAGGGGTGGAAGGGGAGGCAGCAGTGGATGCACTGGGGCGAGGCGGGGGAAACAGAGCGACAAGATGTCCCTTCCTTGAGTTGAGGCTGAGCTGCACACACGCTCAGGCGGGGCCAAGAGGAGATAAGAGTGAGGGAAGGAGGGAGACAAGTGACCTCCAAGTCACTTGGGTAAAGGAGTGTGTGTGGCGGGGGGGGGGTGGGGGGGGGGGTGGGGGGTGGGGGTGGGGGGGGGACCCACGTGACGGAGAAAAGAGGGAGGAAGCCAGAGCGCGCCGGAACCGGAAAGTCACGCTCTGAGACCAGAAGGTCCCTAGAGAGAAAGAGACCCCAGACACAGGCGACAGAGGCGAAGAGATGGAGGCGGCTGGCGCGAGGCGACGGCGAACCCGCCCGCATTCAGGCGGGGCCCCCGGGCACCAGCTGGCCCAGGTCGGCTTCGGTGCAGCTCACCCAGTCGCGGTAGAGGCTGCACACGCGGAGCCCCAGCACCTTGGCGGGGAAGACGCCGGCGGCGGCTGCTGCGGCTGCAGCGGCGGCGGCGGCGGGCTCGGGCCGGGGCTCGCGGGGCTCGGCGCCCAGCGCGGCCAGCACGGCCTCCACGGCGGCGCCCAGCGCCCGGGCTCGGCGCGCGGCCTCCTCCAGGCGCCGCAGCAGGCGCTGCGCGCGCGGGTTCAGCTCGGCCTGCAGGCGGCGCACCGCGTCGAGCAGCGGCGGCAGCGCGGCCAGCGCCCCCGCGTCCAGCCGCAGCCGCTCGGGCAACGGCAGGCCCGCGTGGCCCGGGCCCGGCGCGCCCAAGCCCGCCACCGGCAGCCGCGGAGGCGAGAAGCCGGGCAGCCCGAAGGGGTCTCCCTGGTGCTGCACCTGCGGAGACAGGCCGGTCAATGGACGCCCGGAACCCCGCCCCTCCCCGGGGCCTCAGTCTCCCCCTCTCGCAAAGGACAAATTCCGCCTGTGTTTGTGATAATACAAAACAACTACCAAAACAGTGTGACCTTTACACCAGCGCCTTTGTTTCTTCATCTCTAAAACGGGGACGATACTGTCACCTTCATAAGGTAGTTATGAGCATGTTAAAAAGCTTAAGTCAGGCCCTGGTCCCTGGGAAAGGCACAATAAACACCAGCCTAGGGCAAGCATGTCAAACTCGAAAGCTAACACGGGCCGAATAAACAAGGTGTAAGTGTATGTGGCCGCAAAAGAAACAAAAGCTTCAATTTTCATAGAAACGTAGGTTTATTTCGATAGAGACATGCTGAATACAAAGGGCTGCAATAAATGAGTCATCGTTAGCATAAAATAGAATATTTTAATAAAAATTAATATTTTTTTCTTGAACATTAACTTACCAGACACTGAATACCTGCACAAATTAATAAGCGTAACGCAAATAACCCTGTTTTTCTTGTTCTCAAAAAGCGAAATATTTCCTGATGCGCACACCAAACAAGTCAGTCCAAGACTGATGTGGCGATCGGCTGCTGAAATATTCGCTGCTGGTGTCAGTGGGGAGAAATGGCGTGCCTGCGGGTAAGGCATGTAAGGGAAGTGCATGCAGCAGTCATTAGCGAACATTGTAGTTCGTTATTAATAATTATGTGAAACAGGATATAGTAAAAATTAAGTTGTAAAATTTTTATTAAGACGTTTCTTACATACCGTAATACTGACTGGGCCGCAAAAATATTCGTTGTGGGCGACCCGGGGGCCGAGAGTTTGACATGCTTGCAGTAGGTGCAAATCCTGTCTCCATTTACTGACTGTTCGGCTTCCGACAAAACCATTTCCCTTCTCTGACCCTCAGTCTCAGCTGTAGAATGGGGGGAGAAGGGTTCGGGTCCAGCTCCTGTTCTGTCTTCCTACCAGGGATCTCCAGAGCAACAGGAAAGATAGTATGGGAACTAGTCTTTTTCACGCCACTCCCACCCCCACCCCTGCACCCTCTCCCGCCTCTGCACCTGCCTGGCACACAGCAGGGGCTTCATGAATAACTATCACATAAATTAACAGATAAAAGCTAAAGGCGATTTGTAATTTGTAAAACAGCTATACAATACCATTTGTCCTTTGCTAACATCTTGCCTCTGGTTCAGGCATTGTGCTTGGTGCTTTAAGCACACTATTCCTAATTGTCCCAATAATGGGTGTGATGTAATCAGGATGGTTTTGTAAATGAGGACTCTGGGGCTGAAGAGGTACAGGGCCTTGACCTGGGTCCTCCATCCAGGAAAGGGCAGAACTGGAATTGGAACAGAAGTTGGTAGGACTACAAAGCTGATTCGATTATCCCACTACCTACTAACTGTTACATCATTATTTTCATGTTCTTATTCCTGCCCAAGGTCACAGTAAGATTGGCGGGCCCACCGTCTGCTTCAAAACCATACCCTCCCTCCACTACACTATAGAAATTTGGGGAAGTTCCTTCCATCCTTAGGCAGGCCCTCTCCCCAATCAAAGATATTGGCAGATCTCCCTCCTTTGTAAAAGTCCCCCGGGATGGAATTTTTGACCTAGACTGGAACCCCTTCTTGGCCTCTCTGCATAGCACAGGTAAGAGTTCACAGCTCATCTTGTTCAACTGCCTCCTTTGACAGCTGGTGAGACCAAGGCCCATGGAAGGGCAGTGACAAACCCATACAGAGTCTGGAACCTAGCTTTTCTGACCCCCAGACCGGAGTTCTCTATACTCTCAGGTTGCCTGTCTTAAGCACCAAGAAGGGAGCCCCCAAGCTTAGGTGGATGAAGGGGCATTTGGGGAACACAGATGATCCTCCTCCAATTGCTGTGTGGCCTGAGGCAGGTTACTGATTTCTCTTGGAGCCCCAATTTCTGCAGCTGGGAAATGAGGTTGAGGAAACTGGTACTCAAGTAACCCTTTGATCTGTATTTCTCTGATCCCCAGCAACCCCCCTCCACCCCCCCATCCCCACTCACATATTCCTGGAAGAGCTGCTCAGCATATTTGGTGAGGAGGCGGGCAAGGCTGTGTGTCTGATGGATCTTGGCCTCCAAGAGGGGAAGGGGTGAGACTGAGGAGTCAGCCTGGGAGTCTTCTGGTGGGAAAAGGGGGGTAGGAATGAGGGCAGCCCCAACCCCTGCTCCTGACCACTTCGGGCCGGCCCTTTGTTCCCGAATCCAGAAGCTCAGCTCTGAATTCTCCAACTTTCAAACCAGACAGGCTCTGTCCCATTCCAACTGAGGGAAAATGAGATACCACATTTGCCAAACGTTTTTTCTGCGTGAAATGTGGTTCCTGTCCTCAAATCACTGTTGAAATAATATTAAAGCTAAATTAAAATACTGCCTCCTCAGTGCAGCCTTGGATCCACTCCTCCCTTAAATTAACTTCTTTCCTCTTCCTAAGGCCATTTGTTCATACTTTCAAGGTAGTTCTTTTAATGGCTCTTTGATGTGTGTGAATTGGCCTCATCCTGGGTACCATTTGAGGGTAAGGCTCACATACCTCTGCACCTCTTGTAATGGTTGGAATTCAACATCACTGAAACACAGAACTTCAAACCGGAATTCGCCTTTCAGCCCATTTTACAGATTGAGACACTCAAATCCCATTCCCTTCCTGATAGCCTTTTTACGAAAGGCGCTGGGCTGTGCAGCAGACAGCACCAATTGAATCAGCGACCAGTCTTCCTTAACACCAGCTGAAAGGTGGTGCCCGGGAAGCACTACATTTCCCGAGACGCCCCGCGCACGCGCCCAGGGCAGGCTGGGTAATGTAGTACTGGTTTCTCAAGCCTGATGCCCCACCCCCTCCCCCCACCCCCCACCCCCCACCCGGCCTGAGGTTCCCACCGCCTATTCCTGTCTTTATCAGCCTTGACTTTCATCTCTGGTTGTCATTCACTATCTACTGTGGCCCAAAGACTTCCTCTCCTAACTCTACCCCTCCCTCTGGCCCCAGCTCTGATTCTTTGCCAATATTCAAAGAGGATCGAGGGTACAGCTTCAGCCGGGACCCCAGTCCTCCCCCAGGATGTACTCGAACCGGTTATCTAACCCCTGAGCCCGGGTCCCTGAAGGCACAGCCCCAGGCCTCTGAACTCGGCGCTAGCACCTTCCCACAGCTCAGCCACAGCTCACCCCTGGTTACCTGACACCCGGGCCCTGCTCTCTCCCTCTCAGGCCGCTCCCTTCCCCGACCCGAAGGCAGCGGGGACCCAGACCCCAGCTTCCAGCCCTTCAGACCACTGCTCCCCTTGGGCACTCGACATTCACACTTTAGCCCCTTACCCAGACTTCCCTCCCTCCGGCTCATGCTGGCCCCAGGCTGATCCCGGTTGCCTCCACGCCCCCCTCCAAGAGGGGGAGAAGGGGGGAAAATAGGGGCGGGCCCGGGCGCAGCCAATCAGGGCTCAAACCCCAAAGAATTCCCCCCCTCTCCTGCCCCAGGCAAGATTCCTTGTCGGGAGTCCGGTTCCCTGCCTGCTCGGCCTAGTTGAGAAAGGGGCCTGAGCGGGGTAGCAGGTTGTCTGCATGGTGAACTTGGGACCTCGACCCCGGGGGAGGACTGGGACCAGCGCCGGGAGGCAGCCCGGCATCACGCGAGGAGGAGGAGGCTCAGGCTCCGGTCTGGGACAGCGCTTGGCGCCCGGACTGCCTTCCGGAGAAAAGGGGGGTTGGTTGGAGAGGGTGGGGCTGGCAGGACAGGAATGCGCCGGCACTCTCGCTTGGCTGGGAAGGAGGGGGAGAGGGAGTGCTAAGGCTTGGGCAACACCTGTCCAGACACACTGTACACCTCCTTTCTTAGATCCTGTGTTCTCTGTTCCTGTTGCACCCACTAGGAGAGGGACAGGCACACCAGCTCAACTCACCAGGCTCTCACACCTGCCCTGACTGCATACACTTTCATTCTCACACGGGAACCAGCTTCAGAGACAGGTGTGTGTGTGTGGGGGGGGGGAGTGTCTTACCCACATGTCAACTCCACGTGCACACAAAAGCCCAGTCTGTCCTGGGCGCTGGGACCCGGAGGTGACCCAACTTGCTTCCTGGTTCCCTGAGGAGTTCACAGTCTGATGGGGAAACCATAGATAACAGCAGGGAAGGTGACTGGAGGGCCTGGGAAGAGGCTGTGAGATGACTGGCAGAGGGCACAGCGGGTATGATGAAACCCGATTGTCCACACGGTCCACAATCACATACCCATTTCAAAAAACATGTTTTTATTGATTTTTTTTTTTTTTTTAGAGAGAGAAAGCTAGAGATAGAAACAGCCATGAGTGAGAAACATCATTGACCGGCGGCTCCTGCAGGCCCTCCTGGGGATCAAGTTTGCAACCCAGGCTTGTGACTGACCAGGAATCTAATTGGTGACTCCTTGGTTCCTGGGTCAGTGCTCAACCACTGAGCGCCTCCAGCTGGGCTCACACACTTACTAACAGCGAATATTTATTATGTGCCATGAGCAAGGCACTACTCTAAGAGCTGTACACTTATATTAAGTTGCCCTCCTGTTATAGTTAAGGAAGTAGAGACAAATGACTTATCCAGGGTGACTGGACAATCGGAGCCGGGATTTTACCCCAGCAATTTGGTTCCCCAAATGCTGCCGTAACCATCTTCCTATACCTTAACCTCTGTGGACCTAGTCTCACCAAAACAAACAGACCCAATAGCCACACCTTTGAAACACACACACAACACACACATTTAGACGTCATATCTGCTGGCAAACAGCCTCAAATCAACCAAGACATACACGCTCCTTTTAAATAACGTTTTACTTTATTTCAAGTAAAAACATCCATGAATTTTTACAGAGTAAATATGCTCAGGGGACCAGCTCCCAGAGCCCCCTCCTCGCCCCTCCCAGTCCCAGGGCGCCCACTGTGCTGATTCTCACACCCTTAGTTTTGTCCGTTTGGAACCTCACATACACGGAACCAGTTTGTCTTTCCTAAGGCTTGTTCCCCTAGTGGGTGTAATGGGCCTTCACGCTCCTGTGTCCGGGAGGTGAGCGGGCTACAGCTCCTTTTCCACTCTCCTGGACCGGTCGTTTCCAGTCTGAGGCCGGTATCGGCGCCGTGGGCACTCCGGTGGCCCTCGCGCCTCTCTTGGTGCTCATCCCCCCGCGTCTCTGCTGGGAGCTGAGGATGCAGGAGTGGAACTGCTGCATCATCGGGTTGTGGTGTATTTTGGGCTTCATTCGAAAACTGCATTTTCCAAAGTGTCTGTGCCAATTTACACTCCCCCGGAAGTACGAGGGGCCAGTTACTACTCCTCAGCCCGTGGTGCTCCAGCCATTCTCGGTTAGCCATTCTGGTGGGTGGAGCACCGCTCACGAGGGGTCTGGCGGATACGGGGCGCTCAGTCAATAGACCGCTGAATGGACGGCTGAAGGAATAGCTGGACAGTGTACACTGGACAACCTGGCGAGGATGGACACACACACACACACACACACACACACCGACCGCGCGCGCGCGCACACATACACACCACACACACACACACGGACACACACTCACACACGCGGACACACACACGGACACACACACGCACGCACGCACGCGCACACACACATACACACGCGGACACACACACGGACACACACACACGCGGACACACACACACGCGCGGACACACACACGGACACACACTCACACACACACGGACACACACACGGACACACACACACGGACACGCACGCACACACACATACACGCACGCACACACACACACACGCGCGGACACACACACGGACACACGCACGCACGCACGCACACATACACGCAAGCACACACAGACACACACGGACACACACACTCACACACACGCGGACACACACACGGACACACACACACACACGGACACACACGCGGACACACACACGGACACACACACACACACGGACACACACACGGACACACACACGGACACACACACGGACACACACACATACTCACACACACGCGGACACACACACGGACACACACTCACACACACACACACGCAGACACACACACGGACACACACTCACACACACACATACTCACACACACGCGGACACACACACGGACACACACTCACACACACACGCAGACACACACACGGACACACACTCACACACACACATACTCACACACACGCGGACACACA
Organism: Antrozous pallidus; assembly: GCA_027563665.1. Lineage (NCBI taxonomy): Eukaryota > Metazoa > Chordata > Mammalia > Chiroptera > Vespertilionidae > Antrozous > Antrozous pallidus. The sequence goes on along the minus strand of CM050512.1, from coordinate 113,636,553 downwards.
CACGGACACACACACACACACATACTCACACACACGCGGACACACACACACACACACACACTCACACACACACATACTCACACACACGCGGACACACACACGGACACACACTCACACACACACATACACACACACACGCGGACACACACACGGACACACACACGGACACACACACACACACACACACTCACACACACACACACACACGTGCGCGCGCGTCACGGGCTCCCGCAGGGGGCGCGCACCCAGAGCAGTTCCCCTCCCGGCGCCCACGTGCTCCGCACGCACCCTCAGCCCCGCACGCGCCCCCGGCCTCGGGGCTGCCCCAACCTCCCTCTGGGCGGCGGGCAGGGGCGCTGCGCGTCCGGGCACCCCAGGGGGCGAGCCGCGGGAGCGGCTTCCGGGCCGGGACTCGGTCGGCGGCGCTGCGGGGCCGCTCCGGAGCCCCGAGACCGGCCGGGGCGGGGCGGGGCGGGGCGCGGCGGCAGGAAGCGGGGCGGGGACTCGCGGAGGCGTTGGGAGCGAGGGAGGGCGCGGCCAACTCCCGGAGGGACCGCGGGCCGAGGGAACCGCGACCCGGCCTGGCGCCGAGCCTGAGCCCGCCGGACGGGAGGCGGCCCAGCCGCGGGCTCGGCCCCGGCCCCGGCCCCGCCAGCATGGCCGGCCGGACCGTGCGGGCTGAGACCCGGAGCCGGGCCAAGGATGACATCAAGAAGGTGATGGCGACCATCGAGAAGGTCCGGAGATGGTGAGCGCTGCCCCGGGGCCAGGGTCGGGACTGGTGGGGCCAATCCTTCTCCAAAGGCGCCCACCCGCCCCTCACCGGCTGTGGCCCAGGTGTTAGGTGTGTCCCCCAGCTGCACCCCGAATCTACAGAGCTCTGTCCCCTTCTGGCTACCCCCTGGGGTCTACATAGCGTGTCCCCCAGGCGTGCCCTTCCAGAGCAGGAGCCCCCATTTATGCCCCACCCCCTAAGGCTTTGACACTCCCGAAAGTATGCTGGATCCCAAGCCAGGCCGTAGCCTGGTGCCCATGTCTGCCCCAGGGGTCTGCCACTGGAGGCACCTCCATATATGCCCTGGGGTCTGCGGGTTCTCTTTCTCTGTCTAACTGTGCCCCCTTAGCAAAACGCCCCCTTCCCTATACACCGCCCACACCTACCCAGATGTGTGTAGCTGCTGAGAGAGGCTCTCAGCCCAGGCCTCTCTGACCTCTTCCCCCCACTCTCCCACAGGGAGAAGCGCTGGGTGACCGTGGGCGACACGTCCCTTCGTATCTTCAAGTGGGTGCCAGTGGTGGACCCCCAGGAGGAGGTGAGCAAGCTCCCCCACGCCAGACCCTTCATCTGTGCAACCCCAGGCAAGCCCCTCCCCATCCTGGCCTCTACCTCCAGTCCCCACTGTGAGACCTCAAATGCAGCAGCCCAGACACATGCTAACAATTATTGGCAACTCCACTCCTTCTCCCTTTCTCCTGCTCCAGACCCCGGAGTTCACCCAGTGTGCACCACCTGTCCCCTCATGCAGGGCCTTTTGCTTCTCTGCGCCTCAGCTTACTTATTTGTAGGGTGGGGGCTTTGCAAGCAACTCTGATCCTTACCCCTCTAAATCCCCAGGAGCGAAGGAGGGCAGGTGGCGGGGCCGAGAGATCCCGAGGTCGAGAGCGTCGGGGTAGGGGTGCCAGTCCCCGAGGGGGTGGCCCTCTCATTCTGCTCGATCTCAATGGTATGTAGTAGGGCTCTTGAAACGGGGGCGGGGGGGGGGAGGGGAGTGTTTAGATTGAAGGAGGGGACTGGGGAACTCAGGCCCAACCCTCGACTTTTGCTCTCACAGATGAGAACAGTAACCAGAGTTTCCATTCGGAAGGCTCCCTGCAGAAGGGCACTGAGCCCAGCCCCGGCGGCACCCCCCAGCCCAGCCGGCCTGCGTCACCTTCCGGACCACCAGAAGGGGTCCCGGAGGAGGCTCAGCCTCCACGGCTAGGCCAGGAGAGAGGTAGGACCAGGTGCCACCCAGGAGCCCTCCCTTCTGAGTCTTGTCCTTTCCAAGGTTGAAGCCATCAGCTTATCCCTGGACCTGCTCCCCCTCTTCTGGTGCCTCCTCAGGAGGCCTTCCTGACTGCTGTAGAAGGCCCCGGACCTTTCTCTTGACTTCTGGTCTGTTGATAACTTATCACTGGGATTTTCATGTAAATTTAATTTTTATTGCCTAAGGGTCTTTCTTTCCCTCTTCCACCTCATGTCAGTTGCCTGAATGTGGGGTCCATACTGGTCTTGTTTGCTACTGTATCTTAGAACACCAAGTGTCACACAGTAGGTGCACAATGAATATGTTGAGAAATAATAACAGCGCTAATCTTAAGAGTAATTATTAATAAGTGATGGCAGCTAATACGTATTGAGCTCTTACTGTGTGACACTCTTCTAAGCTTTTTACCTTTTCATTTTATCTCCTTCAATCCCTGCTACAGCCCTGTGAGGACTGTTATCAGCATTTGTAGATGAGACGCTGATCGCCCGCTCACCAGCCTTGAGCGGGCGTGCTCCTCAGTTTTCCTTTTCTCCATATAGTCAGTCCCCTATCTGGTCAGTGCCTCCTCCCAACATTGCCCAGCTCGCCGTCCCTCCCCAGGCTCTGCCATCTCTCATCCTCACCAAACTCCAGCCTCCTTGTGGGCCCCCTTTCCTTCAGTCATCCCCACATGGCCGAGGAAGCGGCTTTTTCTGAAGCACAAGTTTGACGGGTGATTTCCTGCTCACAGCCTTCCGTGGCTCTCAGCTTGCCCCTCTGGGCCGGTTGTGAACCATCCCCTCGGGACCTCTGGTTCCCTTTCAGGAGCACCATGACTTGGGCCTGTGGCTGTGCCTAGATTGTACTTCTGGACCTTTACTAACATAAAAACCGTGCCTGGCATTTACTGAGCCCTTAACTGTACGCCTGACTCTGTGCTGAGGACTTTACCTGTATTTTCTCATTTAATCCTAACAGCAGGCTCATGTGGTAGCTACTATACGGTCTACATTTAACAGGTGGGGAAACTGAGGTAGGTCCAGAGAAATTAGGTCACTAGCCCAAGATTAGGATTTGAACACAGTCAGTCCAGCCCCAGAATTTGTGCTAAGTGTATGTTGCCTCTGCCTAAAACGTACTCCACCTCCCCCATCTGCCTGGTCAAATCTTACCCATCAGATCCCACCTAAATGTCTTTACGTGACTTTTCCAGGGGTGCAGCCGGGTGCTTATCTCCCTCCTCAGAGCTCCCACAGCTGCGGGCTTATGTGACTGGTGTCCCCCCTCCCCCGGGCTGTGGCACAGAGCAGCTGCTCAGGGGATGTGTTACCTTGACATTCCAGATCCCGGGGGCGTCACTGCAGGCGGCACCGATGAACCCCCAATGCTGACCAAGGAGGAGCCTGTCCCAGAGCTGCTGGAGGCTGAGGTGAGAGAGGCCAGAGGGCTGGACTCCGGGTGTTGGCGGGAATTGGACTCTGGGGCAGCACAGGCGTGGGGGCTGCACTCTTGAGGTCTGGGTGGGAAATGTAGACCTCAGCCACAGCTGAAGGCTCACAGCTGGGTTCTTGGGACGAAAAGGTACAGGGTGCTTTAGAAACAAAGTCCTGAGGGCTGGCTCCGGGCTGATCTAAGACCATTAAAAGCCTGAAAAGATCATGGCGCTCCTCCAAGTATTATTTTTCTAAAGCCTGAACAATACAGTCAGCTTAAGAAAGTCCCCCACAAAGTTGACCTCCCACAGGGACTACCTTGATGTATTTCCCAGAAATACCAAATAGCACTTTCTTTCCACAAAACAGTACTGTTGTTCCCAGTGCCCCGGCTAATCTGCGCCCCGGGTCCCTGGCTCTGGGCTAGATCCTGGGTCTGGGAGGGGAGTGGAGTGGAGGCTCTGGAGAAGGCAGAAGCTAGGAGGCTGCACCCCTGGGTCCGGGGAGCTCATGCCTGTCCACCCTTCCTCTCCAGGCCCCCGAAGCTTACCCTGTCTTTGAGCGAGTGCCACCTGTCCCCGAGGCAGCCCAGGGTGACACAGAGGACTCGGAGGGCGCCCCCCCCCTCAAGCGCATCTGCCCAAACGCCCCCGACCCCTGAGAAGCTGGTCTGTCTTCCCTGTTGCCCCAGGGGCCCCCTTGGTTTTTTTTCAAATAAAGACCCTTTTGTAATTTTGTGTCATGTCATTTTCCCGTCCGGGCTGGGAGGGTCTTTGGAGCCAGTTTTGTCTCCTGCTCCATTTCTCAGATGGTGTCACTTGAAGCTCTAAGAGGATCTTCCTGTAGTCACACCATGAGTCAGGTATGAAATGGGGGCTTGAGCCAGGACCCTGCCTCTCTAACACTCCCTCCACCTTGCCTTGTACCTCTGACCTTGACCCTTCCTGACCTTCAGCTAGAGGAGGGATCAGGGACCTGGGCCCAGCAATTACCAAAGCTCTGGGCACCAAGGCCCACGATTCCCATTCGTAACAGGAACATGGAGGCCAAGAGGGACTTTGGGGCCGGGGATGGCCCGACCCCTTGGCTGCCCTCAGGAAGCTACAGCATGGTACCTCGCTGCCTCTGCGGTCATTCCTCCACTCGAACCCGCCCACACTTCGGGTTGAATCTTATCTGTCCCCAGCTCAATCACCACCTCCTCCAGGAAGTCTTCCTTGGCCCAGTTTCCCTTCTGTTGGGCTCCCTCTGTGCTTCCTTCCCATGGCCTCAGTATTTACCCAGCTGTTTGAGATGGTTGGCTTGTGTGTCCTCTTCTCTAGGTTGTGGGCTTCCGAAGGCAGAATTTGGTCCCCGGTTTTCTTAGCACCAAACTGGACACAAAGCTGCCATAGCAACTGTTTGGTGAATGAATGAATGAATGAATGGTCGGAGGTATCCAGGAAGGCTTCTCTGGGGAGGTGGCACGTGAGCGAAGCTCTGAGACGTGCTCCTCAGTGTGCTGGAATTGAAGTCCGAGCCCTGGTTCAATTCCTGGCTCCGTTTCTAGCTGTGCGGCTCTGCACGGGCCATTTCCCTTCCCTTAATTTGTAATGGGGGCCATAACTAGACCTCATCTGTCCCAGTGGTTTATGGGAACCTTCAAATAATGTAAAGCACCTTCATTCATTCTGTGCCTGCAAAAGTCAGTGTATTAGCCCTACTTTTATTTATTTACTTATTGTTTATTGATTTGTTTTACAGAGAGGAAGGGAGAGGGATAGAAAGTCAGAAACATCGATGACAGAGAAACATCGATCAGCTGCCTCCTGCACACCCCCTACTGGGGATGTGCCCACAACCAAGGTACATGCCCTTGACCAGAATTTAACCTGGGACCTTTCAGTCCGCAGGCAGACTCTCTATCCACTGAGCCAAACCAGTTTCAGCATAGCCCTACTTTTATATTTTATTTTATTATTATTTTAAAAACCCTCTCCTGAAAATACGTTGATTGATTTTAGAGAGAGGAAGGGAAAGAGAGAGAAACATCGATGTGGAAGAGACACATTGGACAGCTGCCTCCCATAATGCGGCAGGACCAGGGATCGAGCCTGCACCTAGGTGTGTGCCCTGACTGTGTGCCCTGACTGGGCATCGAATTCCCAGTCTGTCATGGTACAGGACTGAGTGCCCTGACTGTGTGCCCTGACTGTGTGCCCTGACTGGGCACCGAATTCCCAGACTCTCAGGGTACAGGACTGAGTGCCCTGACTGTGTGCCCTGACTGGGCACCGAAATCCCATCTCAGTGTACAGGACGACCCTTCAATCAACTGAGCCATCTGGCCAGGCCCAGCTCTATTTTTATTCTTAACAAAGGAAGAGACTGAGATTCAGAGAGGACCAAAACTTTGTCCTCTCTGAACTTTAAAGAACTATTAAAAACTGTAAGGGTGATTCACAATAGCAGCTGCAGTAGTAGTTGAGCCAGAGCTGGCCAGGGCAGCCAGGTGTGTAGTGATATCATATATTCATTTTCTGTTGCTGCTGTAACAAAATACCACAAACTTAGTGGCTAAAAACAACACAAATTAATTATCTTACTGCCTGGAAGTCAGAAGTCCAAAATAAGTCTTAACGGGTTAAAGTCTGGGTGTCTTCGGGGCTGGTTCCTCCCAGTTTCCCTGCCTTCTCCCGTTCCTGCAGACCTCCTACATTTTTTTGGCTCCTTTCATCTTCAAACCTAGCAGCATAGCATCTCCCAAGCTTTCTCTCTCTCTCCCTTTTCTCCCCTTCCACCAGCACATCTCCTTCCCCGTGTCTCCTAAGGTCCCCGTGAGGACACTGGGCCTGGAGGATCCAGGATAGTCGTCCCATCTCAAGGCCTGTAATTTAATCACAGCTGCAAAGTCTCATTTGGTGAATAAAGAAACAGTCACAGCTTCTGGCATTATTCAGCCTCACCGATAATCTCAGCCATTTCCTGGGTGTGTGGGTCACCTCGTTATTCCCCGCAGCCACCCCGTGAGGTGGTGACAGTGCTCGTAAACTGTCAAGGGCCTTGTATGGGCCAGTAGTACAGGATCGGGGCCCAGAGTTCAGGCCCTGGGTGTGAATCTCAGTGTCTCCATTCAATCACTGTCTTACCCTGAACAAGTGACTTATCTCTGTGCCTGTTTTCTTATCTGTAAAATGGGAGTAATGGTAACATTCACCTGGGGAGACTACTGTGAGGATTACACGAGGCGACACAGAGAGAGTCCTTGGCTTCGCACATATTAAGTGCTCAATAAATGGCAGCTGTCTTTCCTGTTACCCCATTTTACAGGTGAGGATACTAGGGTTTAGGGATAGAGGCCAGAGACTTGCCTGTCAGTAAGACTGGGGAGGAGGAGTCCATTTCTGAGCAGCCTTGAAAGGCTAAAGCTTGAGTCTCCCTGATTCCTGTCCTCCTGGTCCCAGCTCCCAACCCTCAGGCATCTGTTCTTTAGCCTAGGCCCATGGTCGGCAAACTGCGGCTCGAGAACCACATGGGACTCTTTGGGCCTTTGAGTCTGGCTCTTTCACAAAATACCACGGCCTGGGCGAGTCTATTTTGGAGAAGTGGCAGAGAGAGAGAAACATCGATCAGCTGCCTCCTCTCTCTGCCTTCTAAAACTTCTTTTTAGAAGAAGTTTAAGTTAAAAAAATTTGGCTCTCAAAAGAAATTTCAATCGTTGTACTGTTGATATTTGGCTCTGTTGACTAATGAGTTTGCCCACCACTGGCCTAGGCCTATGCAACCCCTATTCCCCTACTAGCGACCTAGAATAAAAGCCACCTTTTCCATAGCCACACCCCTAATCATCACCTTACCATGCCCACCCATCCCTTCCCCGTGACCACACTCTCTTCTATCCCTGGTTCAGGGCCCGGCCCCAGTGCTACTCTCCCTGTGTCCCTCCTCGTCCTGATCCCTTGCATTTAAATACCTCTTGTACTGGCCTAGCCTCTCTATGGAGCGCTCTCCCTGCTGGGCCCCAGCTACTCCTTGAATCTCTGCCTCCAAGTTCTGCCCCCACCTCCAGACTCAAAGAGCAAATGCGTTTGAGACTTCTCCACTGATGTCCCACAGACCCTCAGCCTCCACCTTCTCCCAACGTGTTTCCACCCTCCCGTGCAGAGAAGTAGCCAGGAGTTGGCTCAGATGGAGGCATCCAGACGTCAGTCAACGTCCGATGTGCTATCATGTCCCATTAAGTCTGTTTTAAGTATCCTCCCCTATGCCCCTTTTTCTAGGGCCCCACTGTTTCTCTGTAGGTTTCCCTGCTTCACTCTTGCCCACGCCCAGTCCATTCTCCGCCCAGCATGTGGGCAGCCTCAGAAACCCGAACCTGTTCATGCTGCTGCCCTGGGTTAGAACCCTCCAGTTTGCATGACCTGCAGGATGGAACCCCCACTCTGACACACCACCCCGCACTGCTGTTTTTCACCTCAGGCTTAGCTCATGCTAATTGCTCTGTCTGGAGTGCCCCCTCTCATCCCCTCCTCAGCTGGCAGAGCCTTTTTGTTTTCCAAACCTCTGCTTTGGGGTCCTCTTTCCTCTCATGCCTCTGCCCTTCTCCTGCCAAGTTTCATGGGGCACTAGTTATTGTCCTGTGATGGTCTGTGTTTGCTTTGGCAGCAGACTGTGAGCTCCACTAGGGAGGGGATTCCTTTATTCATAGCAACATGCACTGTGCTGTTTGCTGGGTGCTTTTCTAGCCCCAGAGGACACAACATAAACAAAACAGAAAAACGCCCTGCCTCATGGAGCTTACTTTCAGTAAATCATATCATATGTAAGAAGCTATAACTACTTTTTAAAAAAACAGTGTAAGGCAGGTGGGGAAAGAATGGATTGCAATTTTAAACAGGAAGCTCAGGGAAGCCCTTACTGAGAGACATTTAAAGAAAAGCTTGGCCCTAACTGGTGTGGCTCAGTGGATAGAGCGTCGGCCTGCGGACTGAAGGGTCCCAGGTTTGATTCCGGTCAAGGGCATGTACCTTGGTTGCAGGCATATCCCCAGTAGGAGCTGTGCAGGAGGCAGCTGATCGATGTTTCTCTCTCTCATAGATGTTTCTAACTATCCCTCTCCCTTCCTCTCTGTAAAAAATATATTAAAGTGGGGTAAAAAAGAAAAGTTTGAAGCAGATATCTGGGGGAAGATAATTCTGGGCAGATGAAACAGCCAATGCGAAGGTCCTGAGGGGAAGCATGCCTGGAGAGCAGAGTGGCTGGAGCTGAGGGAGGGGAAAAGGAGGAAGGAGCGAGAGAGGGATGGTGGAGGGAAATGAGGTCAGGTCAGGGAGGGTCTCATAGGCAAGGCAGGCACATATTCTGTCATTCCAACGTTGAGAATAAAAGAGGATGATGCATTTATAATTATGCCCAGATAACAGGTGAAACCTGGGATAACCATAATGTACTATCATTCTGTTGGAAGCCATTGTCAGGGCTTTGGGTTTTACCCTGGAAGAGATGAAGAATTATTAGAATTATTAAGGGGTCTGAGCAGAGGATGACATGATTAGACTTAGATTCCTCCCCCTAATATTTTATTATAAAATTTTTAAAAAATATATATTTTATTGATTTTTTATAGAGAGGAAGGGAGAGGGATAGAAAGTCAGAAACATCAATGAGAGAGAAACATCGATCAGCTACCTGTTGCACACCCCCTACGGGGGATGTGCCCGCAACCAAGGTACATGCCCTTGACCGGAATCGAACCCGCAGGCTGATGCTCTACCCACTAAACCAAACTGGTTTCGGCTATTATAAAAAATTTTAAACGTACAGCAAAGTTGGAAGGATTGTACAGGAAGCACCCGTACACTCACCACCTAGACTCTATAACGTTTTACTGTATTTGCTTTATCATATATCCATCTCAAAATTAGTTGCAACAGTACACTTCCCTGTAAACACTTCAGCACATTAACTAGAATTCAGTATCCTGTATAATAAGAGTAATATGCAAATTGACTATACCTTCACTATACCCACAAGCCATGCCTACCAGCCATGCCCACCAGCCAATCAAGAGTTGGGGCGGGGCTGGGGCGGGGCTGGGGCGGCCCAGGCCGGGGTGGGGGGGGTGGGGGCGCGGGGGGGGGGGGCACGGGGGGCAGGCCCTGGGTCGAGGCAGCCAGTGCATGCTGGCCAGGAAGAAGGTCTGGGCTGTTGGGGCAGGGCCGAGGCCCGTGCTAGCCAGGCACGAGCTGGCTGGAGCGAAGGCCTGGGCCAGGGAGGTTTGGGGGGCAGGCGTGGCTGAGACGGAGCCAGCCATTGGCCCCATTGCAGGGCCATGGCTGGGTGTCCAAGGCCTAAAGCCTCGGCCAGGCTGGGAGTGAGTGGTCAGTAGGACATCCCCTGAGGGCTCCCAGTATGTGTGAGGGGGCAGGTTGGGCTGAGGGATCACCCATCCCCAGTGCACGAATTTCATGCACTGGGCCCCTGATTCTATATAATAAAAAGGCTAATATGCAAATCGACCGAAGTGGAAGAACAACTGGTAGCTATAACATGCACTGACCACCAGGGGGCAGACAGTCAATGCAGAAGCTGCCTCCTGGTGGTCAGTGCGCTCCCACAGCCAACCTCCTGTGGTGCCCAGCTGATTGCTGGCCAGGCCAAGGGACCCCGCCCTTTCACAAACTTGAGGCACTGGTTCTCTAGTTTGCTTATAAGTTTGTTTTTCTTTTCTGTTGAGGCAAAATATCCATATAATGAAACACCCTGTTCTTACCTGTATGATTCAGTCAGTTTCAACACATGCATATATCTGCATAACACAAGCCCTTATCAAATACATCACTGTCTTCCCCCAATTCCTGTTGCCCCTGTCCCTGCTTCCTGTCCCAACTTCCCAGAAGCAACCATTGTTCTGATTTTGGTTTTGAATGGGTTAACCTGTTCTAAAAGTTCATATGCATGGACTTATACAGTGTGTACTCATGTGCATCTGTTCTCTTTCACTCGGCATGGTGTTTTTGGGCCGCATCCACACTGTTGCTTAGATCCATAGTCTGTCCCTTTCTATTGCGTGTTAGCATTCCACAGAGTTGGGTTTGACTAGGATCGCTCTGCCAGGTGGAGAACATATGGCTCTAATTCCTCTCCGTTTCTAGCTTCCTGTCAGGCCTAGGGCTCAGAGTCCCAGGTGAGTGTGTCCCAAGGAGATAAGAGGACCTTTTCCCAGGGACCTTTTTAGAACGTAGAGTTTGTGGCATCAGTCTCCAGAAATCTGGGGAGACAGAACGATATTAGGGGCAGGATCTAGAGTGACGAAGCACTTCAAGTTCCACGTCCCAAGAAACCACTCGGTCCTGGGCAAACGGGGATGGTTGGTGCCTAGCAGGATCCTACCACTGCCCCTTTCTCACCGGACTGCACTGCTTTCCTCCTCCTGACTGACTCTCCTGAAGCCTCACCTCACTGATCTGTTCCTCCCCTGCTCTCAACTCCCCAAGGTTCCCCTTGCCTTTGCCTGGCCACCCAAATGATACACAGGTGTACTCAGACTTTGGGGTCCCACTCCAGACCACCACAATAAAGCAAGTATGACAAAGAAAGCGAGTCATGATCTTTTTGCTGGTGGAGGGTCTTGCTTTCTATTTGTAAAAACTGCAACACCTCTGAAGCACAATAAAATGAGTTTTGCCTGTACTTAGCCTATAGCACTGGTTCTCCAAGTTGCTGCACATTGAAACCACCTGGGATTTCATACCTGGTTCCTGCCCCAGACACTTTCATCGGTATGAGAGGCGACCTGGGCATTGGGATTTTTCAAAGCTCCACAGGTGATACAGAGTTTGGGAACCACTGGCCTATAGATATGATTTGCTTGGCTTACCTGGTGTTGAATATATTGCAAACATTTAAAATCCAGTGATTTCATATAAAAATTCTGAACTCCTAGCTGTCTTTGACAAAGCAGAGAGATGGTCTGAGACACTGAAGCTGCCTCCAGCGTGGTCAGCACCAGGGGCTGTGGAGCACTGGCTGCCCTCAGACGGAATGTGTGTCCCCCACTGCTCCTCAGTGTCTTAGTCCGCATTTATGTCCGTTCGCACGGGCTGCAGGCTACCGTTGGAGCTCTCGGCCAGGCGCCGTAAGCCTTCCAGGTGCAAGTCTCTGCTTACCTCCTCAGCCTCTTCAGTTTCTGTTCCAGAATGCTCGTGCCACTTCCTGCCCTCCGGCCACGTGGGCCTCACAGTTCCCTTTCACACCTGCCTTTGCCCATGCAGTTCTCCCCCAGACCTGCTGTTTGGCCCCTGCCCATCTCTCACTCCTTTCCCCTTACCCTGCAACACACACCACTTCTAACACACTGAAGCATTCCCCCCTCGGCACCTGCAGTTTCCTGGCCTGAGTAACCTCCCTTCCTCTTTCTTCCTGGCCAATGCCTACTTATCTTTCAGGCCTTGGCTTAGCTCTTACCTTCTTCAGGAAGGTTCCCTGACCCTCAGACTAGGTCAGGTGCCCTGTTAGTCACTGTACTTGCTCTTTTGCTGGACGTCTCACTTCCCCTGCTGGAAAGAGGTCGCGTGCTCTATCTGCCCTCCTCGGGTCTGGTCTAGGAGTTAATGGTGCATGAAGAACAAAACAGGCACCTGTCCCTTGCTTCACCTCTTTTCTGCTTGCGTTTCTATGATACCATTGGACTGTCCTCCTGGAACCCAAACCTCACTGAGCTCAGGCCCATCTCACATTGGGCCCACCCTGTGGCTTCCCCACCCTCAAAAGGCGCAGGTGGAACAGGCCTAGGCAGCCCCGGCAGAGTCCCCACCCACATCGTGGCTGCTGCCGGCGCTGCTGCCAGGCAGGCAGGGCTGTGCCCGGTTGGTGACTCAGCCCCGCACGGGGCGGAGCGCTTCCTCTCCATTCCCATCCATTTGTTTGGGGCTTTCTGGTGGCAGTGGCTTTGCTGCTGGTCCCTCTGGGAGGGAGCTGTGGTGGAGACGGGCCAAGATCCAGAGTATCGGTGGGCTTTTCCAGGCCCAGCCGGCCTGCCCTGAGTGGCCTTGGGCCTTTTGGCCTCTGAAACACGGAGCCAGTCATCTTTTCCTCATCTCTGCGCCTTCCGCCTGTCAACCTCGTCAGGCACGAACGGCAGCATCTGAGACGCTGCGTGTAAACCAAATAGTTGGAAAGTGAACATTTCCAACCTTTCATTTTTAGACTCACCGCTAGGAAATTTAGGAACTGCAGTGCCGAAGAAAAGAGAGTAAAACTGCCTGCAATGTGTAACAACCCCAGCGGGGGATTTAATGCACATATTTTAAGGTGTTGTGAGGCGGTTAGGATCCATGCCGGCTCGGCTGCGGTTAGCCGGGCCGGGCCGGAGGACGGGCGCCGCGGCCCTCGCGGCCTGTGAAGCTCGGAGCGGACACAGCCGGGCGTGCTGGCGGCGGGAGGAGGCACCGAGGCGCGCCGGGCGTCCTAGAGCGGCCGCCGGCGACTTCCGGCCTCCAGCCGCCGACGGGAGGGGCGCCCGCAGCGGAGGGCGCGCGTGCGCAACCGGCAGCGCTCTGGGCGCGGCGGTGGAGTTCTGTCTCGCCCGGCCCTGCCTGCGCCGCGGCTGCGAGCGGGGCTCCTGGGCTGCGCCCCCGCCGGCGTGTCGGGGCAGCATGTGAGCCCCTCTGGCCCTTGGGTTCTCGGCCGGCCTCCGGGCGTGATGATCCGCGGGCTGCCGGTGCTTGCCCCGTGGCATCTGCAGTGTCCCCATTATACAGCCAGGGAGGCCGAGACCCAGAACCGCAAAGGCGGGCTTTCCCGCCAGCGGATGCAGGCGGGCAGAGGCCTGGGCCGCGGCACCGCCCGTGGCTCCAGCGCTGCTTCTGCCGGGCCCCGCCGGCGGGGAAGGACCCCGAGAGCCGGTCTGCCTCCGTGGGCTGGTAACGTGTGGGTTCTTGATTTCCTGCAGGAAATATGTCACAGCATGAGTCCAGGTGACTTTGAGAGTACGTTCGTTAAAGCTGGGGACTGAAACAGGGAAGGGCTTAGGGGAGAAGGAGCAGCAGGAGAGAGAGAGGCAAGGCAGCTTCGGCTCTAGAAACGCCATGGGAAAGAAGCGAGCCAGCGGGCTGCTGCCCGCTCAGTGGAGTCGGAGAAAAGGAGGCCTTGGGGACAGGGTCAGGGGTAGCCCAGAATGAGCAGCCCCTGGTTGCAAATCTTGAGAGGACACTTAGGATTTTAGGAGAGCTCTGACTGAGTGGTGAGAGCTTCGGCCTGCACACAAAGGGTCCCTGGGTTCGGTTCCCTGTCTAGGACATCTTCCTGGGTTGCAGGTTCATCCCTGGCCCCAGCTGACCGGTGTGAAAGGTGTCTCTCTCACATCCATGTTTCTTTTCTCTCCCCCCTCCCAACCTCCCTCCCACTCTCTAAAAGGCAATGGAAAATCTATCTATCATCTATCTATCTCTCTATCATCTATCTATCATCTATCATCTATCTATCATCTATCATCTATCTATCATCTATCTATCATCTATCTATCATCTATCATCTATCTATCATCTATCTATCTATCATCTATCTATCATCTATCATCTGTCATCTATCTATCTATCTATCATCTATCATCTATCATCTATCATCTATCTATCATCTATCATCTATCTATCATCTATCTATCTATCATCTATCTATCATCTATCATCTGTCATCTATCTATCATCTATCATCTATCTATCATCTATCTATCATCTATCTATCATCTATCATCTATCATCTATCATCTATCTATCTATCATCTATCTATCATCTATCTATCTATCATCTATCATCTGTCTATCTATCATCTATCTATCATCTATCTATCTATCATCTATCTATCATCTATCTATCTCTCATGTAATCTAGGAGAAGGAGAGTGAAGAGCTCATGCCTGAGGAGAGTGACGGACATGCTCCACAGAGAGCCCTGGCTGGTGACCTTGGTCCTGAGGGTCTTTACTCTTGTGGACAGGAATCTTGGGTGCGGCTCCAGCAGGCTGTCCATTAGTTTCCAGATGTCCTTCAATATGTTGGTTCATTTGGTTAGCTCCACCCTTTCCTTTACCTTAGGCCTGTCGGGTTTTTGTTATTTGTTCCCCTCACTTCATCTGTCCTTGGGTTTGGCTGGCACAAATGGCACTAATTAGGAGTCTCTTATCTATCTCTCTGACCAGGCTGATTTAAGCTATTTATTCTCTCTGATCTGGGGGGAAGGTTGGGGGGGGTATAAACCATTTGCTCTCATGTGTCCTTGGTTAGGGAAGATTACATCTTGCCGTTTATACCAGCTGGCTGTAAATTGGTCAAATCGTTTAGTCTTGTTTAATGATCTTGTCTCAGCTTTCCCATACCACTTGCCAAGGAATGTTCTTAGGTTCTTACTGGCCTGCCTGACCACTACTGAGAGCTGTGTGTCAGGAGCAGGACCTACATGTCTCCCCCACCTTTATTACACCCCCAGAGGCAAGTGCTCTTCACACTTTACAGGTAACAGGAAATGGGCCTGGGGCGGTTTTCTCCGGAGTCATGATGCTGGTCAGTTGCTGGATAGAGAGGAATATAAACCCAAGTTTGACTTGACTGACAGAGCTGTTTTGGGGAGTATTAGCTAACACCGAGTGATTATAACCAAGCCCTTTCACAAAGGGCAGAGTTTGCCACTCGGAGATGATGGGGAGGGGTGTTGCAGAACTGGTGGCCCTAGTTTAGGTATGTTTGCACCCCTTCATTTACTCAAGGAGCAAGAAACAGATTTAACATATTTTTAGTAACAGCTTTATTGAGATATACCTCCTATACAGTTCCCCCCATTTAAAGTGTACAATTCAGTGGTTCTTAGTACATTCAGAGAATTGTGCAGGCATCACCACTCAGTTTTAGAACATTTTCTACACCCTCAAAGGAAACCATGCTCAATTTTTTTGGGGAGGAGGAAACAAGATGGCGGTGTAGGTAAACACTTGTACTGCTGCCTCGCACAACAATTTCAAAACTACAACTAAAAGACAAAACGGACATCATCCAGAACCACCGGAACGCTGGCCGAGTGGAAATTCTACAACTGGAAGGAAAGATTAAAGGACACTGAGACTCGGAGGAGGTGCGGAGAGCAGAGGTGCGGAGACAAAGACCTAATCGTGGAGGAAGCCAAGATGGTGGCATAAAACCATGGAAAAGCTGGCCGAGTGGAAGTTCTGCAACTAGAAAGAAAGAGAAAAGAGCACTGAGATGTGCACAAGCGCTGAAAAGCTGAGGTACGGAGGCGCGAACCGGGCTGGCGGCGGGCGACTTTGGGCACTGCTTTTTTCAACCCGAAGGGAAACGAGCTCCTGATTACTCTGAACTCCAGTTTGTGGGGAGACACTGGCAACCCAGACTCTTACAGAGAAAAGCTGGACTGTCTTTCATTGGGTCGGAAAGTGAGGGTGGATCCCTTGCAGAGGTTCTCGCAGCAATCATTGTTCATTGCCTGGGGGCACGGGACACGGACTTGGAAACGCGGGAGACTCAGAGAGGCTGACTGGCAGCCATTGCTGTTTGCCACGCCCTAGCCTAGTGACTCCTTGAGGCCCCGCCCCACACAATCTGCAAACCCGCTGGAGCTGTGCACAGCGGCATTTGCATATAAATGGTCTGCCCTATCGCAGCTTAATCTAACAAACTGCAGCTCTGGCCAGACAGCTCCAAAACCTCCAAGCCCCAGGCAAAGAGGAGGGAACTGTAGTTCTCTTGGTAGTTCCTGCTGGATCATCTCACAGTGGCTAGTCTGCACCTCATTGGAGATCCAGAAACTAGTGTGTCTAGAGGTCAGTGTGAGACGACACCAGAATTCAGCTACTCACATCCACAGTGACACATTCAAGGGGCAGACTCAGTGAGCACCAAAGCCCCACTGAAGCAAGTCCTGCCCCATAGGCATGTCTCCAGTACAGCAGTTCTTCCACTCAATCAACACAGGGAAGCCGCAAAACGCAGAGACAAAGAAACATGTCACAAATGAAAGAAATGGAGGAAATCAGACTACTGGACATAGAGTTCAGGACCACATTTATAAGGTTACTCAAGAGTCTTCTAAAAACCACCAGGAAACTTGATGAGACCTTCAAGGACCTTAATGAGAATGCCAAGAAAATGGAAAAGGACCAGTCAGAAATTAAGCATACACTGTCTGAAATAAAGGATATACAGAAATTCAACAGTAGATCAAAGGACCCCAAGAATCAAATCAAAGATCTGAAATATGAGGAGACAAAAAATACCCAACCAGAAAAAAAAAAGAATAAAAAAATATGAAGATAGTGTAAGGAGCCTCTGTCTATAGATTACCAACATCTGAATTATTGGGTTGTCAGAAGAAGAGAGAGAGCAAAATATTGAAAACCTATTAGAAGAAATATTACAGAAAACATTTCCTACCTGGTGAAAGAAATAGACCTACAAGTCCAGGAAGCTCAGACAGCCCAAAACAAGAGGAATCTAAAGAGGACCACACCATGACATAACATAATTAAAATTCCAAGAGCAAAAGACAAAGAATCTTGAAAGCAGCAAGAGAAAAACAGTTGGTTACCTACAAGGGAGTACCCGTACAACTGTCAGCTGATTTCTCAACAGAAACTATACAGGCCAGACAGGAGTGGCAAGAAATATTCCAAGTGATGAACAGCAAGAACCTACAATCAAGATTACCCAGCAAGGCTATCATTCAGAATTGAAGGTCAGATAAAGAGCTTCACAGACAAGAAAAAGCTAAAGGAGTTCATCACCGCCAAACCAATATTATATGAAATGCTGAAGGGTATTCTTTAAGAAGGGGAAGAAGAAGCAAAAGGTAAAGTTAAAAACTGTGAACAAAAAAATGACAACAAATACATACCTACCAACAAGTTAATCTAAAAAGTGAATGAAAAATCTGATGAACAAAATAAACTGGTGAATATAATAGAATCAGAGACATAGAAAGGGAGTGGACTGACAGTTCTCAGGGGGAAGAGGGTGTGAGGTATGCGGGAAGAGATTGGACAAAAATCTTACACCTATGGATAAAGATGGGGGCGAGGGAGGTAAGAACATGGGATGGGGTTGTGGATTGGGTAGAAGGGAGCTATGGGGGAGGGGAAGGAACACCTGTAATCTGGACAATAAAGACTGTATATATATATATATATATATATATATATATATATATATATATATATAAAGAAACCATGCTCATTAGCAGTAACTCCCTTTCGAATTTCCCAGCCCACCCTAGACTCCACTCACCCACTTTCTGTCTATAGATTTGCCTATTATGGACATTTCAGATAAGGCCATAGGTGGCCTTTAATGACTGAGATAATCTTTTTAAAACAAAGTCCAGGCTTTGATCTCAGAGCTTTGGCTTATAACCATAACCAGCTAGAATGGAATAGCATTGTTTTGATTTTGTTGTATTTGTTTTTACTACTGTAGAGTAAGCAATAAGTATTTCTAACATATGGTAGTAACATTGTTTCCTTTTTGAATAAATTCATTTCCATAAAATGAGTTTATACTTTAAAATTTTTATTGATTGATTTTAGCTAGAGAAAGGTTTGCTACACCTATTTATGCGGTCGTTGGTTGCTTCTTGTATGTGTCCTGATGAGGGATTAAACCCACAACCTTAGCATTTCAGGATGATGCTATAACCAGCTGAGCTGCTAGGCCGGGGCCTGAGTTGATATATTTTTTATTACTATAATTTATTTATTTATTTATTATCTTTATTGTTCAGTTTGTTAATTACATTGTTTCCCCTTTTTTATCCCCCATATCTCCCCTCCACCCTGTACCTATCCCACCCTCCACCCTCACCTCCCCCTCCCCACTGTCCTCTCCCATTGTTGCAAGATTTTTGTCCAATCTCTTGCTGTACTTCCCACATCCCTTTTCTCCCCAAGAATTGTCAGTCCATTCCCTCTCTATGTCCATGTTTCTGTTATATTCACCAGTTTATCTTGTTCATCAGCCTATCAATTCACTTGATTTTTATGTTCATTTGTTGATAGATGTGTATTTGTTGTTCATAATTTATATTTTTACCTTTTTCTTCTTCCTCTTCTTAAAGAATATCTTTCAGCATTTCATATAATATTGGTTTGGTGGTAATGAACTCCTTTAGCTTTTTCTTATCTGTGAAGCACTTTATCTGATCTTCAATTCTGAATGATAGCTTTGCTGGATAGAGTAATCTTGGTTGTAGATTCTTGCTATTCATTATTTTGAATATTTCTTGCCACTCCCGTCTGGCCTGCATCATTTCTGTTGAGAAATCTGCTGACAATCATATGGGTGCTCCCCTGTAGGTAACCAACTGTTTTTCTCTTGCTGCTTTTAATATTCTCTCTTTGTCTTTTGCTCTTAGCATTTTAATTATGATATGTCTTGGTGTGGTCCTCTTTAGATTCCTATATTTTGGGGTTCTGTGTACTTCTTGGGTTTTTAAGTCAGTTTCTTTCACCAGGTGGGGGAAGTTTTCAGTCACTATTTCTTCTAATAGGTTTTCATTAACTTGCTCTCTCTCTTTTTCTTGCACCCCAATAATTCGGATGTTGGCATGCTTGAGGTTGTCCCAGAGGCCCCTTACACTATCTTCAATTATCTGAATTCTTTTTGTTTCTTGCTTTTCCAGCCAAGTGGATTTTGCTTCTTTGTATTTCAAATATTTGACTTTGTTCTTGTGGCCCTCTGAACTGCTTTTAGGACTTTGTGTAATATTTTTTATTTCAGTCTGTGTATGCTTGGTTTCTAGTTGGTCCTTTTTCATATCCGTGAGGGTCTAGTTCATATCCTCAGAGGTCTTGTTCATTTCCTTGAGGGTCTCATTCATTTCCTTGTAAGTCTCATTCATTTCCTGGTTGGTCTTGTTTATTTCCTCATAATTCTCATTAAGTTCATCGGCCTTTTCTAGGAGCCTCTTGAAAAGCCTTATAACCATGGTTTTGAACTCTACGTCTTGTCGTCTTTTCTCCTTCATTTCTTTCACACCTGATTTCTTTCCATATCTCTGCATGGTGGCTGCTTTACGTGGTAGATGTCCTCAAAGGGACAGTGGCTCAGCCTCCCCAGTTACCTGAGGTGGGTACTCTTACTGCAATCCTTTATGGGTTGTATTCAGTATTTTTTAATTTAAACCCAGCTTGTTGTTGTTAGCCCTAGGAAGGTTTGACCTCCAGGCCAATTGGCTGTGAAGGGAGACTGTGTTCAGGTTGGATGGGCGGAGTCTCTGAGCTGCGCAGGCAGCCTCAGTGTCAGCTATGTCCTATGCGGCGCTCGTGCGCGGGTCTCTGTTGGATGGGGATGGCTGCAGACACCTCCAAGAGAAAGCCGCTAGTCTCTTCCCCTTGCCAGACAATTCTGCCTCTCCCCAAATGTGTCTGCACACCCAAAGTCTAGCCCAGGGTTGTAAAATAGATGGTTTCCGGGACCAGGAGACAAGTTTCCAGGGGGCAAGTCGCGGGTTTGTGCGACACTTGCGCGCAAACTTCTTTTCCCAGCCTCCGGGTTTCTCCTCAGACTAGGAGACCTCTGCCGCGCCCCGCTTCCAGGGTGCGTCCTCCAGACCTCGGACCTCGCCTGGCACTGGGGAATCTGTGCAGTGGGACGTCTCCACGTACCCCGGATCTCGGACCTTGCCTGGTGCTGGGGAATCCGTGTAGTGGGACGTCTCCGCCCTCCCCGTTGGAGAAATCCAGCCGGGGTTGCTGCTCCAGCCACAGCCCACGCGCTTGACCAGGACGGCTCCTAACCTGTTTCCGTCTGAAAGGCTGCGCTCCCGCCGCTCCTCTGAGTCTCAGTGTCCCACCTTTACTCTTATTTGTGGAGTTTTCACTCAGCCAGCTTTCTGGCGATTCTGGGTGCTGTCTGCTCTGCTGTTATGTTGTAGTTCTTAAATCATTGTGCGGGGCAGAACAATAGGTGTTTACCTATGCCGCCATCTTGGTTCTCCAGTCCTGAGTTGATATTTTTCAGGAGTGAGATGAAGTAAATATTAGAGTGGTATACAGATAAACCTGAAGGAATGTGCATGAGGTTTGGAAAACAATAGGTTGACTTGTTCTCCAGGACCTAGTTTGGAAAGCACGCTATTCCATTTCACTCTTCCAACAACTGCTATGATGAAACACACCATTACTGGTGAATAAACAGGTGCAGCAAAGTTAAGTACAGTAACCTGTCCAGGGTAATCCAGCTAGTGACAGAACGTAGACTTAACCTCACGTCCTTCTAATTCTGAAGACCTACTTTCCAAGTCTGGAAGGAAAGAGGTTGAGGAATGGGCTAGGAAGCTTAAGAAAGGACTGTAGCCACTAGACAAAAACAATGAATTCAAACAAAATTCAAATAATTTAAACAAATATTCAAATATTTCTCTAAAACAGAAATCCTCTTTCAGTCACAGTTGGACTTTCTTCCTCAAGGACATACCAGGATCCAGGTGTTGCCTGGACATCCACGGTTTCTCTGTGTGTGTGTTTGCTTTCACACTTGTCAGTGCTGGGGAAAGTCTAATCTCTACTTCATCTTGATTGTTGTTGGCATCGCTGTCCAAGCCCACAGTGGTTCCTTAAAGTCGATGCCTCCTGCCCTGTACCAGGTGAGGGCACTGGAACCTCTGGACTGGCTGAAACTCCTAGTTCATAGGATCCCACGTTTCCTGGGGGACCTCGGGTAGCCACCCTCTCAGGACTGGCTGCTTTCATGGAGCGGGGCCACACATGGGCCAGCCTTCCTCTCTCCCATCGCAGGTCAGGGGACTTCTCCATTTCCTGTCATCAACTTCTCCAAGACCCTCTGCCTCTCCCCTCAAGCTCTTCTTATTCCACTGAAAGAGTAAGTGGAATAAGAACATTAAACTCAGATAAATAAAACTGATTCCTTTTGCTTGAGTGCAGAGAGCTTAATTTTTAAGTCTCATTTTTAAAAAAATGTAGCATGTAGAAGACAAACAAAACAACCAAATCCTGCCATCGTTTTGTGAACACTTATTAACTCAGTCTACTTCTCTCAGCCGTGCAATTCAAGTTGGACTCAGCCCCAAAGTTAAGCTCATCTGTCCTCCTTAGGAGGCAATAGGTTCTGTTCATTGTTATTCATTTTGAGTGGGAATCTCAACCTTGGCTCCAATTTAGATCTAAGAGTAGTTTTGCAATCTATAAAACAAAATAGCTAATACTGAGCCAGGTAATATTCGGAGAGCTCTGCATGCGTGATTCCACAAAACCATTTCAGCAACTCTGTGAGGAAAGCACGTTTTACAAATGAGAACACAGGCATGGAGAGGTTGAGTCACCTGGACAAGGTCCCACAGTAGACAGCAGAGGCAGATTTGAATCCACCCTTCAGAGTGTGTGCTGTGCACCATTTCCTCTGTGATTGACAGTAGTGTGCCCTATATGTTGGTGCCCTTTTGAAGCAGTTTGTAGCGAAACTGAGAACTCTGCTTCTCAAATTGGAGTCTGACCACCCGGGATCTCCCACTCAGGACACCTTTCTCCCTCCCAGCTCCTCTTCGTGAGCATTGATTCCATCGTTCTGCTTTTCCTGAGAACTGTGGTCTCCACGAAAAATGTATGACCCGGCTAACTTGGAGAGCCTATGTGACTATTACAGATGCTGGGAAAGCTGGCTCATTGTTACTTTGAAAGGCCGTGGGGAGTCCAGATTTAGGCATCATTTCCTTAAGCATCACTTTTACAACATCACTGTTCCTCCCGGTTCTGTCCGGGAACGCTTCAGTAGTTACCTACACACACGAATAAGTATTTGGATAGTCCAGGAGCAGAGGGCGTCACTGTAGTCTGCTTGACAGTCTTCTCCAGGAACATTCCTGGGCCTGGCCTGCCTGCCTGGAAAGTGGGACTGGAGGTCTAGTGTCTGCACGATTCTTTGTGCATCGCATGCACCTAGCCATGACACTGTGAATGATTCTTCTCTATCCTAACCATTCATATGATGTTTACTCAGCTTCTTTTACTCTTTCCAACCTAGCCCTTGAGGAACTATATATACTGGAGCCCTGGTGCACAAATTCATGCACAGGTGGGGTCCTTTGGCCTGGCCAGCCTGGGTTGGGGAGGGGGAGAAGGGGAAGGACTGTGGGAGGTTGGTTAGGCAGGGGAGGTTGGTTGTGAGAATCACTGATCACCAGGGGGCAGCTCCTGTGCTGACCAGTGTTCACCAGTGTGTCATGGTTGCTTAGGCTTTTATATAGAGATTTTTTTTTAAAGAAATTCTCACCTGAGGATATTTTTCCATTGATTTTTCAGAGAATGGAAGGGAGGGAGGGCATGAGAGAGGGGGGGAGAGAGAGAGAGAGAGAGAGAGAGAGAGAGAGAGAGAGAGAGACATTAATGTGAGAGAGTCACGTCAACCAGTTGCCTCCCGTGTGTGCTCTAAGGAGGTCAGGGAGCAAACCTCCAACCCAGGTGCACACCCTTAACCAGGAATCAAACCCGAGACCCGTTGGTCCTTGGTCCGATGCTCTGACCACAGAGCCAGACAGGCCAGGGTGAGGAGCAATATCTTTTTATGTTCCTTTACCAACCATCAGTTGGACACAGGAGTGTCCTTAAAACCCCATTCCTGGGCAATTTTGAGGTCATTTTTGCTCTATAAAGGGGTGGGTTGATTTAGTCAAGCTGGAAGGAGGCCAGCCACATGCCCGTTTTGTTTAGAGCTGCTCTTTTTGCTGTGGCGTCTGCAAGGCTGTTTCTTTTTACCACCTCTGAGTACTCTCTCCAGCGCCCCTACTGTGTGCCACCTTTTGTGATGGTCTCTAATATTAATCTTAGGATCGAGGCTCCACATTTTATCTTCTTATTTCCAGCAGTTAGCAATCCCCATTCCTGCCAAATGGTCCCATGGGTATGGACTATAGGGTATGGGATATAGGGTGTGCATGTTTAAAATCAGTATGTACAGTCAGGGTTTTGTTTTCGCCTAATTCCAGGGCTCAGGTCCATGATGTGAGTTCAGCTTTTTGAGAAGTCCCACAGGGAAGAGCTCCTGCTTCAGTGGTGCTGAGTGAGGACACCACTGCAGTCCCTGTCCTCCTAACTCCACTGGTACCTTTCCTGACTGGGTAACAAAGTTACTCCCGTCAGTAAACTGTATTTCCTCTGAGTAGACTAACAGTTCACTCTTAAGGTCTTTCCTACTAGTATACACTTGCTCAGTTATTTCAAAGCCATTATGATCTCAAACCCTAAGGAAATTGGCAGTCAAGTAGCAGGTGTGAGGGTGTGACAACATTTTCTAGTGATATTAGGATTATCCAACAGCGTGGCCTGGCATTGAATTATTTTGTTAGCCAATTATTTCCCTTGGTTTCCAGAACGGTGACTACCTGGTTGGAGGTCCTCAGAGTCAACTGCTGTCTCATTGTTCATCTTTTTGCTTCAAATATTAGCATGAGAGTTGCAACCACTCCCCTCAGGCAGGGCAGCCACCCTTGTGCCAGTGTCAAGTTGTTTAGAAAATAGTCACAAGTCTTATAGGCTCAGCATTTGAATTAGAATTCCTAGAGCAATTCCTTGAGTCTCAGGCACAGACAATTCAAAAGGCTCTTTCAAATCTGATAAGCCAGGGCAGGAGCTTCCTGTAGTTTTGCCTCACTTAAAAAAAAAAAGTTTTTATTGATTTTAGAGTTAGAAAGGGAGAGAGAGAGAGAAACATTGATTGGCTTGTCTCCTGCACGTCCCCCTCCCCGCACTGGGGATTGAGCCTGCAACCCAGGCATGTACGTTGGTCCAGAATTGAACCGGTGACCTCTGGGTGCACGGTATGATGCCCAGCCAACCGAGCCAAACTGGCCAGGGCTTATTTAAGTTTTTCAAAAGCATCCTGCCACTCTTTGCCCCTCTCCAAGGGGGCATTCTCTCCTCCTCTCAATTTATGTTGGTTATAAATCCAAAATTAGGGATTGTCCGCAAAGGAGTCACTCACACACGTTTGTGTCTTTTCACAATGGCAGGCTTATTAGGGAGACCTCCCCAATAAGTCAGCAGGGTCACACACAGAGAAGGGAAGCTTAAGCGAAAGAAGCAAGCGGAGCGAGTGTCGGGGTGAAGTCCAAGTCCCCCGCAGTGTCTGCAGCGGGAGAGGTGGGCGCTGGTCTCAAGCACCCCGTGGCACACTCTTCGGGGTGGATTGGAAATCTGGCAGTGAAACTGGACACAAAATGGGTGTGGGCCACTTGTCACTACTTGAGCCAAATTAAACAGAGACCGGCATGGTCATATTTGAGCGTTTAGTTCAATAATGCTGGCAGTATGGAAAGAGAATCGGGTCATCCCGCAAATTCTGCTCTAACCTCCCCTAGCAGCCGACTGATTACACACAGAGTTAAAAGGCCACATGCACAGGGGAAGGCGCAGGCCAAGGGCTGCAAGGTCCCTGGTCTGTCTGTCTCCTTTCAGGATCTTGAAGACTGAAAACAAGGTAGTTAATTTTCTATGACGTTAACAGCTCCGCCTGTTCTGGGACTGGAAAATGGTCAGCGTTCCTGAAGCAAACTCCTGGAGGGGCGGTCAGGGTCCAGGCACAGCAACCACACCAAAACATGGCCTGTTCTTGGTTTGTTCTCAAAATGTGCTTTCTTTTCTGAGCAATGGACCCACCCAGGCTCAGAGGCATCTGTTGTCTTTTGACAGCCCTATTTTTCTCCTTGCAACATGTCCTCCAGTTCCCCAGGGTCTGTAAGGAAACCTCTCATCTATAGTTAGTAAGGTGAATAATCAAACAACTTGGGTCCTATTCTTTTAAAAATATTTTTAAATATTTTTATTGATTTCAGAGAGGGAGGGGGAGAGAGAGAGAGAGAGAGAGAGAGCATCATCGATCAGTTGCCTCCTGCATGTCCCCTACTGGGCATGTGCCCTGACCGGGAATGGAACTATGACCTCCTGGTTCATAGGTTGACCCTCAACCACTGAGCCACACTGGCCCGGCTATGGTCCTATCCTTGTTTTTTAAAAAATATATATTAATTTTTTACAGAGAGGAAGGGAGAGGGATAGAAAGTCAGAAACATCTATCAGCTGCCTCTTGCACACCCGTTACTGAGGATGTGCCCGCAACCAAGGTACATGCCCTTGACCGGAATCGAACCCGGGACCTTTCAGTCTGCAGGCTGATGCTCTATCCACTGAGCCAAACCAGCTTCGGCAGTCCTATCCTTGTTGCATGCCCTTCTCCAATTATTCGATGCTCGAGCTTGGCTATACCATGTGTCAGCAGCCGGAGCCTGACACATGGTATAGCCAAGCTCGAGCATCGAATAATTGGAGCTCTGAGTTCTATAGCCACAGTGGGCAGGGGTTACACTCAAATCAGTGTCTAGATGGAGTCCTTATCGGGATGTCCAGATTTATGGTGTGGGGCTTCTGGGCCTTTTCTAAAGGTACTCGTGTTACACCCCATTACCTGAGTCTTGACATAGCACTCGACATAACTGTTGTGGCTGACAGTGATTCCCTACTGGGTTTTCAAAAGCGTTCAAAAAGTCCGTTCTGCTCTTGCTCTGTACAGGGACCCAGGTCCAATGGACACCTGTCGTTCTGCGACCTGGTTCCCTGGCAGAGCTGGACTTGCTATTACTGCGCTCCGCACGTAGGCTTCTTGGTCACGGGAAGGAGAAAGCCCAGGTACCTAAATTGGTTCGAATATCTGGGCCTTTTTCTGGGGTACTTGGTATCTCTTTTTTGCTGGTGGTTAAGGTCAGAAGAGCATTTCTGTTGGAAGTTTCTTTATCAGGCTGGCGATTAGAATGTCATTTACATATTGTAGAGCAGCCCCATTTTCAAGTTAGAGGTCCCTCAAGTCTTTTGCATGGGATTCCCCAAAAAGGGTTGGAGATTTTTTGAAAATTTGTGGTAAAACAGCCCAGCAATACTGGGATTTCTGATGAGTATCAGAATCTTCTCTTTCAAAGACAGTTTTCTGAGAGTCATGGTCCAAGGGAATACAAAAGAAAGCACCCTTGTGCTTGGCCGTTCCTTAGCAGCAACGTGTTACTCGGCCACGTGTCCCTGCTCCTGGCGCTCAGCACCTCCACCCTGGCAAAGCCGGCGTACTGCAAGGATTGTGCTTCTGGGGTCGGAGTTATAAAGGAAGTGAATGTCCCATGTCCCATTCAGCCCTGCCATCTGCAGGAAGGACAGTCTTGTGCTGTTGTCACTCAGTCTCAAGGGAGCAAAGCCGTGGTGCATGGCATCGTGATGGGCGTCCCAACTGCCTTTGCCATTCCTGGGCCTGATGGAGTCACCTGCCCCGTCGAAAAAAAACAAGACTTAGAGCTCCATGGCTGAACTGCCAGTGAAGAAAGCACATCCCTTGATAAAACTGGTGGTGAAGTGGGAACTTCGGGATGACAAAGACCAGTGTCTCTTCTGCTGGGAAATCCCAGTACAGCTCGACGCCTGTATGTCCGTCTGGGGATGAGAGCGTGAGTGACGGGAGGGGAGGAGAAACCAAGTCTGACCTAAATCAGTGCCGTAAGAGGAAAAGAATTTCTAAACTGCTGTTTATGCCTCTCAACCTCCAACTGCATCTCAGACCCTGTTTCTGGAGAGCTTAGAACTGCTGTCCTGGTAATATCTTCAGTGAAAGGATGGAAGGAGAGAAGAGAGCGTAGCGATTGGTTTGCCGTCAGTGTTTTTTGCTGTTGGAATAAGGAGGGTCCAGCTGAATGAGGCTGCTTAGGGATATCGAATAACCTGCCCTGGGGATAGTGGCCCTGTAGTGGAGGGCAGGTTTCTAACCACATTCCTCTAGCGGGGGTGTTCTATCTGCAAGTGCCTCATTGAGTTCAGTGCATCATTGAGTCACCAACAAGCCTGCTGACTCTTGACAGCGCCTCCAGCTCCACTGCCTCAACAGTAACGACTTGGTCTCCAGTGGTATCTGCGTTTCAGCAGAGGGGGAGGTGGTCTGCGACAGAAACTCAACTCTGGGTGGCTGGTTCTCCGTGGTTATCTCATTTCTCCTTTTCTGTCTTAGGTGGTTTTCATTAAATTCAACACTTGATTAGAAAGAAAGAAGAAGGAAGGAAGGAAGGAAGGAAGGAAGGAAGGAAGGAAGGAAGGAAGGAAGGAAGGAAGGAAGAAGAAAGAGAGAAAGAAAAGAGGAAGAAAGGAAGAAGAAGGGGAAGGGGAAGAGGAAAGGAAAGGAAAGGAAAGAAACATCCTTTAAATCTAGAATTTGTACTATTTGCTAGATCCTGGGAGGCTGGCCAACAGGCAGAAGTTAGGAACAGCAGTGTGTACATCCTGTACTACTTCGTTCATGGCCACTGAGCCTGTACAGTCTAGAGTCTCCCTTCCCCAGACTCTCAGTGGGAAGGATGGGCATGCTCCAGGTAGCTGACAAGGCTACCCAGTTTGAGACATGCTTTGAGGATGGGCGCCATCCTCAGGTTTCAAGGGGTATTTTCTAACCCCAGACCAGCGGTCTGCTTGTTTGAGTCGCACTTTGTCCTTCTGATTGACTTTTCCTTGTGCCTGAACAGCCAGGTTAACCTGCTCAAGAATTCCTGTGGGTACAAGTTCCTGGCCTTTCAGGGCCTGGTGGAGGATGGCCATGGCATTTATTCCTTTATCCTTGGGATCGGTTCTTCAACTTTATTTAAATATATAGCAGCCCCCAACTTACTTAGTAGGTCCCTTCCTAAGAGGGGAACCAGACACTCAGGTACATAGAGGAAAAAGTGTGGCAGCTGTTTTTACCCTTTTTCACATGTCAGAGGCCCAAAGAATTTCTTTGTCTCTGGCTTTCTTGACATCCCTTTAATAATACATTCCCTCTTGGAGTGGGGGCCCTTCGGGTGGAAGGAACACAGTACGTAGCAGAAACTCTATTTTCTTTCCTTCTATATTCAGAGTAACCTGAAGATCCTCATGGGAGATCGAAATGTTATTTTTGGAACCAAAAGGGGAATCCCCATTCGGCCTCATCAGGCCTCATCTTCTGTCTTGGTAACTGCAAGGAATTAGAAGGTTCCCTTTCGTTCCTGCTCTTGGATGATTGTGGTACTTTCTCTGCCAGCATCCTTCTTGTCTGCAATATGCACACTGGCTAGGCTCCAGCTTTGCTGGATGCCTTTGATTGGCACACGGTGGGGACTAGGTTACTCACCCAAGGTGGTCCTGCGCCTTTCATCCCCAGGTTACCCGAAGTCTGGAGGGCAACAATCACGAAAGAGGTTGCTTTCTCACCTTTTCTTCTTCCTTTCTTCTGTTGCATCCTTATTGTTGAAAACCCTAAAGGCCACCTCTACCAATTAGGAGGTGGGGATAGTAGGTCTTAGTGCTATCTTAAAAAAAAAATTAAAAATATATATCTTTATTGATTCAGAGAGGAAGGAAGAGGTAGAGAGAGACAGAAACATCAATGATGAGAGAGAATCATTGATCGGCTGCCTCCTACACCCCACCCCCCAACTGGGGATCGAGCTCTTGACCAGAATCAAACCTGGGACCCTTCAGTCCGCAGGCCGATGCTCTATCCACTGAGCCAAACTGGCTAGAGTTTTTAAATGTTTTTAAAATTGATTTTTTTAGAGAAAGAGAAAGGGAGATAGAGAAACATCCACATGAGAGAAAATATCAATCAGTTGCCTCCTGCATGTGTCCCGACCCACAACTCTTTGGTGAACGGGATGATGCTCCAACCAGCGGAGCCACCGGCCACGGCTCGCTGCTCTTCTGCACTGTGCCATGGCTATCCAGAGCACTCGGGCACATGCAGTGATAATCAGGACAGCTTCAGTCCCTGGGTCCTCAGGGCCTAGGTGGTGTCTGGTCTTAAGCATCCTTTCCCTCTTTCTGAGAAGGCTCTTGTTGAAAGTTTCTAATTTTGCCCCAATTTGCAGGGCACCAGAAGTGGTGGCCTTCGTCCATCCTCTGGAGCACCAGTCTCCTGTAATGCTCCAGGCAGGCCCTGTCTATTTGGTCACTGGGCTCTCAGTGAGGATCAGGATTGGAAACTAACTGGCTCATCTGCCGGCCACCAGACCTGGCTGTTAGGCGACTGGTATGTTGTTTACCAGCCTCTTCCTTGGATTTAACAGCATGGAAATTTCTCCCTGAGCAGTGAGGAAAGCGGCAAGGAGGGACTGAATATCTCCCCAAGTGGGATTATGGATCACGAACACACCACTAGTCAAGTTAATAAACCCATCCGGAGGAGCCCGAAGCCCCTTAGTATTGTCCTTGCAATTATACAGATCTGATATTGAGAAAGGAACGGCACATGACTCTTCCCCTTTCTCCGTCTGGACCCCCGAGCGCCAATGAGGCCTCTGCGTGAAACTAGGACCTTGATGGGTACTGAGCCCAGGTAGAGGGAATACAAGGTGGGACCCAGATTCGGGGACCAAAAGAATTGGGAGGCTGGCAGCTGGGAGGGGAAGCCGAAGGAAGCTTAGAAGGAATAAGCCTCCCAGGAGGGATGGCAGGGTCCCCCAGTTTTGGGCACCTAAGGGCAAGAAATCAAATCTTCTGAGGGGCCTTAAGGACTGGCAGGGTCTCGGTTGATGGCTCAATTTCGAATCCTTGGGTCCTCTTTAATTTACGTTTCTTTTGTAAACTGGGATTTTGATGTAATGCCATAAAATCTTGAAAGTATAGGATTACAACCATTTTTACTCCCTTTTGCAGAATAGTTCCAACTGTAATGCTGCATTATAATTTGAAGACCCATTTTCAGGCCAATAATTCTGACCCCCTAAAACATAAGAAAATGCACTGTTTCTTTGTTAAAGGGCCATGTTCTAAAGTGTCCAGTGTTTCCAGATGCATTCCAATGGATCGAACTGGAGGCATTTCCAACCTCTCAGACAATTTGGCACCGAGGGGCCCGCTAAGACCTGCTCTGACTGAGCTCACCTCCGTGGGTCCGGTATTCCATGAGCCGGGGAACGCTGTTCTCATTCCAGTAAGAGGTCTTCAAACTAGAAGCCTCCCAGCTCACGAGGAGGCCAGTCACAGGATCCCAGGATGACCACCAGCAAGTACTGAGCCAGACAACGGCCCAGGGGTGTCTCAGGTCTGGACCTTCAATCCCCCTGAAAACCCGCCCCCCCCAAATGCCTCAGTTGGTATACCCACAAGAGTTTTTCCCTGAAAGTCCCTGAACCTACCTGCTCTCCAGAAGTGAAATGATCCTTCCAACAACCCTATGCCCCAAACAGGAATAGAAATGCCAATTAGAGCGACCACAGGGGCTGGCCTCCCCGCCTTCCTTCTGAAGCGTTGAACGAAATAGGTTTAGGTGGCGACTCGGCTGTGGAGCTGGGCCAGGCAGCAGCACAGCGGTCAGCACGGTCAGCACCGGGCGGGAGGCCCCTAGAGCAGAGCCTCCAGCCATGGAGACGCAGCCCCGCAGGAGCTGCTGCTGGCTGCTCCACAGACGTCCCCACCAGGCCCAGAGGGAGTCCTCTGAGGAGAGTCCCATCTGAGTCACCTGATTTGTCATCAAACTCAAGGGGCTCGCTGCTTGGGGTGCTCTAATCCAGAACAAGGCGAGGTTGTCATTGGGTAGTTTTATTTACTTACAACTAAAGGAAACGGGGTTCGATTTTTCTATTTCTGAAGCTCTGTCTCCCCAAGGAGGCTTAGCCATTGCTTGCATACACCGATTGGTTAATTAATGTTGACTTCTTGTGCCACATTTTACCATGTAGCGAGAACAGCGTTCAGTAAGAAGCACCCAGACCTGGAGATTGTTGTCCTGTGTAACCGTTCTGGGGATTAGGGCCTGGACATTGGAGGACATTGGCGGAAGGGCCATTATTCTGCCTACCACTGTTATGCAATGTCATCTACACGCATAAACATTCATAGAAAAATAGACCACTTACATAATGTTATTAAACAAAATACCCTTATAATCACCCTCATTGCCAGAGTCTCAGGAAAACCCCTTCCCTTTGATCACGTTTTCTGTCTGCATTTGCCCGAAATATGTTTTGTCCATCTATTTATTTGAAACATTTTTGTCACTTTATCTTATGTGTGCTTCCTATAAATTTTTTATAACTAGATGTCAAAAGCAATTTACTCTGACAGGTTGTGTCTAATAATAGGTTAATTCAGGCTGTTCCTATTTATTGCAATAACCAATATACTTTTCCACCTTATTTTACATTTACCATTTATTTTTTATTAATGTTTTCCTGATTACTTAAAAAAAATTTTTTTTGTGGGCTTGGTCAAGTTTCTACTTTCTACCCCGCCTCCACCACCCTTGTTAATTTGCTAATGTTTATCTTATCTTTCCTAACAATCATAATTATTCTAAAATTGTTGTAACAGTGCATGGTAATAATTCTACTTCTTCACAAAAATGTTTTGTTTGCCTACTCCACCACAACCTCCTGAAAGGTGATATTTTTATACTGCTTTTAACTTTCCCACTCTCTTCACTCCTGGAGTTTTACTAAGATAGCTTAAAATTATTGGTGCTAGTCTATTACCCTATTTCCCCGAAAATAAGACACTGTCTTACATTAATTTTTGCTCCCAAAGATGTAGTAGATCTTATTTTCAGGGGGATGCCTCATATTACAGCGAGTAGGTCTTATTTTCGGGGGATGTCTTACTTTTGGGTAAACAGGGTATTGTTAAAGTTAATCACTCTGGCCATAGCTGGTTTGGCTCAGTGGATAGAGCATCAGCCTACAGCTAAAGAGTCCTGGGTTCGATTCCAGTCAAGGGCACATGCCTGAATTGAGGGCTCGATCCCCAGTGGGGGGCCTGCATCAGGCAGCCGATCAGTGATTCTCTCTCATCATTGATGTTTCCATCTTTCTCTCCCTCTCCCTTCCTCTCTGAAATCAATAAAAATATGTTTAAAATTTTTTTCAATAAAGTTAATCACTTTATAAGAGTCCTTAACATTTAAAGCACAAATTTCCTGTCTATGTTCTACCATTTAAACCAAGCTTTCAGTCACTACTGGGAATTTCTTGAGCACTTCCCTCAGCAAGAGCATGCACGTGATACCTGAGCTGAATCTTGTGGGCCAGATGTCTTTCTGCTGCCCCGGTTGGGAAGTGACGTGATGGCTGTTCTTGTCTCTCAGCTGTCTGTGTTGTGCTGTCTTCTAGCTTACAGTATTGCAGATGGGTGGTCTTAAACTCATCTGACTCTGGTTCCTAGTCTTTCTCTGGAAGCTTGTAAGTTTTTTTCTATTTCTGAAGTTCAGGAATTTCATCAGGGTATGTCTAGATGCTTATCTTTATTCATGTGAGTCCTTTTAATCTTCACATTCAAAATTTCCTCTCCAGCTGATCCTTTTCTCTTCTTTTGGGACTTCTATTATTTGCATGTTAAGTCTTCTGGGCTGTCCTTCAAACATACATTTCATGGCATGATTTCCTTCCCCTTATTTTGGGAAATATTTTTGATGTGCTGTAAGATTTCTTCTAGTATCTTTGAGTCTCTTATTAGTGCCAAGTTTGTCTATTCTAAAAATAAATTCCAGCATTGAGGAAGTAACCACAGGGTTTGCAAGCCACCTGGCCCACAGAATTGGCCTGTAGTTAAGACTCCATCTGTCATCTGACTTACATAAGCCTCTACTTTGGCAAACCAAGAGGCATTTTGGGCCCCGGGAATAGGTGTCAATAGAGTCAATGTTTAATAATCACGGAGAGTCTGGGTATTTCCCTTCCCCCAATGCACAGATATCCTAGAAAATGGCTACAGGTATTTTGGGGGAAGGCTTGGAAGAAGATTTAAGATGAGCACTTGCAGCAATGGTGCGAGGTCCTTCCTCACAGAGACTCAGCATCACCTTCATTGAAGAGGCTCCAGGTCTCTGATTGATGTTGGTCTGGGAAGCCGTGAGAGGCTGTGACTCTCCACTGTTGCAACTCAAATCGGGCTTTTGGTGACCAGACCTAGGGCTTCTACTTGTGTAGATCCAGCAGGAGAGAGACACTTCCAGAATGGCGAAGTAAGAACCTCCAAAAATTCACTCCTCCATAAAAACAAGAACTCTATGTTTTGTTTTGTTTTTACAAAAAAAAAAAAAAAAAAAAAAAAAGGTCAAAGTCAACTTTATCAGTACTCTGGAAACTAAACAAAAACTAGCTATATATTAGGAGTATTTATCCAGGAAAAATAGCTGAATCCTAGTGAAAATGTGAACTTTGGTGAATTCTAACTTGCCCTAGTCCCATTCTCCTCTCCCCATGTCCACAGATACCTTGAGAACTAACAGCCATACAACTAAAGGAGCTGTGAAACAAGAGCCTAGCAGCCACTGGGGGGAGAAAAACAAGGCTGAAGCTCTGCAAGAGCCCCACCCCCAAAGAAGTATCCCCATTTGGCTGGTCTGATAGCTCTCCAAAAAGCTCTTATTCTCAGGGTTTATCTTTATTTGACACAACTCAGAGCTCTCCCTGTGCTAACCGCCATATCCCTAGGGAGATGTTGAAAAATCCCTAGTTGGGAAGCAATTGTGTAGTATTATAGCTGCCTAGGTGGGGGTGACAAAAGGATGACAAAAAATAATCTTAAAAGGAAAAAGTAGGGAATGAGATGCCATAGAGGGCCTTGACAAGCTCTGACACATTTCTGGGAATTCCTAGGTCACCAGGAATATGTGCTAACCGCCAAATCCCTAGGGATATGTTGAAGGCCTGTTTGTAGGAAAGACCTGAGAAGACCCTAAGCTCTCACCTCTAGCTGACCTTGAGGCTCTGTGTAAACAGGAAGTGAGGTGAAGGTAGTGTACACACACATACACACAGCCCCCAGGGAAAGGCTAGAAAATTTACTGGTTGAAGGCATTTAAGGAAATTTTTGCCCAATCATTAGTTGACTACTAAGCAAGCTTAATTGAATACAGACTTCAGTGGCTCCACAACCAAGAATATAGTCCTTACAGAATTAGTCTAGGAAAGTCACTAAACAAATAGCAACAGCAACAATAAAAACTGGGGAGGGGTCAAATCTGATTTTCAGAGTTGCCACAAATAATATTTAAGATATAAGTTTAAACAACAACAAGAAATTATGAGCCACACAAAAAAACAGGAAAGTATGGCTCATATAAAGGATAAAAAGAGTAAAAAAAAACTGTCCCTAGGGAAGCCTTTAAATCAGCTATTATAAATATTTTTAAAGAACTAAGGAAAACCATGCCTAAAGAATTAATAGAAAGTATCTCCCCAGTAGGGAACATGCAAGAGGCAGTGACAGATGTTTCTATCTCATTGATGTTTCTATCTCTTTCTCCATCTTTCTTCACTTCTCTTTGAAAAATATATATATTCTTTTTTAAAAAATTGAAAGTATGAGAATGATGTCTCATCAAATAAAGAATATTAATAGGCAAATAGAAATGTTATATTTACATAAAGTAACATGTTTATGTATTTAATATTATTTTATATATTGAAATATGAAATTTTTATATTTTAAAATAATATATTTTAATATAAGTATATTTAATGTTATTTTAAAAATATATAATATCATATAGAGATACACATGTCATATATATATATATATATGCATAAATATATATATTCCCCAAAATATATGCACACTTTAACAGGTGATAGTTCAGTTTTGAAAATAAGATGTATTTTAATAAACACTGTGTTTATAATTATTTGGGACATCTTATACACCAAATAGAAATTCTGGAGTTAAACAATACAAAAGTATAATAACTAAAATGATGGATTCAATAAAGGGTCTCAATAACAGATTTTACCTGGCAGAAGAAAAAAATCAGTGAATTTGAAAACAGGTTCATTGAGATAATGTTGACAGAGGAACAGAAATGAAAAGAATGAAGAAAAATGAATTATGCCCCAGAGACCTGAGGGACACCCCCAAGTGTACTAATATACACATAACAAGAGTCCCAGAAGGAGAGAAGAGAAAGGAGAAGAAAGAATATTTGAATAAATAATGCACAAAAGGTTTCTAAATTTAATTTTTAAAAATTATATATCCAAGAAGCTCAAAGTAGGCTGAACTTAAAGAGATTCACATCTAGACACATCTTTGTCTTTGCCAAAAGACAAAGAATAGTAAAGCTGCAAGAGAAAAAGCAAATCATGTATACGAGAGCCTTCAGAGTAACACCTAACTGCTTATCTGAAACTTGGAGGCCAGAATGCAATGGGCTAACATATTCAAAATATTGGAAAAATGAAACTGTTATATACAATTATTTAAATTCTGTTTTGTCTGATCCATCAGAAGGACATAATTATAAACATTTATGTATCTAACAGTAGAGCCCCAAAATGCATGAAATAAAAACTGACAGAATTTAAGAAAGAAACAGACAATTCATCAATAATATTTGGAGAATTCAATACTTTCAATTATGGATGGAATAACCAGACAGGAGATCAAGAAGAAAGTAGATCAAGCAGTACTAGAGTAGGTTGCCCATCTATTTCATATGTAGGAGACTGTGATCAATTACCCATTGGCAAACACCTCTGCAAGCCAAGAAATCAGAGGGCCTGGCAGTCCTCGTTACCCTTTGCAATGGATGTGTTCCCCTGTCTGGATCCCATCTCACCCACTGTGACCAGGGAGCCCCTATCTGTGTGGAATCCTCTACAAACATACTTGGCCTACAAAGTAGAGTAACCAGAGAGCTTGTAAAGGACAGAGGTGCTCCATTCAGTGCCTCAGCAAAGGAAGTGTCTTTTGGGTCCTCTCACTGAATATAGTTGACAGGCTGTAAAGATAAATCCAGTCTCTCACACTAAGCCTTTGGATTTCCTTTTCCACGTGATGCCAGGAAAACTGGCACCCCTACTTCACTAACTATAGATGACCATCAAGCCTAAAACTTCAGTCAACTAACCAAGTAACTTCTTAGAGTCAACTTCAGGTGCATGAGCTAGCCCATTAAATCGGAAATGTCTAGTAAATGCACTCATATCAATGAATTTGGCCCTATCTGGTGTTGTAGTCCATCCTCATTAGTCTAATGTCCTTAGAATCAATTTTCACACTCTCCCCAGGTTTTGTCCAATATCTTAGCAACATATTGCAATTCTTTTGGTGGGTAAGCTATTTCTTCCAGGATTGGAGTGCATACCTGTCCCCCTGGAATATGCTGAGCTTTGACCCTAAAGACCTAGTGGCAACAGAATAGTTGTGAATTTTTAATGGGATGGGCATCTGCTTTCAAGCCCATGGTGAGGGCATCACAGGGTTTTGAGATAGAGGAAAGCTAGTCTCTTCAGACATAGGAGGGCAAGCTACCTCAATTGGCAAGGAAGGCTCAGGATGACTTGGGAGTTCAATATCTTTCACTTCATCTGGGTGTAACTAGATGCACATTCCAAATTTCTGGATCCCTTCTTTCCAGAAGGTCCCTGACAAGTTCTGATAGGACTGAATTCACTTGTCATCATAAATCAGCAACCTATAGAAGACAATTTTGCGTTTGACTTTTAACAATAGTCTAAGTGAGAGACTGTTTTAGAACTGTGATGGAAGCATCCTGGGTCTCAGATTGTGACTTGTGTAGGAGTTAGTAGACTCGAGTTTGTCATATTCTCTCTGTAATCACTCAAGCGCGCTGAAAAGAATCCATCCTATGACACAGTCCTTAGTCATTGCTACGGTCAAGCAGTCAAGGGCAGCAGCCGTTTGGGTTCCAAGGAAGGTGCTTCAACTGGCACTGCCTCACCATCAGCCATAGGTGACAGCTTGACTAACTGTGGTGCCACTGCCTGCTGTGGAGGATTAGCAGCTCATTTCCCATCGGGAGGGCTCAGTACTGTGCTCCAGCCCAAGGGTGAGACCAAATCAGCTGCATAAATCCCATCTTGGTGTGTGTCTCCTGGGACTACCTGTACCAATATTACATCAGTCAAGGTCCAATATGAGGAGAAAGAAGCTGAAATGGGAAAGTTTAACATAAATAATTATTAATAAGGGGTTAAATAACAGGGGATGGGCTAATGAGAGCTAAAGGCAATTCTAAAGAATGCAGACGTAGTAGACTACTAGCCCTAGGGCCGAGAGAGATTGCCCCAGGATGAGCCCTCTCCGGCGAGGACTGGTTCCAGGCTTCATTTGAAAGGGCAGCAAAAGTCACTGACTGCCTCACCAACGGGACTTCCTGTGAATCGGCCTTCTGGGGTATCAGGTGAAGCTGCTAATCCCTGAGCTCTGCTGGAACCAAGACAGCAGGAGGTGTACTCTGCCCAAGATTAGTGCTGGAGAGAGACCGGCCAGCCATCAAGCACTGTAGAAACTCACGCCAACACAGGAGGCAAGTGCTAGAGCATGCGTACTCAGCGAGGCCCAGGACAGAGAATGCGAACGCGCACCAATGCAGGAACCAAGCGTTGTCAGCATCAGAGAAAGTGTACTCTGTAAGAGCACCGTGATGGAGACAACCAGACTGCTGCCAAAGTCCGGTGCTGGAGAAGGCTTGTTCTGCAGGAGCTCAGTGCTGGAGGAAGCTGCAGGCGGGTCAAGACAGGTGAGCAAATGTGCAAAAGGAGGAGTCCAGCGTCCCCAGGAGTCTACTCATTGCACAGGCAGCCCGTGTTCTGGAGTCTGTGGTGTTCACATGGAGTAGGAGGTTGTGCAAGGTGGGTGCAAGCTTGGGCTGTGAGCTCCCCAAAGGATTCCTTACTCTGGACACACATCTAAGGCAGAGGACCACCAGATGTGCCCACATACATGTGCCCTTGCAAAACTGCGGTAAGAAAAAGAAAAAAAATCTAAAGACCCGAACCTGAAAGAGCATCCCTTTCCTCTGTCAGTGTCCCTTCAGCGCCCTCTACTGACAAAGCTCAACCTCATGCTCAGTGCAAGGAGAAATGCAGAAATACTAGCAGTTCAGCCCATTATCTCAGAGCAGATACTGGAGGGTGAATTTGGAGCTGAGAGGCAATAAGTGGAAAACTGACAGAATCCACACTGCTCTCTGACACACAGATTGGGGACCGATATGGTGGCAGGCTGAAGTGACACCCCCAGAACTTCCTTCTCCCTACAAAAGCAGCAAACCAGTAGAAAACACCCCACTCCAGGGAGAAGCACAGACTTATGCTGCCTTCAAGGAACCTACAAATGCAGGAGTCATGAGACCTAGTCACATGTCCTTTTTTTTCTTTTTAACCCTCGCCTGAGGATGTTTTTATTATTATTTTTTCTTTTTGTAAGAGAGAGACAGAGAGAGAGAGAGGTGGAGAAACATTGATGTGAGAGAGAAATATCATCCATCAGTTGCTTTCCTTATGCACCCTTACTGGGGATAGAACTGCACCCTTGGTATGTGCCCTGATTGGAAATCGAACCCACAACCTTTTGGCGAATGGAATGACGCTCCAACCAGCTGAGCCACTCGTCCAGGGCTCACCTATCTATTTAACCCACTAGTTCGGCCTGCGCAGAAATCAGGTGGAGAATGACTGGACAATCCTGAACTCAGTCAGGTGCTGATTCCAGCCGCAACTGTTGTCCCAGATTTGGTGCCTTCCCCTGATGCGCGTATGCACGAAGCAGTCGAGCTGGCTTTTCATTCACACCAATGCTCGGGGCCAGAGCGGTCTCCTTTCAGCTGGCATTAACATCCCTCCAGGTGTCACACTGGCCCACTAAACTGACAACGTATGGGGCCTGATGAGCAGGAAGTAAAAAGCACTTTGCCCTGGATGGTGTTCAGTGGTTAGAGTGTCAGCCCTCCCACTGAAGGATTATGGGTTGGATTCTGGGTCAAGGAATCATACCTCTGTTGCGGGTTCACTCCCCACCCCAGATCAGGGTGCATGTGAGAGGCAACTGGTTGACATTGATTTCTCTCTCTCTCTCCTCTCCTCTTCCTCCCTCCCTCCCTTCCACTCTCTCTAAAAAGCAATGGAAAAAAGTATCCTCAGGTGAGGATTAACAAGTGCTTTAACTGCCTTCATAAGACATTTACCAACTAGAGAGTGGGAGCTAACCCCCAGAAAAGAGTCAGGAGTCACCCTTCAGAGAAGTTTCTGGGGACTCTGTGATCTAGTCTGTACAGATTTCTCCTCCAAGGTGAAAGACAAGTTGTAGCTCATACAACCTACTCCCCTGAAAAGAGGTACAGTGCTGCGAGGCAGCATATCTCATGAACAGAATCACCTGTGAGGTGCCAGGCTTGAGAGGGGACCAGAGCAAGAGCAGGCTCTGCAGCGAGCTCAGGCTGCAGGCCACGCTGCCCTGCCCCTCGGTACTGTGAGCCAGGAGAGCCAGTGATACTCAGAATGCCCGTGGCAATAGGACGCCATAAGGAGCCCCTAGCAAGCACCACCGGCAGAATCGGGGCACAGACTCAGTTTTGATAAATGTAGGCCCTTTTTCTACGACCATCTACCTTTGAGAAACAGCTCTGGCTTGCTATTGGGACTTGGTAGGGACTGAACACCTAATGCAGTGGTTGGCAAACTCATTAGTCAAGAGAGCTAATCTATCATCATCTATATATATACTAGAGGCCTAGTGCATGAAATTTGTGCACGGGGGCGGGGGTGTGCCTCCACCCAGCCTGCACCTTCTCCAATCTGGGACCCACCCCCCCGATCCCAGTGGGATCGGGCCTAAATAGGCAGTCGAACATCCCTCTCACAATCCAGGACTGTTGGCTCCCAACTGCCCACCTGCCTGCCTTCCTGATTGCCCCTAAGTGCTTCTGCCTGCCAACCTAATCACCCCCTAACCACTCCCCTGCCAACCTGATGCCTAACTGCTCCCCTGCCAGTCAGTTTGCTCCCAACTTCCCTCCTTTGCTAGCCTGGTCACCCCTAACTGCCCTCTCCTACAGGCTTGATTACCCCCAACTGCCCTCCCTTGCAGGCCTGGTCCCTCCCAACTGCCCTCCCCTGTAGAGCTGGTTCCCCCAACTGCTCTCCCCTGCAAGCCTGGGTCCCCCCCAACTGCCCTTCCCTGCAGGCCCAGCCACCCCCAACTTCCCTTCCTCTACTAGCCTGGTCACCCCCAACTGCCCTCCTCTGCAGGCCTGGTTCCTCCCAACTGCCTTCCCTGCTGGCCATCTTGTGGTGGCCATCTTGGGTTCACATGGGGGCAGGATCTTTGACCACATAGGGGCAGCCATCTTGTGTGTTGGAGTGATGGTCAATCTGCATGTTACTCTTTTATTAGATAGGATAGAGGCTTGGTGCATGGGTGGGGGCCAGCTGGGTTGCCCTGAAGGGTTTCCAGATCAGGGTGGGGCTTCTCTTGGGGTGTGGGGCAGCCTGGGCGAGGGGCCTGTAGTGGTTTGCAGGCCGGCCACACCCCCCAGTGACCCAAGTGGAGGCCCTGGTATCTGGGATTTATTTATCTTCTACAATTGAAACTTTGTAGCCTTAAGCAGAGCCAAGCCTTCTGCTAGCTCAGTGGCAGCATCCATTTCTTTTAGAATTTATTTACCTTCTACAATTGAAACTTTGCCTTGGCTCAGCCATCTTACATTATTGTACATCAGCAGTCTACTGTAGGTGGAATCAACCTCCAGTAAAAGTGCAGAAAATTCTCGCTTGTAAAGGGAGCGAGCAGCTATTAATTATTTTTGTAACAACTGACATTAAATCATTTAAGTTGGTGAATCCTGCCTTGGCACATAAAACCACCTGATGGATAATATAATGAAAAGGCACAATCGATGTCCAATAGCTTCCGTAAACAATTTGACAAATCCGACTTTTTTTCCCCACCATGTTTGGTGCCCCATCTGTCGTCACTGACACAACTTTAGAGATATCAATGCTTAGGTCACGGACTGTTTGTATAACAACCTTACATATTTCGCTTCCTGATGTATTTGTTGGCACTGATACTAACTTTATCAACTCTTCTCTCATTGTGAGACCATCAGAATATCGACCAATAACGGCCAACTGAGCATGTGATGTGACATCAGTAGTTTCATCAAGAGAGATCGAGAAACATTTACAATTACTCATGTCTCTCTTTAATTAATGTTGTACGTTTGTGTTCAGTCTCATTATTCAGTCCTTTATATTTCTTTTTTAAAAAATACATTTTATTAATTTTTTACAGAGAGGAAGGGAGAGGGATAGAAAGTCAGAAACATCGATGAGAGAGACACATCGACTGGCTGCCTCTTGCACGCCCCCTACTGGGGATGTGCCCATAGCCCAGGTACATGCCCTTGACCGAAATCAAACCCGGGACCCTTCAGTCCGCAGTCCAACACTCTATCCACTGGGCCAAACCAGTCTCGGCCCTTTCTGATATTTCTACTGAGTGGTAACTCAGATATCCTCTTAATAATTGCATCTTTATTCTGCATATTGTGAAATAGAACTGGTGCACATCTTAGGAGAGTTTCTTTAATAAATTCTCCATCACTGAGTGCTTTTCCATGCTGACCTATGGAGTGAGCAATGTTCAAACTTGCAGATGTTAAATTTGTAGAGCCTTTTATAAATTTAAAGATAGAATTTGATTGGCTCTTATAAAGGTGTAGCTGCCTGGAAATGTATTCCTTCCTTTCATCCTCACTTTCTTTCAAGAGCTGGGAATGATTAGTTTCAAAATGTCTATTTATATTCCACGTTCTGCTTACTACTGTTTCAGTACATAGAACACAAAATGATCTGCCATTTTTTTCTATAATGCCCTACATCTCGGTCCATGTCTCTTGAAAGGGTCGGCTACTGCTACTACCACTTCCTTTATTTAACCTTAGTTTTTTTTATTTTTTGGGTTCTCCATGGGGGCGGGGGGTAGTGACAGAAGATAGAAATATAGCTAGCCTGTTAGCCCTGCAAGGAATTAGGGGTTAACTAGCATAACTGACCACAAAATGGCACATGTAACTGTCTTTTAGGAAAGGGCAGGGTTAATAAGCAGAAATAGGGGTTAATAAGGATGCACAACAGTAATAATGGTGAAATAGCATCTGCACTATCCTGCAAAATGACATTCTTATGTAAATTAAGATGGCTGCCGCTATTTCTAAGCAGGAAATGGCACCCATAGCACAGGCTCTCACCTCTCTCAGCCTCCCACTCACTTATCTCAGTAATGATGGTCAATTAGAAATCCATGACACCCCAAAAGAGTAGATTGGATGATGGTTGCTGTGGTTATGTGGTTGCTGGTAATGGCGATCACAGGGCCCCAAGAGATGCATCCCCCACAGCATTCCGCTGCTCTGCTGGCAGGGAATGAGGTCAAAGATCTCATAAGGACCTAACCAGAAGTCCCAGAACTAGACCTCTGTGCCAAGTTCTGTTGTTTTGCTCTACAGACCTCTGGCACAGTGTCTACACTACACTACAGCCAATGTTTTATCCTCGGCTACTGCACCTGGCTGTTCTTGTTATTCATCACTTTGAATATTTCTTGCCACTCACGTCTGGCCTGCATAGTTTCTGTTGAGAAATCAGCTGACAATTGTATGAGTGCTCCCTTGTAAGTAACTACCTGTTTTTCTTTTGCTGCTTTTAATATTCTCTCTTTATCTTTGCTCTTGGCATTTTAATTATGATGTGTCTTGGTGTGGTCCTCTTTGGATTCCTTTTGTTTGGGGTTCTCTGCGCTTCCTGGACTTTTAAGTCTATTTCTTTTACCAAGTGGGGGAAGTTTTCGGTCATGGTTTCTTCAAATAGATTTTCACTATCTTGCTCTCTCTTTTTCTGGCACCCCTATAATTTGGATGTTGGTATACTTGAGGTTGTCCAAGAGGCTCCTTACACTATCTTCAATTATTTGGATTCTTTTTGCTTCTTGCTTTTCCAGCTGAGTGGATTTTCTTCTTTGTATTTCAAATCTTTGACTTGATTCTTGCATTCCTCTAGACTGCTTTTAGGTCTCTGTATAATATTTTTTATTTCAGTCAGTGTATGCTTAATTTCTAGTTGATCCTTTTTCATATCCTCGAGGGTCTCGTTCCTATCCTCGAGGGTCTCGTTAACTTTATCAGCCTTTTCTAGGAGCCTCTTGAAAAACCTTATAACCATGGTTTTGAACTCTATGTCCAGTCGTTTTTTCCCCTCCATTTCTTTCAAATGTAATTTGTTATCTTTTCCCTGCATTTTGGCTGCTTCCCTAAGTTGGTTGTGTAGATTTGGGTGGTAGGTGTCCTCTAGGGGACAGTGGCTCAGACTCCCCAGTTACCTGAGGTGGACACTCTTGGTGCACCCCTTTATGGGCTGCACAGTCTTGTAGTTAAGCCTAGATTGTTATTGGTTTCACTGGGAGGGGTTGACCTCCAGGCCAATTGGTTGTGAGGATCAGCTGTGTTTACGCTGGTAGAGCAGCTTTGCTCAGCTGGGATGGGGCGGAGTCTCCTGGCCGAGCAGACAGCCTTGGTTTCCAGCGCCGGATCTCTGTGCCCGAGGCTGCTCCTGAGCTCTGACCACTGCCAAACGTTCAGTTTCTCTCCAAATGAGTCTGTACACCCAAAATCTCACCCAGAACTGGAAAGCAATGCAGTCCAATGGTTTTTCTTTTCCCTCCTGAATGAGAGAACAAGCCACTTGTCCTTTCAGCTAGCTTGCACACCTCTGCCATACGCACCTCTGAAGCTCCCAAATCTCAGTGTGCTTCTTCCTTAAGGTCCAGTTTCATCTCGTATGAGTCTGGGTTACCCGAGACTCGCCCGGAGCTGGGGGGTCAGTACAGTGGGACTCCTCTGTCTCCCTCCCTGTTCTCGAAAACCAGCCGGGTATCCAGCTGTCTGCCCCTTCCACTCACACATGGCTCCACACCTCCTTCTCCACAGGTCTCAGCAACTCTGCCCTCCATGGCTCCTCTGAGTCACAGTGTCCCTTTATCTTTCCTTGTATTTGTGGAATTTCCACTCAGCCAGCTTTCTGGTGGTTCTGGATAATGTCCGTTCTGTCACTTGGTTGTAGTTTCAAAATTGTGCAGGGCAACCTTATAGGTGTTTACCTATGCCACCATCTTGGTTCTTCCAGAATCTGTGGGGGTTTTAAAAATTTAATAAGTCTTTATTGTTC
Organism: Antrozous pallidus; assembly: GCA_027563665.1. Classification (NCBI taxonomy): domain Eukaryota; kingdom Metazoa; phylum Chordata; class Mammalia; order Chiroptera; family Vespertilionidae; genus Antrozous; species Antrozous pallidus. Next base: position 113,592,122 of record CM050512.1, on the reverse strand, counting down.
AGATTATTACAATTGTTCCTCTTTTTTTCCCCATAGCTCCCCTCCACTCGGTTCCCACTCCACTGTCCTCATCCATAGGTGTATGATTTTTGTCCAGTTTCTTCCCGCACCCCCAACACCTTCCCCCCTGAGAATTGTCAGTCCACTCCCTGTCTATGCCCCTGATTCTATTATACTCATCAGTTTATTCTGTTCATCAAATTTTTAAATCTCTTGATTTTTAGACTCACTTGTTGATAGATGTGTATTTGTTATTCATAATTTTTATTTTTACCTTTTTCTTCTTCTTCCTATTCTTTTTAAAAAAATATATTTTTTTTATTGATTTTTTACAGAGAGGAAGGGAGAGGGATAGAAAGGCAGAAACATCGATGAGAGAGAAACATCGATCAGCTGCCTCTTGCACGCCCCCTACTGGAGATGTGCCCGCAGCCAAGGTACATGCCCTTGACCGGAATCGAACCGAGCACCTTTCAGTCCAAAGGCCAACGCTCTATCCACTGAGCCAAACTGGTTTCGGCCTTCTTCCTATTCTTTTGTTTTGTTTTGTTTTGTTTTGTTTTTTAATTTATTTATTTTTATTTTTTATCTTTATTGTTCAGTTTATTAATTACATTGTTCCCTTTTTTCCCCCCTATAGTTCCCCTCCACCTGGCACCCATCCCCCCCTCCACCCTTCCCGCCATCCACTGTCCTCTCCCATAGTTGCATGATTTTTGTCCAGTCTCTTGCTGCACTTCCCACACCTCCTTTCTCCCCAAGAGTTGTCAGTTCATTCCCTCTCTATGTCCGTGATTCTGTTACATTCACCAGTTTATCCTGTTCATCAGCTTATTAATTCACTTGATTTTTAGATTCATTTGTTGATAGATGTGTATTTGTTGTTCATAATTTACACTTTTATCTTTTTCTACTTCCTCCTCTTAAAGAATATCTTTCAGCATTTCATATAATATTGGTTTAGTGGTGATGAACTCCTTTAGCTTTTTCTTATATGTGAAGCACTTTATCTGACCTTCAATTCTGAATTATAGCTTTGCTGGATAGAGTAATCTTGGTTGTAGATTCTTGCTATTCATCACTTGGAATATTTCTTGCCACTCCCATCTGGCCTGCATCGTTTCTGTTGAGAAATCCGCTGACAATCGTATAGGTGCTCCCATATAGGTAACTAACTGTTTTTCTCTTGCTGCTTTTAATATTCTCTCTTTGTCTTTTGCTCTTGGCATTTTAATTATGATGTGCCTTGGTGTGGTCCTCTTAGGGTTCCTATATATTAGGGTTCAGTGTGCTTCTTGGACTCCTAAGTCTATTTCTTTCACCAGATGGGGGAAGTTTTCGGTCACTATTTCTTCAAATAGGTTTTCATTGTCTTGGTCTCTCTCTTTTTCTGGCACCCCTATAATTCGGATGTTGGTATGCTTGAGGTTGTCCCAGAAGCCCTTATACTATCTTCAATTTTTTGGATTCTTTTGGTTTCTTGCTTTTTCAGCTGAGTGGATTTTACCTCTTTGTATTTCAAATCTTTAACTTGGTTCTTGGGGTGCTCCAGAGCACTTTTAGGTCTTTGTATAGTATTTTTTATTTCAGTCAGTGTATGCTTAATTTCTGGTTGGTCCTTTTTCATATCCTTGAGAGTCTCCTTTATATCCTTGAGGGTCTTCTTCATTTCCTTGTAGGACTCATTCATTTCCACGTTGGTCTTGATCATTTCCACGTTGGTCTTGATCATTTCCTTGCAGGTCTCATTCACATCCTTGAGGGTCTCGTTCATTTCCTTTTTGGTCTTGCTTATTTCCTTATAGGTCTCGACCTTTTGTAGGAGCCTCTTGAGAAGCCCTATAACCGTGGTTTTGAATTCCCTGTCCAGTCGTTTTTTTTCCCTCCATTTCTTTCACATCTGATTTCTTTCCATGTCTCTGCATGGTGGCTGCTTCCCTGAGTTGGTCAATTAGCTTTGTGTGGTAGACTTCCTACAAGGGACAGTGGGTCAGCCTCCCCAGTTACCTGAGGTGGATATGGGTTGCACAGTCTTGCTGAAGTTAAGCTCAGGTTAATCGTTGTTAGCACTTGGAGGGGTTGACCTCCAGGCCAATTGTCTGTGAAGTTTAGCTGTGCTCAGGTTGGATGGGCGGAGTCTCCAGGCCAAGCAGACAGTGTTAGCCCCGCTCTATGTGGCCCCAGGGACTCTGTGCCAGGGGCAATGGCTGCCAGCACCTCTGAGAGAGAGCTGCTGCCGACCTCCACCGACTGCCAGGGAATTCAGACTCTCCCCAAATGAGTCTGCACACCCAACGTCTCACCCAGGGTCATAAAACAAAGCAGTCTGACAGGTTTCCCGAATGAGAGAGCAAGTCACGAGCACTCTCTACGCGGTCACACAGCTGCGCTGTTCCCAAATTTACACGCAAGCTCTCCTTCTCCACAAGCTCGGAGACCCCTGCAGCACCCGAGCTTCGGCGTGCCCTCCCACTGTCCAGTTTTTATCCCGTATGATAGTGGGTTCCCTGGACTTCGCCCAGAGCTGGAGAATCAGTCCAGTGGGACGTCTTTGTCTCCCCTGTTCGAGAAAACTGGCCGGTTTTCAGCCACCCGCCCTATCCGCTGGCGCGCGCTCCAAACCTCTCTTCGCGCGTATCTTCAATGCTGTCTGCTGCCGCTCCTCTGAGTCACAGTGTCTTATCTTCACTTTTATTTGTGGAATTTTCACTCGGCCAGCTTTCTGGTGATTCTGGAAGGTGTTTGTTCTTTCGTTAAGTTGTAGTTTTAAAATTGCTGTGTATGAGGGTAAGATAGGTGTTTTATCTATGCTGCCATCTTGGTTCTCTCGAGTTATTTATTTTTTTTCCCCTTCTTCCTATTCTTAAAGAATACTTTTCAGCATTTCATATAATACTGGTTTGGTGGTGATGAACTCCTTTAGCTTTTTCTTGTCTGTGAAGCTTTTTATCTGACCTTCAATTCTGAACAATAGCTTTGCTGGGTAGAGTAATCTTGGCTGTAGGTTCTTGCTATTCATCACTTTGAATATTTCTTGCCACTCCCATCTGGCCTGCATAGTTTCTGCTGAGAAATCTGCTGACAATCATATGGGTGCTTCCTTGTAGGTAACTAACTGTTTTTCTCTTGCTGCTTTTAATATTCTCTCTTTGTCATTTCCTCTTGGCATTATAATTATGATGTGTCTTGGTGTGGTCCTCCTTGGATTCTTTTTGTTTGGGTATAATATTTTTTATTTCAGTCAGTGTATATTTAATTTCTAGTTGGTCCTCTTTCATATCCTCAAGGGTCTCATTAAATTTATCGGCCCTTCCTAGGAAATTCTTGAAAAACCTTGTAACCCTGGTCTTGAACTCTATATCCAATATTTGTTTTTCTCCATTTCTTTCATTTGTGATCCGTTTGTCTCCACATTTTCACTGCTTCCCTGAGTTGGTAGGGTAGCTTTTCTGCTAGATGTCCTATATGGTTCAGTAGGTTGGCCTCCCCAGTTACCTGAGGTGGACACTCTTGGTGCACCCCTTTGTGGGCTGTGTGCACAGTTTTTTTTTAATAGCTTTATTGTTCAGTTTATTACTTACATTTTTCCCCAATAGCTCCCCTCCGCCCAGTACCCATCCCACTCTACGCCCTCACCTTCCCCCACCCTCTGTCCTCTCCCATAGTTGCATGACCCCTGTCCAGTCTCTTGCTGTACTTCCCGCACCCTTCCCCTCACCAAGCATTATCAGTCCATTCCCTCTCCATGTCCATGATTCAGTTCTATTCCTCATTTTATCCTGATCCTCTGGTTGCCAATTCACTTGATTTTTAGATTCATTTGATGGATGTGTACCTGTTGTTCAAAATGTACATTTTTACCTGTTTCTTCTTCCTCTTCTCAAATAATACCTTTCAGCATTTCATATAGCGTTGGTTTGGCGGTGATGAACTCCTTCAGCTCTTTCTTATCTGTGAAGCACTTTATCTGACCTTCAATTCTGAATGACAGCTTTGCTGGATAGAGCAATCTTGGTTGTAGATTCTTGCTGTTCATCACTTTGAATATTTCTTGCCACTCCCGTCTGGCCTGCATCGTTTCTGTTGAGAAATCCGCTGACAGTCGTATGGGTGCTCCCTTATAGGTAACCAACTGTTTCTCTCTTGCTGCTTTTAATATTCTCTCTTTGTCTTTTGCTCTTGGCATCTTAATTATGATGTGCCTTGGTGTGGTCCTCTTTAGATTCCTATATTTTGGGGTTCTGTGCACTTCTTGGGTTTTCAAGTCAATTTCTTTCACCAGGTGGGGGAAGTTTTCAGTCACTATTTCTTCTAGTAGGTTTTCATTATCTTGCTCTCTCTCTTTTTCTGGCAGCCCTATAATTCGGATGTTGGTATGCTTGAGGTTGTCCCAGAGGCCCCTTATACTATCTTCAATTTTTTGGATTCTTTTGGCTTTCTGCTTTTCCAGCTGAGTGGATTTTGCCTTTTTGTATTTCAAATCTTTGACTTGGTTTTTGCGGTCGTCTGGACTGCTTTTAGGTCTTTGTATAATATTTTTTGTTTCAGTCAGTATATGCTTAATTTCTAGTTGGTCTTTTATCATATCCTTGTAAGCGTTGTTCATTTCTTTGTAAGTGTTATTTATTTTGGCATAGTTCTCATTAATTTTATCCGCCTTATCTAGTAGTCTCTTCATAAACCTAATTACTGTGGTTTTAAACTCTATGTCTAATCGTCTTTTTTCCTCCATTTCTTTCACAGCTGAGTTCTTTCCTTTTCTCTGCATTGTTGCTGTTTTCCTGAGTTGGTTCCTTAGCGGTGTGTGATAGGTATCCTGTATCCTCTAAGGAAGCAGTGGCTCAGCTTCCTTTGCAGCGCGCAGCGTCAGCCCTAGTTCCGCCCTGCTTGGTGAGCAGTTTGCGTCTAATGGGCGCGCAGTGTCAAGCTTAGGTCTGCCCTGCTTGGCGAGCAGTTTGCGTCTAATGAGCGCGCAGCGTCAGCCTTAGGTCCGCCCTGCTTGGCATGCAGTTTGCGTCTAATGGGCGCGCTCCGTCGGGCTTACGTCCGCCCTTCCTGGCTCCCTCCCCGTTTCAGGTCTATGGGGCTCGTGGCGTCAGCTTATCTGTGCTTATCTGTGCGGCTCACGGGTCTCGGTGTTGGGTGGCTATGTAAATCCACCGCTAGTCTCCCCGTTGCCAGACAACTCTGCCTCTCCCTAACTGAGTCTGCACAGTCAAAGACTCACTCAGGGGTGTAAAACAAAGCAGTATGGTGGTCTCCAAGCAAGTAGTTGCGCGTTCTCTGCCCGCGTTCTCTGCCCGGTTGCGCACTCCAATTTACTCGTGCACTCTCCCCAAACACACAGACCTCAGCCGCGCCGGGGATCCTCCTTTCCCCGACCTGGGAGCTCGCCTGGAACTGGGGGGTCGGTGCTGTGGGAGACCTCCGCCCTCCTCGCAGGAGAAAACCAGCCGGGCCCGCTGTCTGCCGCCCGTCCCTCACAGCTCTCTCGAGCTCCGAACCTCAAAGCTGCACACCGCTGCTCCCGAGTCACCGCCTTTACTCTCATGCGCGGAATTTCCCCACAGCTAGCTCTCCGGCGATTTCTGGGTGTTGTCTGTTTCGTTGCTAAGTTGTAGTTTCAGAATTGTTGCGTGGACAGCTAGATAGGTGCTCACCTATGTTGCCATCTTAAGTTCTCTCCTGTGTGCACAGTCTTGTTGTAGTTAAGTTTGATTGTTGCTGGTATCACTGGGAGGAACTGACCTCCAGGCCAGTTGGCTGTGAGGATCAGCTGTGTCTACACCAGGAGAACTTCTGTGCTGGAGACAGCCTTATGAGGCAAAATTTGCAAAATTGCAAAAGCCTCTGAGCTCAGCTTGGATGAGGCAGAGTCTCAGGGCTGAGCAGACAATCTTGGCTTCCCATCAGCCCTGCCCTATGAGGCCCCTGGGTCTCAGTGTCCCTCAGTAATCGCTGCACACACCTCTGAGAGAAAGCCGCACTGAAGTTTCACCTGCTGCCTGACAGTCCAGGTTCTCCCCCAATAAATCTGGATTCCCAGAATTGGAGTTCAGGGCAATTGGGAGCTTCTGGCTCCCTCCAGCTGGAGAAAGCCAGCAGCACACTCAGCAGTCAATTCTCTCTGCGAGCACTCGCACACGCACCTCCAAACCTCTGCTTTTCGCGACCCCCCCCCGAGTTTCCACCTGACAGTCCACTCGCCCCCCCCATGAGCCTGGGTCCCCAGGGTCTTGCCCGGAACTGAGGTTCAGTGCAGTCGGAATTGGGGTTCAGTGCAGTCGAAGCTTCCGACTCCCCCCCCCCCCCGCTAGAAAGCCTGCAGCAACCTCAGCAGCCAGTCTTCTCTGCGAGCACGTGCACGTGCACTCCTTGACCCTTGTCTTCCATGGCCCCCCCATTTCCATGTGCCTGTCTCTCCACCTGACAGTCCAGACTCTCCCGTATGAGCCTGGGGCCCCTGAGTCTCGCCCAGAACTGGGGTTCAGAGCAGTAGGAACTGGGGTTCAGTGCAGTTGGGAGCTTTCTTCTCCTTCCACCAGAGAAAGCCAGCCAGGCACTCAACTGCCTTTCCTCTCTGCGTGCATGTCTCCGTACCTCAGCCTTTTGCAGCTCCTCTGATTCTCCATGTGGAATTTCCACTCAGCCAGCTTTCCGGTGGTTCTGGATGATGTCCTTTTTGTCTTTTAGATGTAGTTTTGAAATTGTTGTGCCAGGCAGCAGTTTAGGTGTTTACCTATGGCGCCATCTTGGTTTCTCCTCTCATGTTGTGGTTTTATTGTTGTTGTTTTTGTTGTTAATCCTCACCAGAGGGTATTTTTCCATTGAATTTTAGGGAGAGTGGAAGAGAGAAGGAAAACAGAGAGAAACACATCAATCGGTTGCCTCTGACCAGGGTCAGGCCCCAAGAAGCCTGCAACCAAAATTGACCGGAATCGAACCCAGGACCTTTTGGTCTGCAAGCTGACATTCTATCCACTGGGCCAAACCGGCTAATAAAGGATTCACTTTAGCAGGGTTTTGGTGCCTCCTAAGATCAGCTTTTGGGTGTGTCATCTGTGAAGGTGGCTGGGTGGTGCTCTGGTGTGGTCTGAAGCTGGCCATTGGTGTGTTGATTTGGGGGCCTCTTGGGAAGGGCTTTATTTCAGGCCAAGGTCAGTTACTGCCTGCGCCTGACCCGAGGCTTCGTGGTATAAGCCACAGAGTGATCTGCAGTTGGTTGCTGTATGCATTGGGCTTGGTGATGCCTAGAAAGGTTAAGCTGTAAACTGAGGTCAGCTGCCATCAGTGCCGAGCTTTGGGCAGCTTAGCAAGGTGTACAGGGCATTCTGAGGCTGATGCTGATTGATTGGGGTTTGTGAACCTTTGAGGAATTTTAGGAAAGTCTGCAGTAGGAGTCAAGACAGATTGCTCGCATGGAAAAGCTGGAAGCATCTTAGTGGGGCAGGGTCTCAGGGAGTCATTAGGGTGGAGCAAATGGATAGATGGAGATTCAGACTTGACACCCACCTGTGCCTGCAGACTGTGCATATGTGTGGCTCCACAAAGGAACAAAATTGGGAAGATGCTACCCCTGTAGCCCTCACTGCAAAGCCAGACCATTCCCTTCATCCCTGTAAACCCCTGGTGCTTTCCAAAGCTGCTGCCCCAGTACTGGAGCGCAAAGCGAGTGAGTCCATCAGTGAGTAAATCCATGTGCAGGCTCTTTCTCTCTAAGCTAAAATCCCCACTAATTTTCACAGCCAGAAGTTGTGGGGACTACTCTTCCTGGCTCTGAAGCCCTGGCTGAGGAGCCCAGGGTGTGCCTGGCACCCCTCACTCCTCAGGGGGTACCTCTGTAGCGGAGATATCCCTTCTGATTCTTAACCAACCTACATGGGTGTGGGGCTTGCCCATTCCACATCTCTGCCCCTCCTACTGTTGTGGGGTGACTTCCACGACCAGTTGCAAACGACCACGGAGGCGATTAACTTGGTAATAAGCAGGCAAGGACTTACTGAAAACTGGCCAGGACAGTCGAGGGGGCACCATGCAAACACCCACGGCAGCACCGCCCTGCGTGCAGGCAGGCCTTTTAAAGGGGTCTGAACCATGCATGTTATTGCCCTGCGTTTGGCGAACAGCCCTCAAGGCCGCATCTGGGGAAGAGCTGCCAATAGACTATGAATGACCCTATTGCTCACTCTTTATCTTCTAACTGTGTTTTCTGCTAGATGTGGGAAAGTGGTCCTATCTTTGTAAAAACAGGTGGTGTGCCTACATAATTGTCGTCAGACCATTACTCCTCTGGTTCTAGTCTTCAAGGTCACAAGCTGGAAACTAAAGCGATAATTCCTTTGTTTTAAGCAAGCAGGGGTGAACAGTGGCCAAAGTTTCAAACAGCAGTTTTACTCTAGTAAATGTTCTTGTGACCTTATTTCACTACCAGCCTTCACATAGCTTTTTCAGTGTATCTTTCATTATAGGACCGTTGTCGGCAAACTGCGGCTCGCGAGACACATGCGGCTCCTTGGCCCCTTGAGTGTGGCTCTTCCACAAAACACCATGGCCTGGGCGAGTCTATTTGGAAGAAGTGGCGTTAGAAGAAGTTTAAGTTTAGAAAATCTGGCTCTCAAAAGAAGTTTCAATTGTCGTACTGTTGATATTTGGCTCTGCTGACTAATGAGGTTGCCGACCGCTGTTCTAGGACTTTTGTTCAACTAGTCTTCAGGTGGTCCTCATGGGTGGTGCTCTGTGGTTTGTCTGTAATTTCGAGGTGGTTGTGGGAGGAAGAGAGCACCGTCCACACCTTGACCGGGAAGTCCCACCATGTGCTTCAGAACCCGAACTTCCTGCAGTGCTTCAGATCCTTGGTTTGATTCCCTCAACAGCAGTGAATTGACAGTCTAGACTCGTCCTTGCCAGCTCCAGACACCTTTGATCTGCTCAAGGTGGGGAGAGCTGACCTCTGGTCAGTATCAAGCAAGTGTCCCGTCAAAATGAAATGGACAGCTGCCCCAAGTTAGGCCTGCCTAACTGCTGCACCACGCCTTCGGGGTTTGCTGAAGAGTAGCAAATTTCAGAACATTTCATTTAAAAGACAGCTCCCACAACACAAGGCCAGCAGACGTACTGAAGAGAACAATGAGTACTCTTTCAGACAGAGAAATCCTCACCCTGGGACTTGAACCCAATGTTTCAGATGCAAGCCTGGCCTTTGAGGACCTGGCCAGTTGTAACTTTCTTCACATGGTCCCCCTAGGTGGGATGCAAGCCCACAGTCCTGGTCCTGGGAACTCTAGCCCAGGTCTCTGGGGGTGAGACTCGCCCACAACCCTCGAGAGATTTCCTTAGACAATTTAGGCACAAGTGCATGAGGAAGATGTCTGCTCCAGAGGCTGTTTCTTTTCTCCAAAGTGAGCCTGGAGCGCCGCAGTGGAGAAGCAGGAACCCAGCAGCTGAGCCCCTGGACCCCGGGTCTAGGCAGCGGCAGGGTCAGTCAAGGGCCCTTGCCCTGCCAGCGGCTGCGCCTCCGGCAGCCGTCACAAGAGAAGACCAAAACCCCTCTGTAGTAACCAACATTTTAAAAAATATATTATATTGGTTTTCTACAGAGAGGAAAGGAGAGGGGATAGAGAGCTAGAAACATTGATGAGAGAGAAACATCGATCAGCTGCCTCCTGCACACTCCCCACTGGGGATGTGCCTGCAACCAAGATACGCGCCCTTGACCGGAATCAAACCTGGGACCTTTCAGTCCACAGGCTGATGCTCTATCCACCGATGGTTAGAACGTAGTCACCAACTTTTAAAGCAAGGCCCCACTGCCTGATGCACAGAGGAGCCAATACTATGGCACCAGTTTTTGAGAAAAGAAAAAGCTTTTATTGCTAAGTCATCCTGCAAGGAGATAGGAGGCAAGGCTCAAGTCTGTCTCCCTGATCCAGGATCAGGGTGAGTTTTGGGGGCGAGGGGAAGGGCTGGCTGGGGAAGCTCTCGTAGGGCCTTTGTGTTTGGTCATTTGTTGTAAGATTCGGGGCAGGGCTTCGGCAGCACCATTTTCCTGGCAGCAGAACCTTCGCTTCTGGTCACGTCCTGGCCCTCTGGTTCCAGGGGGACTTTTGTTCTGGGTGTCCTGGGAGGTCAAAGTCTCTCCTTCGGGGCAGGTTAAGCTGCATGACTTGCAAGTTTAGTCTGTCCTCTCTGAAAAGCAATTCAGTATCTTGTTGGAAACGGGATAGGACCAGTTTGAAATGGTTCTGTGATTATATCTTCACACTTCAGAAACTGAGCTCTGGCAAGATCTGCCTCACCTCTGCCTGCTGTCAGAAATGCAGAGCTCTGCCCCTTGCAGACTGTCCGCAGGTTGCCCCATGAGGACTCCCCGCAGGGTCCTCCTAGCCTGGGTGGGAGAAGAGAAAGCACCGCCAGCTTCTTCTGTTCTCCCCACAGGCCCCGGAGTGCGTGACCAGGAGGGCCCTGCAGGAGAAAGGCCTGAAGACAGAGCCGCTCCGGAGGCTGCTTCCCAGGAGGGGCCTCCGGACAAACACCAGGCCCCTATCAGAATCGCCACCGGACCCCAGAGCTCCTGGGGGAGGAAGCAAGGCCCCCAGGGCACCCCGGACTATGCCCCAGGGGAAGGGAAGGTGAGCAGGATCCCCAGGCAAGGATAGGCCCTCAGGCTTCCCGTGGCCACCCCGAGATGGAACAGTCCCCCACCCCCAGCCCCGTGCCATGAGGGTAGAAAGTTTCCTAGAGAGACACCTGGGAACATGGGGGCGATCGGCTGGCCTGCCCAGACCTAAGGTCACAGCACCTATCTGGCTCACCACCTGCTCTTGCACAGTGAGCAGCACCCCAAATGTGGGAAGGGCTTCAAGCACAACTCAGACCACATCCAGCACCTGAGGACCCATCACAGCCAGAGGCCCACCCTGGCCACACGGGATAGAGTGCGGGCTGGACGCTGGGCCACAGGCCACCGCCTCAGGCCCCAGGGCTCAGGTGTGAGCAGAGGGCCCTCACCTTTCCCATCGCGGGGCAGAGGAGCACCTGCACCCAGGCTCCACGGGCCTCCCGCCTCCACCAGGCCTCAGTGCTGCAGCCACATCACCCAGGGGCTCCCCACCCTGCACCGCACCCCGGACCCTTTAGGTGAGGGTCCATGGCACTCACCTAAATCCTATGATCGCCAGAAGAAGAGCAGCAAGAGCCTCCACTCGGTGCCAACCTCGCCAGTCCCCTGGAAGTCCACATGGGCAAGGGGGTGCCTGCAGAGCCTCCTGGCGTCGCAAGACCCCAGCCTCAGCCGGAGGCCCCGGGGCTTCGGGGCAGGAGAGTCCCCCATGGAGGAGGCCCAGGCAATGGCCCCTTTGAGTGGGTCTAAGGGCTCTCACCAACAGGCTCCCGTTGCCCCGCCACTGCTGGGCCTGTCCTCCCGTTTACTGAGGCTAACTCTGCTGGGCGTGGTGATCTGTGGGAATTATCCGTTTCACCACAGCATCCCTGTGACTTTGGTATTCTCACCATCAGCATTTTACAGACGGAGAAACTGAGTCTCAGCCTGAAGTCACTCAGCCAGTGTAGGCAGAACGAGCTGTGTTCAGACCAGGTCTGCTTGCCTGACTCCTCCTGCTGCAGCACGAGTTAGGGCACAGGTGTGACAGGGCATCCTTTTATGGAACAGCCATGTTTCTTGTGGCAATTATATAAAACTTTTAAAAAATGTTTTTATTGACTGTTTAGAGAGAGAGGAGGGGAGAGGGAGAGAGAGACACAATGACTGGCTGCCTCCTGCATACTCCCTACTGGGGATGGAGCCCACAACTGGGGCATATGCCCTGACCAGGAATACCACCCAGGGACATCGCGGCACATGGGTGGATGCTCAACCGACGGAGCCGCGCCAGCCCAGGCTATAGACAAGTGAGCAGGCACTTCCTGGAATGAGAGTTAACATTCGCACCAATGATCGAGATGCAACTTGAGATGCCATACAAGTTTCAGGCTCAGGCCGCAAAACCTTGACTCGACCTCTTCCCGGTCCTCTGTCGTTAGAGAGACGTTGGCCAAGGAAGCCCTGCTGGGACCAGCGCCTGGTGGAGCCTTTCTGGAGGCCACGGAAGGTGGCGTCTCCACAGCTTGCCTTCCTGCTGGCTTGCTTGGGAAGCTCACCTGCGCTAAGGCTTCCAAAGTCTCAACAGATACCGACCGTCAAGATTTGGTAATGAAAAATTGGAATTCTTGAGAATTTCTGAAATTATCTTATTCTGTATTTTTCATAAGTTTATACACTTTTTATAAATAAGAAATACACATGTAGTAGTAGTAGTTACAAAGAACCATAAGGTATAGCAAATATGCTAAAACCAGAAAATACCAGAGAACATTATTGGGTAGTATTAAAATAACAAAATGTTTAAATCTTCAACAAGATTATTTGTGCTACACAGGATCATGAGTTGAAATTGCCAATTTAAGGACTTGTTTCCAAAACTTGCTATTTCTTGGAAGATCATTCATAGGATTTGCATATGATATACTATGCATGTCAACTGATTAATATTTATTTGTGAGAATGACTCACTGTTGCCCAGCTGGCATGGCTCAGTGGTTGAGCATCGACCTATGAACCTGCAGGTCACGGTTCAATTCCCGGTCAGGGCACGCGCCTGGGGTTCGGGCTGGATCCCCAGTGGATGTGTGCAGGAGGCAGCCGATCAATGATTTTCTCCTGTTCATGTTTCTCTCTCTCTTTCCCTCTCTCTTCCTCTCTGAAATCAATAAAAAAAAATATTTTTTAAAAAATGACTCACTGTTAACAACAGACAGAACCACAAATATACAACGGTACAAAAAAGACTGATTAGACTGTTACTGCTTTTCTCCAATATGCTCCTGCCCCAAGCTCCAGAAGGGTGTACCTTAACCTTGGACTCTGTGTGCTAGTGTTTCTTCTCTTGCTTTCTACTTCATGTTAACAGATTCCTTCAAACCAGGAATACCTCTATGTTTATTTTTAGGCACTAATTCTCATAGGAAAATTATAATACTTTTTCCTATTTTCCCAATTTCCTGACTGTTTGTTCTTAGGATTCAGAAAAACATAAAAATTTCCAGAAAATGTCAGGAAGCACTTCCTGCATGTAAATACTATTTGGTCTGAGCAGAACTGGCAAGGCAAGTCTGCTACAGAAAGAATAGCCAAGCTTCACGGTTTCAGGGGGCTCAGAGCCAGAGGAGCTGGTTATGGGTCCCAGTCCTACCATCTCCTGGTTGAGACGTTGGGCAAGTCACTTTACCTCTCTGAGCTTCAACTAAATGGATAGAATGATGCTTGGGAAGTGATATACTTGCTTTGTGAGTCAGTATACTATAGAAGGTTAAAAGGATAGCTTTGGAGTCAGACAGTCTGAGCTTTGAATCCGTTATTTACCACCTCTTTGATTTGGGGCAAGGTCTACCCACTCAGAGCCTCATTTTCCTCTTCTGTAAAACGGAAACACCGGTTGATCCCATTGCAGAGGATTTAGGTGAGCTTAAATGAGATCAAATATGAAAATTCTAAACGCAGAGCACAGTACGTTGTAAATGGTTGATGAATGGGGACAGTATGGTTACAATCTGCTGTATCTGCCTCACAGGGCAGCTGTGAGAAAGAAAGGGAGGTGATGTGATGAAGATGCTCTCAGCTGTGAAATGGTATCCACACACTCTCTTCCCTTCAGAAATGGGACGGTCAGAAGCTCCTGGCAGACATTACTGGTGTCTCCCCACGCGGGGCCTGAGCATGCTCACTCACATGCATAGAGGGTAACTGTGTTCAGAAGGTGTCACAGTGGTTACCGAGTAAACAGGTTTAATTGCAATCAAGTCGGCAAACTCCGGAATCGTCTGACTTGGTGCACACTTGGAGGAGGGGGGGAACCAGTTTTCGGGCGCAGGCTCTGGAGAAAGAACAACACAGCAGAGCCTGCTGACTGTAGGTTTGTCCAAGAGGGACTGCGTCAGAGGAAGGGGCATGTAATAGAAGGTGGTGAGAGACTGACTATGGTCTGAAGCCCCATTATTGGCTGAGCTTCGGAAACAATCCCACTAGCCAGGATCAGCGCCTCCTGCTCCTGCTGTGCTCCTTCACCCCAAGACTAGGCCAGACGGGTCACAGGGCTTCCCCAGACACGTGGTGTAATCCTGGCAGCGGCCCGTACAGCAAACACTAGCGTGACCCGTCAGTTCTCAGGTGAGGGCGTGGCGTCTGCGAGGGAAGACCATTGCCCACGGTCACTCAGCCTATATGCTGTGGAGTCAGGATTCAGGTAGCTTCCAAGCCCCTAGCCCCCTCCGGGCTGCATCAGCTCCCCAGGAGCCAGATGCTGAGCTTGAATAGGAAGAAGGAAACGCACATGTAAGGGCTTCAGCACCTAAGCAGCCTCCTCTCCTGCCTTCTGGGACAACTCTCTCCTGACGTCGCACTGCTATTCCTGAACTCTGTTTCTTTGCCCCGCGGATGCTTTTCTCTGCTGAGCCCTTAAGTCCAGGTCTTCGGGGCCCCATCCATGGCCTCTCCTCTTTCTATGCACAGGCCTGTGAGGGAGCATCCTTACACCACAGCTTAAGCCACTGGTCATCTCTCCGGCCTGTCACACAGAGCACAAGCGTGACGCAGCCAATGAGCACCCACATTCCCTCTCATCCAGGCTCCCGACTGCACCGACATCCTCCCCTGACATATCCCCCGCCGTGACATCCCCCCGATATCTCCTACCCTGACATCTCTCCGTGACAAATCTCCCTGACACCTCCTACCCTGACATCCCCCCACTGACATCTCCCCCGTGACATCTCCCCCGTGACATCTCCCCCCTGACATCTCCCCCCTTTCATCTCCCCCCTGACATCTGCCCCCTGACATCTCCCCCCTGACATCTCCCCCTGACACCTCTCCCTGACATCTCTCCCTGACATCTCCCCATGACATCCCCCTGACATCTCCCTGACATCTCCACCCTGACATCTCCCCCTGACATCTCCCCTGACATCTCCCCCCGACATCTCCCCCCTGACATCTCCCCCCTGACATCTCCCCTGACATTTCCCCCTGACATCGCCCCCCTGACATCTCCCCCTGACATCCCCCCCTGACATCTCCCCCATGACATCTCCCCCTGACATCTCCCCCCTGACATCTCCCCCGTGACATCTCCCCCCTGATATCTCCCCCCTGACATCTCCCCCCTGACATCTCCCCCTGACATCTCCCCCATGACATCCCCCTGACATCTCCCCCCTGACAACTCCCCCTGACATCTCCCCCATGACATCTCCCCCCTGACATCTCCCCCCTGACATCTCCCCCCTGACATCTCCCCCCTGACATCTCCCCCCTGATATCTCCCCCCTGACATCTCCCCCCTGACATCTCCCCCTGACATTTCCCCATGACATCCCCCTGACATCTCCCCCCTGACATCTCCCCCTGACATCTCCCCCATGACATCTCCCTGACATCTCCCCCCTGACATCTCCCCCCTGACATCTCCCCCCTGACATCTCCCCCTGACATCCCCCCCTGACATCTCCCCCATGACATCTCCCCCCTGACATCTCCCCCCTGACATCTCCCCCCTGACATCTCCCCCTGACATCACCCCATGACATCTCCCCTATGACATCTCCCCCCTGACATCTCCCCCCTGACATCTCCCCCCTGACATCTCCCCCCTGACATCTCCCCCCTGATATCTCCCCCCTGACATCTCCCACCTGACATCTCCCCCTGACATCTCCCCCCTGACATCCCCCTGACATCTCCCCCCTGATATCTCCCCCCTGACATCTCCCACCTGACATCTCCCCCCTGACATCTCCCCCCTGACATCTCCCCCTGACATCTCCCCCCTGACATCTCCCCCCTGACATCTCCCCCCTGACATCTCCCCCCTGACATGTCCCCCCTGACATCTTCCCCCTGACATCTCCCCCTGACATCTCCCCCCTGACATCTCCCCCTGACATCTCCCCCCTGACATCTCCCACCTGACATCTCCCCCCTGACATCTCCCCCCTGACATCTCCCCCCTGACATCCCCCTGACATCTCCCCCCTGACATCCCCCTGACATCTCCCACCTGACATCTCCCCCCTGACATCTCCCCCCTGATATCTCCCCCCTGACATCCCCCTGACATCTCCCCCCTGACATCTCCCCCTGACATCTCCCCCCTGACATCTCCCCCCTGACATCTCCCCCCTGACATCTCCCACCTGACATCTCCCCCCTGACATCTCCCCCCTGACATCTCCCCCCTGACATCTCCCCCCTGACATCTCCCCCCTGACATCTCCCCCTGACATCTCACCCCTGACATCTCCCACCTGACATCTCCCCCTGACATCTCCCCCCTGACATCTCCCACCTGACATCTCCCCCCTGACATCTCCCCCCTGATATCTCCCCCCTGACATCCCCCTGACATCTCCCCCCTGACATCCCCCTGACATCTCCCACCTGACATCTCCCACCTGACATCTCCCCCTGACATCTCCCCCCTGACATCCCCCTGACATCTCCCCCCTGATATCTCCCCCCTGACATCTCCCACCTGACATCTCCACCCTGACATCTCCCCCTGACATCTCCCCCTGACATCTCCCCCCTGACATCTCCCCCCTGACATCTCCCCCCTGACATGTCCCCCCTGACATCTTCCCCCTGACATCTCCCCCTGACATCTCCCCCCTGACATCTCCCCCCTGACATCTCCCCCCTGATATCTCCCCCCTGACATCTCCCACCTGACATCTCCCCCTGACATCTCCCCCCTGACATCCCCCTGACATCTCCCCCCTGATATCTCCCCCCTGACATCTCCCACCTGACATCTCCCCCCTGACATCTCCCCCTGACATCTCCCCCTGACATCTCCCCCCTGACATCTCCCCCCTGACATCTCCCCCCTGACATCTCCCCCCTGACATGTCCCCCCTGACATCTTCCCCCTGACATCTCCCCCTGACATCTCCCCCCTGACATCTCCCCCTGACATCTCCCCCCTGACATCTCCCACCTGACATCTCCCCCCTGACATCTCCCCCCTGATATCTCCCCCCTGACATCCCCCTGACATCTCCCCCCTGACATCCCCCTGACATCTCCCACCTGACATCTCCCCCCTGACATCTCCCCCCTGATATCTCCCCCCTGACATCCCCCTGACATCTCCCCCCTGACATTTCCCCCCTGACATCTCCACCCTGACATCTCCCCCCTGACATCTCCCCCCTGACATCTCCCACCTGACATCTCCCCCCTGACATCTCCCCCCTGACATCTCCCCCCTGACATCTCCCCCCTGACATCTCCCCCTGACATCTCACCCCTGACATCTCCCACCTGACATCTCCCCCTGACATCTCCCCCCTGACATCTCCAACCTGACATCTCCCCCCTGACATCTCCCCCCTGATATCTCCCCCCTGACATCCCCCTGACATCTCCCCCCTGACATCCCCCTGACATCTCCCCCCTGACATCTCCCACCTGACATCTCCCCCTGACATCTCCCCCTGACATCCCCCTGACATCTCCCCCCTGATATCTCCCCCCTGACATCTCCCACCTGACATCTCCCCCCTGACATCTCCCCCCTGACATCTCCCCCTGACATCTCCCCCCTGACATCTCCCCCCTGACATCTCCCCCCTGACATCTCCCCCCTGACATGTCCCCCCTGACATCTTCCCCCTGACATCTCCCCCTGACATCTCCCCCCTGACATCTCCCCCCTGACATCCCCCCCTGACATCTCCCCCATGACATCTCCCCCCTGACATCTCCCCCCTTACATCTCCCCCCTGACATCTCCCCCCTGACATCTCCCCCCTGACATCTCCCCCCTGATATCTCCCCCTGACATCCCCCTGACATCTCCCCCCTGACATCCCCCTGACATCTCCCACCTGACATCTCCCCCCTGACATCTCCCCCCGGACATCTCCCCCTGACATCTCCCCCCTGACATCTCCCCCCTGACATCTCCCCCCTGACATCTCCCACCTGACATCTCCCCCTGACATCTGCCCATGACATCTCCCCCCTGACATCTCCCCCTGACATCTCCCCCTGACATCTCCCCCCTGACATCTCCCCCCTGACATCTCCCCCCTGACATCTCCCCCTGACATCTCACCCCTGACATCTCCCACCTGACATCTCCCCCCTGACATCCCCCTGACATCTCCCCCCTGACATCTCCCCCCTGACATCTCCCCCCTGACATCTCCCCCTGACATCTCCCCCCTGACATCTCCCACCTGACATCTCCCCCCTGACATCTCCCCCTGACATCTCCCCCCTGACATCTCCCACCTGACATCTCCCCACTGACATCCCCCTGACATCTCCCCCCTGACATCCCCCTGACATCTCCCACCTGACATCTCCCCCTGACATCTCCCCCCTGACATCTCCCCCTGACATCTCCCCCCTGACATCTCCCCCTGACATCTCCCCCCTGACATCTCCCACCTGACATCTCCCCCCTGACATCTCCCCATGACATCTCCCCCTGACATCTCCCCCCTGACATCTCCCCCTGACATCTCCCCCCTGACATCTCCCCGCTGACATCTCCCCCCTGACATCTCCCCCCTGACATCTCCCCCCTGACATCTCCCCCCTGACATCTCCCCCTGACATCTCCCCCCTGACATCTCCCCCTGACATCTCCCCCCTGACATCTCCCCCTGACATCTCCCCCCTGACATCTCCCCCCTGACATCTCCCCCTGACATCCCCCTGACATCCCCCTGACATCTCCCCCCTGACATCCCCCTGACATCTCCCACCTGACATCTCCCCCCTGACATCTCCCCCCTGACATCTCCCCCTGACATCTCCCCCCTGACATCTCCCCCCTGACATCTCCCCCCTGACATCTCCCACCTGACATCTCCCCCCTGACATCTCCCCATGACATCTCCCCCCTGACATCTCCCCCCTGACATCTCCCCCCTGACATCTCCCCCCTGACATATCCCCCTGACATCTCCCCCCTGACATCTCCCCCCTGACATCTCCCCCCTGACATCTCCCCCCTGACATCTCCCCCCTGATATCTCCCCCCTGACATCCCCCTGACATCTCCCCCCAGACATCTCCCCCCTGACATCTCCCCCTGACATCTCCCCCCTGACATCCCCCTAACATCTCCCCCTGACATCTCCCACCTGACATCCCCCTGACATCTCCCCCCTGACATCTCCCCCCTGACATCTCCCCCTGACATCTCCCCCCTGACATCTCCCACCTGACATCTCCCCCTGACATCTCCCCCCTGATATCTCCCCCTGACATCTCCCACCTGACATCTCCCCCTGACATCTCCCCCCTGACATCTCCCCCCTGACATCTCCCCCCTGACATCTCCCCCTGACATCTCCCCCCTGACATCTCCCCCCTGACATCTCCCCCCTGACATGTCCCCCTGACATCTCCCCCCTGACATCTCCTCCCTGACATCTCCCCCCTGATATCTCGCCCCTGACATCTCCCCCTGACATCTCCCACCTGACATCTCCCCCCTGACATCTCCCACCTGACATCTCCCCCTGACATCTCCCCCCTGATATCTCCCCCTGACATCTCCCACCTGACATCTCCCCCTGACATCTCCCCCTGACATCTCCCCCCTGACATCTCCCCCCTGACATCTCCCCCCTGACATCTCCCCCCTGACATCTCCCACCTGACATCTCCCCCCTGACATCTCCCCCCTGACATGTCCCCCTGACATCTCCCCCCTGACATCTCCTCCCTGACATCTCCCCCCTGATATCTCGCCCCTGACATCTCCCCCCTGACATCTCCCACCTGACATCTCCCCCCTGACATCTCCCCCCTGATATCTCCCCCCTGACATCCCCCTGACATCTCCCCCCTGACATCCCCCTGACATCTCCCACCTGACATCTCCCCCCTGAAATCTCCCCCCTGATATCTCCCCCTGACATCCCCCTGACATCTCCCCCCTGACATCCCCCTGACATCTCCCCCCTGACATCTCCCCCCTGACATCTCCCCCCGGACATCTCCCCCTGACATCTCCCCCCTGACATCTCCCCCCTGACATCTCCCCCCTGACATCTCCCACCTGACATCTCCCCCCTGACATCTGCCCATGACATCTCCCCCCTGACATCTCCCCCTGACATCTCCCCCCTGACATCTCCCCCCTGACATCTCCCCCTGACATCTCCCCCTGACATCTCCCCCTGACATCTCACCCCTGACATCTCCCACCTGACATCTCCCCCCTGACATCCCCCTGACATCTCCCCCCTGACATCTCCCCCCTGACATCTCCCCCCTGACATCTCCCCCTGACATCTCCCCCCTGACATCTCCCACCTGACATCTCCCCCCTGACATCTCCCCCTGACATCTCCCCCCTGACATCTCCCACCTGACATCTCCCCCTGACATCCCCCTGACATCTCCCCCCTGACATCCCCCTGACATCTCCCACCTGACATCTCCCCCTGACATCTCCCCCCTGACATCTCCCCCTGACATCTCCCCCTGACATCTCCCCCCTGACATCTCCCCCTGACATCTCCCACCTGACATCTCCCCCCTGACATCTCCCCATGACATCTCCCCCCTGACATCTCCCCCCTGACATCTCCCCCTGACATCTCCCCCCTGACATCTCCCCGCTGACATCTCCCCCCTGACATCTCCCCCCTGACATGTCCCCCCTGACATCTCCCCCCTGACATCTCCCCCTGACATCTCCCCCTGACATCTCCCCCTGACATCTCCCCCCTGACATCTCCCACCTGACATCTCCCCCCTGACATCTCCCCCCTGATATCTCCCCCCTGACATCCCCCTGACATCTCCCCCCTGACATCCCCCTGACATCTCCCACCTGACATCTCCCCCCTGACATCTCCCCCCTGACATCTCCCCCTGACATCTCCCCCTGACATCTCCCCCCTGACATCTCCCCCCTGACATCTCCCACCTGACATCTCCCCCCTGACATCTCCCCATGACATCTCCCCCCTGACATCTCCCCCCTGACATCTCCCCCTGACATCTCCCCCCTGACATATCCCCCCTGACATCTCCCCCCTGACATCTCCCCCCTGACATCTCCCCCCTGACATCTCCCCCCTGACATCTCCCCCCTGATATCTCCCCCCTGACATCCCCCTGACATCTCCCCCAGACATCTCCCCCCTGACATCTCCCCCTGACATCTCCCCCCTGACATCCCCCTAACATCTCCCCCTGACATCTCCCACCTGACATCCCCCTGACATCTCCCCCCTGACATCTCCCCCCTGACATCTCCCCCTGACATCTCCCCCCTGACATCTCCCACCTGACATCTCCCCCTGACATCTCCCCCCTGATATCTCCCCCTGACATCTCCCACCTGACATCTCCCCCTGACATCTCCCCCCTGACATCTCCCCCCTGACATCTCCCCCCTGACATCTCCCCCCTGACATCTCCCCCCTGACATCTCCCCCCTGACATCTCCCCCCTGACATGTCCCCCTGACATCTCCCCCCTGACATCTCCTCCCTGACATCTCCCCCCTGATATCTCGCCCCTGACATCTCCCCCCTGACATCTCCCACCTGACATCTCCCCCCTGACATCTCCCCCCTGACATCTCCCCCTGACATCTCCCCCCTGATATCTCCCCCTGACATCTCCCACCTGACATCTCCCCCTGACATCTCCCCCCTGACATCTCCCCCCTGACATCTCCCCCCTGACATCTCCCCCCTGACATCTCCCCCCTGACATCTTCCACCTGACATCTCCCCCCTGACATCTCCCCCCTGACATGTCCCCCTGACATCTCCCCCCTGACATCTCCTCCCTGACATCTCCCCCCTGATATCTCGCCCCTGACATCTCCCCCCTGACATCTCCCACCTGACATCTCCCCCTGACATCTCCCCCCTGATATCTCCCCCCTGACATCCCCCTGACATCTCCCCCTGACATCCCCCTGACATCTCCCACCTGACATCTCCCCCCTGAAATCTCCCCCCTGACATCTCCCCCTGACATCTCCCCCCTGACATCTCCCCCCTGACATCTCCCCCCTGACATCTCCCACCTGACATCTCCCCCCTGACATCTCCCCATGACATCTCCCCCGGACATCTCCCCCCTGACATCTCCCCCCTGACATCTCCCCCCTGACATCTCCCACCTGACATCTCCCCCCTGACATCTCCCCCTGACATCTCCCCCCTGACATCTCCCCCCTGACATCTCCCCCCTGACATCTCCCCCCTGACATCTCCCCCCTGACATCTCCCCCCTGACATCTCCCCCTGACATCTCACCCCTGACATCTCCCACCTGACATCTCCCCCCTGACATCCCCCTGACATCTCCCCCCTGACATCTCCCCCCTGACATCTCCCCCTGACATCTCCCCCCTGACATCTCCCCCTGACATCTCCCACCTGACATCCCCCTGACATCTCCCCCCTGACATCTCCCCCCTGACATCTCCCCCTGACATCTCCCCCCTGACATCCCCCTGACATCTCCCCCTGACATCTCCCCCCTGACATCCCCCTGACATCTCCCCCCTGACATCTCCCACCGGACATCTCCCCCCTGACATCTCCCCCTGACATCTCCCCCCTGACATCCCCCTGACATCTCCCCACTGACATCTCCCACCTGACATCTCCCCCCTGAAATCTCCCACTGACATCTCCCCCCTGACATCCCCCTGACATCTCCCCCCTGACATCTCCCCCCTGACATCTCCCCCCTGACATCTCCCCCCTGACATCTCCCCCCTGACATCCCCCTGACATCTCCCCCCTGACATCTCCCCCTGACATCTCCCACCTGACATCCCTCTGACATCCCCCTGACATCTCCCACCTGACATCCCCCTGACATCTCCCCCCTGACATCTCCCCCCTGACATCTCCCCCTGACATCTCCCCCCTGACATCCCCCTGACATCTCCCCCTGACATCACCCCCCTGACATCCCCCTGACATCTCCCCCCTGACATCTCCCACCGGACATCTCCCCCCTGACATCTCCCCCTGACATCTCCCCCCTGACATCCCCCTGACATCTCCCCACTGACATCTCCCACCTGACATCTCCCCCCTGAAATCTCCCACTGACATCTCCCCCCTGACATCCCCCTGACATCTCCCCCCTGACATCTCCCCCTGACATCTCCCCCCTGACATCTCCCCCCTGACATCTCCCCCCTGACATCCCCCTGACATCTCCCCCCTGACATCTCCCCCTGACATCTCCCACCTGACATCCCTCTGACATCCCCCTGACATCTCCCACCTGACATCTCCCCCCTGACATCTCCCCCTGACATCTCCCCCTGACATCTCCCCCCTGACATCTCCCCCCTGACATCTCCCCCTGACATCTCCCCCTGACATCCCCCTGACATCTCCCCCCTGACATCTCCCCCCTGACATCTCCCACCTGACATCTCCCCCTGACATCTCCCACCTGACATCTCCCCCTGACATCTCCCCCCTGACATCTCCCACCTGACATCTCCCCCTGACATCTCTCCCCTGATATCTCCCCCTGACATCTCCCACCTGACATCTCCCCCTGACATCTCCCCCCTGACATCTCCCCCCTGACATCTCCCCCCTGACATCTCCCACCTGACATCTCCCCCCTGACATCTCCCCCTGACATCTCCCCCTGACATCTCCCCCCTGACATCTCCCCCCTGACATGTCCCCCTGACATCTCCCCCCTGACATCTCCTCCCTGACATCTCCCCCCTGATATCTCCCCCCTGATATCTCCCCCCTGACATCTCCCCCCTGACATCTCCCACCTGACATCTCCCCCCTGACATCTCCCCCCTGACATCTCCCCCTGACATCTCCCCCCTGACATCCCCCTGACATCTCCCCCCTGACATCCCCCTGACATCTCCCCCCTGTTATCTCCCCCCTGACATCTCCCACCTGACACCTCCCACCTGACACCTCCCCCCTGACATCTCCCCCCTGACATCTCCCACCTGACATCTCCCCCCTGACATCTCCCCCTGACATCTCCCCCCTGACATCCCCCTGACATCTCCCCCCTGACATCTCCCCCCTGACATCTCCCACCTGACATCTCCCCCCTGACATCTCCCCCCTGACATGTCCCCCTGACATCTCCCCCCTGACATCTCCCCCTGACATCTCCCCCCTGACATCTCCCCCCTGACATCTCCCCCCTGACATCTCCCACCTGACATCTCCCCCCTGACATCTCCCCCCTGATATCTCCCCCCTGACATCCCCCTGACATCTCCCCCCTGACATCCCCCTGACATCTCCCACCTGACATCTCCCCCCTGACATCTCCCCCCTGACATCTCCCCCTGACATCTCCCCCCTGACATCTCCCCCCTGACATCTCCCCCTGACATCTCCCACCTGACATCTCCCCCCTGACATCTCCCCATGACATCTCCCCCCTGACATCTCCCCCCTGACATCTCCCCCCTGACATCTCCCCCCTGACATCTCCCCCCTGACATCTCCCCCCTGATATCTCCCCCCTGACATCTCCCACCTGACATCTCCCCCTGACATCTCCCCCCTGACATCCCCCTGACATCTCCCCCCTGATATCTCCCCCCTGACATCTCCCACCTGACATCTCCCCCCTGACATCTCCCCCCTGACATCTCCCCCTGACATCTCCCCCCTGACATCTCCCCCCTGACATCTCCCCCCTGACATCTCCCCCTGACATCTCCCCCCTGACATCTCCCCCCTGACATCTCCCCCTGACATCTCCCCCCTGACATCTCCCCCTGACATCTCCCCCCTGACATCTCCAACCTGACATCTCCCCCCTGACATCTTCCCCCTGATATCTCCCCCCTGACATCCCCCTGACATCTCCCCCCTGACATCCCCCTGACATCTCCCACCTGACATCTCTCCCCTGACATCTCCCCCCTGACATCTCTCCCTGACATCTCCCCCCTGACATCTCCCCCCTGACATCTCCCCCCTGACATCTCCCACCTGACATCTCCCCCCTGACATCTCCCCATGACATCTCCCCCCTGACATCTCCCCCCTGACATCTCCCCCCTGACATCTCCCCCCTGACATCTCCCCCCTGACATCTCCCCCCTGACATCTCCCCCTGACATCTCCCCCCTGACATCTCCCCCCTGACATCTCCCCCCTGACATCCCCCTGACATCTCCCCCCTGACATCTCCCCCCTGACATCTCCCCCTGACATCTCCCCCCTGACATCCCCCTGACATCTCCCCCTGACATCTCCCACCTGACATCCCCCTGACATCTCCCCCCTGACATCTCCCCCTGACATCTCCCCCTGACATCTCCCCCCTGACATCCCCCTGACATCTCCCCCTGACATCACCCCCCTGACATCCCCCTGACATCTCCCCCCTGACATCTCCCACCTGACATCTCCCCCCTGACATCTCCCCCTGACATCTCCCCCCTGACATCCCCCTGACATCTCCCCCCTGACATCTCCCACCTGACATCTCCCCCTGAAATCTCCCCCTGACATCTCCCCCCTGACATCCCCCTGACATCTCCCCCCTGACATCTCCCCCTGACATCTCCCCCCTGACATCTCCCTGACATCTCCCCCCTGATATCTCCCCCTGACATCTCCCACCTGACACCTCCCCCCTGACATCTCCCCCCTGACATCTCCCCCCTGACATCTCCCACCTGACATCTCCCCCCTGACATCTCCCCCTGACATCTCCCCCCTGACATCCCCCTGACATCTCCCCCCTGACATCTCCCCCCTGACATCTCCCACCTGACATCTCCCCCTGACATCTCCCCCTGATATCTCCCCCTGACATCTCCCACCTGACATCTCCCCCTGACATCTCCCCCCTGACATCTCCCCCCTGACATCTCCCCCCTGACATCTCCCCCCTGACATCTCCCACCTGACATCTCCCCCCTGACATCTCCCCCCTGACATGTCCCCCTGACATCTCCCCCCTGACATCTCCTCCCTGACATCTCCCCCCTGACATCTCCCCCCTGACATCTCCCCCCTGACATCTCCCACCTGACATCTCCCCCCTGACATCTCCCCCCTGATATCTCCCCCCTGACATCCCCCCTGACATCTCCCCCCTGACATCCCCCTGACATCTCCCCCCTGACATCTCCCCCCTGACATCTCCCCCCTGACATCTCCCCCTGACATCTCCCCCCTGACATCTCCCCCCTGACATCTCCCCCCTGACATCTCCCACCTGACATCTCCCCCCTGACATCTCCCCATGACATCTCCCCCCTGACATCTCCCCCTGACATCTCCCCCCTGACATCTCCCCCCTGACATCTCCCCCCTGACATCTCCCCCCTGATATCTCCCCCCTGACATCTCCCACCTGACATCTCCCCCTGACATCTCCCCCCTGACATCCCCCTGACATCTCCCCCCTGACATCTCCCCCCTGACATCTCCCACCTGACATCTCCCCCCTGACATCTCCCCCCTGACATCTCCCCCTGACATCTCCCCACTGACATCTCCCCCCTGACATCTCCCCCCTGACATCTCCCCCCTGACATGTCCCCCCTGACATCTCCGCCCTGACATCTCCCCCTGACATCTCCCCCCTGACATCTCCCCCCTGACATCTCCCACCTGACATCTCCCCCCTGACATCTCCCCCCTGATATCTCCCCCCTGACATCCCCCTGACATCTCCCCCCTGACATCCCCCTGACATCTCCCACCTGACATCTCCCCCCTGACATCTCCCCCCTGACATCTCTCCCTGACATCTCCCCCCTGACATCTCCCCCCTGACATCTCCCCCCTGACATCTCCCACCTGACATCTCCCCCCTGACATCTCCCCATGACATCTCCCCCCTGACATCTCCCCCCTGACATCTCCCCCCTGACATCTCCCCCCTGACATCTCCCCCCTGACATCTCCCCCCTGACATCTCCCCCTGACATCTCACCCCTGACATCTCCCACCTGACATCTCCCCCTGACATCCCCCTGACATCTCCCCCCTGACATCTCCCCCCTGACATCTCCCCCTGACATCTCCCCCCTGACATCCCCCTAACATCTCCCCCTGACATCTCCCACCTGACATCCCCCTGACATCTCCCCCCTGACATCTCCCCCCTGACATCTCCCCCTGACATCTCCCCCCTGACATCCCCCTGACATCTCCCCCTGACATCTCCCCCCTGACATCCCCCTGACATCTCCCCCCTGACATCTCCCACCTGACATCTCCCCCTGACATCTCCCCCTGACATCTCCCCCCTGACATCCCCCTGACATCTCCCCCCTGACATCTCCCTCCTGACATCTCCCCCCTGAAATCTCCCCCTGACATCTCCCCCCTGACATCCCCCTGACATCTCCCCCCTGACATCTCCCCCCTGACATCTCCCCCCTGACATCTCCCCCCTGACATCTCCCCCCTGACATCTCCCCCTGACATCTCCCACCTGACATCCCTCTGACATCCCCCTGACACTCCCCCCTGACATCTCCCCCTGACATCTCCCACCTGACATCTCCCCCCTGACATCTCCCCCTGACATCTCCCCCTGACATCTCCCCCCTGACATCTCCCCCCTGACATCTCCCCCTGACATCTCCCCCTGACATCTCCCCCCTGACATCTCCCCCCTGACATCTCCCCCTGACATCTCCCACCTGACATCCCCCTGACATCCCCCTGACATCTCCCCCTGACATCTCCCACCTGACATCTCCCCCCTGACATCTCCCCCTGACATCTCCCCCTGACATCTCCCCCCTGACATCTCCCCCCTGACATCTCCCCCCTGACATCTCCCCCCTGATATCTCCCCCTGACATCTCCCCCCTGACATCTCCCCCTGACATCTCCCCCCTGACATCTCCCCCTGACATCTCCCACCTGACATCTCCCCCTGACATCTCCCCCCTGACATCTCCCACCTGACATCTCCCCCTGACATCTCCCCCCTGACATCTCCCCCTGACATCTCCCCCTGACATCTCCCCCCTGACATCTCCCCCCTGACATCTCCCCCTGACATCTCCCCCCTGACATCCCCCTGACATCTCCCCCCTGATATCTCCCCCCTGACATCTCCCACCTGACATCTCCCCCTGACATCTCCCACCTGACATCTCCCCCTGACATCTCCCCCCTGACATCTCCCCCCTGACATCTCCCCCTGACATCTCCCCCCTGACATCCCCCTGACATCTCCCCCCTGATATCTCCCCCCTGACATCTCCCACCTGACATCTCCCCCTGACATCTCCCCCCTGACATCTCCCCCCTGACATCTCCCCCCCTGACATCTCCCCCCTGACATCTCCCCCCTGACATCCCCCTGACATCTCCCCCCTGACATCTCCCCCCTGACATCTCCCCCCTGACATCTCCCCCCTGACATCTCCCCCCTGACATCTCCCCCCTGACATCTCCCCCTGACATCCCCCTGACATCTCCCCCCCCTGACGTCTCCCCCCTGACATCTCCCCCCTGACATCCCCCTGACATCTCTCCCCTGACATCTCCCCCCTGACATCTCCCCCCCTGACATCTCCCCCCTGACATCCCCCTGACATCTCCCCCCTGACATTTACCCCCTGACATCCCCCTGACATCTCCCCCCTGACATCCCCCTGACATCTCCCCCCTGACATCTCCCCCTGACATCTCCCCCCTGACATCTCCCCCTGACATCTCCCACCTGACATCTCCCCACTGACATCCCCCTGACATCTCCCCCCTGACATCTCCCCCTGACATCTCCCCCCTGACATCTCCCCCCTGATATCCCCCTGACATCTCCCCCCGACATCTCCCCCCGACATCTCCCCCCTGACATCTCCCCCTGACATCTCCCCCTGACATCCCCCCTTGACATCTCCCCCCTGACATCTCCCCTCTGACATCTCCCCCCGACATCTCCCCCCTGACGTCCCCCTGACATCCCCCCCTGACTTCTCCCCCCTGACATCTCCCCCCTGACATCTCCCCCCTGACATCTCCCCACTGACATCTCCCACCTGACATCCCCCTGACATCTCCCCCTGACATCTCCCCTGACATCTCCCCCTGACATCTCCCCCCTGACATCTCCCCCCTGACATCTCCCCCTTGACATCTCCCCCTGACATCTCCCCCCTGAAATCTCCCCCTGACATCTCCCCCCTGACATCCCCCTGACATCTCCCCCCTGACATCTCCCCCTGACATCTCCCCCCTGACATCTCCCCCCTGACATCTCCCCCTGACATCTCCCACCTGACATCCCTCTGACATCCCCCTGACACTCCCCCCTGACATCTCCCCCTGACATCTCCCACCTGACATCTCCCCCCTGACATCTCCCCCTGACATCTCCCCCTGACATCTCCCCCCTGACATCTCCCCCCTGACATCTCCCCCTGACATCTCCCCCCTGACATCTCCCCCCTGACATCTCCCCCCTGACATCTCCCCCTGACATCTCCCACCTGACATCCCCCTGACACTCCCCCCTGACATCTCCCCCTGACATCTCCCACCTGACATCTCCCCCCTGACATCTCCCCCTGACATCTCCCCCTGACATCTCCCCCCTGACATCTCCCCCCTGACATCTCCCCCCTGACATCTCCCCCCTGATATCTCCCCCCTGACATCTCCCCCCTGACATCTCCCCTCTGACATCTCCCCCCGACATCTCCCCCCTGACGTCCCCCTGACATCCCCCCCTGACTTCTCCCCCCTGACATCTCCCCCCTGACATCTCCCCCCTGACATCTCCCCACTGACATCTCCCACCTGACATCCCCCTGACATCTCCCCCTGACATCTCCCCTGACATCTCCCCCTGACATCTCCCCCCTGACATCTCCCCCCTGACATCTCCCCCTTGACATCTCCCCCTGACATCTCCCCCTGACATCTCCCCCCTGACATCTCCCCCTGACATCCCCCTGACATCTCCCCCCTGACATCTCCCCCCTGACATCTCCCCCTGACATCTCCCCCCTGACATCTCCCCCTGACATCTCCCCCCTGACATCTCCCCCCTGACATCTCCCCCCTGACATCCCCCTGACATCTCCCCCCTGACATCCCCCTGACATCTCCCCCTGACATCTCCCCCCTGACATCTCCCCCTTGACATCTCCCCCCTGACATCCCCCTGACATCCCCCTGACATCTCCCCCCTGACATCTCCCCCCTGACATCTCCCTCCTGACATCTCCCCCCTGAAATCTCCCCCTGACACCCCCCCCTGATATCTCCCTCTGACATCTCCCCCCTGACATCTCCCCCCTATCATCTATCCCCTTCTTCCTCCCCCTCTGACATCCCCCCCCTCCCCCCGACATCTCCCGCTGGCCCTGCCACCAGGCCTCTCGTTCCCCATGCTGTTGTGGTGGCGGGGAATCCAGGCAGCCTTCGGAGACGTAGCTCGTGGAATCTGTTCTTGGGTCTAGACGTGGTCTGTGGGGTGAGTGCCCTGAGACCTGCTGTCAGTTTGTGGGTGCACTTAGAAGGTAGAGTCCCCTTTTCATTCGCCGTCTACAAGTGCCTGCAGTGTGCCCGGTGCAGAACACATCCAGGAGGGAGACAGGCCCGCTGGCTCCCGGGGCCTTCTGGCTCCTGGGGAAAACAGACTTCCGGCAGTCCTTCCCAATACAGACTCTTACCCCGGGCCGAGTATCGTGGAGGAACAGTCAGGTGCGATGGAAGAATAAAACAGGCCTCTGTTGGGCGGGGGTCAGAGGCCATTTTGAGAAAGTGACGGTTACTACAGCCCTGAGAGCCGAGCTGGCGGGACGAGCTGGCGGGACAGTGCCACGGAGCCCACAGCCGGAGGCCCGACCAGGTGTGGGAACACAGAGCCGACCTGTCCTGGGCCCCTGTGGCCCCGCTCAGGCTGGCAGGCCGGCGGGTGGGGGCAGAGGCCTGTGGGCCACGGTAAGGAACCTGGGTTCTTTGTTTCAACTTTTAATTTGGAAATAATTTCAAAGCTACCAAAAAGCGAATAACACAACGGATTCACCGTAATCATTAAAATTACTCTCTCTCTCTCTCTCTCTCTCTCTCTCTCTCTGTGTGTGTGTGTGTATATATATATTATATACATGTGACTTTTATTCTGAACTATTTGAGAATAAGTAGCATACATCATGTTCTTTTACCCCTACTTACAATGTGTATTTCCTACCTCAAATCTAGTAGAAAGGGAGCCAGAGTTGGAAAGCATTTGCCACAGAGCGCGTGTAGTGCCACCACAGATGCCCAGTGTGTATAGCTGTGGTGCTGACCTAGAGAAAAGAGCTGAAGGCAGGTGAAGCCTCAGGGTAGACAAGGAGCATGGGAGGGGGGACTGAGGACACAAGCCAGAGGGCCAAGTTCACGTGGAGCTTGGCTGCGTGCTGCTCTGTCTATGGGCTGGAAGGTACATCTTTCCCACCATTAGACGTCTGGGTGTCTTTTCTGTGTGTGTGTTTTTTTTCATTGTTATTATTTTATTGATTTTTTACAGAGCAGAAGGGAGAGGGATAGAAAGTGTCTCATTGATGAGAGACATCGATCAGCTGCCTCTTGCACGCCCCCTACCGGGGTTGTGCCCGCAGCCAACGTACATGCCCTTGCCGGAATCAAACCGGGGACCCTCAGTCTGCAGTCCCGACACTCTATTCACTAAGCCAAACCGGTCTCTGCTGTTTTTTCTGTTTTTACTTCAAATATTCCCTTTCTCCCTCTAGAAGGGCATTTTTACACTCTTTTTCAAAATCTCAACGGGCATGCTTAATTCATTTTTATTTTTTACACTAAAAACATTTAATGCTGTTAATTTTACCTCTGCAGATATCTTTGACTATATCCTATTTTTAAATTATTTTTATATAGTTTTTTATTGTCCTAAGGGTAATTTGAGATACTATTTGTGTGTTTCAGTTTCTAAGTGGTGTGCTTTATATTATTGTAAGTTAAATTGCATTTTGATCAGAGACTGACTTCTAGAATTTTCACTTTTCAAAATTTACCAAAATACTTTCTGTGACGTACTAATTATTGAAAATTTTCACTGTTCAGGAAACTTGAAAGGAGGTATACTATTTGTTTTCAGGATAAAAAATTTTATGTTCAGATCTTCTATGTCCCTATAAATTTTTTTATTCTTGTTCAGAAAATGTGTTAGAATATTTCCAGTAAAACTGTTTCTCCTTGTGTTGCTAATTTTTTTCATAAGTCGTTGGTGTTATTTACCACATAAGAAATTAACCCCCTTGACATTTTCTGACATTGCAGCTTCGACAGCAGAGAAATGAGGCCGAAGTGGCAGGGATCCTCGGTCCAGCTGAGCTACTGAGCTGGCGGTGGATGTCAGTAAACACCTAACGGAAGCCAGGGACAGGGAGAGGCGGGGATCTCAATAAGGCACAGCCAGGCCGGCGGCCAAACACGCCTTTCACGCAGCCTCGCCTGGTGGGTACTGCTGCTGCGACAGGTCTTGTTCCTCAGGTTAAAGGCAAAACCCACCAGAACTGCCAGCGGGGTCGCTGTGATGGCTGGGACGTGCAAACCCCTCCGATGTCCAAACCTCAGTCTTACAGGGGCTATATGCCTCCTGCACGCCTCCCACTGGATCGAGCCCGCAACCGGCACGTGCCCTTGATGGGAATCCAACCCGGGACCCTTCAGTCCACAGGTTGATGCTCTACCCACTGAGCCACACCAGCCAGGGCTGCCTGTAATCTTGCTTAAGTTGTTTAAGAATGGGAGCTGGTGGCTCCACCCAAAAAGACACTCCATTAGTTCAGATCTTGGGGGATTGGGTATTTACGTTTATCCATCAATGACAAGGAGGAAATTGGTGTAATACTGCTTGGCCTATACTGTCTTGACCCACAGGTTGAGAACCGCTGCTGTAGAGCCTAAGACCATCGGAAAACACAGATGTTTACATGACGATTCATTCACAGTAGCAAAATTACAGTTATGAAGTAGCAACAAAAATAAGTTTATGGTTGGGGGTCACCACAACATGAGGAACTGTATTAAAGGGCCACGGCATTAGAAGGTTGAGAACCACTGCTCTAGATTCTGGGAAAAGGTGGCCATTAAGTGGATCTTTAAACTACTAAGACTGTATTACAGTTAGAATTGTTTTGTCAGGGGTTGGGGAAATGGGCGGAGTGCTGTATGTTCGAGCCATTCTGTCTTTGCATAATTCTAACCGAAAAGAAAATAAGATGCTTCAGAGAAGACGTGGTGCCTGTAATACAGAAAGGCAGAGAGCTGGAGGAGGAGAGGGAGGGACCGGAAGAAGGCTGCCTCCTCCAAGAGCTCCAGAATCTGGGGGGCTCCCTCCTTATCCTGGGCCATTGGGCACTGAAGATGAGCCTGAGAGGGTCACCCCTCTCCCTCTAGAACAGGCTGGGAGCTGAATTTGGAGGGGATGGAGCTCCTTCCTTTAGCAGGGCAACTCCTGCTCCGCCATATACCCGTGGGAGCCACTGAGAATGGGCACCCAGCAGGCTATTATTGGCCTATGCTCGTTCTCCACCTTGGGATTGCTAAAGTGGAAACAGTCCAGTCATCCTACCAGGATGTCCGGTAAGATCCCAGGTTTGGTTGTGTCCGCACTCACCTCTCATAACCCAGCCGGGCGGAGGTACAGGCACTCTTAAAAATGCTCCCAACGGGGACAGAGGTCAGTGTCTGGGAAAGCCTGACAGGAAGCACAGCGGCTCCACGAGGAGGACCAACACAGCTGACCCGGCCCAAGCTATTCCTCCAGTCGCCCAACAGGGACCCCAAAGACAAGGGACTGCCTTGTCTTGAACTTTATGAGAGATGCACTGGTGAGGGGGTTCCCAACTCCCCAAGGAGTCTAAACCTGCAGGCAGTTCAGCAGAGGGCAGGGGAGGACCCCTCTGCCTGTGAAGAACATGTTTTTCAGGCGAGAGTCACATGGTCAATTGGACTTTCATTAGCCAGAGTTTTCCAGACATTAGGGGAAAAAAATTGTAGGCATTGGATGGGGCACTTGGAATGAATCCCTGGCAATTGGTTGATACTGTTTACAACAAGAGGGAAATTAAACAACAACAACAAAAACAAACAGCCGCCATCTTTGTAGAGCAGGCCAATAGCCAAAGGCGGAGAGGGGCCAAAGGAGGGAAAAGACAAGAAGGCCCCTGTGCCCTGCTCAGGGCAGCTGCAAAGGCCGGCACTGGAGGAATGAGTGTCCCAAGAGAGAAGATAATGGGGGAGCAAAGTCAAAGTACAAAGAGCTCCCACCATCGTGTTAAACAAGGAGGATAGCCCGGCTGCGGATTGAGGGTTATCAGGAGCCTCAGGAGACATTACGGTAGACTTTAGATCGATACAAGGGCACCAACTGGGTCAACACCCCTTTCGCTGCAGGCGGTTAGACAGACAGACAGGAGCAGACTGGTGGGCCAGGTACAGAAGGTCACCAGGTGAGAACAACCGACAATCGTAGGGTAGGACCTGCCCCAGGGTGAGTTTTCCTCCCCTAGCTTATCGCTGATCATGTGGTTTGGACCCCTGACTTTTCCTCCCTAAAAAAAACTATGTCTCAGTTGTAGTTCAGCCCCAGGCCCAGATAAGCAACAAAACCAGCCACAACTGGCGTAGTGACCAGCTGCACTCCAAAACCACCTCCTGCCCCGGGTCAGCCCATCAGTGGGTGGAGACCACAACCCTGAAAGGACACACCTGATAGTCTATTGAGATTTTTTAGGGACCGCCCCTAAATCGCCACCCTTAAAACACTGACGACCCACGGACTCTCCCTCCGGGAGCATACCCTGCCTTCCCCTTTCCCCTCGCCCTTCCTGCCCCAGGCCTCTTACCATCAGCTTCCTCACTCCCAAGCTCTGCCTCCGTAACTTGTTTCCTAAGCCCATCTCTTCTGGGAATCACTTCTTCTCCCTCTGTGACTTACCAAATAGACGTTCCTTTACAGTGTGGGTCTTGGCTCTGAATTCTTTCCTCACCAGATCCCAGCACTGAGGCTGCTGAACCCAGGTTTGGTCTGACACCTGGAGCTGGTCCCATCACCCACACACTTTAACCAAACCTTCCGCCAAACAGTGATGGTGATGGGATTCTCTGAGAGTCCCTCTTTGGAGCCATTGGATGTATGATTGGCGAGGCCCAGCTAACTCGGACATTTCTAAGGCCCACCCTCTCCTGGGATGACACTAGCTCTCTAAGCTGCCAACACTTTCCTTCCAGAAGGACAACAGCTACACCTGCTGGTTCTGTGGGAACATGCCTGGCAGTTTCCTGTACAAGAGCAAGGTCAGCGGGAACCAGCCCACTCCCAGCTAAAATAGAGGCCCCGCTACAGCCATCGGTATGGGCTCAAGGGGAGCCAGAAGAGCCAGCGGGCTTTGCCAGTCAGGGTTAAACTAAAACCACGGGCAAAGCTCCTCCAAGTGGCAGTATTCCTTGCAAAAGGAAGCCAGGATTCAAAAATTCCTCAAACTTGGTCTAATTCGACCAAGCCCTATAACACTTCTATATTGCCAGTAAAGAACCCCCAAATGGGAATGCATGTTTGTCCGGGATCTAAGGCTTATAAATGAAGTCACTCAGGATATACATCCTACTGTGCCCAAGCCTTACATGCTGGGTCCTGGGCTGCAGAGAGACAGGGAATGGGCCTGGGCCTGGGCCTCAGAGACATTCTCCTCTGTGTGCTGGTCGACCTGGCTTCATAGCCGCTTTTTGCCTTTGAATGGCAAGACCCAGAGCTCTGGCTAAGACTCAGTACAGGTGGGGGCTTGCCCGAGGTGGGAATGGGGGGGGGGGGGAGACATATGTAAAACTTTAGACAATAAATTTTTTTTAAAAAAAAGACAGTACAGTTGGACATTCCTTCCCCAGGGGTTCAAGAACTCCGCCACCATTTTCGGGGAGACGCTAATCAAGGACCTAGAAAAGCTGCAGTTTCAGAGGGAGTCTCGGTACAATAT
Source organism: Antrozous pallidus (assembly GCA_027563665.1). Taxonomy (NCBI): domain Eukaryota; kingdom Metazoa; phylum Chordata; class Mammalia; order Chiroptera; family Vespertilionidae; genus Antrozous; species Antrozous pallidus. Next base: position 113,556,087 of record CM050512.1, on the reverse strand, counting down.
GTGGATGACCTGCTGGCTACCGGGCTTGCCTGTGAGCACTGATTGACAAACATTACGGACTCCTCAACACCTAGCAAGCTGTGGCTATAAGGTCTCGGCCCCCAAAGCTCAGATTTTGCAAGCAGGCCGTCCAATTCCTGGGGTTTCTCCTGGGGCTTCTCCTGGGGCCTGGCAACTGGAGTTGAAAAGGGGCCGTAAGGACACTATCATTCGGGGGCAGCCCCCGAAGACCAGGAGGCAGCTGAGAGGATTTGGGAGAATGCCGGGTGCTGCCACACTTGGACTCACACTGAGACCCTGTATGCGGCTCTAAAGGGGCCAGAGGAGATGCCTGGACTGGGATAAGGAATGTGAAGGAGACTTCGAGACCTCAAAGGCCCTGCTTTGGGCCTCCCAAATCTGTGGAAACCTTTTCATCTGTGTGTGCATGAAAAGGAAGGAATTGGACATGGGGTTCTCAGATTCTAAGGGCCACCCACTGCAACATGGAGCCTGGAGACCTCAGGCCTCAGGGAAGGTTGAGAAAATGAACTAGACCTTGAAGAATATAGCCAAACTATGTCAGAAGACATGTCTGCATGGGATCGGTGTTGCCCGTTGCCCTGCTCAGGATTAGAGTAGCTCTCCGAAGCAGGACTGATTTGAGTACCTAAAATATAATATATGGGTGACCCTTCCAGGCTGCTACAGGAACAGGAGACATATATGTAGATCATGATGTTAAAATTAAGAATGATATGCAGCATCTTAAACACGGAGTGTAATGAATGATTTGGCATATGCAAAGATTTTTCTGTCACAAGTTGGCTACATCCCTTCGAAGCAGGAGACAGAGTTCTACTCAAGACATGAAAACTGGCCCTAACCGTTTGGCTCAGAGCATCGGCCTTCGGACTGAAGGGTCCAAGGTTTGATTCCGGTCAAGGGCATGTACCTTGGTTGCAGGCACATCCCTAGTGGAGGGTGTGCAGGAGGCAGCTGATCGATGTTTCTCTCTCATTGATGTTCCTATCTCTCTATCCCTCTCCCTTCCTCTCTGTAAAAAAAATCAATACAATATATATTTTAAAAAGACATGGAAAACTGGATGGCCAGATGATCAGCTGGAGGAAAAATGGATAGGATCCTCGTGCGTGCTTCTCACCACTCCAATGGCTCTGAAGCTGGCAAGAATCCATCACTCGAGAGTAAGAAGTTGCCAAAGGGGAAGAATGGGTGACAGAACCCAAGGAACACCTCAGGATCATCTTTCGAGGGCAGCATTCATTACAATCGCACTCTTGACCACGGCTGGTCTGGCTGAAGGAAAAGTAATTCTGTTCAGAAGAGATGAAAATATTTGGATGGATTTAGCAAAAAAAAAAAAAAAAGTTCTTAACATCTCTGACTTTGGCTTTTCAAAAGGAGCCTACGCAGAACAGACCTTCACATCTTGCCTCACAGGAGTCGGGACACTGATTGTATTAACAGAATTGTACTCATTCTGTTCTTTTTGGGAAGAGAATCACAGAAGGGACCTTTCTACACTGGGACCCATTGTCTGAGAAAAGGATGCGGGGATATTGTCTCTGAAGGTTGATGCAATTGCTTCCTGTGGTGAGTGTCTGGCTTTGACTGGGTGTTCTGGTTATTGTCTTTCAGAATCTAATACTTACAGTTTGTATTGTTCTGGTGATTTCACCTTGCCTTACAGTAATGGACATACTAAGCTGCCAGTTGATTGGTTTCTGATATGTAACTGCTTAGTCATATGTCCCTGCCAACAGCACTGGGGGCCTTGTTCCTTAGGACAACTGACCATCCTTATGCCCCAAAACATGACAGGATCGGAACCAGAAGAGACCTTCTCATGGGCCTGGCATCAGACTGCATTGATGATCGCCACCTGTGGAGCCCTGCTCTCTATACCGCTCAGTTACTTAACTGCACGCAGACAAACGGAAACCACCCCACACGCCACAACATTTTGAATTTAAAAAGTCAATTTGCAATGAATATTATAAAAATAAATATGTTGCCGAAACCGGGTTGGCTCAGTGGATAGAGTGTCGGCCTACGAAATAAAGGGTCCCAGGTTCGATTCTGATCAAGGGCAAGTACCTTGGTTGTGGGCACATCCCCAGTGGGGGGGGGGGGGGCGTGTGCAGGAGGCAGCTAATCAATGTTTCTCTCTCATCGATGTTTCTAACTTTCTGTCCTTCTCCCTTCCTCTCTGTAAAAAAAATCAATAGAATATATTTTAAAAAATAAAAATAAATATCTTGCAATTTGGGTGTCCTTAAATCTTTTCAGTTGAAAATTCTCACTAAAAATGATTTTTTAAAGTGTCTATAGATGTTTATGGTGTACAAAGGGTTAACCTTTTTATTATGCTGGTAATGGTAGGCTCCCTCCTTTCAGAGTTACAGAGAGCTGGAGCCAGTTTAGGTGAGCATGGGAGCTGCTGAGGCTGCAGGCCAGGACTCAGATCAGGAATAAGAATGGGTACAATGGTTACAGATCACAGGTAATGTGGGCTGAAGGTTGCAAAGATCCACACCTGGAGGCTCCATTGTTTCAGCAACAAGGCTAATTTTTCCATGATAGGCAGTTCTAGTCTATCGCTCCCTCCCACCCTTAACCTAAAGCTCTGTCTTCAAAGTATATCTAGAATCTCACCACTCCCATCACTACCACCCCAGTACAAATTACATTGTGCCATGCATTACTGCAGTAACTTAGCAGGCCTCCTACTTCTATTCTTGCCCTCCATCTCCCCCCGCCCCCTCAACACACACCATTGATTCTCAACACAGCAGCCAGCATGGTTATTTTAAAATATAAGTCATGCCCTCGCTGGTTTGGCTCAGTGGATAGCGCATTAGCCTTCGGACTGAAGGGTCCTGGGTTTGATCCCAGTCAAGGGCACATGCCCGGGTTGAAGGGTCCACTCCCAGTAGGGGGCATGCAGGAGACAGCCAGTCAATGATTCTCATCATTGATATTTCTCTCTCTCTTCCTCCACCTTAACGTGCTCTAGTTTCCCTCACCCCAATGGCCTACGTAATGTATTTTCTCCTCCTGTTAGAACACAAACTTCCAAGAAGGCAGGAATCTTTGTTTTGTTCACTGAGCCCAAAAACTTAGAACCGTGTCTGGCACACAAAAGCCACTCAATAAATGTTAAATTCAAACATTAAATACCCATATTCCCCACAATATTACTACGGATAAAGTATAACAATATACCCATTCTTATTCCTGATCTAGTCCTGGCCTGCAGCCTCAGCAGCTCCCATGGCTCCAGGGGCTCTTGGAGTCCCACTATCTCCACCCGCACCCATGAGAACCGTTATTTTGAACTGGAAACACCGAATTTTCTGTCACCGAAGTCCTTTCTCTGTCCAGCTTCTCAAAAGTGTGCATCCCGCCCTCTTCGTGTCTGACCTGGGCGAGGTAGCCTTCAGCCCCAGACACTCCAGTGATCGTACTTGACTCGTCCAACCAGCCAATCAAAATCTCCGTCCTTCTTGCCCTTTAAAGGACTTCGCTTTCCGTTTAGTTTCGCCAAAAGGGGCGGAACGCAGCAAATCCAGCCAGTGGAAGTGATGCTGGGTACGTTGCCTAGGTCACCGCACAGCTTCTCAGTTGCCTAGAGGGAAGTGGGCGGGGCGAGCACGCGGACGTCCCGCCCCTATCACGGCGCGGCCTAGGATTGGCTCTCCGCTGGCTGCGCCAGGTTGCCAGGACCTGGCGGTTGCCCGAGTCACCCGCACGGTCCGGCGCCGGGAGAGCTGTCTCTGACGCTGCGGCCCCTGTGATCACAGGCCCCGGTTACGCATGCAGGCTGCCGGGCGAGTCTGCAGTTCTGGATCCAGGTCCAGTAAATTCTGAAAAATCTCAATCCGGGTCTGGCAACTTGTCTAAGTCCCTGTTAAGAGAGGGATTGGACTCAATGGGTGATCTCCAATGGCTTCCTGATCAAGAGTGGTTAGGATCAAGAAGCCCAGAGCCAGCCGGGCTCGGGCACTCTGTGCTGCCAGGCCTTGGCACGTCACATCCTATTCTTAGTCTTTGTTCCTCATCTCAGTGTGAGAGGGTTGGCTAGATGTCATCTTAGGTCCCTTCTAGTTCTTCCTAACTATGAAACAGCCTTGACGACATGTGTAAATACGGCTTTGTAAATGTGTGACATGTTATACAAATGGTAAACAATTCATATTGCTACCTTCTCATTCTCCTTCACTTTCTTTACCCAGAAGTCCCAGGAATGACAGGAAGTCTAGAAGGGCACCTAAAGATAAAATAGGGACTCTCACCAGATATTGGAAAGGCTAATTGCCTGCAACTCGAGATGACGCTGGAGAGTGGACTAATCCTCTACCCTATAATCCCATTCCCCAACCCCATTTTCTGGAAAATTTTGAAAGCAGCTAAGTCAGGCTGCTTCTATAAGGGGGAAACTGAGATTTTTCTGACTTGACACAAAGATCAGTCATTTACACCTAGTGTTGGCCAACAGGAGGCATAAATATGAAAGAGCAGGTAAAGAAATCTTCCAGAGATAAAAACAGATAGTTTCATTTGTAACATTTCCCACTTCATTTACTTAGTATTCCTATGCTATGGACATTTGGAGTAATTTACAAAGCAAAAATAGAGCAATAAAAAAATAAAGCAGAAGCAAGTTATCTCCCTCTCTTGCTTTTTCTGTTACTCTTATCTTCCTAGAAGAGCTTCTCAACTTTGTTTTTTAAATTGATGGATTGAGAAACAGAGAGAGAGAAAGGGAGAGAGAAACATTGCTTTGTTGTTCCACTTATTTATGCATTCATTGGTTGTTTCTGTTGTGGGGTGTCTTCCACGACCGGTTGCAAATGACTACGGAGGCGGTTAAGCTGGTGAGAAGCGAGTAAGGATTTCCTGAACTGGCCAGGAGGGTCGGAGGGCACCACACGCGGGTGGAGCCCAAACACGACCGCCCTGTCCCAGGTGCGGGCAGTCCTTTTACAGGGTCTTACCTATAAGCTTAACCATCTGACACAGGGAAGTTACAGCGGACTATGATCGACTTTGTTGCCTGCTCCTTGTCTCTAACCTTGCTAGACGTGGGAACGTAGTCCTGTCTTGCAAAAGCAGATAGCTGAAGACTACCGTTTTGTTTTAAGCAGAATAGCAGGATCAAGTTTCAGCAGTTTTACCAGTGATGATTGCTACCATATTTCATTTCTTATATGTGCCCTGACCAGGAACTGAACCCACAACCTTGGTATAAAAGGATGTCGCTCTAACCAACTGAGCTAGCTGGTCAGGGCAAGCTTCTCAATTTCTGATATTTCAAACCCCCCCCCCCCTTTATAATATTCTTCAGGGGTCACCCACCTTCCAGAAAAAGAAAAAAAAAGGAAAGCGAAAAACCAAATGTGCCATTTATATGACCAGTCCAGAATAGGCAAATCTACAGAGACAGAAAGAACATTAATGGTGATCTAGATTTGGGGTGGGAATGGGAGGTAGAGATTGAGGGGAATTAAAAGGTGACTTAAAATATTTTTAAATTGATATCAGAGAGAGCAAGGGAGCGGGAGAGAGAGAAACATCAATGAGAGAGAGAAGCATCAATCAGCTGCCTCCCGCACACCCCTACTGAAGAGCGAGCCCACAACCCTGGTCCATGTGCCCTGACTGGGAACCCAGCTGTGGCTCCCGGTCAAAGCCCAAACACTGGGCTACACCAGCCTGGCGAGAAGTGACTTCTGACAGACACAACGTTCATTTTGGGGTGTGATGAGAGTGTTTGAAAATTATGACTGGACAGCTCTGTGAATAGACTAGTAGAGTATGTGAATTTTACCACAAAGGAGACATACCCGAAACACACAAAGTTCTATGTGTTTACATCTCACCTTTAGGAGACCTGGGTGGCCGTTCCGGCCATCTGCCCCCAAAGACGCTTCCTCAACCTCCAGGTGTATCAGCCCTAGGGTTGCCCCCTCCTGCTCCGGCCACCACTTTCCGCTCTGCCTGGATCCATGCAACTGAAGGACGCATGCTAGTTCCCCTGCTCACCTGCTCAGCTGCTCACCTGCCACCTCACTTCCTGGCCACCCTGGACAGAGCGGGGATAAAGCGGGGAAGGACAGGCTTGGCAGAATAGAGGTGAGTCTTGTGGGAGACTGGAGAAGTGAGCCACTGTCTAGAGCAAAGTCAGAAAGAACAAAAGGAACTGCTGAGAAGGCAAAGAATCACCTTCAGTCTCGGTGATTTCCCCTCCTAAACTATTCCAATAGCGTTTCAGTAGCTTTCCTCATGCTCTAGGTTGTCTTCCTGCTGAAGTTCTTTTTTTTAAATTTGTTTTAGATAGGAAAGGAGAGGGAGAGATAAAAACATTGATAGACACATCAATTGGCTGCCACCTGCACATCCCCTACTGGGGATTGAGGTGGAACCTGGACCTGTGCCTGACCGGGAATCGAACCCAGGACCTCCACTGCCACAGGAGGGAGCAGCCCGCAGTTGACTGTTACACATCCACTTTAAGTCTTTTCAAATTCACTTTCTCAGCATCTCCTCTGGCCTCCCTGGCCAAAATGCCAACCCCTTTTTGTCTTATTTGTTTCTCTGTTTTCCTTGTAATTTAACCTCTGTAAGGACAGGAATTTTTATTTGGGGGTTTTAATTTTTATGTCTTGTTCACAACTATTGCCTTGAGTGCCTAGAAGAGCCCAGAGTAAGCACTCATATGTATTTACTGAAGGAAGGAGGAAGGAAAAAACCTGTGTGTGGTGCACTTTCATAATAAAAAGGGAGTCTTAAAGGAGTATTTTGTAAACCTGACAAATTCATAGCTAGGAGGCAAGAAAGATAAAGAGGCCCTTTCCCCTCATAGGGCCCCATCCAAACAAATCTGGAGCACGAGGAGGAGGGGGTCTAGGAGGCGTCTGGGCTGTGAGGGACTGAGGGGAGATGGACCCTAACCCCTAAGCCAACAGCTCTGACCCAGAAGGGAGGCTGGGCGCCCAGCCCCTCCGTGACAGCCAGGGCTCGCTTCCCATTGGAGCGCCAGCCCTCGGCTCCATTCTGCAAAGTTGCACAACGTGTGAAAGCTTCGCTCCCCGCCTCTGCGCCACAGAACAAGCCTGCCTTCGTGCTAGTGAGGGAAAATCGGAAGCCTGTGGGTCCGGGCACAGGGAAGGCCCCGCCCACCGCTGCTCCCCCTTCTGCCCTTCCCACTGTGAGCGCAGGCTTGTCAATCAAGAGTTTGAAGTTACAATGTCAATTTGATTTTTTTATTTTATTATTTTTATTTTTCTAATATATTTATTTTTTTACAGAGCGGAAGGGAGAGGGATAGAAAGTCAGAAACATCGATGAGAGAGAGACATCGATCAGCTGCCTCCTGCACACCCCCTACTGGCGACGTGCCCTGCAGCCAAGGTACATGCCCTTGCCGGAATCGAACCCGGGACCCTTCAGTCCGCAGTCCGACGCTCTATCCACTGAGCCAAACCGGTCTCGGCTCGGTTTGATTTTTTAAAATCTGACCTTTTCTTTTTGGACTTTTTAGTTTCTTGGTTCTGAAGATACCTATTTTCCTTTGGTAGCGTTAAAGAATGTGAGAAAAAATGAGTGAAAGGCATTGAGGGCTGGCATCTACATGAGGTTTACTTGGCATATAACCTAGAGCCCAAATTGGCCGCCAGCTGAGTCCCTGGGTCCTGCCCAGCATCCCTCTTCAGCCCTCCATGTTGGGAAGAACACAGTACTCAGCACAGGGGCCCTGGAATCAGTCCATGTGGACTTGAGTTCCGGGTTCAGCCTGTTACTATCGGCCCTGGGCAAGCCACGCAGGTACTGGAGCCTCCGCCGCCTTCTCTCTGCCAAGAGGAGACACGACACTGGCGCCGGGGCTGGCGAGGACGGAAGGAGCCTGTGGTCACAAAGCATTCGGCAGTGCGTGGCCCAGTGCCTCAGTGCGTGCGAACTGTTACTGTTCTAGAGCTTGGAATTCAGAATCAGAATCTGGTTGGGTTTCCGCTCACAGGGTCACACGGACATAGCTGGGTCCCCAATGTGACTTCGGCTGAATCCTGAAGAGAGCCTCCAGGTCAAGGTGCGGTGAGGTGCTCCCCACTTTTAAAATTGAGTAAGGCTTCTGTTCTCTGGGGCTGCCTCTTCCTGGCTTTGCTCCTTGAAGGCTTCGGGGATGAGGTGGCAGGGGGGGGGGGGGGGGGGGGTGCTCCCAGCTGTGGGGTAGGGTTAAAACTCAGGTATCTGTTGCTGGTCTGAGGCCTCACCCCCTTATGGCACATATTTTCTCAGACATTACCAAATGTCAGCTATGAGCCAGGCACGGTGCTGGTTGCTAGGGCAGTGCAAAGAGATACAGTTTGAACCCTGCTCTCAAAGGTCTTAAAATCTAGAGGGTTAATGTTTTGTGACTGTGCCACTCGCCCACTTGAAAATTATTTACTGACCACCCACCACGCGTAAGACATCGATCAGGCCCAGCCACAGGAACCCACAGGAGGGAGAGATGGCGGTGGCTTGGTCACACCATCTAACTCAGTTGTGGCCTCCAAAAATGGGTGGAGTTGGTCAGAGGCTGTTTGTCAGGGAAGGTTTCAGAGTAGGACCAGCGTGGACCTTGTTGAACAGAATTTGCCGTGGCGATGGTGCAGAGGTACAGCCCTCTGCCTCACTGGGGTGTGAGGCAGTCACCTAGCCACATGGAAGGGTTCCCCTAGGGCCTGAGTAGAAAATTCAAATGGCTCTGGAGTAAAAGCTAGGAAGTCCAGGAGGCTGCGTGCTTCCTCTCTGTTGTCTTTACACGTGCATCCCTCTTGGTCTACTCTCTGTGCACTTTTGATACAGATACGAAAGCCAAAAATCTTCCTCTGTTTTATGAAGAGCATCAGTGCAAGCACAGCAGCTGATCCTCAGGCTTAGAAACAAGGAGGGTTTGGAAGAGACTAAAGGGACACAGCCCTAGGTCAGGCGCAGCCACTTCTCAGTAAACCAGGTTCTGGATGCAAGAATGCTGGCCCACTGCTGCCAGCTCCACGGATGTTTCAAGAGAAGCTGGAAACATGGGTTTTAAATGGAATCGCCCAATTTTAAAATAAGCATCAACTCGAATTTTAAGAAGACACTTCGTGGAGCAGTTGAGACCAATTTTCCAACTGTAGCTACTTAGGGAGTCAAGGGAAATCAGCTTAGAAAGATGGACTGAAGCCAACTTTCAAAAGGCCCTCAATGCCACGTTCAAGAGTTTGACTTGAGCTCAGAGTTCCCGTTTTAAGGATCAAATATGGTCTATAGAACGAGGGAGCGGGTGTGAAATAAAGGCAGGCGGGTGTGGGCTCCTGCAATAGCTCGGGTTTGTCACAATGAGGCTGAAAGATGGCGGCAGTGGGACGAGAGAGCCGGGTTGGATCCAAGATGAAGACTCAGCAGAGGGTAAGAGATGACGGGAGTGAGGGGAGAGGGGCGGGAGAAGAGAGAACTGAGGTTCCAACTTGAGGAGAAGGAGCCATCTCCCCGGTGTTAGGCCTGCTGAGCTGGGAGAAGCTGGCTTGGGGTCATCACCCCAACATCTGCCCCCGCAGTCCTGGCCGGCGCCTCGGACGAGCCGATGTAACCCAGGCTTCCTACCAGAGTTGCCTACAAAGAGGGGTGAGGCCAATGGCTGCGCTGGGCGGTTGAGGGGAATAAAGAGGCGGCCCGGCCAGCGCTGGGGACGGGGAGGGGGAGCAAGTGCGTCTTTACCCGGGCCCTGGAAGGCCCGAGGGCCCGGGGAGGGCTGCCCCGGCGGCTCGGCCACCAGCCCCGCGCGGAGACTCGCCGCCGCCACGTGCCTCCCGGCGCGGCCCGGCGGCTGGAGGACCAGAATGCACTGCGGCGGCCAAGTTCAGGGACGCGCCCCTCCCGCGCCCCGCGCGCTCCGGGTCTGCGCGGGCCGGGCCTCCCCGCCCCCGGCCGGAGTCCCCCCTCCTGGCACCGGGAGGGCAGGGGTGCCTTGGCCAGGGCCCTGCCCCTCCCTCCGCGCCCTGCGTGCAGGGGACGGGGCCCCGCGGGGAGGCCGGGTTCCCGAAGCCCCGCGCGGGCCGGAAGTGCGCTTGCTCCCGCCCACATCGGCGCCTCTCTAGGAGCGGGGAGCGGGCGTCTCAGTGGGAATAACCCTTCGGTGCCCGCGGGCTGCTGTGTGGCGGGGAACTGGCTCCCTCGTGCCCCGCGCGGCCGGCGGGCGGCCGGGAGGAAGGTTGGCCGAGGGGGAGTGGAGCGCTGCGCGGTCGGCAGGCCTGCTCCGGGGTCAAGCCCCGCTCGGCTAAGGCGCTGAGCAGCCCCGGACGGGCCGCCTGCCCTCTCTGAGCTTCGTGTCTGTAGAATGACCGTATCGGCCGCAAAGACTTGCTGTGAGAGGGAATTCACACATGCGCAGCGCTGAGAGCAGTGCCTGTCTCATACTACTTAATTCATGCCAGCTATTATTTTATCGCGGGCCTTTAAAAAAGGCCTTTCGGAAGAGGGTCCGCTTTGTGATAAGAAAACAAAGAGCAGAGTAGAAACGACAGTAAGCGCCTCTCTAGGAGAGGCTATTTTTGAGAGCTTGTTTGTGCCAGAGGAAGCTTCCAGCAGGTGGTGCCTGGGCAGGCTAACTAGCCATCTCAGACGGGAACGGAGAAAAACCGAGTGCATTTAAGGAAAGGGGACCGGGCTATCCAAAAGAGGGCTGCGCAGCACTGAGCCCGAGGGCGCTGGGCCCAGCATGGCCGCAGAAACTCAGGGCAGTGAAACAAGGAAGGGCCTGGAAGAAGCCACAGGAGCCTCAGGCTGGGCTGCTCTGGCTCCTGGGAGCAGAGAAAAGGGGGCCTTGTGGAGACAGGGGCCTTGGAGCCACTGCTCATTGCTCCCCTGGTTGCAAGTCTAATGGGGTCCCTGAGAGGTTGGGGGATACATGCCTCTGGGAGGAGGAGAGAAGGGAATAGCTCAGGCGTGCTCCTTGGAGGGAGAGCAGACACTGGTCCTTTGTCCTGAGTGTATTTATGTCCCACCTGCAGCTGGAAACCTTAGGGAAGGTCCAGGGAGGGTCTTAATAGCAGTGTCATCAGTTTCCCAGCTGTGCTGTTTCAGGGTCAGAGTCTCCACCGATTGGTCGGTGCCCGGGGGTCATTAGTCAGTGCAGCTGGTGCCCAGGCAGCCTGGCATCACTTGTCTGGTTTTGCTGCTTTTCTGGGCCTGGAGCTGAAATACAAATGAGGCCTAGATGCTATCTCAGGGAGGAAAAGGTCAGGGGGTCAGGCCGCCTGATCAGATAGGCTAGGGGAGGGCAGGTCACCCTGGAGGCAAGGTCCTTGTTTTCCCTGGTTAGCCACTTGCTAGGCATTCGGAGTTTTCGGCCCTGGCAAGTTTCTGTACCTGCCCGTCGTCCCTGCTCTGTTCATGTCCAGCTGCTACACACCTCCTCTCTGTCCTGAGGGCAGCTCTGTGGGGGGCACGGCGTTATTGTCCCCATTTTATGAAGAAACAGGCTAACATGAATATATGTCAGAGTCTGGACAGAAGGCTCTCTGGCCCGCAGGTGCAGCTGTTTCCTCTCACAGGGCGTCTCTGGTTTTGGAACCTGTTTCTGGGAATTCCAGACTAAACTATCCAAACCCATGAGCATGTCAGAGACATCCTAAGCTGAGGAGGCTGTGCAAAATCATCTGACTCCTCCAGCAGGATAAAAATCAACAGTGAGTAGTGCTGCCAGAAGGAACACCATCCTTGCTTAAGAGGATCTTGTGACCTTAAAAAGAAGCCAGTTGCAGACATCCAAAGGATAAAATAAAACCACATTTTAATGTGCAAAAACAATTGTCATCCAGCCCAACCTTTCACACCACCTGTGGAAACTTCAGAGGCCAGTCCGACTGGCCATTTTCTCAATCCTCACCTGATGATATGTGATTATTGATTTTGGAGAGGAAGAGAGCGAGAGGAACATTGATGTGAGAGAGACGCATCAATTGGTTGCCTCCTGCACATGCTCCGATCGGGGCCATTCCCTTGACCAGAATCCACCCGAGACACTTCAGTCCTAGGGGCAATGTTCTAACCACTGGGCACCTGGCTGAGGCAAGCATCACTTTTTAGCAAAACACAGAATGACAGTTACTTGCTTTCCCCCTAGCATTTTTCACCAACAAAACATTTTGGAAAATGTTTTTTTATCAGTTTGTATGTATTAGCTTTGTTTATTTTCACTGTTGAAGAGTATTCCATTATGTTGATATGCCATAATTTATTTAATCAACTTCCCTATTGATGGACATGTAGGTTATTTCCGTCTTTTCCTACTGGAAGAAAATTGCTTTTATAAAAAAATTATCTTTATTTTTTAAAATATTACAGATGTCCCTTTGTTTTTTTCTTGTTGGCTTTTTCTCCCCGTTGACCTGCTCCTCCCCACACCCCCCTCCCAAGCCTTCGCCACACTACTGTCTGTGTCCGTGGGCTATGCATATATGCATGTAAGTTCCTCGGTTAATCTCTCTCCCCTAACCCCCGCCCCAAGAAGAACATTTCAGTGCAATCACTGTACCTGTAGGATCTAGAAGTGGACTTATCGGGTCAAAGGGGTGGGCATTTTGAAATTTGACCAGTGCAGCCAAATTTTTCTTCCTCCAAAGAGGCAGTGAAGATATATATTCTTTTTTAAAATATATATTTTTATTGATTTCAGAAAGGAAGGGAGAGGGAGACAGAGAAAGAAACATCAGTTGTGATGAAAGAGAATCATTGACCACCTGCCTCCTGCACGATCCCTACTGGGGATTAAGCCTGCAACCAGGCATGTGACCTTGACCAAAATCAAACCTGGGACCCTTTAGTCCACAGTCCAACACTCTATCCACTGAGCCAAACTGGCTATGGCCAGATGTGTATTCTTACCAGTAATGTTTGAGAGTGTCTGTTTCTGTACATAGTATATATCCTACTCTTCATATTCGATAGCCTTAGATTTAAAATATTTCATGGTTGTTTTTATTTGCATTACGAGATTTGTTTTATAACAAGCACTGGTAAGAGGAAATTGAAACCTAACATTGGAGACATGAAATTTTAAGGAAGCCTTGTGGTGCTTTGAGTTAGTGCACGTCTTCTGATCTTACGGGGAGAAATAAAATGAGAGAATTTGCCAGTGAGCGCTCCAAGCCACCTGACTCCTTGGAGAAGAGACACAGAAACTGGAGACAGACAAAGGACATCCCAATTTCAAAAAAAAAAGGGGGGGGGGAATGTTAATGACACAAACCAAAGGGGATTCTCAGGAGAACTTTCCCGCAAGCCTCATATGAATTAGGTGACAAATATTTACGTGGGCCTCTAGAAATGTCGGCAGATCTGTACTCCACTTCAGCAGCTGTAAAGCAGAGCTTTGTATCATGTTTTATGTCCCAGCCCTGGATTCGTTACCGTGTTTTCCGTTACCATTTGATTTCCTGTCCTGTTAATACTTTATTCCCCCACCAGCCAGTTTGGCTCAGTGGATAGAGTGTTGGCCTGTGGACTGAAGGGTCCCTGGTTCAATTCCGGCCAGGGACATATGCCCAGGTTGCGGGTTTGATCCCTGTGGGGGGCATGCAGGAGGCAGCCAATCAATGATTATCTCTCATCATTGATGCTTCTATCTCTCTCTCCCTTTCCCTTCCTCTTGGAAATCAATAAAGATATATTTTTAAAAAATACTTTATACCCCCTGCTATCAGTAATGATAGCCAGCATTTAGTGGCATGTGTTGTATATGTAGCTCTATAAATGCCTCAAGTCCTTCTCAAAATAAAGCAAGGTACTAGTATAAGTAAACAAATGCAACTGCCAAATTCCCTCGTCTCTCTTTTTTTTTTTAAGGGTAGAATTATGTGTAAGCACACAGGCTTTTTATTTTATTTAATTTTGTATTGATTTTAAAGAGAGGAAGGAAGGAGATAGAAACATTAATGATGAAAGAGAATCATTGATCGGCTGCCTCTGGTGAGGGAGCCTGCAACCCGGGCCTGTGCCCTTGACCGGAATCAAACCCTGGACCCTTCAGTCTGCAGGCGGATGCTCTACCCACTTGAGCCACACCCTTGTTCTGAGCCCTTGTCTCCTTTCTATTACCCACTTACAGGTCTTTTTAACATCTAAGGCCATAAGTATCAGAGAAAGACTCCACACCTTTTAAAATATATATATATATATATATATATATATATATTATTGATTTTTTACAGAGAGGAAGTGAGAGGGATAGAAAGTCAGAAACATCGATGAGCTGCCTCTTGCCAGCAAACAAGGTACATGCCCTTGACTAGAATCAAACCTGGGACCCTTCAGTCCACAGGCTGACGCTCTATCCACTGAGCCAAACCTGTTTCAGCAAGACTCCACATCTTTCACTTCATACTTCTCCTTATGAACCTGTATTTGAAGAGAAACAAACATACAAAACAAACAAGAATCTCTTAGCAGTGAAAAGCCGTTAGTCATGTGACAATCACCTTACAAACCTAACCCTGAGCCCCAGAAAGCAAAGTGGCAATCACTAGGGCCCCACAAAGAGCCTCCTTTATTCAGTGAAAACAAGGACAGGTGTTGACAGCGACCAAGTGCTCAGGCTAGTCCAGTGGTCGGCAAACTCATTAGTCACCAGAGCCAAATATCAACAGTACAACAATTGAAATTTCTTTTGAGAGCCAGATTTTTTATTTTTAAAATATATTTTTATTGATTTTTTGCAGTATAACTTATAATTAATAGTAGTACATATTTTCCTTTCCCCCTCCCTCTTATCCTCCCCCCAGTCTCCCCTACCCCCCAGCACATATCCCCACCCTCCCCCGTCCCCGCCCCAGTATCTTTCATTCATTGGTTATGCTCAGATGCATACATTCAAGTCCTTCAGTTGATCGCCCCCAGCATCCACCTCCCATCCACTCAAGCCTTCTCCCTGTAGCTTGACAGCCTGTTCAATGCCTCCCTGCCTCTATATCAATCACTCTCTCCTGTTTCTTTTCTTCAAAAATATCTTGCCTCTGCATACTAGAAATAAATGTATAAGAACAAAAAATGTTTCAGTCTCAGTTTCAATGTCCAACTGTTCTGAGTCCCAGTTTCAATGTCAAATAGTTCTTTATGTGTACATGTCAGCAATGGTATCCAGATGGTGGACACATCGTGGCCATGCAAGATCCATCCTCTCTGGTTTGGTTCTGGGCTGCCTGCAGCCATGCACAGCTGCAGACTGCTAGCATGGCAAGGTGTCGTCAGTGTCCCCCATCTCTGGACCGTCCTCGTGACTGGATCAGATCCAGTCAGTTCCTCACTAGTCGCAGGAACCCACATGGTCTTGGAGTTGTTCTCTGAAAACACACAAACACATTCTCGACCAAAAGTTAACAAAGGGATCCTCTCTGCAAAATAGACTTGGGATTCTTTTTATTTTTGTCTAAATGATTTTCCTTTGGCTTATTTTGACACCATGTGTGTTTTTTCATGGGTGTCCTGCAGTTGGTTTTACAAATGGAATTTACTTTACTGGAGTAAGAATTTTCTAGATGTATTTTACTTACTCGATATTTTTTTCCTTACATGATATTACCCCACTGCCCCCTCCCCTTTTTTGATTAATGGGGGCTTTTGGAAATTTCATATTGCAGCCTTGGTAACTTTAAATTTTAATTTTTGCACACAAATATGACTGCTTTAGGTTCTTTGGATGTTAGGCAATTTTACAGTGAGATGAACTACTAGTAGATTTTTTAGTTAATGTTTTAGGAAAAGCTTTTTGTCCAGTACACTAAAATTTTCTTGAGTATTCACTTATTTCACTTGGCCAATTTAAATTAATCTGAAAACTTGATTACTATTTTCCTGTCAATTTTACTACTCAAGCAGAAATCTTAGTTTACCCTGTAAAAACTAGTGGAAAGGAATATTTGCAATTTTGAGTAGGTCCTGAGCATTCCTGGTAATAAACTAAATTTAGATATAGGGCAGCTATTGCTGGCCGAGTCTCTGTCTGCCACCTGGGTCCCAGTGTGAGTTGTGCCTGGGAGACGAAGCAGCTGTGGGGGTAGGAGACCTCCCTCAGGAGGGGTGAGAATTCAAGCCCCTGCAAGGTTTGTGGGTGAGGTTCTGTGCCCCACCTCTGTTGACCTTTTACCTCTCTCCTGTTGGCCCCTCTGCGACTGTGCCTGTCTTAGGTTGTTCCTTCCCTGAGGAATCTTACCCGTCTCTGGCTAACCAGCCATCCTCCGGGGCCAAACAGGGTGATGTGAGGTTCAGTTCTGTCTCCTTTGTAGTCTATGCCCCCGTGGCCTCCACGTCCAGTACCTGCCTTGGGGTCCCCTCGCCTGCTGGCGGGGTCCCGGTACTGATCACATATCTCAGGGGACCCAGGTTGAGAGCCGGATTTTTTAAACTTAAACTTCTTCTAACACCACTTCTTCAAAATAGACTCGCCCAGGCCGTGGTGTTTTGTGGAAGAGCCGCACTGAAGGGGCCAAAGAGCCGCATGTGGCTCGGGAGCCGCGGTTTGCCGACCACTGGGCTAGACCCTTGTCTAAGCTGTTGTGCATGAATATGCTGTGTGCTCACATCCACCCTATGGAGTGGGAAACATTTATATGTATTTCTAATTTTTTAGTTCATTTTCGATTTTATTTTTAATTGAATTTATTGGTGTGACACTGGTTAATAAAATTATATAGGTTTCAGGTGTACAATTCATAACACATTATCTGTTTATTGTGTTGTGTGTCCATCACCCAAGTGGGAAATATTCTCTACAGTTATAAGGTTACAAGGTTCACAGACCAAGGAACCTGTCTAGTTTGTATGGATTTCAGCAAGGATGTGCTAAAATCTCTGCTCACATCCTTTCGATAAGAGGGGCAGACATTAGTGGAATAGCCTGCGTCCAGAGTCACAAGTAATTACAAGAGAATGCACCACAAAGCCAGAGAGATGGTCACATATTTGACCCAGTGTTTCTGGCTGTATTTTAAGAAATAGTCAAAATTTGAAAGACATATGTTTTCAGAGATGTGCCTCAAAGGTTTATGTGTAAGAGTAAAAATGGCGGCCCCGGCTGACTTGGCTCAGCGGTCGGAGTGTCGGTCCGTAGACTGAAGAGTTAGTGTTCATTCCTCTGTTGCAGGCTTATCCCTGCCCTGGGCAGAGTGTTGGGGAAGCAACCAATCGATGTGTGTCTCTCACACTGATGCTTCTCCCTCTCTGTATCCCCCCACCTCCCACCCTCTCTAAAAACCAATGGGGAAAATGTCCTCGGGTGAGGATTAACAATAACCAAACGGCAGCAGTGTAAACAACAACGGAAATTGTTACAAGATAGAGAGGGCCTCATCTTCCCCAGTTACTTGTGGAAGTGGGGCTCTTGGGGTACCGCTGGAATAAGAATTTCCAGAGGCCCCATGGGAGGATGAGGTATTGTAGAAAGCTTTACTTCCATGGAATCACACCCCTGGGTTTC
Source organism: Antrozous pallidus (assembly GCA_027563665.1). Taxonomy (NCBI): domain Eukaryota; kingdom Metazoa; phylum Chordata; class Mammalia; order Chiroptera; family Vespertilionidae; genus Antrozous; species Antrozous pallidus. The sequence goes on along the minus strand of CM050512.1, from coordinate 113,538,587 downwards.
CCAAGCCCCATCTCCTTTAGTCCGGTCATAGGAGAAGCGTAGCTGCGCTTCAGTAGAGCTAGACTCAGAGCCGGTGTCCACAGTTGCCTTTCCATGTTGGAGCCGGGTCCAGCCCAGCGTCAGGCAGGCTCAGTCCATTGCATGTGGGGTCCACATGGCCGAGGGCCATAGCAGCAAATACAAGGAAGCAGGGGCAGGGAGCCCCACAAGCCAAGAGTCAAGTGCAACAAGAGTGTAAATTCCTTTGTTTAGGGGCTTACGGATACCAAATTTTTGTGTATTTGCGACGGCCAACCATCTGTGCCGAGATATGATTGACAAGTACCTTCCCTCTGTCACCCCCACTTTATAAAACTTAACCGTACAAAACTCACTGGGCATGGGTCTGTCTTCTCTTTGTTGGAGCCCTCCCCCAGCGTTCTGCAGGGAACGGGCTGGCTCTGCGGGGGTGCAAAGTTGCAGTTTCCTGGTGAAGCTGCCCGAATGACATGCCCATAATGTCTGGCCTTCTCTTTGCTCCTTTCCTGTTATTAATAACCAGCTGATTATAGTGGTGTAAAAGTGACTCAGCTAAATATGATATCTGTGAAATTGTGTATACCATCGTTGAAATGATGACTGTGAAGACAAGCAACAAAATGCAAAAATAATTGAATTAAGGGCAGATAAAAAGGAGTTAAAAGGTTAATGTGGATGATACACGGGCAGGCTAACTAGCCATTTCACACAGTGAATAAAGCAAATTTAATCTATTTAAAGGAACAGGGATGGGAGATGGAGATACCCAAAGGGAAGGCTCACATGGAGAAAAGGGGCCTTGGAGACAGGTTCAGGGTTTAGCCCAGGACGAGCTGCCACTGCCCATTGCTCCCCCGGTTGCAAGCCCCATGGGGTCCCTGAGAGGGTGGGGGATCCGTGTCTGTGGGGGAACGGCACGGGAGTGCTCCTTGGAGGGAGAGCAGACACTGGTCCTTTGTCCTGAGTGTATTTATCTCCCACTTGTAGCTGGAAACCTTAGGGAAGGTCCAGGGAGGGTCTTAATAGCAGTGTCATCAGCTTCCCAGCTGTGCTGTTCCAGGGTCAGGGTCTCCACCGATTGGTCGGTGCCCGGGGGTCATTAGTCAGTGCAGCTGGTGCCAGGCAGCCTGACATCACTTGTCTGGTTTTGCTGCTTTTCTGGGCCTGGAGCTGAAACACAACTGAGGCCTGGATGCCATCTCAGGGAGGAAAAGGTCAGGGGGTCTAGCCCGCATGTCCAGTGATGAGCTAGGGGAGGGCAGTTTACCTGGGGCGAGGTCCTTGTTTTCTCAGTTTTGCCCCTTGCTGGGCATCCGGGGATTTTCTGCCCTGTTGTTTCTGTACCTGCCCATTGTCCTTGCTTTGGGGGTCCATCAGGAGGTATTTCATTTATTATATTTTCTTTTTTATGGTTATCTTGCTTTTCTAGTGCATAAAACACGTGTATTTAAGCCAAAATGGAAGTTGAAGTTAATTAACAGGGGAAGCAGGGGAAGAAGGGAACAGCACTCATAGTCAGTGTGTGCATGCACCTCATTTAATCTTCACACTATTCTGAAACGCGTTCCCCATTGTACAGATGAGCAAATGCAGATGCAGAGGAGGCCTAGTAATTAGGACACGGTCTCACAGCTGGAATGTGGTGGAAACAAGAACTGTGACAAAGTCTTATTTGTTTTCAAGTTCATACCCTTTGCATTACCAAGTTTCCCCAAATATAGAGGAGGCTCAGAAAGGTGCCCCTCAGGGCAGACACACACAGGAAGGCCCCTTCCTGGCAGAAGCAGTCCCTGCACCACAGCCTTTGGCTTTTGGTGTAAGCCTGGGTTGAAATGCAACCATATCTGTCCCTTAGCCAGCACCTTTGTGCTGGAAGTGACCTGTAGTGGCGCTCACACAGCCCACGTGGGCCCTGGTGGTGCCCAGGTGGCCTTGGGGGGGTCCCTGCCATGAGACAGCGCCATGAGAAAGTGACCCCTGGCTCTCCTTCAGGCCGTCTATCACACCCAGCGGGAAGCCTCAGGTTGGTGCTAAGCTTTGGCCATCTCTCAACTCTCTGTCTCTGTCACCCCCTTTCTCTTTCTCACATAGACACACAAGACAAGCTCCATAGACCCAGAGCCTCACCTTAGTTAGACAACAATATATAGGTGGCCTTTATTAACATAATTTAAAATCAATTATAGTTTTTGCCATGGGAAAATTCACATAACATAATTTCAACATTTTAAAATATATTTTTTTATTGGTTTCAGAGAGGAATGGAGAGGGAGAGAGAGTGATGGAAACATCAGTGATGAGAGAAGATCATTGATCGGCTGTCTCCTGCAGGCCCCTACGGGGGATCCAGCCTACAGCCTGGGCACGTGCCCTGATGGGAATCGAACCCTGACCTCCTGGCTCACAGGTCAGTGCTCAGCCTCTGAGCCACATCGGCTGGGCTCAAAGCTTTTTAAAAACATCACTGGACATGCGGGTTAGACCCCCCTGATCTTTATTGTTCAGTTTATTAATTACAATGTTCCCCCCTTTTTCCCCTATAGCTCCCCTCCACCCAGTACCCATCCCACCCTCTGCCCTCACCTCCCCCTCACTGTCCTCTCCCATAGGTGTATGATTTTTGTCCAGTCTCTTGCTGCACCTCCCACACCCCTTTTCTCCCCAAGAATTGTCAGTCCATTCCCTCTCTGTGCCCATGATTCTGTTATATTCACCAGTTTATCCTGTTCATCAGATTATTAATTAACTTGATTTTTATATTCATTTGTTGATAGATGTATATTTATTGTTCATAATTTTTATCTTTACCTTTTTCTTCTTCCTCTTCTTCTTTTTTTTAAAATATATTTTATTGATTTTTTTACAGAGAGGAAGGGAGAGGGATACAAAGTCAGAAACATCGATGAGAGAGAGACATCGATCAGCTGCCTCTTGCATGCCCCCTGCTGGAGATGTGCCCGCAGCCAAGGTACATGCCCTTGCCGGAATCAAACCCAGGACCCTTCAGTCCGCAGTCCGACGCTCTATCCACTGAGCCAAACTGGTCTCGGCCTTCTTCCTCTTTTTAAAGAATACCTTTCAGCATTTCATATAATACTGGTTTGGCGGTGATGAACTCCTTTCTTATCTGCGAAGCACTTTATGTGACCTTCAATTCTGAATGATAGCTTTGCTGGGTAGAGTAATCTTGGTTGTAGATTCTTGCTATTCATCACTTTGAATATTTCTTGCCACTCCTGTCTGGCCTGCATAGTTTCTGTTGAGAAATCAGCTGACAATTGTATGGGTGCTCCCTTATAGGTAACTAACTGTTTTTCTCTTGCTGCTTTTAATATTCTCTCTTTCTCTTTTGCTCTTGGCATTTTAATTATGATGTGCCTTTGTCTGGTCCTCTTTGGATTCCGATAGTTTGAGGTTCTGTGCACTTCCTCAGGTGAGGATTAACAAATTATTATTATTATTATTATTATTATTATTATTATTGCCATTCTAGTGGGTGTGAAATACTCTGTAATGGGGAACATGTGACCCAACCTATCTGAAGTTTGTTTTCTCTTGAGTAAAGCGAGGACGCTAGCACATACCCTTGTGGGTTTCGGGAGAAACCTGCCTTCTTGGGCAGGAAGGTATAACTGTGAAATGCTAACCAATGTGAGTTAATATCGGGGCCTAGACCTCCGAATCTGGAATTTGCACAGGCTGCTGAAGACAGACCAGACGTACCTCAGTGGCAGGAAGAAGAAATGTGCCAGGGGAGGGGGGAGCCCGGCTGGTGAAAGCCCAGAGCAGCACAGTCCTTACTGGGGGGAGGGGAGGAGGAGGCGGGGCGGAACACTTGGTGCTGTGTAAGAGTGGGGGTGACCTACCCTGTTTCCCTGAAAATAAGACAGGGTCTTATATTAATTTTTGCTCTCAGAGACACGCTGATCTTATTTTCAGGGGATGTCTTATTTTTCCATGAAGAAGAATAGGGTACACATTTATTGTTGAACAAAAAAAAAAAAAAAAAAAAAAAAGGAAATTTATTACCTGTATACGATATAGTAGTAGTTGTCATCACAAACCAGCATAACCAGACAAACTGTGAATCCTATGGTATCAAGAATTTCTTGTTACTACCATTATTTCCATGTACAACAATCTATGGTACATTTACTGATACTGATATTTACCAGTATGAATACAAAGTAAGATTTATTCAATGACAGTCATGTCATCATCTTCTGGAACATCATCATAACAATCCAAACCCTGAATTTCCTGGTGAATTTCTTGTGACTCCATTTCTTTCAGAATCAGTGGACCAAATCTCTCATGTTTAGCAATAGCACTGTCCTTAAATGAGTACTTCTTGTCAACGCAGCCTGCTTGTAGTGCATTTGCAATGCAACTGTCAGTGATTTTCTCCCAGGAATTCTTCACCCAGGTCATAACCTCTTGCAGTTTAGTTTTCACAAAGTTTCCACGCTGATTTCTCTCCATTCTATTTTCAATGTAGTCATTAAGTTCCATGTGCAAGTTGTCCTTGAATGGTTTCTTTATTGCAATATCAAGAGTCTGGAGATAGGCCGTCATTCCTGCGGGAATCATTATTCGATCTATTTTTCTTCGTGAAGAAATTTCTTCATGTCTTTAGCATAGTGAGTGCTACCTGCATCCCAGACTAGCAGACCTCTTTGGCTCCCTCGCATAACAAGTGGCAGCATTAAATCAACCCACTTCCTTATAACTGCTTGTGTGGCCCAGGCTTTTTCAGTTTCAAGAATAAAAATATTATCGGGGAGGTCTTATTTTTGGGGTGATGCCTTATATTACAGGGAGAGGCAAAACTGTAAGTAGGTCTTATTTTCGGGGGATGTCTTACTTTCAGGGAAACAGGGTAGGAGAGCACTGGGGAGAGAAAGGCTGGTTTCATAGGGGGCCGGAATTTGGACTTCACTGTTCTACAAGCACATTCTGGTTTTTTGGAAGATGCCAGTGGTAGAATAAGACTTCAAATGTCTTCAGAGTTTACTGATTTTTTAAAAGCATTTTAATGTGTGTGATAACATAATACTCTCCTCCATCTAGCTTCAGTTCCCTTTCCCATGCTTAGGCCACAGTAGAGCATTTTTTTTTAGGGGTGATGAGGCTTCTTTAGAAGGTTAGTCCATGGTTCACATTGGATAGGAAATCAGTTGAATTTAACTTAACATGATTCAGGTCAGTACAAACCTGAAAAGGAAATTAACATGTTTTAATTCCATAATCTCCAACCTCAACTTTATAATCAAAAGTTACCATTTTATTTATTTTTTAAAATATATTTTAGTGATATTTTACAGAGAGGAAGGGAGCAGGATAGAAAGACAGAAACATTGATGAGAGAGAAACATCGATCAGCTGCCTCCTCCACACACACCCCTGGGGATGTGCCCGCAACCAAGGTACATGCCCTTGACCGGAATCCAACCTGGGACCCTTCAGTCCGCAGGCCGATGCTCTACCCACTGAGTCAAACCGGTTTTGGAGAAATAGTTACCGTTTTAAAAGTGTTGTTTTCTTTCCCTAGCCAATATAGCTCAATAGATAGAGTGTTGGCCTGTGGACAAAAGGGTCCCAGGTTGGATTCTGGTGAAGGGCATGGACCTTGGTTGCAGGTGCCTCTCCAGCCAGGACCATGGTCAGAGCTTGTGCAGGCGGCAACCAGTGGATGTGTTTCTCTCACATTGATGTTTCTCTCTTTGTCTTTCCCTCTCTTCCATTCTCCCTAAAAATCTAGGCATTTATGTATCTGCCCACAAATAATCAAATACACAAGTTATTCACCAAGAGTCAGACTGAATGGGTGGAGAGCATCTGATCAGACCCTGTGATTTTGCAAATGACGAACTGAAGCCCTGCCCCAACCAGTTTGGCTCAGTGGACAGAGCATTGGCCCGAGGACTAGGGTTCCGGGTTGGATTCTGATCAAGGGCACACACCTCGGTTGCAGGCTTGATCCTCTCGCTGGTCGGGATGCATGTGGGAGGCAACCCATCAATATGTCTGTCTCACATCAATGTTTCTCTCTCTGTGTCCTCTCTGTCTCTCTCCTTCTTCCACTATCTCTAAAAATCAGTGGGAAAATACCCTCAGGTGAATATTAACCAATAATAATTAATAATAATAATAATTTTTTAAAAGAAACTGAAGAACAGAAATGTTAGTGACTTAGAGTTCAGATCACACCGTCATTAAATATTTGGTTACAACAGTGTACATATATTTTCTTAGTATTTAATATGTACACACACCTAATATATGCTTATTTTATTTACCCAATTACATATGGTTTCTATAGTTATTTTTAATTTTCAAAAGCATAAAAATTCATTCTGTAATTTCCGCACATTAAAAAGCAAACAGCCCTGTCTTGGAAAGAGCGGACCGTGGAGGCATTCTGACGGCGAGCAGCGGTGCTTTGAGGACCGGTGGGAGAAGTGCAGGGCCGGACGCGGGAAGCAGCAGCCGGACTACCCTGGCTGGGCAGGGGGACGAGAGGTGAGCAGATTCAGCAGGGTCCCATCAGGCCTGCGGACTTACTGGCTAAGGGGGTGTCGAGGAGGGCACCCCAGGCCTTGGGGAGTGGGATGGCCAGGGACCGTGTAGGGAAGTGGAGCTGGGGAATCGGGACGAGCGATGTGGCCAGGGCTGTGAGCCGGGGAGAGAAAGAGCAAGGCCCACGGGCAGGTGGGCGGCCAGCAGCCAAGAGTGTTGGAACTGACCGCATGGAGCAGGAGATTGTTGAGGAGGGAACATAAAGGAAGGACTTGGTGCCGAGCCTTCGAGAACAGCAGCGAGGAGGCGCCAGGAGGTGGAACGGGGTCTGAGAAGCCTTGGAGCCTCTTGAGGTTCTTGAGCAGAGGAGTGACTGACCCGGAAGCGCAGACTCTCAGAGGCAGAAGGGAACTCCCAGGTCCTCGGAGCCAGCTTTTGGCCCCCTTTTGAGGACCACAATCCTGGAAAGCAGCCCCCATACACCTTTTGGGCCTGGGACATCCCCAGGAGAGGGGACCCCACCCTGTCCTGTGCAGCGCCTGTCGCCTCCCCTGCCTGTAGTCAGACAGGCAGATCAGTGAGGGGCTCATCAGCTTCACCTGCTTGGCCTGTGCACCTGGCCCTGAGAGCACCCTCATCTGAGGAGCAGAGGACGAGGCATTGGGTGGTGGCCCGGGGGCCGCCCAGTTTGCTCAGGCGGTGGGTAGGATCCCGCGCCCCGATCAGCAGGCCCAGGGCCGTGCGCTCTGACAAAGAGTGAGGCAGACGTAGAGCGGGTCAGCCCCGAGTTCTGCAGCATTTCATTCAACCCTCCTGCCTCTTGCGAGAAAAGGCTTGTCCCCTTTCGAAGGGGAAGCCCTCTAGGCAGGGAGATGGAGCAGTGGGCAGTGAGGAGATGGAGCAGTGGGCGGTGGGATGGAGCACTGGGCAGTGAGATGGAGCAGTGGGAGTGAGGTGGAGCAGTGGGAGTGAGATGGAGCAGTGGGAGGAGGTGGAGCAGTGGGATGAGGTGGAGCAGTGGGAGTGAGATGGAGCAGTGGGAGGAGGTGGAGCAGTGGGAGTGAGGTGGAGCAGTGGGATGAGGTGGAGCAGTGGGAGTGAGATGGAGCAGTGGGAGGAGGTGGAGCAGTGGGATGAGGTGGAGCAGTGGGAGTGAGATGGAGCAGTGGGAGTGAGATGGAGCAGTGGGAGGAGGTGGAGCAGTGGGAGTGAGGTGGAGCAGTGGGAGTGAGGTGGAGCAGTGGGAGTGAGGTGGAGCAGTGGGAGTGACGTGGAGCAGTGGGGGTGAGATGGAGCACTGGGAGGGAGGTGGAGCACTGGGAGTGAGGTGGAGCACTGGGAGTGAGGTGGAGCAGTGGGAATGAGATGGAGCAGTGGGCAGTGAGGTGGAGCAGTGGGAGTGAGATGGAGCAGTGGGAGTGAGGGGGAGCAGTGGGAGTGAGGGGGAGCAGTGGGAGTGAGGGGGAGCAGTGGGAGTGAGGTGGGGCAGTGGGAGTGAGGGGGAGCAGTGGGAGTGAGGTGGGGCAGTGGGAGTGAGGTGGAGCAGTGGGAGTGAGGTGGAGCAGTGGGAGTGAGGGGGAGCAGTGGGAGTGAGGTGGAGCAGTGGGAATGAGGTGGAGCAGTGGGAGTGAGGTGGAGCAGTGGGAGTGAGGTGGAGCAGTGGGCAGTGAGGTGGAGCAGTGGGAGTGAGGTGGAGCAGTGGGAGTGAGGTGGAGCAGTGGGAGTGAGGGGAGCAGTGGGAGTGAGATGGAGCAGTGGGAGTGAGGTGGAGCAGTGGGAGTGAGGTGGAGCAGTGGGAATGAGATGGAGCAGTGGGAGTGAGATGGAGCAGTGGGAGTGAGATGGAGCAGTGGGAGTGAGGTGGAGCAGTGGGAGGTGGAGCAGTGGGAGTGAGATGGAGCAGTGGGAGTGAGGGGAGCAGTGGGAGTGAGGTGGAGCAGTGGGAGTGAGATGGAGCAGTGGGAGTGAGGTGGAGCAGTGGGAGTGAGGTGGAGCAGTGGGAGGTGGAGCAGTGGGAGTGAGGTGGAGCAGTGGGAGTGAGGGGAGCAGTGGGAGTGAGGGGGAGCAGTGGGAGTGAGATGGAGCAGTGGGAGTGAGGGGGAGCAGTGGGAGTGAGATGGAGCAGTGGGAGTGAGATGGAGCAGTGGGAGTGAGATGGAGCAGTGGGAGTGAGATGGAGCAGTGGGAGTGAGGTGGAGCAGTGGGAGGTGGAGCAGTGGGAGTGAGATGGAGCAGTGGGAGTGAGGGGAGCAGTGGGAGTGAGGGGGAGCAGTGGGAGTGAGGTGGAGCAGTGGGAGTGAGGTGGAGCAGTGGGAGTGAGGTGGAGCAGTGGGAGGTGGAGCAGTGGGAGTGAGATGGAGCAGTGGGAGTGAGGGGAGCAGTGGGAGTGAGGGGGAGCAGTGGGAGTGAGATGGAGCAGTGGGAGTGAGATGGAGCAGTGGGAGTGAGATGGAGCAGTGGGAGTGAGGTGGAGCAGTGGGAGTGAGATGGAGCAGTGGGAGTGAGATGGAGCAGTGGGAGTGAGATGGAGCAGTGGGAGTGAGATGGAGCAGTGGGAGGTGGAGCAGTGGGAGTGAGGTGGAGCAGTGGGAGTGAGATGGAGCAGTGGGAGGTGGAGCAGTGGGAGTGAGGTGGAGCAGTGGGAGTGAGATGGAGCAGTGGGAGTGAGATGGAGCAGTGGGAGGTGGAGCAGTGGGAGTGAGGTGGAGCAGTGGGAGTGAGATGGAGCAGTGGGAGGTGGAGCAGTGGGAGTGAGATGGAGCAGTGGGAGTGAGATGGAGCAGTGGGAGGTGGAGCAGTGGGAGTGAGATGGAGCAGTGGGAGTGAGATGGAGCAGTGGGAGTGAGATGGAGCAGTGGGAGTGAGGTGGAGCAGTGGGAGTGAGATGGAGCAGTGGGAGTGAGGTGGAGCAGTGGGAGTGAGGTGGAGCAGTGGGAGTGAGATGGAGCAGTGGGAGTGAGGTGGAGCAGTGGGAGTGAGGTGGAGCAGTGGGAGTGAGGTGGAGCAGTGGGAGTGAGATGGAGCAGTGGGAGTGAGGTGGAGCAGTGGGAGTGAGGTGGAGCAGTGGGAATGAGATGGAGCAGTGGGAGTGAGGTGGAGCAGTGGGAGTGAGGTGGAGCAGTGGGAATGAGATGGAGCAGTGGGCACTGAGGTGGAGCAGTGGGAGTGAGGTGGAGCAGTGGGAGGGAGGTGGAGCAGTGGGAGTGAGATGGAGCAGTCGGAGTGAGGTGGAGCAGTGGGAGGTGGAGCAGCGGGAGTGAGGTGGAGCAGTGGGAGGTGGAGCAGCGGGAGTGAGGTGGAGCAGTGGGAGGTGGAGCAGCGGGAGTGAGGTGGAGCAGCGGGAGTGAGGTGGAGCAGCGGGAGTGAGGTGGAGCAGCGGGAGTGAGATGGAGCAGTGGGAGTGAGATGGAGCAGTGGGAGTGAGGTGGAGCAGTGGGAGTGAGGTGGAGCAGTGGGAGTGAGGTGGAGCAGTGGGAATGAGGTGGAGCAGTGGGAGTGAGGTGGAGCAGTGGGAGTGAGGGGGAGCAGTGGGAGGGAGGTGGAGCAGTGGGAGTGAGATGGAGCAGTGGGAGTGAGATGGAGCAGTGGGAGTGAGGTGGAGCAGTGGGAGGGAGGTGGAGCAGTGGGCACTGAGGTGGGGCAGTGGGAGTGAGGGGGAGCAGTGGGAGGTGGAGCAGTGGGAGTGAGGTGGAGCAGTGGGAGGTGGAGCAGCGGGAGTGAGGTGGAGCAGTGGGAGGTGGAGCAGTGGGAGTGAGGTGGAGCAGTGGGAGTGAGGTGGAGCAGTGGGAGTGAGGGGGAGCAGTGGGAGTGAGGTGGAGCAGTGGGAGTGAGGTGGAGCAGTGGGAGTGAGGGGGAGCAGTGGGAGTGAGGTGGAGCAGTGGGAGTGAGGGGGAGCAGTGGGAGTGAGGTGGAGCAGTGGGAGTGAGGGGGAGCAGTGGGAGTGAGGTGGGGCAGTGGGAGTGAGGTGGAGCAGTGGGAGTGAGGGGGAGCAGTGGGAGTGAGGTGGAGCAGTGGGAGTGAGGTGGAGCAGGGGGAGTGAGATGGAGCAGTGGGAGTGAGGTGGAGCAGTGGGAGTGAGGTGGAGCAGTGGGCACTGAGGTGGAGCAGGGTGTGCACTAGGGTCCGCCGCCGGCACCTCGCTGCTCCCACAGCCGCCCGGGCCTCACTCACCGGGCCTGTGTGAGGGGGCCGTGCTGGAGGCTCGGAGATGTGGCCAAGGAGAGCCTGTGGTGGCTCTTACAGGAAATACATGGTGTGGGAGGCCATCCTTCCTTCCAGGAGCGCCCCTGCGGGAGAGTCTCCTTGCCGCTGCGCCAGCAGCTGTGGGCAACAGGCCAGCACAGGGCTGCCTGCAGGCGGAGCGGCCTTGCCTGCCTTGAGACAGAACAGCCAGACTGGTCTGGAGAATGCCTGGCCCAACGGGTGCCCTGCTTTTCCAGACCCCTCTCCGACCCCTGAGCAAGGCGAGGGCGAGAATGTCAGGCTGAGGGGCTCCCTGTAAGCCCAGACCCAGGCAGGCCAACCCGGGAGCTGTGGTCAGGGGCCTGCAGGCTCTGGAGTCAGCAGTTCGGGTCCGAGTCCAGCTGTCACTGGTGAGCTGCTTACAAGTGACGTGCTCTAGCCTCGGCATTACAGTAACACTGCTGTCATGAGTTGTGACGTTTCAAGGAAACTCACAGCCATTTGCCACTTACCGACAGGGACACAGCGTGAGAGCAGCGTTAGGCCATTGTGGGCCAGCACACAGCGCCCTCACACACACCCCCACGGCCCAGCCGCTCGCTGCGCGCTGCGGGGCAGCCTGCTCCCCTGCTCCCGGGCTCCCCGCACCCCCCCCCCCCCAGCGCGTCCCTGCACCGAACAGCAGGGGCCAAAGCAGGCCCTGGGTTGGGGGGGGGGGGGACCGCGCAGTGAGCACGACGCAGGAGGCTGCCGCCAGCCTAACCTGGCACGCTGGGACTCGGCACACTGGGACTCGGCAAACTTTGTTTACAAGTAGGAAGAGTCCACTCTAGAATCACGATAAAAGCATAGTATAGTAAATGCATACACTTGTACTATAGTCATTATTATCGTTATTAAACATCACGCACTGCACGCGATAGTATGTGCTATACTTTAAATACATACATTTTATTGATTTCAGAGAGGAAGGAAGAGGGAGAAAGAAACATCAATGAGAGAGAATCACTGATTGGCTGCCTCCTGCACGCCCCACACTGGGGGCCGAGCTCACAGTCCGGCCTTGTGCCCTTGACGGGAATCACAGCCGGGAGGGACCCTTCGGTCCGCAGCCTGACACTCCATCCACTGAGCCAAACCGGCTGGGGCTGTATGTGCTAGACCAGCGGTCGGCAAACTGCCGCTCATGAGCCACAGTTTGCGGCTCTGTTGACTAATGAGTTTGCCGACCTCTGCTTAGGGAAAAACACTTAAACATTTTAATAATGTACTAATGTCTTTAACCTGAAATCAAAACTTCTGGTAAGGGTAATGCCTTACAGCAGTGGTCGGCAAACTCATTAGTCAACAGAGGGGCAGAGCCGCATGTGGGTTGCGAGCCGCAGTTTGCTGACACTGCTATATACTATTACATATAGTATATAGTTAGGCAGCAGGTTTGTTTAACCAGCATCGCCACACACACAAGTAATGCGTGCACCATGACGTTTCCATGGCTACTACGCTATCACTGGGCAACAGGAATGTTTCAGCTCCATTATAACCTCAGGGGACCACTGTCACACGCAGTCCATCACTGAATGAAACGTTGTTGTGTGGCGCATGACCGCGTGTGAACCTTGGAACAGTGCCTGGCACACAGTGCAACTGTCAGAAGACGTCGTCCTGTTACTCTGCACGTGGGGGACACAAACCAGGGGTACAGAACCCACTCCTGTAGTTAAAGGGTGTTGGAGCACCAACAGGGCAAGGTCACTGACAGAGCGAGACCACTTCCCGACCCCATGCGCGGGGACACAGTGTGATGCACGGCAAAGCCAGTGGCCTCTAAAGGAAGCACTGCCCTGCGAAACATGGGTGGTGCTCACCTGTCTCCATGTGAAAAGCTGGCTCAGTGGATAGAGCATCGACCTGCGGACCACAGGGTCCCGGGTTCAATCCCGGTCAAGGGCACGTACCTCGCTTGCAGGCTCCTCCTCGGTCGGCCCCGATCAGGGCTTGTGCAGGAGGCAACCAATCGATGCATTTCTCTCACATCCATGTTTCTCTCTGGCGTTCCCTTTCTCCCACTCTCCCTAAAAACCAACGGCAAACTATCCTCGGGTGAGGATTAACGAGAAAAAAAAAGTCGGTCATGTGGCCACAACTTTGTATTTTTCCAAAGAAGTAGGGCATGTGGGTTTGTATGAAATGTACTGATTTTAAAATGTGGCAGTTAACTCAGTTTAAAACAAAATAAAACTGCAAAGGCCAAGTGAAACTCCCCTGTGAGCCTGCAAGGCACAGCTCTGCTATAGACGCGCTGTCCGGGGCCGGGTCGGGCTCCCACAGCCGAACGCCAGAGAGGGCGAGGGCCGGCCGCCCCAGGTCTCTGCTTCCCAGCTGTCCTGCTCCCACCTGCGCCTCAGAGTGAGCGGCGAGGGGGTGCCTGGGAGTGAACGGGATTGTGCAGTGGAGGCTCTGCGCAAGTTTGCCCATCTGTCCTGCGCCGGAACGGATCCGCAGATGACGGAGCAATGCGTGAAGACAGGGACTGGCTCCCTTCCGTGCACAGAGCACCTGTAACTGCCGGTCACTGTCCTCGGTGCTGGGGAGGCCCGTCCCCGCCCTGTGGAGCCGGCAGGAAAGAGTGCACAGCAGAGCCAGGCAGAGGCAGGTGGGAACACAGACCTTCGGCCAGGGGTGCTGCATGCTGTGAGGGACAGAGGCGGGTCAGGGGTCCGGCGGGCACGGGCCCTGAGGGAGGGTGCGGCAGCAGAGGTGATGGGAGCCAGGGAGGAGATGGAGACAGGCCAGGTGAGGTGAGGCAGGCAGCCCTGGGCGGGCAGAGGCCGGCGGGCGGGACCTCTCCTGCCGATGGCCACTCTCTCTGGACCAGACGGAGCCCAGAGGAGCTACTTCTGACATACAGCCCCCCCCCCCCGCCCCTCACATCTGGACGGACAGCCCTTTCCCGTCCACCTGCAGTCCCTCAGTGTCCGGAACGCACACCTCCAAGCTCCCTGAGGGTAGAACGCCTGACTCCTGCTCAAGTCGGAGGTCTCCCCAGCTTCCCCGGGTGTAACAGGACTCGGCACACAAATGCATCCGCTGGAAATAACAGCACGGCCCTCGGCACCTTACCTCGCTCTCACCCCGTGGCTTCTTCTCCCGTGACACGGGGAACGTGTGCCGTCCCACCCAAGGGGTTGTGGTGAGGAAACGGGGTGAAGGATATAAAAATTGGGAGCCCAGACCACCTGGGAATGGGAGGCCACCCGTGTTCCCAGGTTTAAAGGTTTCTTTTGTTCTGAGCTGAGTGTCCCCTGAGCTGCGGAGAAAGGCTCTTGCCCTCCTTGGTCAGGGACTCCTAGGCCTTCCTCCTCCCCAGCGTCCTCCTCTGCCGGGAGCTGATGGCAGAAAGGGGGGCCGGCCGCTTGTTCCCAAACTCTGTTGCCATGACTTACTATTTCATTTAAACCATGTCGGTCTGTAGAGGCTCTCCCTCAATCCTCCCTGCCGGCCCCTGCCCCCACCCACAGCCCAGGAATCGGGCCCATCTCGGGGTCTGAGTCCCAACAAAGGCAGGCCTCGAGGGACCCGCAGCCACCAATCCGCTGCCTCGGCGGCTGGCAGAGCCCCTGCGAGATGGCGAGTGGCCAGAAGCCCGGGGACCTCCCTGGCTCTGGGCCTCCCGGAGGACCTGCTGCCGCTGGAGACGGAAAACGGGGCTTCGTCTCTGCCACCTCCCCGCTCCCAGGCCTCGCTTTCTCCCAGGCCGCGGGAGGCAAAGGGTTAAATCCCATAGAGCTGATGCTCTGACTCCAGGCTAGAGGGACCCGGGAAGCTGGGGTCACTTCCTGCTCCGTCCCAGTCACCCTGAACTGGTCCCCGGGTCCTCAGTCTGGGATCATCCCTCGAGGAGGACCCCAGAGTCCTCGGCATCCAGCCCGCCACCCCGCAGGCAGGGCATTCAAGGGGTTAAGTCCCGGGGGGCTGGATTCTGCCTTCCGCCTTCCCCAGACCCCAGAGCCGTGAGTTGGGGACGCCTGGGTTCCCGAGGGGTGGCCCGCGGGGCCCGGGAAGGCGGCGGGAACAATGGGGCAGCAGGCGGTGGCCCGGCCCGAGCCCCTCCGGGCTCCTGGTCGCAGGGTGAGGGCCGGGCGGCCCGGGGGGCAGAGGCCGAGGATTCTGGGAAGAGCGGAGGGTCTGGCTGTGGGGGAGGGGAGGCGTGGGCATGCTGGGAGGGAACTCACCGCCCCGGACCGGGCCGGGGCTGCGAGCCGCCGGGGACCCCTGGGGGCCCGGGAGGCGAGAATGCCCTTGTCCGGAGCTGGAGCCGGGAAGCGAAAGAGGATGGCGGGGACCAGCTGGAGCAGAAGTTCAGGGTCGGGGCTGGCGCGGCCGTGGGAGGCCGGAGACCGGGATGGCTGCGTGCCCACGGCCGCCTCCACTGAAGGGTCACCCTGGGCCGCTCTCCACTCCCCTCTGCAAGGCAGCCGCCCTCCCTCCGCAGTGGGACCTGCTCGAGGTCCGAGGTCAGGGGTCTGGGCCTGGTCTGCTCCAAGCACTTATTGCCTATCTGGGTGTTCCCACTTCCATACTCCACGGCGGCCTTGTCGTTAACCCCTTCCCTCCACCCTGCCCCCCTGAGTGCGAATGTCTGGAAATAGTCAAGGCACACACGGTCTTACCTGTCCTCCGCAAACACCCCGCAGGCCCCCCCGCCCCAGAGACACTTGCAGTGGGGGAGGGGAGAGGTTCATCGCCTAAGGAGCTAGAGATGTAGAAATTAATTTACTTCCTAAAATCTAACTCCAGTCGCTCCTGCTGCTATTGAACACGGCTCCTCTAGCTCCTGCTTCACTTGGGTTACCAGCCTGCTGTCTCCTGAGCCCTAGCGTCTGGCTGCACACTGCCCCCATGGGCACAGGCCCCAGCCCAGCAGCACCCGCAGCCCAGGCTTCCCCAGGGCCTCCCCGGAGGCTCTCCATGTGGTGGGAAGTGAGAACAGCTCTGGGGTCCTGCTCCCTCGGCTGAAATCACATCGCCCTTTGGGAGTGAGCTGGCACGTTTTCCCAGCAGGCCACTCAACTGCTTCCTTGCTGTGGGGTCCCCTTGCAGACTGACCTGTGAGGGCATCGGACAGACAGGTGTTGCAGGAGCCAGGGCATCACATTCATTTCCACCATGAACAGAATGTACTGAGCACCCGCTCTGTGTCAGGCAGCATCCGAGACACAGCATACGGGAGTGACAAGGCGGAACAGACCCTGTAGAAGGGGTCCCAGGATGGGACTGACAGGGAGGGCATCCCTGAGGAGCACTGTTTTGAGTTTATAGGTGCAAATGGTCAGGCTAGTCACTGGACCCAGCCCCTTCTGTTACCGCCAAGGACCTCTCTGTCCCAGGAATTTCTCCGTCCCATCATGCAGGCTGCCCCGAGCTCTCTCACCTCCCTGCCAGCAGCCCACGTTTATGAGTTTCACGTGACTCCCAAGGTCATCTTCCTCCCTCAGAGGCGGGGGCAAGCCAGGCACAGAACCTTGCATTTTGGTCTGTGCCTCTTCTCAGCCTATGATCTTGGAGAATCTCCCCGAGGGCTGGTTTCCTAACCTGTAAAACGGACGATCCGCTGCTGGGTCTCCTCATGGGCTTGTGGGGAAGATCGGGCGAGATATGAGGACACCACACAGGCACTGTGGCAGCTGCTGGTGGTCACAGTCTCCCTTCCCGCTTTTCCTTCCCACTTCCCTCTCAAGGTCATTCCTGCACAAGCCACTAGTGGCTTTAAAAAGCCCCCTCCCCTTAAACTGGCCTGACCTTTCTGTGCCCGGATAACGGGAATGGGCCCCAGTTTTCAGGAAAGTCACAGCGGTTTCTTTTTTTAACTCCTTACGTGCTCCAGGCGGCTCAGTTCTCTGCCAGGTTCTTAAGGAAAGTTTATTGGTCCCAATTAGCAGCCCCATTAAGGAGGAAAATTAGAGTCTTAATGAGCTTCTTCTGATTAGCAAAATAACAGGTTTCCCAGCCCCTGGGCATCATAGGGGTGGGGTGAGAGCCACTTGCCCTGTGGGCGTCAGATACCTCTCCAGCCCCCAGTCTGGGTTCAAAGGGTTACGACCGACAGACCGACTGATGAGCTTTTAATTACACGCTTACATTCATCCACTCGCTTAGTGGTGGTCTTAAGATCTGGATGGGGGATGGGCCTGTGGGGGTGGTGTGGGCAGGGACAGTGAAAACGAATGCCCAGGAAAATGGCTTGGTGGGAAACTGAAGTGTACATAAGGAGGAATTCGACCTGGGGGGCGGGGCGCGGATAGGCAAGTAAGGAGTGAAGAAAAGTGGGAGATAGCTCCCATTGTGTGCTCCTCTCTCTCCTCCCCTCCCCCCAAGGTCCCGAACCGGCAGCCCCGAGCTCTGGGATGGAGCCTGAAGCAGTGCTGTGGGGCCCAGATCTGCGAGGTCCTGAGCAGAGCCCTAACGATGCTCACAGAGGTGAGGGGCACAAGATGGGACTGCAGTTCTGACAAGACAGTGGCCCCCGCTCAGGGAGGGGCCCAGACTCTGGGGGAAACACGGGAGGGGAGAGAGACTTACCCTGTGTTCTGAAAGGAGATGGGGGCTGGAGACTCCCTTTCTCTCTGTAGGTGCCGAGAGTGGGAACGAAGAGGAGAGCCCTCGGCAGGAAAGTTCTGGGGAGGAGATCATCTTGGGCGATCCAGCTCAGAGTCCAGAATTCAAGGACCCACCAGAGATGCCCCCGGAGAGACCCTCCCAGGACCCCTCAGTCCCCCAGGACCCCCCATCTCCACTGGGTCACCCCAACCCCCTGGACCACCAGGCTCCTCTTGACCCCCCGACCCCCGAGGTAGTCCCTACCGCGTCTGACTGGACCAAGGCCTGTGAGGCCAGTTGGCAGTGGGGGACTCTGACCACATGGAACAGCCCCCCGGTGGTACCTGCCAATGAATCCAGCCTGCGGGAGCTGGTGCAAGGCCGCCCCTCGGGGGCTGAGAAGCCCTATATCTGCAACGAGTGCGGCAAGAGCTTCAGCCAGTGGTCCAAGCTGCTGAGGCACCAGCGCATCCACACGGGCGAGCGCCCCAACACCTGCTCCGAGTGCGGCAAGAGCTTCACGCAGAGCTCGCACCTGGTGCAGCACCAGCGCACGCACACCGGCGAGAAGCCCTACAAGTGCCCGGACTGCGGCAAGTGCTTCAGCTGGAGCTCCAACCTGGTGCAGCACCAGCGCACGCACACGGGCGAGAAGCCCTACAAGTGCACCGAGTGCGAGAAGGCCTTCACCCAGAGCACCAACCTCATCAAGCACCAGCGCTCGCACACCGGCGAGAAGCCGTACAAGTGCGGCGAGTGCCGGCGCGCCTTCTACCGCAGCTCCGACCTCATCCAGCACCAGGCCACGCACACCGGCGAGAAGCCCTATAAGTGCCCCGAGTGCGGCAAGCGCTTCGGCCAGAACCACAACCTCCTCAAGCACCAGAAGATCCACGCGGGCGAGAAGCCGTACCGCTGCACCGAGTGCGGCAAGAGCTTCATCCAGAGCTCGGAGCTGACCCAGCACCAGCGCACGCACACCGGCGAGAAGCCCTACGAGTGCCTCGAGTGCGGCAAGAGCTTTGGCCACAGCTCCACCCTCATCAAGCACCAGCGGACCCACCTGCGCGAGGACCCCTTCAAGTGCCCCGTCTGCGGCAAGACCTTCACGCTGAGCGCCACGCTGCTGCGGCACCAGCGCACGCACACGGGCGAGCGGCCCTACAAGTGCCCCGAGTGCGGCAAGAGCTTCAGCGTCAGCTCCAACCTCATCAACCACCAGCGCATCCACCGCGGGGAGCGGCCCTACATCTGCGCCGACTGCGGCAAGAGCTTCATCATGAGCTCCACGCTCATCCGCCACCAGCGCATCCACACGGGCGAGAAGCCCTACAAGTGCTCCGACTGCGGCAAGAGTTTCATCCGCAGCTCCCACCTCATCCAGCACCGTCGCACCCACACGGGCGAGAAGCCCTACAAGTGCCCCGAGTGCGGCAAGAGCTTCAGCCAGAGCTCGAACCTCATCACGCACGTGCGCACCCACATGGATGAGAACCTGTTCGTGTGCTCTGACTGCGGGAAGGCCTTCCTGGAGGCCCACGAGCTGGAGCAGCACCGGGTGATCCACGAGAGAGGAAAGACGCCGGCCCGGAGAGCTCAGGGCGACACTCTGCACGCGCTCGGGGACCCCGGCCTGCTAACCCCGCCCCCTGGAGCCAAACCACACAAGTGTCTTGTCTGCGGAAAGGGGTTCAACGACGAGGGCATTTTCATGCAGCACCAGAGGATCCACATTGGAGAAAACCCCTACAAAAATTCAGATGGCCTCCTCGCACACCCAGCCCCCAAGCCTCCTCAGCTCCGACCCCCCAGGCTCCCTTTCGGAGGCAATTCCTACCCGGGTGCTTCAGAGGGCAGAGCTGACGCCCCAGGACAGCCCTTTAAAATGCCTGAGGGGCAGGAGAGCTTCAGTCAGAGGCTGGGTCTGCTCTCCTCCAAGTCCTACATTTGTTCCCACTGTGGAGAGAGCTTTCTGGATCGGGCTGTGCTCCTCCAACACCAGCTCACCCACGGCAACGAGAAGCCCTTTCTCTTCCCTGATTATAGGATTGGTTTAGCAGAAGGGGCAGGGCCCAGTCCCTTCCTCAGTGGGAAGCCCTTTAAATGCCCTGAGTGCAAAAAAAGCTTTGGGCTCAGCTCCGAGCTGCTGCTGCACCAGAAAGTCCATGCGGGTGGGAAGCGGCAGAAGAGCCCAGAGCTGGGGAAGAGCTCTTCTGTCCTCCTGGAGCACCTCCGGAGCCCCCTGGGGGCCAGACCCTACAGCTGCTCAGATTGTGGGGCCTCCTTCCCGGATCGCCTGGCCCTCATCAGGCACCAGGAGACACACACCCAAGAAAAGTCCCCCAGACCTGAAGACCCCCTTTCAGAGCCAGTCACCCCACCCCCGAGTCAGGAAGGTGAAAGCGAGGCCCCCACACTCGCAGGGAGCAGCAGCCCTGGGGAAGGGGAAAACCCCAAAACTCTCTTGGAAGAAAAGCCCTATTTGTGCCCCGAGTGTGGCGATGGCTTCACAGAGGTCGCAGCTCTCCTTCTCCACAGGAGCTGCCACCCAGGGGTCGCCCTGTGAATGGGTGTGGAGGCTGGGGCCTCTCTCCTGAGAGGAACACTGGATCTCCCCAAATATTGTACGAGAAAAGGAAAAAAACCCTATCCGATTGTAGACGTGTAGAGGATAAAGGACCCTGGGTAAAAATAGTGCTTTTATATCAGTGGTAAGAAACCCTATAAATTGTTGGTGGGAGCCACTTATAATGCAGTAGAGAAAAACCGTTGGGTTAGAAACCCTATAAATATGTAGGAAAAAAAGCCCTTTAAGTCTGTAGCAGAAAATCCCTATAAACCATAGTGGATAAAAGCCCTATTAATTGTAGGATGAGGTCCCATATGTCTCTAGACAACCCTAGAAAACTGTACTGAGATCCTTGTAAAACTATAGGGTCGGGGAAATGCAGGGAATATAGCATTGGCGTGGACGGGAGCAGTGGCCCTCAGAAGGTGTAAAGGGACCTCCCATGAACTTGCTCAGCAGTGCTCTTCCTCTCCTGGCATATGGGGGGGAGCTCATTCCCAGAAGCCTTGGACAGTTACACTGAATAGCACGTGGGGATTGGGAAAGGAAGAAAAAGACAGGACGACAGTAAGTGATGAAGAACTCTCAGACCCACAGAGGAGGAAAGCCCAGGAAGTAGGAGGGGAAAGTCCAGCTCACTGCACTGGGGCTTCCTCGGGCACAAGGCCAATCCTAGGTAAAGCGTGTGAAGAGGAAGAGGCCCCTGGGATTCCTTAATAGAAAGAAGCCAAAAATGGGGGAGGAAAAAAATATGACGGTGAGCCTTTTAAAGGCTAAAGTTTGGGGTACATATAATTGAAGTGTAAGAATATTGGGGAACCATCACAAAAATTTAGGGGGAAGAGTCGGGATTCTTTGAGGGAAGGAAACCAAGTGGAGAAACTGTTCAGATGAAACCCGGCTCATCCCAGGTGTCTCCCCTGCTCCTGGGAGCTTGTTAAACTGCAAGTGCAAGCAGATCCCAGCCAGGCTGCCAGGGTCCTCCCCCAGCCAGGCAGGTGACCCTTCCCCGGGGACTTGTGTGCTGACAGGCCTCAGGAATGGAGGGTCCCTCCTGCTGACATCTCAGGTCTCACCGACAGGAGGTTCCTCCTGAACTCTAACTGCTGCCCATGTCCCCACAGTGGCAGCCAGTTTCCTTGAATTCTGTCCTCAGTGAAGAGAGAACTGCTGCTAGTTGGCCTCCAAAGAATAAAGCCCTTCGGAGTCTCAGGGCCTGTGTGTGCACAAATCCTCTCTAGCGCGCTCTTCTGCAAGCCAGCGGGAGCTGTGCGTAGGTTCCCTGTGGCAACCAGAGACAGCAAGTTAAGAGAATAGATTTGATTGGTCAGCAATCTGCTCTTAAACCTCACTCTCTCCTCTGGGCTGATAGCAAGGCTGCTGGCAGGAAAAGCCAGCCTGCATAGTGAAGGGTACCCAAATATCCCACAGATGAGTATATGGAGGCCTGGCCACCTTCCTCGCCCCATACCTGGAGCCCTCTAAAGTGACAACCCAGCCTGATTGTGGTCTTTGAAAGGGATGGATTCTATGTACTTGACGCCTCTCCTTAATCAGAAACCTTCAAGGGAAACAGAAAGATGAGAACCACACCCCTGCCAGACCCATCTGGTCTCATACACCACACGGTTGCACACTTTCATTAACCAGCCAGACCTGCTACCGTGACGATGCATGCGGCGGGGGAGGCTGTTGCCCTCTGAAATGGTTGGAGAAAACTCTTGAAACATCCGTACCAAGAACCCATCCCCTCCCTCTGGAGACACCATCTGGTGCTGGGTCCAAAGGAAATGCCACTCACCCCAGTAATGCACTGTGATCCTGGAGTGCATTACTGATATGCCAGGAGAGGTGGCCCCCTTCAGGAGTCACATCCCTGAGAGGGTGGCCTGAAATCCTACGAAGCTGTGGAGGAGACCTCATTTCATTCCCTGAAGTTCAAAAGGTGAAAGTCCTTCACCTTTCATCTACCTGCCCCAAAAGGATAACCCTCAAATTCAAAGGGTCAGAATCTATCTAGTACACTTAGGAGGAAAAAGCCAGGCCTGCTGGGGAGGAGAAGGCAGACATTGCATGATTGTGGGGAGACCCTTTCTACCATCTGCATTCAAGTCCCACCCGACAAGTGCAAGGTGGGAAAGCACTACTGAGGGAAGAGCCTGCCTGCGACAGCTCTGCCCACAGAAGCCTCCACAAGGGGCGTTCCGGTGAGACAGGACCGGACACAGCCCTCCCTGTCTGTCCAAGCAGATCTTTTCCCTCTAAGACGGTAGCAGAAAAACTCCAGTGGTAGACAAACCCCCTTTAAAGGTAGAAGCAGAATCCCCACAAGTCTGAGAAATCTGTCTCCAGAAGGGTCCTGGGGAGCAGCGTTCGAAGTTCGGGGGCCAGTCCAGGGGGAGGTGGTCAGCGTGGTCAGAGGCCAGCTGCGGGCCTACTGAGGACTTGGTGTAGCATATGTAGTGGGATGCTCGCATGTTGTAGGAACAGGTTAGGGCCAGGAGTGTAGGCTCCAGTACTTCAATGGATGATGTGGATATGATGAGTTGGGATCTAGGGTTTTGTAGCAGGAAAGGGGCAGAGTCGGAGACCTTTGGGGTATGGCCTGTTCTCTGTTGCTCGCTTCCCCAAACTCCGTAAGCCAGGCGCGCCTCTCCCGGAACAAGTTACATCTGGGGAGGAACTAAGCAGGGGATTGGTCTCCTCTGACCAGCTCAGGCAGAGGCCCGGCTCTCCGGGAAGGCCTCTTGTCCAACTCCACGCAGGCCTGACTTCAGAAGTGCCCACTGAGGAGCCCAACAGAGGGTCACAGGGTCATCGGTGAGAGCAGAGGGAAGAGTAGAAATTGATCTGAGCTTAGGGTGAAACTCGAAACTGCTATGGATATGGAGGTCAGAAGGGAACTCGAAAGAACTGGGCATGAATCCCAAATGATGGGGAAACTTGAAACTATCACAGAGAGGGGGTTCCATGGCACCTGCCCCTGAAGGTGAGCAGCCCCAAACTCCTTCGTCCTGATTAGGGAAGCCCCACTCACCTTATGCCCCTGGAGTGAAGAGAGGCCCCACTTTTGAGTGTTGTGTGTCAGTGTTGTGTCATTGGTGGTCATGTTGATTAGTAGAAGAGAATAAAGGGAGTAAGATTTCCCAGGTGTTTTCTGTCTTCTCTCTGAATCCTAGAGCAAGCTGAGAGAGCTTGGCCTCTCCAAGAGCCAGGGCCGGACGTCGCCTCCAAAGCTCAGCCCCGCCTCAGGCTGCCCCTGCACTCTGTCCCTAAAGCCCTGAACGCCCCACCCGTGCGTGCTGGTGAAGGTCTGTTGAGTTTTAACATCCATACCCTTGGGAGAGACGTTCTGAGGCGGTGGCAGAGCTAGGCAGCTCCTGCTGATCGGCACCAGCATGTCCTGCTGACTCCTGGTGGCTGCCTGGTGACCCTCCGCCGGCTGGCTCGGGTCCAGCTCTGCAGCTCCGGAGAGGCCTCTCTGGCCACAGTACCTGCTCCCTCCCCAGACTGCCACGTGGGAAAGCTCCAAAGACCAGTTGCAGAAGCTGGAGGCCACCTTCCCCGGTTCACCCGGGTCCCGGACCTGGCCCAGGCCTTTATCTGGACCACAGCTTCCCAGCCTCTAAGGTGGTGGAGGAGACATGGCTTGTCCTCACTCTTGGGCGTAGTCCACAGCCCTCACCGTGAGGAGAGGCTGAGGCTCCGAGAAGGGCAGCCACTGTGTAAGAGCCACAACCATGGAGGGCGATGCGAATGGCCAGAGCACCTCACCAGGCCCCTCCCCCATCGCTGGGCCTGCCTGGGCTCCACTCCGGGCCGGGCAGGGTTGCTCTGATGAGCCCTCAGTGCTGGGCTCACCTCTATGCTATCTCCCAGGCCTAGGCCTGGTCATGGCCTGAGCCTGAGGTCAGCACCTGCTTCAACCCATCGCCTGCCTCTGCCCCACCGCCAGGAGTCTCCTGCTCCAGCCAGGAAGCTGTCTCCCTACCTTCCTTGTGCTTCTCTGACCCAGACTCCCAGGAGAAGCTCACTGCCACCCTGTCCCCTTCTCCTACCCCTTCCCCATCTAGAAAGCAAGGGGTGAAGTAGAGGAAAGGAAGGAGGGACTTGCCTTTCATGGAGAGGTAATGAAGGCTACCCCACATTCCCCCTGTCCCCGGTCCTGGGGACAGCTGAGGCACATCAGAACTGGCCTCAGCACAGGAGGCCTCAGTACAGTGAGGAGGCGACAGAGGAAGAACTGGCACTAGAGTAGTGATTTGTTCAGACTTAGAGTGGCTGGGACCCAGGCATGGTGCCTGCCTCAGCACAGCATCAGGAAACTGGCTGGAGGAAGTGACCTAAGGAATGAGCATTGTGGCAACAGGAAATGGTGTGGGTAGGGGCCAGGGGATAAAGGGTGCATAACAGTTGGGTGTGGGTTTAGAACAGAGCGGGGTGGGGATTGAAGGAAAGTAGAGCAGAGACCAGAGTGTGGAGCATCTTGTTTGAGAAGCTTTGGGACAGGGCACCGTTGGGGGATTTTAAGGAGAGCACATGACCTCACCCCCTACCCCCACCCCACGTTTGGCCTCAGGAAAGAGAACTGGGCTGGAGGAGTTGGACCATAGCAGTTTAGCTGTAGTTGTGGCCACAGATAAACATACCCAGGAAGAGAGGCAGAGTAGAAAGAATCTGGGAAGAGGACCAGCAGAAAATAGTCAATTTGAGGAAGACTGGCGGCGTGTAGCACCACAGGGCCAGAGGGACGTTCTGGAGAGGCCAGCGCTAAATGCTCCACTGAACCCTGTGTCCAGTCAGACAGTAGCTCTAGTTCTGGCTAAAACAGGCACCTTCACCTGCTCACCCTCAAGGTGCCAGGCAAGGTCAGTTCTGGCCTGGCCATCCAAGGAACCCGGCGTATCACAGCCACTGAGGCCACTGGAGGTGTAAGAGGCCAAAACTCCTGGCTGGAATGGCCTGACCAGCCCCCAAAATAGACCCTCCCAGCACTGGGCAGCTATTGCAAACCAAAGTTTACGTCGTTTACTCTGAATTTCTGTGGCATCAGTGAGTGCTTGCTTCTGTCACTGAAATTCTGGCATCTTTATCTCATCCCCTTGGGTTTGAGCTTGAGAATGTGGTTTGATGCCTACTTTATTAGGTATGAGGACTCACCAAGTGTTAAGCTCCTCTGGACAAGGAAGGTATCTGGGGAGCCCACCGGGGGTGGCTCCCGGGAAAGGTGACTCACAGAGTGCTGGCTGGCCCTGACCCACTACCCGCACCATGATCCTCTGGGCCAAGCAGCCTCACTGTGATGCAACGTGCTGCGTTTTCCCCACCCTTGCCACGGCTGCCCTCGGGCCACCCACATTTTTTTCGGAGGCTCGATGCCATCTCCGGCCACAGCCCGTGCCTCGGTGAGCGTGCCCGCCACCCCCAGCACAGCTCAGGAAGCCACCGCAGCCCGCGTGTCCGTCTCCAGTCCGACCTGGTCCGGCCGTTGCAGCCCCACCGAAACTCTGGGCGCCGGGTGGGTGCACCAGACAGACAAGGCTGCAAACCCCTGTGAAGGCGCGACTGCAGGGCCGCACGAAAGTGGGACTGTGGCCAAGGCCGCGGCCGCTACCCTGGCCATGGCCCCGACGCCAGCGCCGGAACCGACTCCGGTCATCACTGGCCTTGGTGCGAGCCCCCGCACGGCCTCAGTGATGGCTCTCTCCGGCCCGCCGGCACACTGAGCCCGGGAGCGCCCCTCGACGCTCGACACAGTTCTGAGGGGACACGCGGCACAAACTGCAATGAAGAAAGTCACACCGAGGTGTCCCAATGTTTGTCTGCGGGAGAGGGCCCCCCGAAGGGCGCAGGGCCAGCTCTCCCTGCAAAACCAGGAACCCACTCCCCGCCCGCACCCCAGGACCTGGTTGCTAGGTGCCCATTGGGAACTGTATTTCCCAGTATGCAGCTGGGCGCTTCCCAGCATCCCAGCAGCCAATGACTGCCGGAGGCGTGCCGAGCGCCCGCCCCCGCCGGTCAGCTCTCTCCAGGGGGGGCGGGGCAGCGGGCTCCAAGGACCCTTTCCGCCTGCGGGCCGTTCCTCCCTCGCGCCCAGCCCTTAACTACGTGTGTCGGGCGGACAGGAGCGGGGTCTCATCCGTACAGAAGCTCCAGGTTCACCCGCCAGGCGGGGCGGCGGCAAGACAGGTGTAGCAGCTAAAATCAGGAGCCATGTTCAGGGCAGGGAAGCTGGCTACTCGGACCACAGGCTGAAGGTTGGATGTTTATTCACGACATACAGCCTATATTACAAGACATCTCTAGAGCAGGGGCTGAGTCCGAGTGGCCCCTTGCACCTGTCAGCAGCTTCACCTTCCAGGCCAGGCCTGCTGCCCCAGCCCAGTTTGGTGGGCAGGCAGCACAGCAAGCATCATGGTACAGGCTGTTACAGGGTTAGATGAAGCTCTTCTACCTGGAATGATCAGAAGTTCTGCCTCCACTGCAAGTTAAGGCCACCAAGATGAAGGCAGAGTCCGTGCTGGGGACGGGTTGGGAAGCATGAGGTGGGGGTAAGAGGGCTTGGGAGAGTGGATAATCCAGATGGGCCTGATCAGAATAGAAACGATGATCTTGGTTCAGCACTCCCAAAATAAGGGCAAGGGGACTGCAGCAACCACAAGAGCTTCCCCAGGAAGAGGGCTGTTACTCTCCCTCCCCTACCCCACCCCACCCCCATGCACAAGAGCCAGACTAAAGAGCCCAAGGAACTAACTCCACAGGAGAAGCCCTGCAGGGCCTGGAAGGCAGGCAGCAAGGGGCTGGAACTCGCCCACTCTGGTCCTCACTTGTGGGTGTGCAAGCAGGTAGTGAGTGGGTCTCCTCTTCCATGGGAGGTCACAGCCTTGGGATTCCCGCTTAGGGCTAGGATGGGCCTGGGTGCTCACAGCAGACCTTTCCTGCATGGTGGGTGCCTCAGCTCTGATGGAGAAAAGGTGGAACTGAGCTTGGATCACCCCACGCCCACCAGCATGCATTGGAGACCCCAAACCAACTAGATGGGAAGGGGCTGGAGGCACAGCCCCCAGGGTCCACGGTGTTCCAAAGTCCCCTGAGTGATGGGTTCAGCTGATGTAGACTCGGTGGAAGTCATGGGCACCAAAGGCTGCGTTGCACTTGGGACACTTCCTCTGACGGGCCTCGTAGCGGCCCCGCACACACTCGAAGCAGAAAACGTGGAAGCACTTGGTAAGGACTGCATCCTTCTTGCGAGTGTTACAGCAGGGGCAGGTCAGCCGAGCCTGGGGCAGGCAAAGGCATCAGATCAGCTCAGGAACATTCCTGCCGGTGCCCAGAACCCCAGCTGACAGCAGGAGGTGGTTCTGGCTATGCTGTCACATAGAGAGCCAACTGCATCTAACTCTCCCAGACCCTGGGAGGAGTGGATGAGCACTCTACATGAGGGAACAGACTCAGAAGCTGGTCTCAAAGCTACAAAGTAGCAGTCTGGATTCTAACCTGACAGTGATGGCCAGTGGTCACATGTTCCCCTCTCAAGGCCAACAACCCACAGGTTCAGTCTGGGCTTCTCTGCCCTTGGGTGTCATCTCTTTCCTCTCTGTTCTTCTCTGAACAAACCCCAATCCTGACTTAAGCGAAATGTCTGCTTCACCCGCACCCCCGGTCACAGCTGGGCATGGCAGAACCACTAGAAATACGCAGTCTCCACCTTCAACTGGATCCAGAGATCCTGCTGTGGGTCCCCGGAAGTTTCACAAATCTCTGCTCCTATCCTGAAATCTGCCACCAGGTCTTTCCTCCAACTCCAGACAGGAATTCCCTCAGCTCAGCATTCACAAACAGTCCTCTGCTCAGCCTGAAAGCCCAGCCATCACCTTCTTCCCTAGCTCATCAGCATCTGCTAGACTCCAAAGTCTGTCTCCTCTTGAGAAATCCTTCCCTTACCCACCACAGCTGCCTGCAGCTGCCTCTGACCCTTTAAGGCCAAACTGTCTCAAAGATTTATGACCCACCTCACCCTCTCTCCATTCCAGTTAGTGAGTGTGCAAGTCATCTGCCATCTGACCACCTCCCCTCCCCTCCAGCCCTGTCCAAGAACCATTCCCATCAAAACTGCCAAGTCCAAGGGGCATCTCTCGAGTTGCCTTCTTGGCAGCTCTGACTCAGCTCAACCCATCCTCCTCGAAGTGCTTCCCCCATCAACTCCATAATCATCACTCACCACCCCAACCCCCAGGCTTCTCTCTCCTGCCCACCTTTAAAGCTTTGAGGTTCCTAAGGAGAAAGACCCCGACCCTCACTTCTATTTCTGCCCCAGCTGGTAAGCCCCAAAGCCTGTTCCCCAGCCTGCCCTCTTGCTTTGCGTGCTTCCCCAGACATGTCCCGTGAGCACTTTGTTCTCAACCTCTTTGAACACTGTCCACCAATCCCTACGCCTGTTCAGTCTTCCCAATCCCACTAAGTGCCACTCTATTCACCCAGTTTCTCAAACTAGGTACCCAGGAGTTCTCAGCTATTTTTGTCTCCCTCCAATCACTGAATCCAAGCATTTCTGCCTCTTAAGTATCTCCTGAACTCCTCTGCTTGTTTCTAATATCTTAGCACACTATCAGGTTTTGCAACGATTACAATAGCTTAACAAATGCCCCTGCTTCTAGTCTTTACCCAGTTTAACCCAAATCCTGACAGCAAATCAGACCTCAACGCTAAGGGTTAAAACTCTTTCATGCCTCCATGCTGCCGAGCTGATT
Organism: Antrozous pallidus; assembly: GCA_027563665.1. Classification (NCBI taxonomy): domain Eukaryota; kingdom Metazoa; phylum Chordata; class Mammalia; order Chiroptera; family Vespertilionidae; genus Antrozous; species Antrozous pallidus. Next base: position 113,509,949 of record CM050512.1, on the reverse strand, counting down.
ACTGCACGTTTGATCCTGTGTCAGACGTTTCAGGTTGACACTGCCCAATGTTCTCAAGCCTGCTGGTCACAAAACCCACCTATGTCCTCCAAATACAATGTCAGCTCTGTCCTGCAGTACCCCTCTCTCAATTAGGGGCCTCATCTCTGCCTTCCCCTTGCCTGAATCCTTTTGTCCCCATTCCTCACAGTCAACTCAGACTCATCCTTCATGTTTCTTTTGGATGACATTCCTTCTAGGAAGCCTGCTGACACCCGGGCCGGTTTAAGAGCCTCCCTTCCCCTGGGTTCCTATATTGCTGATCACTCAGATGGGAGAATTACTTGGCTGCCTCCTCCAACAAACTGTCAATTTCAAGAGCACTGAGACTAGCTCCAGTTCCAAGCCCTCCCACACCTTGCCGAGCACTCTGCCCGACCTGCAGCATGTGCACAATTCCTGGTCAGTTGTCTGGTTCTCCATCACAGGTCTGTCCACTGACTGCTGCCCACTGGTGCTCTTATTAACCCCTCATTTAAGATGCCCAGGTTGACAGGGCACCACTGAGCCGCACAGCCCCACCTTATACTCCTTGATCTCCTCCTGGAGGATTTCATCAGCGTCTGCATAAACCTCCACCTTCCTCTGCTTCTCCAGCTTGCGCCGCAGTCGTGAGATGTCCTCCTGAAGCGGGGCAGGGCCAGGCTAAGTACAAGGGTCGACGTCCTGACCCCCGACCCCTCGGGCGACACCAGTGACCCCGTGCCCACCATGCGCACACCTGAGCCCTCTTGAGGTTGAAGCTCTCTTTCTCTCGAGCAGCTCGGCTTTCTGCCAAGCAAGGCTGAATCTCTCGCAGCCGCATCTGCACATGCTCCAGCTGTACCTTCAGGTCCTCAGCCAGCTGGGCTGCTTCCACAGCCTGAGGTGGGGAGACAAGCAGGGCCCCACGGTCCACAGATGCTTATGTCAGACATTCCAGTGATTCCTGCTCTTGGGATTAAGTCCAATTTTCTTCACTGGAGCTGGTCCCTCCTTACCTCTGGACTCACACCTGCTCCTAGTCTCCCCCTCTCCTGACACCTTCCTCACCTGCATAACGCTCTCTCCTGAACCTAAGCTTGCACAGGGCTTGTCCCTCTGCTACAACTCCAATACATATGTCTCCCCTGTAACTCCCTCACCTTAAATGTCACTTCATATTTTTCTATTCAGCCACCTTAGTGACCCCTCACAAGACCTGCTATGATCTGTGACAACACTACGTTATCTCTGGGATTACTCGCTGGCTATCTGTTGTCTAAAGACTGGAATTTCCCTCTTCTAACAGGACCCTCTTGTTCCCAAGTTCTCCCCAGCACTGAGCACAGGGTCGGGTATATATAGCAAGGGCGTGTATACTGTCTAAATTAGGAGTGGGGAACGTTTTTTCACCAAGGGCCATTTGGGAATTTATAACATCATTCGCTTAATGTAATTCACTTACTATGAATTTTGTTGCTGTGAAAAACACTCCCATATTTACTGAATTTCAAGTCCCACCTGCAGTTGCCCTGGCAGGGCTGGGCCAAATGGTTTCACAGGCCTTACACTGATTTTCCCACCGGCCTACATGAACGCATGGAGCAGGAGAAAAGAGCTCAGTGGGGATCTGAAGACTTTCCCACGAGCTAGACGGCTGTTTTAATACAACTGTGTGAATGGCACCACCGTCCCATTTCACAGGTCAGGATGTGGGTCCTACAGCCAAGGAGATGCACCGAGTCTCAAGTTCTACTCTTTTCTTGAGCAGGTCAGCTGGCCTCCTGAGCCTCAGTTTCCTCACAGGAAACAAGAAAAACCGTCAAGGGATTATCATGAGACCAAAATTTGACCAAGTCTGAAAAGTCCTCAATCAGCACAGGAGCTGGGACTTAGTAAGAGTTTGAGACGTGAACCCGTGCTCAGCTGTGAGCCAGCATCTTACGCTGCTTTCCCTAGGCCCGGCCTCACCTTCCTCTTATTGAGCTCCAGGGCCTGGCTGCGCAGCGTCAGCTCCTTCTCCACACCTCCAAGGCTGCCCTGCAAGGCCCGCTCTTTCTCCTCCAGCTTCTGGACAGTCAGCAGCTGGGCATCCACCTGAAGACAGGGGCAGAGATTCAGTGCTGGGAAGCCCCTGCCTCTCCAGCTCCACCCTACAAGCCCAGGGTGACCATACCTGAGACTTGAGGCCAAGAACCTGCTCACCCAGCTCATCCTTCTCTTCCCGCAGCAGCTTGTGAATCTGGTTGGCCTTGATCCGCTCCGACATCAGCTTAAAGTTGGCATCGTCCTTTTCCCGCAACTGCTGTAGCAGCCGCCCATTTTGCTCCTGCATGTCCTCAAAAGCCTGCCCTGTCACATCCATCTCCGACAATAAAGCCTCCTCCTCCTGCACAGGCAAGGACAGAGGGAATGTGGGAGATGGACAGGGTGACCATACGGAAGCCCCAGGAAAACACGGCTGAGCAAAGAACCACAGAGTAGAACCAGGCCACCTGCTAGAACCCAAGACTCGGGGGTGGGGAGAGCGGGGAAAGGGAATCCTAACATTTAGAAGCAAGAGAACCACAGGAGGCTCACACCTGCTTAGTGGCACCCAACTTGCGCTGCAGGTGTTCTATCTGCTCCTCTGCCTGCCGAATTCGCCTCAGGGCATCCTCATCTGCAATCTTCTTGCTCTCCCTTCGATCCCTCTCCTCCAGTTCCCGGATGCGACTCCGTAGCTCATCGACCTACAGCCACCAGAAGGAGGGAGCTCTTCTGTCATGGCTTCCTGTTGATCTAGGGCTCTGCTCTGGTCAGAACCCTATGGGGCAGCCTCTCTCTATGCCCCACAAGCCCTACCTGACCTCACCTCGGCCTTGGCCTTGCGTTCAGCTGCCATGAGCTGCACCTTATCCCGCTGCTCTTTGGGTGCCGATTTGTACATGTCCAGCAGCAGCTTCATCTCCTTCTGGCTTTCCTGAGCCTTCCTAGGGGAGGCACGGGACTTGGTAGGTAGGGCCGAAGGCCACTTGGCAGGGGGGAAGAAGACAGGAATAGGGCCTCACTTGAGCTCTGCTCGGAGACCTTTAAGGAGTTCTGATTCCTTCCTTTTCGCCTCCTCCACCTTGGCCTTCTCTCGATCAGTTCTTGCAAGTGCTGAGGCTATAGACTGGTGAGCCAGGCCAGGCCCTTCCCGTTCCCGAAGCTCCCGTTTGGGCCTGGCCTCAGGTTCTCGGCCCCGGGAAGAGGGGCCCTGGGGTCCCGGGGTTAAGGCCTGGGCATCTTCCTCAGAGGGGACCGGTTCCTCCTTCTTTGCTGAGGAGGTAGCCATGGTGGCAACAGGCACTGAAGCTATCTCCTTTCTGGTCTCATGGGCTCCAACAGGGCCTAGCCCACCCTCTTCTTTCCCTACAGCTGGGGCACTGAGGCCCGAGTCCTCCGAGTGGCCCAGGTTGGGGATAGGGTGCGTAGAGCCACTGGCCTGGGCCCGGAGCTGCAAGAACGAGAGAGGACAGGCTGCAGAGACGGTCTCACTGGGCCCTGGCCGGGGTTTCTCCCGGCAGCACTCCTCACCTTGCCAATCTCGGCCTGCACCTCCCGCAGCTTCCGCTTGTACCGCTGCGCATCCCCCTTCAGCTGGTGGTTGTGGTTTTGAAGACTGCTGATCAGGTGGCGCATCTCCCGGTTGATGGGCCCTAGGGGAGGGCCAGGGATTTACGTCAAACTGGCCCCTAGATTAGGGGCCCACTCTTTCATGGGGGGAAGAGGCGGAGCCAGAGCCATCACTCCCATTACAAAGAAGAGGAAAACTGAAGCTTTATACAGTATGGCCTCATCGAAGTCATGGAGACTTTACAATATGACCTCATCAAAGTAATGGAGACTTTACTCTGAAGAAAATTCACCCAAAAGTAACGTCACACTGTGTGTTATTTCTGCTCGTGTGCATTTTTACGTATTTCCAACTTTCCTTCAAAAGAACACATAACAGTAAATTCACAAAGTGAGTTAATCTACCTCTGGATCTTTTCTTTTCTTCTAAAATATATTTTATTAATTTTTTACAGAGCGGAAAGGAGAGGGATAGAAAGTCAGAAACATCGATGAGAGACATCAATCAGCTGCCTCTTACACACCCCTTACTGGGGATGTGCCCGCAGCCAAGGTACATGCCCTTGCCGGAATCGAACCCGGGACCCTTCAATCCGCAGTCCGACGCTCTATCCACTGAGCCAAACCGGTCTCGGCCTACCTCTGGATTTTTAAACAAACGTCACCTTCTCAGTAATACATTTCTCAGTCTTCCCCATCCAAAACTGCAACACCCTTGCTCCTAATACTTCCTGTCTTCAATCCAGGCTTTATTTTTCTTGGCATATTTGTCATTACCTAAAATACATATTCTATATTTTCTTTCCTGTTCTTGCCTTCCCCCATTGTAACAGTGCTCCACCCCAGCAGGGATTCTGTGTTTTGTTCACTGGTACAATCCCAAAGCCTAGAACAGAGCCTGGCCCAGAGGTGGGATTAAATAACTCTTTCCAAAATAAATTAATTATCTGAGAGAGACACCAAAGGCCAGAAAACCACAGGTGGGACTGACAGCTCATGCTCTCAGACTGGTTATAACTCTCACATGCCTGAGCCAGGTGGTGTGGTACCTGTTTTCCACTGGGAGACGAGGCTCTGTGACAGGAAGGGTTAAGCCTCTTGCATCTGGGTGAGCAGCAACCCCTCAGGAGGGCCCAGCAAGCCCCGGTAAGGCCCGTCGCACCGTCCCCCACATACCAGCCTGCTCGTTGGCCGCCAGGTTCTGCTCAAACTCGATGCGCAGCATCTCGTACTCCTTGCGTACCTGGGCCAGTGTGTCCTCCAGCTGGATAACCTCTGTGCGCAGCTTCTTTTGCAGCCCCAGCTCATCGCTCTGCGGGTTGAGGCATTAAGGACCCATACGATCCCTTTGCTCCCTGGCAAGGCCCCCTATCTTGGGCCTCTGTGGCTTAAAAAAAATTTATTCCCGAGGGACCCCTCGCAGACATATAGGGGCTTAGCCCAGGAACGCCTTAACCCTCAGGGTCTGAAGCTTACCCACAGCCCCGCCCGTTCTGCGGCCATACCTCCATGTGTTCAATGTGTCTCAGGTGGGAGTTCTTGGTGGCCAGCAGCAGCCCCCGGGCCTCATCCAGCTGGGTCTTCACTTGCAGGGACTCGTTGTAAAGCAGTGAGAACTGGGCCTGCAGCATTCGGTACTCCCCCGTCTCCCGTACCACCTCTTCAGGAAGGCTACGTAGGGCCACCTGAAGGCAGGGATGCCCAAAAGTGGTCAGTGAAAGGACTCAGCCCCGAACCCTCTGCAGCCCTGGGCCCCCGCAGCCCCCATGGCCCACCTTGAGGCGCTCATTAGTCCGCACAGCCCCCTGAAGGTCAGCCTGTAGCTTCTCCAGCTCTGCCATGCGGCTATTGGCCAATTCCTGGTTTTCTTCTAACTCCGCATTCAGCATCTCAAACTGTGCAATGGGAAAGGCTACGGGAGTCAGGGCCAGGCCAGGAGACATGTTTCCTTCACATAAGCCCCACTCAAGCTCTCCTATGTGCAGCAATGATGTATTCTGAAGGCCCTGGGACAAGCCAGGACTAAGCTCCTTCCTAAGAGCTCGCAGGCAAGTGGGAGAAAACTCAGCACTGCATGGTGAATGCTGAGAACCAGGCTTGTTGTAAATGACATACTCCTGGAAGTCCTGAAGAGCAAAGGAAAGGGACAAAGGGCATGGCGATCCCCACAAAATGTGCAACTGCCAAGAGGTGAGAGAGCACAGACAGGACAGGGAATGAGACAGTGACTGAAGGCGCTGCCTCAGCAAGGCTCTTCTTAGCCACTCAACTAAGAAGTCCAATCGCCTCCAACTCATTTATCTATTGTCTGTACTTCTCTCCGTGGTGCTTACAGCCAACTGATGAACAATTTCACTTACTTCTCGCCAGTTCTCCCGACTTAAGCTCCCCCAAAGCTTTGGTTTTTGTCTGTTTTGTTCTCCAATATGCTTGCTGCCTAGCACTCAGTGTTTAGCAATTACTTACTGAACATATCTGTGCATGAATACAACAAAGAGCAGCATGAGTGACAGGGAAGGAGCTCAGACACCATTAATTCTGTGGGGAATGTCAAGGGTAGAGAAAAGATTAGAGGAGGAACTGGGAAGAATGATACCTGCTCACCTTCTGCATGCTGAGTGTGATTTGGCCCCCCTGGAAGCCTGAGGAACTCCCAGACACATAGTAGCCAGAGTTGAGCTGTGGAGAGAGACACACACAGACAGATGAGTGTGGAGAGAACCTAGGGCTCTTGGTCCCCAGCCCTGGCTCCCCCTGACACAGCCCCACCTGCTCCAAGGCCTCCGCCAGGTGCTTATTGAGCTTCTGCTCACGCTTGCGCAGCTTCTCAATGTCCCACTGCAGGTCCTCTACTGTTGTCTCCATCTCTAGCACTTTGGTCTCTGCTGATGTCACTTTATCCTGGAGCTCAGAGTACTGAAAACAATGAAGAGGGCAGATGCTTAAACGAGGAGACTTGGTTCCCTAAGATGCTTGGGTGTCCACCTAACCTAAACCCCGCCCTGGGTCTAATCCCACCCCCCAAAATGCGACGCCCACCTCCAATGAGATCCGGTGGTGCTTCTCCTGTAGCTGGGTGGCCAAGTCCTGAAGTCGCCGGTTCTCACGGCCCAGCTCTCGGGTGCGTCCCCGAGCCGCCTCACCAGGGGGCTCACTATCCCCTGGGAAGTCAGGGCTCAGGTCAGAGTCAAGTCCAGGGCAATGGGGAAAAGTGCTAACTCATTCTGGGGTCTATGTGCTCAGTGTGACCCACCATGACAAAGTCAGGAGTCTTTACCCCCCTGCACAAAGGAGGAAACCAGCTCAGAGAGGCGAGCCATTTGCCGAGAATGCCAAAGCTAGAGTGACAGAATTAAGGCTTGGGGAAGCCTGTCTGCCTACAAAGCCTGGGCACTTGCTGCTATGTCTTGTGGATCAGCATCTGCCACCGAGATTTGTGGAAATCCTCCAAAAAAGATATCCCGCCAATACGGGTTGGCCCCACTAGAATCAACAACCCCTCTTCTTGATCTCTTTAGAAATCAAAGTTGGAACCCCCATCTACAACCTAACCCTTCGCTGATATCATGGCTGATTTATTCCTTGGGGAATTCTGGCTGCCTCTGGGCCAGAGGCATTGAGAGAGGAATAGCATAAAGATGCACATTGGCATGGCCACCTCTGGGGCGGGGCACAAAGCACTAACCTCCGCTGTGTACTCGCTGGCAGAGGTCCTCCACCTGGCGCTGCAGGTGGTCTGAGGCCTCCACAACACGGGACACAGCTGCCTTGGAGAACTCCATTCTGCCCTGTAGCTGCAGCTCCACCTCCTCACTACTGCTGGCACCCAGTGCCACCACAAAAGCCAAGGCTGGCTCACTGAGTGGGGGCCGCAGGTGCACGGGCAGGGTCTCTAGGAGGGATGGAAACACCAATGAGGACAAGAGCAGCAGTTACAACTCTGAACCAAGTTCCAGACTGAACCAACCACTCAACAATCTTTGGCTCACTGAATCAACAGCCAACACCTAGAGTGCATTGTTATCCCCATCTTGAAATCAAAACAAGAGATTCAAGAGGTAATTTCCCTACGGCCACAATGCTCCCAAGTACTTCTGCAGGAAAGCCTTCTCCGACTAAATGAGAACCACACCAGGCCCTGGCTGGGTCACTCCGTTAGTTAGAGCATCAGTGTTGTGGGTTTGATCCCTGATCAGAGCACACACAAGAATCAACCAACGAATGCCTAAAGTGGAATAACTAATCCACGATGTCCTCTCTCTCCCTAAAATCAATAAATAAAATAAAATCAAACCACACTCAAGTGCACACACACTAATTCCTGTTCAGTGATTTACAATCACTTCCTCTCTGATGGCAGGGGTAGTATTTCTTTTTGCTTATCTATGTCTCCTGCAAGTCTAGATCAGTGCCAGATACAGTCAACACTCAATATTAACACTTTTATATCAAAATATAAAATGCACTATGAACCAAGTCACTCAGATTCCAAAGCCTGTATTTTTACCCATTGTACTATGCTGCCCAAACATAAAAACCAATTTTATGTTTGGGAGGGGAGGTAAAGACTCCAGAAGCCTAATACCAAAAATCCCTCTCCGAGACCTTTTCCAGAACATAATTAAGCTCCCCAGATCCTAGGCCTCCGGCCCTACCCCTCAGTTCCGGCGCCCCTGGCTCTGTGAGAGGGGTCTCATCACGGGCCGGCCCCTCCTGGGCTCCAGGCGCCTCCGTCCCTGAAGACAGCTCCCCCTGGTTCTCATGGTGCCGGAGAAGGGTTTCCACAGTTTCATCCAGCTGAAGGGAGAAAGCACCAAAAATGTTATGAATTCCTCAGGTGCTTTCCTAACACTGCCGCCCAGCAGAGGCGTCTGAGAATCGGCAACTGGATCCAGGCCAGGTCCTGGAAAGCAGAGGCATCCACCTGGGCCCAGTAGCGGTTGACAATGAGGAGTGTGGCATCATCCGTGGCCTGCCGCTTTTCCAGCTTCTCAATTCGTTCTCGGAGTTCATCTTCACAAGCCTGTCGCTGCTCCAGCCGCTCTGCCAGCTTCTTGTTCTTGAACTGCAGAACCTTCAGGTCCATCTCCTCCTACCAAGAACAATAGGAGAATCAAGAAGAATGTCGAGCAGGACCCGACACCACAGAGGGAGACACTGGACAGCACACGGGATGGGTGGAAAGAGGAGTATCCCCAAACTAACTGCTAACAGGATCTAAAGAGGCACAGACACCCACAGAGAGCGTCTTGGTTGGGGAGGGTCTGCTCCTGTCTATTCCGAACCCCTTAGGAGCCTGTTTCCCCATCTGGAAGGGAAGAACTGACGTCTGGTTCTCGGTTTCTTTAACAGTGTCCTGTAAAGTGGGTCCTGCTAAATGTGGGCAACTGGAATAAGGTTCTGGGCGATTTGGACGGAGAACAGAGTTGGAAGTCTGTTGAGAGAGCTGGAACGAACCGTAGAGGAGATGCCCCCAAGACGAATGGGCTCTATAAGTGTTGTTGTGGTCTTCTCTTCGCGGCTCAACTTCTCTGGGGGCCCCGCGCCCCCGTCGCCGGCGGCGCGTTTGTTGCCGGGCCCAGACATGGCCGCGGCGGCGGGAGCGGTGCAGGGTCTCCCCAGGAATGTCAGGCAGGAGGTGGCGGCACTTCCGTCACCTGCAGAAGACGGAGCGCACAAATGTAGACGCGACCGGTGCTCCGCAGCCCCAACCCTTCCCCGCACATCCTGCTGCACCCCGCCCGCACCACCCCAGGCCCCTCACCTGCAGCAGGATCAGCCGAGCGCCGCCATCTTGGACTCCACCAGACGTCACCGGCCTCCCCAGCACTGAGCGCAGGCGCCAGAGGCAATGGCGGATATGGTGGAACTGCATTTCCTGTTTCTATTGGTTGCGCTTTGTCCCTCCTATCGGGTTTCTCCCGAACTTCTTTTTCTCAGTGATTGGCCAGTAGACGTTCCTATGGTAACTGACACCACAGTCCACGCCCAGCCTAACGACGTCGTCTGCCTCTTATTAGTAGAAACTTTGGAGAAGCGAGGGGCACTTTGCAATTTATTACGCACGCGCGTTCTCTCCTAATTGGCAAGTCCATTCCACTTCCTTTTCTCCCCCAGCCGCCTTAGCAACCGTCCCGGCGGCGACGCCCCCCGCGGATTGGCTGCGGCGACTTCTCGGCTGCGAAGATTGGCTGAAGAGGGGATAGAGGGTCAGACCTAGGAAGTGCCAGAGAACCGGTCGTTCCAGGACAGAGACAAGGCAGAGCCTGCGGTGACCGGTGACCGTGACCCGGGGGAGCGACCAGATGATCCGTCGTAAGTCCAGCCAACCCCAGAGCCTGAGAACGCAGTCGGACCTTGAACGACCATCCGAAATGCGGCGGGAAACCAAGAAGGACCTCAGCTCAGTGGATCAGTTACCCCTGCGTATGGGGACAGGTGTGCGGTCCAGGCACGGCCCCAGGACCTCGGTGGAAGAAGAAGATCCTGCAGCCAACTTGTTCCCGGTAAGGACGAGTAGTCCGCTCGTGAATGTTATAAAAGGGCCCCAGACAGGGCGCCACCCGTCATGTTTACTAATTTTAAGGCGTCTCCTAGGCTGCCTTGGTGAAGAGGCGAACGGGTTGTTAATGTGCTCGTGGGTAGTAGTACTTAGGGCCCGCTGAAGTCCCGCCCGCCCGCGTTGTTCGTTCAGAGTCCTTAAGACGGGAAAGCAAGCTAACGAGTTTTCAGGTCCGCTGGAGACTTGCCAAGGACCAGGGACAAGGATTTTGGTCCAATCTGCTTTCTCTCCGCAGCCTCCTCTGCCCCAGCCCCGGATCTGCTTGTGGTGAGTGTAAAGAGCCTTGGGAAAAGTTACATTTCACTCTTGTGTGATTCCCTTAGTGCTTCCCCAAAAGCCCTGTCAAACAGCTAGGGCAGAAAAAAGATAGGACATCCTTATTTTACAGATGAGGAGACTGAGGTCCAGAGATATTACCCAAGATGACTAGAAGCTGGCTCTCCTGCCTCCATAGTCCAAAGAGCAAGTGTGGGAAGAAGGGAGCCAAAGACTGAGAATGTAAATAGAATATCAAAGTTGTCATGGAGGATTGTGCAAATGGGGACACTGAGGCCCATAGGGGTACTTGCCCAAAGTCATACAATTAAGGGAGTGACAGAGCAGAAACAAGAACTCAAGTTTCCTAACCATAGGCTTTATAATGAAAATAATCTTAAGAATTCGTTTAGGCCATGGCCAGTATGTTCAGTGGCTAGTCATGCACTGAAACCTTGCAGGTTCCATTCCTGGTTGCAGGTTCCATCCCTTGCCCAGTCAGGGCACACGCAGGAGGCAACCAATTGATGGTTTCTTCCCCTACCTCTCCCTCTCCCGCTCTAAATTCAATGTAAAAAAAAAAATATCCTGAGGATTAACACACACAAAAGTTCATTCAGATCATAGCAGTTATTTACAGATGGAAAACATGAGGCCCAGAGAGGGAAGTGGCTTGTTTAAGATCACACGGCAAGTTAGTGGACAGGCCAAACTTCAAACTCAGGTTTCCTGGTTCCCAGTCTAGTGCTGTAGTCCTGCCATGAGACTAATGTATAATGGTCACCAACACCATTTCTCCTCTTTTCCTATGGCAGGAAGTACCTGGACATGCATTCCATGCACAGGCTGGAGAAGACGGCCAACGCTGAGGAGATGAGGGAGTATGGAGGGGGGAGAAGCAAGAGAAAGGCTGAGGGGTGTGCTGGGAAGGCATGAGAAATGCCTGGCTCCAAAGCATGTTGTACACTAATGTGGAGCAGTGGAGTCTTCCATTGTCTCTCACTCATCCTCTCTCCCTCTCAAGGGTGCTGGCCGACCTGTTGGGGCTGGGATGGCCTGAGCAGAGCCTGCGGGAGGCCATCACCCTGGATCTCTTCTCCCATGCACTCATCTTCTGCCGCCAGCAGGGCTTCTCAATGGAGCAGACATCAACGGCTTGTGCCCTGCTCCAAGATCTTCACAAGGCCTGTGTTGGTAAGAGGAGGCGCTGACCAGAAGGTTTGAGCCCAGGAAAGAGGCGGCTGGATGGCACAAATAACCATGGGAAGTAGAAATAGGGAGATCACCACCTGTCATCTGTTGTCATTATTAGCAGTGTTAACACATAGTTATTTCACCTATGAAATCTTCAGTTCCTTATCCTAATAAAATAGTAATATTTAGATGGGACATCACTCTGACATACAAGATGGGCTGTCCCAAAATGGCCAGCAGGGAAGGGCAGTTGAGAGATACCAGGACTGCAAGGGAGGGCAGTTGGGGGCAATCAAGCCTGCAGGGGAGGACAGTTAGGGGTGACCAGGCTGGCAAAGGAGGGAAGTTGGGGACAACCGGGCCTACAGGGAAGGGCAGTTGGTGTGGACCCAGGCCTACAGGGGAGGGCACCAGGCCTACAGGGGAGGGCAGTTAGGGGTGACCAGGCCTGCAGGGAAGGGCAGTTAGGGGCAGTAAGGCTTGCAGGGGAGCAGTTAGGGGCAATTGGGCTGGCAGGGGAATGGTTAGGGGGTGACAGGCTGGCAGGCAGAAGCAATTAGGGGCAATCAGGAAGGCAGGCAGGCGAGCATTTGGGAGCCAGCAGTCCTGGATTGTGAGAGGGATCAGGCCTAAACGGGCAGTCAGACATTCCTCAAGGGGTCTCAGTTTGGAGAGAATGCAGGCTGAGCTGAGGGATACCTCCCCACCCCTGCATGAATTTTGTGCACTGGGCCTCTAGTCTGTAAGAACACTGATTGTTCTGCTATGGCAGGGAGGGCAAAAAATGTATACACACTGAATAATTATTCCAATGGGTTAAATGTGAATCAAAGACATTGGAATTAATAATTACACGAAGTGTGTATATATTTTTGGGACACCCTGTATATGAAATATATATATGCACAGTGCTCAGTAATATAGCTTTTGCTTTTTCCCTTTTATTCCCAGAACTGATTTTCTTCAGGATGTTTAACAAGAGCTAAAATGATGTATTTCTTGGTTTACTGTATGTCCCTTCCATTAACATGTCAGCCTCTTAAGGGCAAGACCTTATCTGTCTTGTTCAGTGCCCAGGACAGTCACAGTGGGCACTCAGTATTTGAGTGGGTTAATGAAACAATCCAGTACTTAAACCTAGATCTGTCCACTTCTAAAGCTCATGCTAAGTAGCATAGCTCTTGATTGAGTAAAATGAATTAATGATTATCGCAGCGGTGACTCACTGGAATATCTTGTTTTCCCTCCCAGCAACCCCCTTGGGCAATGTGGAGGAATGTTACCGCTACTTCACCAGTGTTCTTTTTTGCCATGGAGTCAGGGTCAGTTCCCGATGGGATCTTCGGTTCTCCCCAGACAAGGTCTAGCCCAATCACCTGTTCTCACACTCATCACCCTCATCTTCATCTGAAGGCCACAGTGGGCTCTCCCTGCTCCTGGACAGCTGGGCACTAGGAGAAAAGGCCAGAGCTTCAGGAGGTGGTCAGTCCTCTAACTCCCAGTCACCCCCACAGCGGCCCCCTTTCAGTATCAACCTTTTCAAGGAGGAACAGCTGTTGGCCCTGGCTGATTACGTGGTCAACACCTACTTTCGCCACTTCAAGCTCTACAAATACGTCTTTACTCCCCAGGTATTGGGCCTGGACCACCCCTCAGCTCCCCCTTCCCCTTGGTGCAGGTGCCGTCCTCTCAGCTGCCCTGTCTCCCCAGGTGCGGCTAGATCTGTCTTTGACTTATTTAGGGCTGCAGCCACCCAAGCTCCGGCAAGAGGATGAGAAAGGTGAGGGAGAATGCCAGGGCTGGGCTGGGCTGGGCTGGGCTGAGCTGAAGGCTCTTCCCGCTCTGGCTTGCAGAGAAAGAAGGTGGCGAGGAGGTGGAGGAGCAGGCAGTCACCCTACAGGAGGAGGAATCAGAAACGGTGGCTGAGCCTCAGCAAGAGCCAAGTGAGGACCTGGAGGAGTTTGGGTTCTCTAGGACTTGGGGCAAATGTGAAATGAAGGGTTTAGACCACATCAGGGCTTCAGACTGTTTAGTCGTGGTGTCCTTTCTCCAAATGATGCAGCATGCAGAAGTCCAAAATGACAGATAAAAACACAGCTGCTAGGAGCTCCAAAAAAACCGATGACGATAGCCAGCACATAACGGATAATACTGTGTGCCAGGCAAGCCCTACTTCGTTTTATTGTTTTTTAAGTCCTCACTCAAGGACACTTGTTCTATTGATTTTTAGAGAGACAGAGAGAAACATCAATGTAAGAGAAACTAGTTGCTTCCTGCATGCCCCGACCAGGGCCTGGGGCTAGGGAGGAGCCTCCAACCGAGGTACGTGCCCTTGGCCAGAATCGAACCCGGGACCCTTCAGTCCACACTCTTATCCATTGAGCCAAACCAGCCAGGGCCAGGCAAGCCCTATTTTAAACACTTTGTGTACATTAACCCATTTAATTCTCCCTCAGTCCCAGATGCTAGGTGCTAACGCTATCCACATTTCACATGGGAGGAAACCCAAGGCATAGAAAGGTGAACTCACCTGCCGAAGTTCACAAAGCTATTAAGAGCAATCCAGAAAGTCTAGCTGGAAATAGCCATTCTGCCCACTTCTCTCTCACAGAAGGGCTGGCTGATATTTTCTGAATTGAAGCAACACTTCCACCTATGTAGTCCCTAGGGACCCCTTGGAACTTGTTTGCCTGGCGAGGGGCCACCTTTCGGCCCTCAGCAGCATCTCTTCCCCTGCCCTGCAGGCCAGGTCTCCCTCCTCCGAGCCTACATCAAGAGCCAGCTGAACAAGGAGCTGGAGCTGCTGCAGCAGCTGGTGGAGGAGCGGCTCAAGGCCAGCGAGGAAAGGCTCAACAGCAGGCTGACCACACTAGAGCGGCCCTTCCAGCTACCTCCAGGCAAAAACAAGAATAAGACCAAGTGACCCCCCGTGTTCCCCAATAAAGGCCTCGGCCAGAGTGGCCCCATCCACACCCCCACCCCTATCCTGAGCAACTTCTGGGCTTTCCTGCCAAAGCCAGACATCAGACATAGGGCATTGGCTCCCTGGTGTGTAGATTTTATTGCATACACAGCACAGGTAGCACTGACAAGGCCAGGCATGGCACTCTTGGGTGGCTCCCTTCTACCTCAGCTCTGATCTGAAAGTCCTGGCCAGTGGGGACAGACTGGACTTTACGATGTGTGACGAGTGGTGGCCTGGCCAAGCAGTGGGGTCCGGGGCCTAAGGCCGGAGCCAAGAGGGGCTGGAATGATAAACATCCTCCTCATGGAAAGTCCTGCTTTCTGGGGTCCCCCAAGGCTCAGGTGCTAGCCCAGCACCAGCATAGCCTCATCCTCGGTGACAGCAGCCGAGTCCCCCTCCTCTTCAGGGCCCATGATGGGAAAAGGCCCAGGCGGCCGGTGCTGGAAGAGGGCTGCGCGGTTCTGCTGCTCGCCCTTCTTCACCCAGTGCCCATAGAGCCGGAAGGCACAGCCGTCAATGAGGCGCCGCACTGGCCGCAACGCATAGGGGTCCCTTAACAGTGCACTCTTGGTCAACGGCCGCGCATGGTGGATGCTTAAGGCCACTCGTCCAGCAGCCAACACTGTCCACACTGCCACCTGGGAAGGGAGAGGAGTGTGAGCTCGTGTAGCGCTGCCACAGGGGACGGACCTGGCCAAGACCTGACACTCTTGGGCTTACCCGGAACCGCTGTAGGGGGGTGAGGTTCCAGGGTTGGCTGCCTTCACAACGCTCAAAGAAGGGGTGCTGTAGAGCTTGCTCAGCTGTCAGACGCTCTTCAGGATCCACTTGCAGCAGCCTTGAAATCTAGGGGAACTCCACAACATGAGGGCTAGCTCTGGGGCCTCCCGCCTGGCACCCTCATGGTCCCAGCTCACCAGGTCTTTAACAGTGTTTGAACGGTCATCCCATTCGGGCGAGTTAAACTGGTACTGGCCTTCCATGATCATGCGTAACATCAGGATCTGACGCCGGTGCCAGAACGGTGGGGAGCCAGCCAGGAGTGTGAACAAGATTACGCCACAGGCCCAGCTGGAAAAGACCGAAGTCAGGCAGGAGGAGGTGCTGGCAAACGTCACAGGAAAAGGACAGGGACACACACTCACAGGTCGACCTCCTTGCCGTAGCCCGGGTGGGTTTCATCCATGGAGCATTTAAGGATCTCGGGTGCTAGGTATCCTGGAGTCCCGCACAGCTCTGGGGGAGAGGGGTGAGATTGGTGGGACGCCACCAGCCCATGGCCCTTAACACTAACCCTCTACTGGAGCCTCAACAAGCGTTCCCCGTTCTGTCCCTGCCAGACTGCTGAATTTCAGTACTAGCCCCTGGCCCTGCTGAACAACTCAAATACTCAAGCCTCCTGGTGGCCTTGGAGAAATCAAGGAAAGCGTGATTTTTAGATTGACTTCAAGGTCCTATCCAACTATCACTTGCCTCCAACCCTCTGGCCAAACCTACCCATTCCTCACACAACATGTTACATTTTTATATTCGTAACATACACGAAAAAGAGAACTTTAATGCACTCCTTTCTGCCCAAATCTACTCTTCCTATAATCTCTACTCTGGTTAGTGGAACCACTACTCAAACCAAGGGGAAGAAATGGGAGTATGGGATTTCTTCAAATACATAATGGGTAAGTTCCTTGTTTAAAACTCTTCCCTGACTCCCCAATATGGCCTTAAGATCAAGTCTACTCTTATAGCAGAGCCCTCCATGACGATCCAAACCATTATTTTTAGTTTCTACCACTTTGTGCCCAAATTCTAACACCCCAGAAATTTCCAAACTGTCTTCCATGGCACACTTCCAGGACAGCTTATTAGGCCTAAACTGAACGTCATGTTTGACTCTCAGCAAATTCATTCCTAAGTATTTCTTGCCTACCATGTACCATGCACTACATTGGACACAGTGGTAAATTAGATGTGCTCTTATGAAACTTAATGTCTACTAAAAAGCAAATCCTATATAATAAAGGGTAATATGCAAATAGACCAAACAACAAAACAGAACAACCAAAGCATAATATGCTAATGATATGCTAAGGCTGCTCAATCCTTCACTATGATGTGCACTGACCACCAGGGGGCAGACAGTTGACCGGTTGACCAGTCACTATGACGTGCACTGACCACCAGGGGGCAGATGCTCTGACCAGTAGGTTAGCTTGCTGCTGAGGTCTGGCCAATCGGAACTGAGCAAGATGGGCCAGACACATCCTGGAGCCCTCCCTAGGTCTCTCCCCGGCCCAACCGTGCACCAGTGGGGTCCCTCAGCCTGGCCTGTGCCCCCTCACAATACGGGACCCCTTGGGGGATGTCGGAGAGCCGGTTTCAGTCCGATCCTGCAGGCCACACCCTTTAAGAGGGCACCAGACGCAGGGCTCAAGGCTGGCTAGCCTCTCCCTATGGGACTGACCGGGCACGAGCCCGCATCAGGCAGTGGGGCTGGGATGAGCGGGAGCGGCAGGTAGGAGCTGCAGGTGGCGTTGGACTGCGGGTCAACACAGAGGTACCCCACCCGGAGCCTCGTGAGAAATAACAGTAAAATGGGTGCCATGAAGGGAGTCAAGAACAAAAAAGGCCCCAGCAGGTTTGGCTCAGTGGACAGAATGCTGGTCTGCAGACCAAAGGATCCCAGGTTCAATTCTAGTCAGGGGCACATGCCTGGGTTGCAGGCTTGGTCCAACATGAAGGGGGCAGCCAATCAATGATTCCCTCTCATCATATTTCTCTCTCTTCCTCTCCCTTCGTCTCTGAAATCAATACAAATTTATTTTTTAAAATATATTTTACTGATTTTTTACAGAGAGGAAGGGAAAGGGATAGAAAGTCAGAAATATCAATGAGCTGCCTCCTGCACACCCCCTACTGGGAATGTGCCCACAACCAAGGTACATGTCCTTGACCAAAATTGAACCTGGGACCTCTCAGTCCCCAGGCCAGCGCTCTATCCACTGAGCCACACCGGTTTCAGCAATATATATTTAAAAAAAAAAAAACGCTCTGAGGATTCTTGCAGTTGAACTTTGTTTAGTTTTCCATTTGCACCAGAATTATTCTGTCACAACGAATGTATTAACACTGGGTGAACCGAGTCCCCGAGAACCGGGTTCCTCACTGCACTTAACACGCACACTGATAGACCCCAAGTGTACAGCCGAGTCCTGCTATTCCCTTCTCCCTTTGTCCTCCTGGGACAAGCCCAGCCTCCCAAGGCCCAGCTCAGAGCCCCTGCTCTGTAGGTCTCCCCGGCTAAACCAGGCTCCCCCCACATGGCCCCTCACCGCTGCTGTTCGTCACTTATCTGCTCCCTTTCCTCTCTCCATCCTCCCCAGGTCAGGAAACCCATTCTGAGCTGCAAATAAGGCTTTGCACCCAGAGGATACTTGGCAAGTGTTTACTAAGTTCCCTCTGCTTAGTAGCTGGGACTGTCCTCAGGTCCAGCCAAGCAGACTCACGTCTGGGTCTCCTTCCCTCTCAAGCCTCTTCGGGCACCAGGTCCCCTCACCTCGAAGTTTCTCGCCAGGTTTTAAGTGGCAGGAGAACCCAAAATCGGAAAGTCGGATCTGCATATTGTCATCTAGGAGAATATTCTCGGGCTTCAGATCTCGGTGCACAATGTTGTTGGCATGGAGAAAGTTCACTGCTTCCAGCAGAGACCTCATGATGGACCTGGGGGAGGGGCAGTCTCCTCTGCTTCTCCCGGCCCCACCCCACTCCCTGCTCACCCAGGGGCGGGGCTGCAGGCTCAGCCATTACCTGGTTTCCTTTTCTGAGAGGGCCACTTTCTCTGTGAGGTAGTCAAACAGCTCCCCCTTCCGCATCCTAGGAGACAGGAGTGGTGGGGAGGGGGGTGCGCCGCACAGTGAGGGCCGAGAAAATAAGCCAGTGCTCAGGGAAAATACTATAGAAAAGGCCAGGAGAGACTTCTCTGGCCTCGCCGGCGCTGCTCAGTGGGTGAGTGCCAACCCATGCACCAAGAGGTCGTCAGTTCAGTTCCCGGGCCCGACACAGGCCTGGGCTGCAGGCTGGGTCCCCACTGGGCGGCGTGCGAGAGGCAGTGGGCCGATGACGTTTCTTTCTCACCGATGTTTCGGTCTCTCTCTCCCTCTGATGTCAATAAAAACGTATTTTTAAGAAAATGGGAAATTCCTCTGTAGACAAACTAAAGGGTCTCAAGACAGAGCACTCCAAGAGTGAGAGGAATGCCAGAGGCAGCTTAGCCCAGCGGGGTGGAAGTTCAAATATCTTCATTGTGCCTTAGGGGGCTATTTTAGCAAGAATGAACGCCTTCTTGTGCAATAACTTTCAGGTGGTCCTTCTTATCTAATACTCAAAAAGGCCTTTTAAAGTTATCTATTTATAGCACCGACCAAAACTTCAATTAATAGTGGGGGGCGGGGGAGTTGTACAGGTCTTTGATTTTTGCTTATTTTGTCTTCTCTTTAAAGAGTGAGGTTATAACTGTAACTTAGTGTCAATCATCATTGAAATATAAAAAACATACCAGGCATAGTTTGGGGAGGATTATTGTTGGGCAAAGTTGCATAATGGATAAATAAAATGGACACTTCCTACCTCCCCTCAGACTTTTGCAGAGAATCATTTCTGTATGAAAATATTTTCCAAGGGCCTCTCTTAAAGATTTAATATCCAAACCATTCTCTTTTGAAGAACCTTTGCAACTGGTTTGCATTATATGGTATAGCACAGTGGTTGGCAAACTCAGTCAACAGAGGGGCAAACCGCGAGGCGAGCCGCAGTTTGCCAACCACTGGTATAGCATGTGACATTCAGATTTACATTGACTAGAAAAAGAATTGATGAGCAGAGATAGACACCAGCACAGGGTGTTAAACAATGTGAGACTGGAGAGCAAATATATATTTTATAAGCAGTCAGCTCCTAGACACACTCTCAAATCAGTCCTTGCTTCCCTGCTAACCCTACAACCATAGGGGGTTAAGATAGGTGGGGATTTGGGTCATGAAGGCCCTTTGTCTTTGACTGGTCACTATCACTCTCTGAAGAACGTGCCTCAGTCAGGCACCAAGGAAAGCGGTCAGAGCCATGGACGGCCAGGCAGGCTCGGCTGGAACAGAGGAAGGTGTGAGGAGGGGGTCTTCGGCCCACTGTGCTGTGAGTCTGAGGCTGCGCATGGAGGCGGGGAGGCTTCTCAGACTGGGGCAGGGAGATACTCACAGGTCAAACACCAGGAACATGAAGCTAGAAGACTCGTAGGAATCGATGAGAGTGACTGGGGAAAGAGGCAGAAAGGCAGAGAGACAGAGATGGAAAGGAGCGGATGCATATTAAAGGGGCTTTCCACCCTGAGGCAGCAGTGGGCTGTTACCGGGAGGGAAAATCAGAGGAGGCTGTGGGGACCCAAAGGCTGGCCACACTTCGAGGTGGAACAGAGCCAGGAGGAAGGGAGCAGAGGGGTGGAGGCCGTGTTGGGGGGAATGGGCTCTGGGCAGGACCAGCAGGATGTGGTTGTCATCTAAAGGAACAGGGGATGCAGCCTCACTGATATGGGGGTGGCCAGCGACCTGGCGAAGGATGTGTGTCTCTCGCCGCGTGGCTTCTCGCACCTCCTCCAACTGCTCAGGACTCAGTCGCTCAGCTGTCACCTCCATGATTTTCACCGCAAACTCATGGCCAGTAGCTCGATGAACACAACGGCGGACCACAGAGCTCACTCCTCTGCCAGAGTCAGACAACAGGAGTCAGGGCCTGCTCCTCTCATTCCCAACAGAGGAGCCTCGCATCCTCACATATGCAGACGGCACCAGATTCTGAGACCCATCGGGACAAGGCAATCTCCCAAGAAGCTCATCCTGGCCGACAAAGATTCACAGTGGCCTCAGCAAGCAACGCACGTGCCCAGGAAGGAGAAACACAAAGCTAACAGGAAAGGCAGGCCCGGGTCCCGGTTCTAACCTAGCCTCTGCCATACCCTCAGTGGGTGAACCTAGACAAGCCCCTTCTACACTGAGCCCCAGAACCTGCCCCTGGCCCTGAAACCTCACAAGCAGAAAGTGAGAAGAAATTATCTAAGACTCCCTCCAATTTTACTCACACTTCCTGATTACCCCATCCAAATCCCAAAGTTCCCCTACATTAGCTCAAGTACAGGAGGCTCTAAATAAATATTGGGCAATTGACTAGAAGACCAAAGTTGCGAATTAAAGATACAGGTTTAGGCCCCAAATCTGCCACTAATTAATAATCTCTTAGGAACCCACTAACATAAGGTTTCCACTCCTCCAGCTCTGAAATGTAGCCAAAAATATCTTGAAGGGATGCTGAAAGACATTATTGAGGCAGCGAGACAGGAAAGCCCTTTTAGCATTGAAAAGAGAAAGTCCCAGACAGAGATTTCCTCTCTTGGGCTCGGCACTAACTCTCTATGACCCTACAAGCACTTCAGGCCAAGGTGCAAATCCTCCCAGGATCACACCACATCGCATGTGCTGGTTCCCTGGCTGCCGTTCACACGACCTCCTGCTGTGTCCTCACGGCCCCCTTGACCTTACAATACTCCCTTCGCCTGGAATGCCTGTCACCCCACCTCTGGTTCAATCTAAACGTCCATATATGAATTACATTTTGGTCAGTCCAATATTCTTTCCAAATCTGAATTCATATATCTTAGATGGGTCAAGAATCCTCCAGCTGCCACAATACTTATCACTTCCTACTGTCTTACTCTTAGCCACTTCAGTTTTATTTTGTGCTCAACCATTAAATGCATCTGAGTTTGAAGCCTAGTACAATTATTTTAAAGCTTCAGGCCTTTCTACATGAAGAAACTGGTGCTCTGGGGGAAGTAATTTGGTGCAGGAAAACAAGAGGGACACGGGAGACAAGGGGCCGTGCTGCCACAGTAACGGTGGAAGGCGGTAACACTGCCTCCGATCTGCCTTTCCCAAAACTGGCGGCCGAGCAGTGGCACCGTTCTTCCCCGAGGGTGCTCCTGGCCTCTAGGAGCCCTCCCTCACCCGGTCACCTGGTCCTGAAACCCGCTCCTCAGGACGTGGGTCAGCTCTCTTCTCTTCCCGATACTCTCCCCTGGTGACCTCCATCCAGTCCCAACTACGTGTAAATGATTCCTGCTACACTGTCCCGAGCTGTCACTATTTCTCTCCAGAATTCTGGATTTCTTTTTTTTTTTAATATATATTTTTATTGATTTCAGAGAGGCAGGGGAGAGGGAGAGAGAGACAGAAACATCACTGGTGAGAGAGAATTACTGATCAGCTGCCTCCTGCTCGTGCCCCACTGGGGACCGAGCCTGAGACCCGGGCGTGTGCCCTGACTGGAACCAAACCCTGGTTCACAGGGCGATCTCCACCGCTGGCCACGCCAGCGGCGCCTCAGCAGCACTTGTCACAGCGGCGCACGCCGAGCTTGCAGAAGCACATCTTCCTGTTCTTTGTAACTCACAGATGACACCTCCTGGGCCTCCCTTGCTGGCTCCTCCTCCTCTAACCCATGACCCGTCCCAGGGCCTAAGCCATGCCTCTTCCTCTTCTCTAATTTCTCTCACCAACTACTTCTGTGCCCCGATGCCTCCCAAATGTATGGCTTTAGCCCAGCCCTCACCCTTTAGTTCCGGACTCAGAGACCCACTTGAGCGCTCCAGTTGTGTATCTCAGTTAACATTTCTAAAACGGTATTCTTTTTAAAAAAGATATATTTTGATTGATTTCAGAGGAAGGGGGAGAGATAGAAACATCAATAAGGCGAGAGAATCATTGATGAGCTGCTCCCTGCACCCTCTCTACTGGAGATCAAGCCCGCAACCGGGGCCTGTGCCCTTGACCAGAATCGAACCTGGGACCCTTCAGTCCACAGGCTGATGCTCTCTATCCACTGAGCCAAACCAGCTAGGGGAAAAAAATGGAATTATTGACTTGCTCAACTGTTCCCATAATCTGATCCTCCTGTCTTCTGTTTCAATAAATGGTGCTCAAATCCGAACCTTAAAGGTTATTCTTCTATTTTTTTTTCCCTCATGGTCATATCCAATCTTTCAGAAAATTGTATCTAGTCATTACCTAAAACTATCCATTTCTTTTCATTTCTATCACCCCCACTCCAGTTTTAACCCACCACCATCACGAGCCCAAATGAATCAATAGCTTCATAACTGGTCTCTGTGCTTCCATTCCTGCCCCCCCCCTCCACTTTCTACATAAGAGCCAGAATGATCTTTTTACACTGCAATTAACACACCTGTGTGGAGCACTGTCCAAGTGCCTGAAAGTACTCTCAGAGTATCATGTTCACTCTCTTCATTCTCACAGCAACCTACAAAGTAGGACTTATTTTCACTCCCGATTTACAGTGAAGAAACAGAACCGGCGTGGCTCAGTGGTTGAGCACTGACCTATGAACCAGGAAACCACGGTTCAATTTCTGGTCAGGACACAGGCCTGGGCTGCGGCTCAGTCCCCTCCGGGGCGTGCAGGAGACAGCCGATCAGTGCCTCTCATCACGGACGTTTCTCTCTCTCCCTTCCTCTCTGAAACCAAGAAAAATCTATTAAAAACCATACATGAAAATTGAGGCCTAGAAAGGGTAAGTTCACAGAAATGAAAATCAGTTCATGTTACTACTTGTTTGAAATGACCAGTTTCACTAAAATTTGAATTCCTTATCATGGCCTAAGACCTTACATAACCTAACCTCTATTTACCTCTCCAGTTTAATTTCCTACTTTGTACACTTGTAGCCACTATGTTCTCCTGTTAGTTGACTACCCTTTCCTACCACGAGCCTCTGCGCGCGCCGTCCCTCTGCCTGGGATGTATCTCACCCTGTCACTCTCATCCTTCAAGTCTCCACTTCATTAGTGACTCTGCCCCACCCCTCCACAGTCTCCACAGCACGGCACGGTGATCTTTATCTTGTTCTGTGTTTATTGTCTGTCTCTACAACTGCAATTCCCGGAACAGAAACCTTGTGGGGCTCGTATCCCCAGTGCCTGGCGCGGGGCGCCCCGCACACTGCACATGCTCAGAAACCTCTGACGCGCAGCTGTATCTGCCACTGCCTCCAAGGCTGAGGCCGGCCTGCTACTCTGCCCGCCGGGCTCCTACTCATCCCCGGAGACCCCAACACCGCCTCTCGGGGAAGCTGTGGTTCCCTGGGACCCGCAGCGCTTTCCGCACAGCCCCACACTTTTTGAACGTCCGTGTGTCTCGCTCAGCCACTTCACTTGAAGCACCTCCAGGGCACACGCACCTCTTCTTCCCTTTCTACTTAGTTTTGTGCCTGGCACACAGTAGGTGATTCAACTGTTTGAACAAATAAACGAGTTTGTGGGGGGAAATGGGGGCTGACCCAGAATAAGAGTCTAGTCCCCAAACTAAGCACTGCCCTGCCTCATCTAGAAGTTTCCAGCCCGAGATGGGCTGCCATCCCAGCCGGCACCCCCTCTCCGGCCTCCGTTTTCCCGCCGTGGCCTCACCTGCCAATGACGTCCTTAGGGTCGTACTTCTGGTAAAACTCCTTGGCCGCGGCCCAGTCGGGCAGCTCATCCTCGGGTCCCACGTCCAGCGTCATTCTGACGGAGGTGGGGGCCTGTGAGGAGGAAACGGAGGGCAGGGAGGCCCACAGGCTCTGAGAGGACGCACATCGCGGCTCGCGGAGGCACAGTCCTTGCGGCTGGGGCGCCAGGATCTTGGGGAGTGGGGACGGGGTCGGGGAAGGAGCGGGACTGGGGAGGCCCAGCGAAAGGGCCTACGGGGCGGGAAGGCTGGCAGGGAGAGGGGCGGGGGAGGAGGCGGCTCGGAGAATGCGGGGAAGGGGACCCCGGCCGGCGGCTGTTGCTGCGCAGGCGCACTTGGGCGAGCGCTGCGAGGGGTGCGGGGTCTCGCGCTGGCTCACCCGCGGCGGCGAGGAGAGAAGCCGGGGACCGGAGAGGCCGCGCTGTCGCCGGGTTTGCCTCCAGTCCCTCACCTTCCCCGGGCCGTTCCGGCAGCGACCTCCGGGCCCGCCCCGTCCCGTCCGCCAATAGCAGCGCCTCCTGAGGACTGAGGCCCAACCGCCCCTGCGATTGGAAACCGGCGTCTAATAGGAAGCCGGGACCGGGCTGCGGCGGGCGGGGCGCTCGGAGTTGCCGAGGCTGCGACGCTGAGGCTCAAATAGAGCCAATCCGGCTCGGCGGCCACCTGAGGCGGCGGAGGCGGGACGGGCGGCGGGGAAGCCCGGTTTGCTGGGAAGCGGAGTCTCTGGGTTGCTCGGATGCAAGACTCGCTGCGCCTCGATTCCCGGACTTGGGCATGGCTCTCCGTGCCCCCCAGCATCCTTATCGGATTCGGCTCCACAGTGCATCAGCAGCCCTGCTTCGAGGGGCAGGCCCCGGCCGTGAGAACTGCCCGTCGTGGCCCTGGTGCGGACTTGGACCTGCCACGGTCTGTCAGCCTAGAGGCTGCCTCGTCCTGTGTCTGCTCTGACTTTTGAATACTTCTAAAGCCCTAGTACTCACCAGCTGGGGGTTCTGTTTCCCCAACCCTCCAACACCCCCTCTCCAAAGTTGGGGAGTATTACACTCTGTTTTAAAGGCCTCCAAGTTATGAGATTCTGCCAGCAGCGACTTGCTTCATAAGCCTTCTGTGCGTACTTCAACCCTGGCATTCACTTATTCAGTGAATATTCGTTCAATCTTTTCATCTCATGGCACACAAAAACTACTGAAATTCTGGGGCACACCAAAAAATGTTATAATTTTTGCTGATCTGGTAAAAAAAATAGGTATAATTTTGATTCATTCATACCAGCTGTGTATTGCAGTGTTGGCTGTTGTCATATTTTAATTTGACACTCTAAGGTAAAAGAGGTCAGTGCTCCTAACTAAATAGTCGGGTATTAAATGTTTAAAAAATTTTGGTGGCCACCGGTTGAAAATCAGTGTTACACATCACAGTGCTAGACTAACAGCAAAAAAAAAAAAAAAGTCCCTACCCTGTGGAAGTTCTGTGAAGGAGGCACAGAATGAATTAATATAACCTGTTAGCAACTATCTTAGAAATGTCACTTTGGGATCACAACCATGTAACGAGTCCAAGTAACTTTATTTTTTTTAAATATATTTTTTATTTTTTACAGAGAGGAAGGATAGAAAGTCAGAAACATCGATGAGAGACATCGATCAGCTGCCTCTTGCACGCCCCCTACCGGGGATGTGCCCGCAGCCAAGGTACATGCCCTTGCCGGAATCGAACCCAGGACCCTTCAGTCCGCAGTCCGACGCTCTATCCACTGAGCCAAACCGGTCTCGGCCCAAGTAACTTTTAACGGAGTGCTTTGACTATATCATCAATCTAAAAGACAAAACAGGCCTGGTGTGTGAGCCAGGAGGTCAGGGTTGGATTTCCCAGGGGGCACATGCCTGCTTGCTGCTAGATCCCCAGTGCGGGGTGTGCAGGAGCATCATTGCTGTTTCTATCTCCCTCTTCCTCTCTCTCCAAAATCAATACAAATACATATTTTTAAAGAGATAAAATAGGCGCACTGTCCCTCCCAGGAGCACATCAGCATCCTTCCCTCCCCTCCCCTTCTTCCCCCACAGGCATGCATCTCCTAGACTCTAAGGGACCCCATGAGATGTGCCACCAGGGGAGCAGTGGCCAGCAGCAGCTCCTCCCAGGCTAACCCCTG
This sequence comes from Antrozous pallidus, assembly GCA_027563665.1. Lineage (NCBI taxonomy): Eukaryota > Metazoa > Chordata > Mammalia > Chiroptera > Vespertilionidae > Antrozous > Antrozous pallidus. Next base: position 113,483,664 of record CM050512.1, on the reverse strand, counting down.
AACCTGTGTCCAAGGCCCTTTTCTCGGACTCTCCACTGAGCTGACGGCAGCCCGCTGTTGGCTCACTTCTTTCCCATGGTGTTTCTGCAGCCAAAGCAGTCCTGCCTATCTTTCTCCTGCTGCTTCTTTTACCCTAAGTCCTTCCTTGTTTTACAGCCCCCAGCTTTAATAAATGTACTCTCAAAATAATAAGACAAAATAATTGTGAATAGTTAACTTTACCTAGTAGGCTTGTTATTTAGCACTATAATGGGATAATTATTCTAAAATTGAGCAAGTGAATAAACATTAGGTAGCCAAGGGATTTACTGTGGGAATGTGGAATTTAGAATAGGGAAGCTGCCTTGACCAGTGTGGCTCCGCCCCACGCACAGAGGGGTTGCTGGTCCCCTTCCAGGTCAGGGCACCAGCCCAGGTTTCAAGCTCCATCCCCGGGGGCGGGGGGAGCATATAGGAGGCAGCTGATCGATATTCCCCTCTCTCTCCTCCCTTCTGCTCTCTAAAATGCAGTAAAATCATTTTTTAAAAATAGAATTGGGAAAGAACCTTATGATTCAGATGTGATTTTAAAAAAATAAAATTATTTAAAAAATAAATAAAAGATGTAATTTTTAAAAAATAGATAAAATTAGGTATTTCTAGCACGAACCTCTGAGAGGGCCTAGATGCAGTAACACCCAGTAGAATGAGCACAGCTAGTGTCTAGATTTCAAAGTAACAGACCCCAGTAAAAGGAACCAAAGCTCATTTGAAGAAATGGCCAATTCCCAGCTGGAGCTGAGACAGTGCAGGATGAATCTACAATAATTTGTGCCAGAAAAGTAAGTGAAAAAAGTTGGGGACACAGAACCAAGTTGAAGGGGTTTCCATTGGCCAAAATCAGGGACAAAAATAATGAGACTGAGCAGGCCATGAGGGAGGCTTCTGAGGTGCTAGAAATTGTCTATTCACCTATTTAGGGGTGGGGAACCTTTTTTCTACTAAAGGCCATTTAGATATTTATAACTTCACTCAGGGACCATACAAAATTACCAACTTAAAAATTATCCTGCTATATTTGGTCAAACATTTAATTAACTCACCCCTAATGCCTTGCAGGCCAGACATTCCACAACCTGACTTACTAAAAATTAAAGGATGCTAAAGACATACAATTGCCCTAGCCAGTTCGGTTCCATTGTTAGAGCATCAGCCAGCGGATGAAATGGTCCCTGGTTCAATTCCCGTCAAAGGCACATGCCTGGGCTGCTGGCTCAATCCCCAGTGTGGGGTGTGCAAGAGGCAGCCAATCAATGCTTCTCTCTCATCACTGATGTTTCTACCTCTCTCTCCCTTTCCCTTCCCCTCGGAAATCAATTACATATCTATATCTACATATCCACAACAGAATGATTCATAATATCCCAAAACTGGAAATATCCCCCAAATTCTACCAATATTAAATGGATAAAATGTAATATATATTCATGCAATGGAATGCTATACAGTAATGAAAACTATAGCTACACCAAAGATCGATAAATCTCATTAACGGCATTAAGAAGCCAGGCATAAAAAGAATCCGCAAGAGCCCTGGCCAGGTGGCTCCTTTGGCTGGAGTGTCTCCTGTGCAAGGAAAGGTCACGGGTTTGATTCCCAGCTAGAGCACATGCTTAGTTTGCAGATGTGATCTGTTTGGGGCCCCTGTGGGAGACAACTGTGATTACACAGATGTGTTTATATGAAAACATTCATCAGATCTATTCACTTTAGAATATGTAAATTATACCTCAACAAAACATTTTAAGGTTAATGACAGTAATGGATGTAATAAATTGAACTAAAGAACAATCCAAGACTATACCGACCCTAAAAAATTGTAAATAAATAATGGAGAAAAGGACCGTCTTCATAGTAGAATGCCAATTAACTAAAGTGTAGGATGATAAACTTAAAACAGCAACGTTCTGTAAGCCTCACGACTGTGTTGGGCAAGCCGGGCATTAAAATGATGGGTGAAAATTTGCTGGGGAACAGGATACTTACACAGGATAAAAGTTAACTTTACCTTTCAAGAAAGTCTGACAGACACAGCCTTGACCAAGTTGTACTACCACCAATAAGAGTAAGTAACTTGCTATCATATGCTTTTTGATGTGCTGTACTGAGGACACATTGACATTATGTAGTATTTCTAACCTGAATCTAATCATAAGAACCTAAATTGAGAAATTCTACAAAGACCAAAAATAAAGTGAAGATGAGCCTAGCCAGTTTGGCTGTGGACTGAAGGGTCCTGGGTTCTATTCCAGTCAAGGGCACGTACCTTGGTTGCAGGCTCGATCCCTGGCCCTGGTCAGGGCGTGTGTGGGAGGCAACTAATTGATGGGTCTCTCTCACATTGATGTTTCTCTCTCTCTGTCTCTCCCTCTCCTTTCCACTCTCTAAAAATCAACAGAAAAATATCTTTGGGTAAGGGTTAACAAAAAAAAAAAAAAAAGAGGATGAGGACCTACTAAAAATTAAAGGATGCTAAAGACATACAATTGCCCTAGCCAGTTCGGTTCCATTGTTAGAGCATCAGCCAGCAGATGAAATGGTCCCTGGTTCAATTCCCGTCAAAGGCACATGCCTGGGCTGCTGGCTCAATCCCCAGTGTGGGGTGTGCAAGAGGCAGCCAATCAATGCTTCTCTCTCATCACTGATGTTTCTACCTCTCTCTCCCTTTCCCTTCCCCTCGGAAATCAATTACATATCTATATCTACATATCCACAACAGAATGATTCATAATATCCCAAAACTGGAAATATCCCCCAAATTCTACCAATATTAAATGGATAAAATGTAATATATATTCATGCAATGGAATGCTATACAGTAATGAAAACTATAGCTACACCAAAGATCGATAAATCTCATTAACGGCATTAAGAAGCCAGGCATAAAAAGAATCCGCAAGAGCCCTGGCCAGGTGGCTCCTTTGGCTGGAGTGTCTCCTGTGCAAGGAAAGGTCACGGGTTTGATTCCCAGCTAGAGCACATGCTTAGTTTGCAGATGTGATCTGTTTGGGGCCCCTGTGGGAGACAACTGTCAATGTTTCTCTTTCACTGATGTTTCTCTCTCTCTCTCTCTCCCTAAAATCAATAAACATATTTTTGGGTGAGGATAAAAATACACATGAATCCACTTATATAATGTTCAAATGCAGGTAAAACCAAACGTCTTTGTTTGAAATCAGAATGATAGTTACCTGTGGGAAGAAAGGAAGTAGTAGTGACAATAAGGGATATGAAGGAGGCTCTGGAGTGCTGGCAATGTTCATTTCTTGACTGAGTGGTAGTTTTTCAGATGTTAGCTTTGTTAACTTATTGAGCTTTGTATTTGTTTTGGATGTTTTCCTATATGTGTGATATATCTCATATTAAAAATGTTAAAAAATATTATCAGCCCTAGCCAGTTTGGCTCAGTGGGTAAGTGTCAGCCTGAGGGCTGAAGAATCATGGGTTTGATTCCTGTCAAGGGCACAAGCCCAGGTTGCAGGCTTGATCCCCAGTAGGGGGCGTGCAGGAGGCAGCGAAATCAATGGTTCTCTCTCATCATTGATGTTTCTATCTCTCTCCCCCTCTCCCCTCCTCTCTGAAATCAGTAAAAATATAGAATAAAATATTATCAATAAGCCCAAGATAAAGACTATGCAAATTCAATATAATCATAGAAATCTCTTTATATAAGGGATGGTTGCTGAATTCAATCCTCTCACTCCTCTCCCAGCTCTGCCACTTACTAGCTGTGTGCCCTTATAATCTGTGCCTGTTTTCTCAACTATAAAGTGAGAACAATGGTACCTAGGTATTGAGTGATTGTGAGAACGGAAGAAGAAATATAAAGTGTCTAGAACACAGCTTGGAATATATCAAACAATAAATAGTAGCTGATGCTACTACTCTTGCTCTCTGGCCTCTGGGTCTCTCCTCACGTATAAAGAAGCTGGGGTCTTCCCAAGAAGAGCTTCCAGAAAAAGAAAACCTTTTGTTCTCACGGAGCAACTAGGCACAGGGATATGCAGACTGCTGCCATCAGTCAGACGCCCTCTCTGGCTCTTACCAAGGTGCCAGGGAAAAGCAGGGGAAGAGTAAGTAACCAGGAACAGCAATTCACCACTAAAAAAGGCTTTTATTATCAAACAAATTCTAATAAAATCAGGCCTGGTCTTCAACCCCACCTCTGGGTGGAGGCCCCTGGAATGGGGTAGGTTGGGGGGAACAGGGAATGATGAACACTGAAAGAACAGAGCAGGCTGACCTCCCCTCATTAGTCTCAGTTGCCATTTCCTTTTATATAAACGGCTAGAAGTGCTCTTCCAAAGCCCTCTGAGAGAGGCACCATCCTCCAGCCAGGAAGGACCACTGCTGGCACTCAACCCTAGGAATGCCGCACTGCAGGGTTCAGGAGGTTTCGACTGACTCTCAGCAGAGGCCACCCTCAATCACTCAGCTTGGGCGATGATGTAAGAGAGCAGCCACAGAAGCAGGGGGCCCAGAATGAGGACAGCAAGCCAGACAGCAAAGCTGGTCAGGATGAACCTCCGGGCCCGGGCCCCCCAGTGCACTGCTTCCTCGGAGTGGCCTGCCTTATGCCGCTCTTCCGCCTGTGGGGGCAGGTTTTTGGTTAGGTTCTCTCCTTGCTTTTGTCCCAAAATGCCCATTGACCCACTCAATCAATCCTCCCTCCTTGTCATGGTTCAAAACCTAACATCCAAATCCTCTACCTTCCTTTCTAGTTTCTATTTCTCAAGCATTACTGCAAAATAAGTTATCCATTCTGCTCTGCCTACTTTTCAGAGTGGCCATTAATGCACAAGTTCATATATGGTAAAATACTTTTCAATCTTTTTATTCCCTATCCTTTTCTACTTATCCCAGATTCATTCCAAATTTGGAATTCTTGGCAAGAAATAGTGAGCTAAACCTAACTGGTTTGGCTCAGTGGATAGAGTGTCACCCTGTGGATTGAAGGGACCTGGGTTCGATTCCAGTCAAGGGCACATGCCCAGGTTGCAGGCTCGATCCCCAGTGGGGTGTGTGCAGGAGGCAGCCAATTGATGATTTTCTCTCATCATTCATGTTTCTATCTTTCCCTCTTCCTTCCTCTCTGAAATCAATAAAAATTTTTAAAAAAAGAATACTTTAAAAAAAAAAGAAACAGTGAGATATCTTGGAGTATTTTTACATTTTTCACTCATGTTCAGACACATAACACACCATTCTCATTAGTCAATGGACCTCATCTTTCCTTAAGGATTCTTTTTATGATTGTACCTTAACAAAAACCAGGAATTTTTATGATGACAGGAATACAGTTGTTTTTTTTCTCATGTTTTTTTTAAAAGATATTTTATTGATTTTTTACAGAGAGGAAGGGAGAGGGATAGAGAGTTAGAAACATTGATGAGAGAAGAAACATCGATCAACTGCCTTCTACACGCCTCCCACTGGGGATATGCTCGCACCAAGGTACATGCTCTTAACTGGAATCGCAACTGGGACCCTTCAGTTTGCAGGCCGACATTCTATCCACCGAGCCAAACCAGTTAGGGCAGGAATACAGTTTCTGATGGTTGAAATACAACTAGGGTTGGGAAAATTTAAGCATAGTGTTTAAGTTAGCCTGTGTGACCTTTCAAAGGGTAAATGTGCAGTTTCTGTTAGGTATTTTGAAATGGTGAAACCCTCTCCAAACCCTTACAGCTTCTCCAGGCTCCTGCAGACTGCTCTCGTAACTGCTCAGCTGCCTCCAGTTTTCTAATTGATTCTCCATGTAGGACTTCTGACCATGTCACTCTCCTCTGCAAAAACCCTTGAATGGTTCCCCATTACTTTCAAAATGAAGTCAAAACTCCTAAGCATAACATTGGAGGCCTTTGAAAATCTGGGCCCTCTTGCTTCATCTCTATTTCGCACTGGTCCATTTAGGCTGAACTAACAGTCCAGGCCTTCGTATGCACTGCTTCCTTTCCCTGGAATGCCTTTCATCCTAATTCACTTATCCTTGATGGTTATTTTCCTGCCACTTACTCTACTCTACACACATGTAATCACACACATAAAGGGTGAAGTAAAAGTAGATTTACAGTTGTTTGTATGGAAAATAATACAATGAATAATATAAGAATAAATTGTTTTGAATACTTAAAACTGTTAACCTACTTTTACCCCACCCTATGTATCCTCCCCCAGCTCCCAGAATACCCTGTGCTTCCTCAACCATAGTACTGATGAGCTACATTCCATTATTATCCATTTTCACAGCCATCTCTCATTAAGGAACCTTTGATGGTAGGAACCCTTTTCTTCTTAATTCTGGCACAAGGCCCATCAACAAGCTCTGACAGGCACTTAGTAACCATTTGATCAATGGAGACAGCTCAGATATGAAGCCACTGCCTTACTACACCCAACTTCCTGCTCCCATAGGAACTGCATTCCTCACCTTGATGGCAAACACAAGGGCCATGACTCCCAGGCAAGAGCAGCCACAGATAATGCTAGTAGCTGCCAAGTAGCGGAGGCGGAGCCAGCAGCAGCGAATGGGGGGTGGAGAATGAGCAGCTTCCGTGTTGCTCACCAAGATCTCCACTGCATTCTCCTCGTCCTCCATCACCTGTGGGCGATACAGTGGAGGTACTTTTAAGCCCCAAAACTGAGCTCTTGGCCTGGCTTTCTCAGACTCCACCCCTCTCTAATCATGTCCTTGTGGCCGAGCCCAACTCTTAAGAATGCCACCTTACTAGGGAATTCCTCTGACTCATAGAGAGAGGAAATGTATGGCTGGAATCCTTCCTCAGCCTAACATTTCAAGTCTTTAAAGGCATGCTAGCGTGAACATAGCAACATCTACATTATTGTTTTGACAAGTGGGGAGAAGTAGAATGACAGGGGCACACTGAGAAGCAGGAAATAGAATCTCAACAGCTGCTAGGAATCAGATTATCAAAGTCTGCTTTTTGAACTGTTTTTCAAAGGGCATTACAATTCCCTGAAGTTCCTCAGAGACTGGCACCCTAGGCCAGTAGTCGGCAAATTGGGGCTCGCGGGCCACATGCAGCTCTTCGGCCCCTTGAGTGTGGCTCTTCCACAAAATACCACCGCCTGGGCGAGTCTATTTTGAAGAAGTGGCGTTAGAAGAAGTTTGTTTTAAAAAATTGGCTCTCAAAAGAAATTTCAATCATTGTACTCTTGATATTTGGCTCTGTTGACTGAGTTTACCAATCACTGAGCTAGGCCATTCCCTCCTTCAAGCAAAACTGCCACTTCATGTAATGATAATTCTGGAGATGGGAGAAAGGAGGGAAAGAGTACCTAAGTTCTATAGTTGAGGAAACTGAACATCAGAAAAGACCTTAAATCCCTCTCCAATAGGGCCTCCTTTGCTTTGCTGAATCCCTGCCATCTCTTCTCCATTTCAACCCAGGCCACACAACACAATCAGATTAATACTGAGTTTGAATGACCTCATAACCCACACAGAAACCTGCATAAAGATGCCCTCCTTAACCATTTCTCATCTCCCTACTTCTCAGGTCCTCTGAGCTGATACCAAACCACCATTTCCAACCATTCCCCTACATCCTAGGTAAAATGAACCATTTGCTGTTCTTTGAACCAGGATAAAAAAGGTGAAAAGAGGCAAGGAGAAAGCAAAGAATGTGCCAAAAAGCTGCAGAAGTGGGTTTGAGAAAAAATTTGCATGGAGTAAACAGGTAACAGACATGATGGGGAGAACACAAGGAGAGGGGCCAGGGGGTTGAGATCTGAGAAAATGTAAATGAACAGGGGCTCTTACCTGGCTATAGGCCTTGAGTACTGTGAGTTTCAGCTTCTGCCTCAGGTTTGATTTGGCTTGGGTAGAGACGGAGCTGACTCGGGGCTCCAAGCCAAGCCCAGGGGTGGAGTTGGGTGGCCAGTCACCACCTGAAGAGCCCCAGGAGCTCATATGGGGGTGTAGCTGACTCAAACCAGTTTGGCTAGATGGAGGAAAGCAAGGGAGGAAAAATGATGGGAGCAACCTAGGTAGTGATGCCTGCCGTCTGGAAAAGGAAAAGCACCTGAGCAAGGAAGATAAAAGCAGGAAAAAGTCTAAGGCATTAGAGGGAAAGTCCAGGAACTAAGAAGAGAAGAGAGGAGAGGAGAAGTGAGAGTTTGAGTGACTGAAAACTGAAACTTTAGAGAACGGCACCGCACCAGATCAGACTTGCCAAATCTTCCCTCTTCTTGGGTGGACATTTCTACCTCCAAAATATGTAACTCTGTGTTAGAGATGAGGTACTAGGATCTTAGCAGGAGGAAGGGAAATAAAAAAGATGCCCAAGTTCCCACCCAACCCTCCACCAGACCCGAAAATCAGAAGCCTCCTTACGCGGATGCTCATACAGAAACTAAGTTTATTATTTTTTTCTTCTTAAAAAAAAAGAAAAGAAAAAGAAAACCTTATTGTAGAGAATTCTCTCCCCCTTTCCTTAAGGGTGGAGGGCTGCGAAAGACTGCTGGGGAATCAAGTACAAGGGGATGGGGACAGAGACTATCTTGCCACCCTTAACACTGCCCAGCATGTGGGGTGAAAGGGAAGGGAATATGTGAAGTGCCCCGCTTCCATGACAACCAGTTTCCTACCCCTACTTTGGTGGGAAGAAGGGAGAAGGCTCCTATGTCTCCCTGGAGGCTCTCCCCCTCAAAAGACTTCAAGTAGTGGTTAACAGAGTCAGGCCTGGCTGTGGAGGGAGGGGCCACGGTGGAAAGCCTACATGGAGGGGCAGCCCACTCACGTCTTGGCCTTCCGGCCTCGGTGACTAACAGTGGGGCCAGCTGGGTGGGGCGGGGCACTGCTGCGTAGGATGCGCTGGTCCCCCTGGTTGGTTGTCCCACTGAGGCGGTGGGAGCCAGACCTGCGGCGTGGAGTCCCATCCCCTTCCTCTTCCTCACCTGAGGCTTCAGCCTCAGACTCTCCTACTGAACCCTCAGGCCCCAAGGGACTTGGGGACGGCAGGCAGCTCCGCTTTGCCTGCCCAGGGCCTCTGCCAACTGAGACGCCTGCCCGTTTGCGAGGCACCTTCTCAGTCTCTAGCGGGGGAACGAGAGAACCTGGACGTAGCCGGGTGGAGCGCAGTTTTGGAGCTGAAACTACGGGAGGTGTCAATTCTAACCCGCCTGGTCTATCTGCTAAATCCAGGTCATCCTGAATTACAGCCACCACCATGGACCCTTCACTTTTCCGTCCCCGCATCCCCTCAGTTTCAAGGCGCAAGCGGGCCAGGCGGGTGAAGGGGCGGCTTCCATCCTCATCAGAAGAGCTACCCTCACTCTCCCCCTGGCCCTGGGGTTGCTGCCGTCTCCCCAATCCACAGCTCTCAAGGGCAGACGTGTCTCGGTCCAAAACAGGGACCTGGCTGGGCCGTGGCGATGGTGGATTCTTGGGAGGTCGGCCTCGCTTCCGCTTGGGTGGGGATGTTGAAATGGTGAGAGTGGTGACAGTGTTGGCGACAGTAGCAACGGGACAGGCTAGGAGTGGTGGAAGTGGTGGCATTAGGAGCGGCTGTGTCCGGCTCTCTAAGCTGCCATCCCCTGGAGAGGAAATGGTCCTAGGAATGGGTAAATCACGTGCCTTAGGGGGCCGCCCACGCCTTCTTTTCTCCACAGGTGATAGGATGATGGGCTCGGGTCTATGAGTTGGCTGGGGTCCAAGAGGCTGGGGCCCAGGGATAAGCTGGGGTCCCAAAACAGGCTCTGCAACAATAAGGGGGTCAGCCACAGAGACCTGGTCAGCCCCATTGGGTTTCCCCTTAGAGTTGGAAGCAGGGGCCTCATCCACCCCTCGTCCAGCATCTGCAGGAGACCTGTTCTTCTTGGGAGGCCTCCCCCTCCGACGTTTCATAGCAGGAGAGGTGATGGCAAGCAGTGCCCTTTCTCCGTTCTCTGGGCTGCCCCCTCCAGTCACCCCCAGCTCAATGTGACGGCGAGCTATGAAGGGCTGCTGGGCTGGGGTGGGCAGTATGGATGGGGGAGCAGCTTCACAGGGCCCACTGGTAGGTGGTGAGGATTCTGGCCCCAACATGTTGCGCGCAGATGGGCTTCCGGGGCTGGCACCAGTCTCAGAGACGCCAGGCGCTAGCGTGCTGGCACTTCCCCGCTGCTGTCGCCGTCGCCTCACCAGTTCCTTTTCCTCTACCACAGTCACTAGCCGTCCTGGCAACTTGCGAAGCACTTTGGGGCCTGGAGGTTGCCCCGGCCGACCAGCCCCCTGACCCCTAATTTCTACATCGGCACTGGTGCGACGTCGAGGGGGCCGGGCAGGTGAAGAACCCTCAGGTGAGGATGTGGCTGAAGATGAGGTTGATGGAGCTGTAACCTCAGCTGAAGCAAGTTCCTGCAGCTTCTGTGGGCTGGATGTTGGGGTCTGAGCTTCTACTAGTTCTTCTGAGTTCTTGTCAGCCTCCAATGGCAACTGAAGTAGCTCATCAGATTCTGCTGAAGGTGGGAGTGCCAGACCACTGTTCTCACTCGGACACGTGGGCACCTCCTCACCATCAGGCAGCACTGTGAGGATGGTCCCCTCAGCAGGCTCTGGTACCTCCTGCTCTTGACCACTGGGGAAACTGCCAGTCTCCAGGATTGGGCTGGGTGCAGAAGAGGTGAGAGAAAGGTTCTTTTCTGACATAGGCAGGATCTCAACAGCAACTGGCAACAGATCCTTAGGGGGCGTATGAGTAAGCGGGGAAGTCTCAGAACTGGCCGTATCAGCCAGCTCCAGGGACTCACTAGATGCCAATGTTTGTGTACACAGCTCTGCCTCAGGCCCCAAGTCCAAGGGGAGGTTGGTGACTGGAGGTAAGATGGGCACAGAGGGTAGACCAAGTGAGAGAGGGGAGGTAGGAGTTAAGACAGAGGTTTGAGCTGGAGGTGGGGTATGAGCTGGTGGAGGGGTATAGGCAGGAGGAGGTGTGCTGGCAGAAGAACAAGAGGGAGGAATTTGTGGAGGAAGTGGGGGAGAAGGCAAGATATGGACAGGGAGCATGGTTAATGGATTTGGAGCTGAAACGGGGATTGGTATGGGAATTGCAGCAGCTGAAGCTGGAGTGGGTCGAGGCTTAGGCACTGGCCTGGGAACTCGCTCCCTGGCAGGGCTACAGAGGGGGGGTGTGGAAGTGCTGCGGGTATGATGAGTGGGTACGACAGGAGTGTGGTTTGCCCCTTGAGTCTCAGCACGGGCTCCACGAAGACGCTCACTGACTCGAGTCCCTGGCCTTTCAGGAGCCTTGACCTTCTTACTGCGCCGGTGGCTGCCTCCACCAGTCCCACAGGAAACCTCATCCCCAGCCCCTGGTCCCTCCTCCTCCTCTTGGGGCAGGCGGAACACCTCCTCCTTGGCTTGGTCCAGGTCCTTGCGGGCAGCTTCCACTTGCTCCTACCAACAACAGACCCCACAGGGTGGTCAGGGAGAGGCACTCAAGGTGGTAGTGGGTAGAAATAATAGCTTCCCACTTCCAATACCACCTCCTAGAACTACTCACTTCCGCCTGCTTGAGCTCCTCTCTGCTCACCTCTTCCAATGAGGCTTCCAGGAATTTCATAGCATAGCGCTCAATAGGGGTCAGCTGTGGGGAGGAAGAGTGGTGATGAAGAGAGGGACCGGGGACCCAGGGCCCACCCATCAGCTGTGATTACTTTTACCAGGGAAGACAGGAGGGTCAGAGTCCAGAGGAAGAAGTTGAGAACTAGTGGGTCCAACACTGACCTGTTCGACAAGGGCAGCAATTTCCTGCTCAGCTCGGGACATTTCCTCATCCTCAGCCCCAGGCCGACCAGCCTCCTCTCCCTCACCAGCAAGAAACCCGTCATTCTCATTGAATTCTGCAAGTTCAGCAACCTGTTCAGCCTTGGCTTGGGTGGCTGCACGGATATCCTCTTCATCTTCTGCCCGACATAATGCCTGCAAGGCCACGTGAAAGAAAATCCATGAGAATTAACCAACTTTACATCCCGCGATTTGATTCTGGCAAAAATCTGAGGCCAAGTTTACAATAAAATAAGGAAACAAAAGCACTGGGCTCAAAAACCCTGGGTCCCAGCCATGGTTCTGTCTTTGCCTTTTTTTCATAGACAAGCCAGTTAAATTCTTAGAAGCAGTTTTCTCATCTGTAAAATGAGATCAACGCCCTCTGCCTGCTTAACCAGAGGCATTTACTGTATTTAAACATACTGTATGTTTATAATTTATTAAGTGCAGTAAAAGTGATATCATTATTTTAAGGACTGGACTAAATTGGCTCTTCACTCTACATGGTAGACTCTGAAATAAATTAAATGTTGTCTGGGTCACAGACCAGATTTAAAACAACACAAAAACACATTTATACCAAACCAGGTTTATAACATTACTAGAGGTCTGGAGCACAAATTTGTGCACGAGTGGGATCCGGGAGGCTTGCCCTGATGGGGGCCCATCCGGCCCAGCTGGACAGGGGGAGGAGCCCCCAATCAGGATGGAGGGGGGAGTCAATCAGGGCCTGGATCAGCCTGGTTGGCTACCGCAGTGCACATCATAGCCATGGGTCGTTCTGATAGTTGGGCTTTTATATATATAGGTAACAGAACTCAACTCTCACCTGGGCCCCCAAAGTTACCAGAGCAACACAGTTGTACACACAGGATGGAACAGCAAAGAGGATGAGTGAATGGGAAGAGATCAACCAAAGAACTTACATGCATACTAGAGGGCCAATGCACAAATTTGTGCACAGGTAGGGTCCCCTGGCCTGGCCAACGATTGAGGCCAGCTGCGGGGAGAGGCCTGGGGAAGTTGGCTGGCTGGCTGGCCCCACCCCCAATCCAGGCCCATCAAAGCCAGGTCAGGCAAGAGGGGGCGGGGCCTCAAGAAGTTGGCTGTGGGAGCACACTGACCACCAGGGGGAAGCTCCTGTATTGAGATCTGCCCCCCGGTGGTCAGTGCATGTCATTGCTATGAATCATTCGGTCATAAAGGTTGCTTAGGCTTTTATATATATAGATATGAATAACCCATGGACACAGACTATATGTAGTAAAAGTCTGGGGCTGGGGGGAGGGGTTGTGGGCTACAAGAAGTCAATGGGGGGAAAGGGGACATATGTAATACTTCCAACAATGAATTTTTTTTTTAAAGGCAGCAAGTTTTAAAAACAAAATTCTTTCTTTATACGGAGATGTCTCATGGCAATAGACTAACCACATCTAATCTTTCCCTTGAGATATAGTGGAATCTTATACCCAAGTCACTGAAGGAAGTAGCCTAGAGTATGGTCAACCATGAGAAGGCACCAGGTAGAGAAAAACATTTCCATGACACGCAACATCTGTAATTCCTATACATGTTTACTTATGAAGAGCTCTGAAAAAATACATATAATCAGACCTCACTCCTAAAATGATTTAGATTTTTAGATGAGGTCCAGGAATCAATCCTTTTAAAAGCTTTCCAAGTGATTCTATTATGCAACAATGTTCGGAAAATGAGTTCTACCCATGTAAAAAACACTTTTTAAATTTTTTATTTTATTTTTAAAATACATATTTTTATTGTTTTCAGAGAGGAAGGCAGAGGAAGGAAGAGAAAAACATCAATGATGAGAGGGAATCACTGATTGGCTGCCTCCTGCACGATGGACTGAGCCTGCAACCCAAGCATGTGCCCTTGACCAGAATCGAACCTGAAGCCCTTCAGTCCGCAGGCTGATGCTCTATCCACTGAACCAAACGGGCTAGGGCAAAACACTTCTTTTTTATTACATTTTTTATTGATTTTTTACAGAGAGAGAGAAAATCAGAAACATCGATCAGCAGCCTCTGGCACACCCCTACTGGGGATATGCCTGCAACCAAGGTACATGTCCTTGACCAAAATTGAACCTGGGACCTTTCAGGAAAGCCAATGCTCTATCCACTGAGCCAAACTAGTCAGGGCAGTGTCAGCCTTTTGAAAAAAAAAATATATTTTTATCGATTTCAGAGAGGAAGGAGGAGAGAAAGATAGAAACATCAATGATGCAGAGATTCACTGCTCGGCTGCCTCCTGCACACATCCTACTGGGGATCAAGTGTACAACCTGGGCATGTGCCTGACTGGGAATTGAACTGTGACCTCTTGGTTCATAGGTCGACACTCAACCACAGCCACACCAGCAGGGCAACAAAACACTTCTTAATCCACAATCTTTTAACTTTAGTTACTTCCTTGTCATTAGCATTTTAGAAAAATGGAAAGTAAGGCTCAAGATTAAACAGACTAAGCTTAACAAATATTATTACTAAAAAGCAGTGCTGGAGGAACAGAGGAACCAAGATGGCAGCATAGGTAAACACCTATCTTGCTACCATACACAGCAATTTCAAAACTACAACTTAACGAAAGAAGAAACATCATCCAGAATCACTGGAAAGCTGGCTGACTGAAAATTCCACAAATAAAAGTGAAGATAGGACACTGTGACTCAAAGGAGTGGCAGAGGACAGTGTTGAAGATAGGTTTGGAGCCGTGCGCGCACCAGCGGAAAGGGCAGGCGGCTGCAAACCCAGCCGGTTTTCTGGAACGGGGGAGACAAAGGTGTCCCACTGCACTGATTCCCCAGCTCTGGGAGAAGTCCGGGGAACCCACAATCACACGGGGTAAAACTGGACAGTGGGGAGACATGCTGAAACTTGGGTGCTGCAAGGGTCTGCGAGTTTGTGGAGAGGGCGAGCTTGTGCGGAGTGCCCGTGAACTTGGGAACAGCACAGCTGCATGACCTCGCAGAGAGGACTCGTGACTTACCCTCTCGTTAGGGAAACCACCAGACTGCATTGTTTTACAACCCTGGGTGAGATGTTGGGTGTGCAGACTCATTTGGAGAGAGGCTGACTCGTCCGGCAATAGGTGGACCTTGGCGGCAGCTCTCTCTCAAAGGTGCTTGCAGCCATTGCAACCCGGCACAGAGTTCCAGGTGCCGCATAAGGCAGAGCTGACGCTGCCTGCTCAGCCCGGACACTCTGCCCATCCAACCTGAGCACGGCTGAACCTCATAGTCAATTGGCCTGGAGGTCAAACCCTCCTAGTGCTGGCAACAATAAGCTAGGCTTAACTTCAACAAGACTGTGCAATCCATATCCACCTCAGGTAACTGGGGAGGCTGAGCCACTGTCCCTTAGGACATCTACCACACAAAGCTAATCGACCAACTCAGGAAAGCAGCCACCATGCAGAGACATGGAAAGAAACCAGATGTGAAAGAAATGGAGGGGAAAAAAACAACTGGACATAGAGTTCAAAACCACGGTTATAAGGCTTTTCAAGAGGCTCCTAGAAAAGGCCAAGACCTACAAGGAAATGAACAAGACCTATGAGGAAATGAAAAAGGACCAACTAGAAATTAAGCATACACTGACTGAAATAAAAAATATTATACAAAGACTTACAAGTACTCTAGAGGACTGCAAGAACCAAGTTAAAGATTTGAAATATAAAGAGGTAAAATCCACTCAGCTGGAAAAGCAAGAAGCCAAAATAATCTAAAAAATAAAGATAGTGTAAGGGGCCTCTGGGACAACCTCAAGCATACCAACATCCGAATTATAGGGGTGCCAGAAAAAGAGAGAGAGCAAGACAATGAAAACCTATTTGAAGAAATAGTGACTGAAAACTTCCCACACCTGGTGAAAGAAATTGACTTAGGAGTCCAAGAAGTGCACCGAACCCCAATATATAGGAACCCTAAGAGGATCACATCAAGGCACATAATTAAAATGCCAAGAGCAAAAGACAGAGAGAGAATATTAAAAGCAGCAAGAAAAAAAGTTAGTTACCTGTAAGGGAGCACCATTCAATTGTCAGTGGATTTCTCAACAGAAACTATGCAGGCCAGACAGGAGTGGCAAGAAATATTCCAAGTGATGAATAGCAAGAATCTACAACCAAGATTACTCTACCAAGCAAAGCTATCATTCAGAATTGAAGGTCAGATAAAGTGCTTCGCAACTAAGAAAAAGTTAAAGGAGTTCATCACCACCAAACCAGTATTATATGAAATGCTGAAAGATATTCTTTAAGAAGAGGAAGAAAAAGGTAAAAATAAAAATTATGAACAACAAGTACACATCTATCAACAAATGAATCTAAAAATCAAGTGAATTAAAAATCTGATGAACAGGACAAACTGGTGAATATAACAGAATCATGGGCATAGAGAGGGAATGGACTGACAATTCTTGGGGAGAAAAGGGGTGTGGGAGGTGCAGCAAGAGACTGGACAAAAATCCTGCACCTATGGGAGAGGACAGTGGGAGGGAGGTGAGGGCAGAGGGTGGGTTGGGTACCGAGTGGTGGGGAACTATAGGGGGGAAAAAAGGAGGAACAATGTAATTAATAAACTGAACAATAAAGATTAAAAAGATTAAAATACTTAAAAAAAAAAAAAGCAGTGCTGGCTCTGGCCAGTATGGCTCAGTTGGTGGTCATTCATGCACTGAAGGGTTGCTGGTTTGGTCCTAGCCCAGGCACATGTCCAGGTTCCGGGCTCGAGCCTGCATTAGAATGCATGCAGGAGGCAGCTGATCCTGTCAATGCTTCCCTCTCACATCAATGTTTCTTTCTCTCTCCCACCTCCCTCTCTAAAATCAATAAAAACGTATTTTAATAAATAAATATGTATATGTTTTTAAAAAAAAAGCACTGTTGCTTTTTTTAAACTTAGAAATAAAAGTTAGAAATAAAAACTGAATCCTGTCTTTTTTCTATGACAATCTATTCATAACTACCAAAGGCCAACTATAATTTGAGAAGCAGCAGAAATAGTTCTTTCCCTCTGGACAAACTCAACAGATCCAAAGACAACACACACTGTAACCATTAGCTCTCCTCTAGGGACTGCCCACTTTTTTCACCTGCTCCAGGATGTGGGTCTGCTTGCTGGCCACAGTTTCTTCCTCCTCTTCAGAGGCAGAGGGTACAGAGGAGCCAGATGACTCCTCCAGGGGCATATCAAACAGCTCTCGGATGGTCTGCTTTGGAAAGAACAGGAGAAAAAAATGTCAGAGTCCATGGAATGCTGGTCCCAGGCCTACAACTATGAATCGGATGATGATCTTAGAAGTATCAGGTGCCACTGGTTGAAGATGCAGGTCTGTAGAGGTCAAAGCATCCTCTTTTATAAGCAGGAGTAATGCTTACAGGCAAAGCAGTTCTACTCTTCATAGGCTGAAAGAGAGTAGTACCTGTTTAAAATATGCTGTGGTAAAGTTGCCTCCCTCAATGGCCATGTCTCCCAACATTCTCTTCTGATTTGCCTTTTTTAGGATGTTCTCCTCCACTGTCCGTTCACTGATAAGCCTAGGGGTTGATGAAAGCCATGGGTAAACAGCCAAATACATCAATAAAATTCTTCCAGCAAAGGGGAAGCAATGTAGGGGAGACTAGGTAATACCTATAGATGTGAACATCTCGGGTCTGGCCAATTCGGTGACAGCGATCCTGGGCCTGAGCATCCATGGTGGGATTCCAGTCGCTGTCATAAAAAACAACAGTGTCTGCTCCCGTCAGGTTCACGCCCACACCCCCACTCCGAGTTGAAAGGATGAAGCAGAATATACGTTTGTCTGCATTGAATCGTTCCATCAAGGCCTAGAGGGAAAGGGAAAAAAAAAATAACATTGGGAGAAATCCCCCAAAATAGACCCAAGGCCTGGAAAAAGGAGACAGAAGCTTAGGTGGGTCTCTTAGGGTGCAATGCCTGGATTACCTGTCTCTGTTCAACTCTAGTAGACCCATCCAGACGCAAGTAGAGGTGACCGTGGTAGGTTAGAAACTGCTCCAGCACATCCAGCATCCGGGTCATCTGGGTGAATATGAGCACTCGGTGGCCCTCCACCTTGAGCTGCCGCAACAGCACTGCTAACGTTTGCAACTTTCCTGAAGAGATACGAGGGGTGCAGGGAGCTAGCTATAAACAACACTGAAAGGCTGTAGTTGGATGGCAACAAAATTTTAGCCAGGATTTCAATTAGCACAGGATACCAAAAAATCTGAATTAACCTATTTTCTTTCCCTAAGGGTTCTTTCTCCTCTTCAGTCTGCTTCTGTCTTGGATTTAACTTCTACAGTCTCACTAGGGGTAGAGTAATAATATACACCCTCAGGGGAGGAAAGGAATCTGCAGTAGAGTTTCAGCAAGAAATTTTTAAGTGCTAAAATGAGTTATACCAGCTGAATCACAGGACACATTCATATAATAAATTATCAACAAATCCTGACTCATGGTTTACAGACAGGAACTGAAGGTCACCGAGATCAGAACCATAAAGGCAAGATCTCAGGTTATCTTAGTTCAATGTCCCATCAAACATGAAATTAACTCCTGAAACATTTCTAGTAACACTTTAACAAAGACTTTGAATTCAGCTATTCTGAATTATTCCAAACGGTTTTTACTAAAATATATATTATGTATAATAATAAAAATTCTGCTGACATTCTTTAAGACATTTAGGAAATCTCCAAAAACATGTTACTACAGAAATACCTGTGCACGATTGTGACAAAAAACCATTTTTGGTTAACAGAACCTGAATAACACTGTGGACACCTGGCAAGGCAAGCCTCAACCCAAATCAGAAGACAACTCATGAGTGATCCTAAGTAAGCCAGAGTTCCTTTTTGCCATTTCCTTTTGACAGTGATTGCTCCAGGGATGGGTATATGGCCCAATTTGAGCCAATGAATTATGAAGCAAAGTCAACTTGGGAGGGCTTTCTTTCCCAGAAAAAAATATTTGCTAGGAGTCTTTTGTCTCAACCCCTGGCTTCCTACTCAGAGAATTTGAGGTACTCCCTGGAGTTACAGCAGCCATCTTCTGATCATGAAGAAATAAGCATGAGAATAAAAAGATAAAAATTAAGGATGATAGAAAGCAAGATAGAAAGACAAGAAGATCCTGGATTGATAAAGATACCACTAATCTGCTGAACCAACAATACACCATTCTTCTCAGAATTGCTCATTAAGTCAACAATAAATGTTCACTTTTGGTTTTCTGTTACTTGCAGCCTAATGCATTATAATCAATAGGACTCTAACCAAGAGGTAAGGATTCTTATCTTTTCACAAAACAAAACTTACTATTTACTGTGCAGTCTTGTACAGCATAAATCTGAAAACTCCATGCTGTGCTATCTTATTCACCATTGAATCCCAAATAATTAGCAAAACAGATGTTCATAAAATAATCACTGAACAAATGAGTTAACACACATTTTCAACTTCCATCCAAGTCAAATTCATGAATGCTAAGAATCCATCATCTGTCTACAATTCTCCATCTTGCCCATAGCATATCCTAAAAAAAACTGTCTAATGGCTAATGAAATCTGCCAAGACCTTATGCACAACATCCCTGAACAGAGGCCAAGGGATCTTCATTGGTCAAAGACTCACCGCAATCGTACTGGATAAGCCTCAAGTCAGGGAACTGGGTGCGCATGTTACACACAATACGGTGCAAAGGACGAGCTCGGGGCCAGAGCTCACAGGCCAATTGCTCCTGGAAGGCTGCCTGACGTGGGGCCAGCCAAGGAGGTGGGTGGCAGGCATGCAGGGAAGGGGGAGGTGCCTCCACAGGAGGCATGACAAAGATGAACCTGCAAAAGGAAGAAGGCAAGCGGTATAAAAGATGAAACTGTAGAGTCCCAAGAGATAGCACCTTCAACATCCCTAAACACTACATCCACTCAGAAGCCCCAAGACCCTCTTCCCATGAGCACTTAGTCCTGCCAACCTCTCAATGATTTCAGACAGCTGGTCTAGGCGTTGCTGAGGAAACAGTACAGCCCGGCGGGCAGCCTCAGTATAAGTCCAAAAGATGGGGTGGCTGGGGCGAGAACAAGGGCCGATGGGGCTGGCAACAGGTTGGGGCAAGGTACAGAAATCCAGAACTTCAGTCCCATACACAGGTGCCAGGGCCCCATGAGCCTCACTAAGTTGAAAAATCCGTTCCAGGCGCTCAGACCGCTGTCGTTTTCGTTTTTCCTCTAGAGAGTCCTGGGGATGAGGGGGGGAAAAAACAGAAAAAGTAATCAGTGTCGTCATAGAAAACCTGACAGTTCCTCCCACAATTAAACATAATCTATGGGAAACATAAAATTTTAAAATACATTATGCTTTTAATTTTCCAAGTCATCAATAAAGGGCGTTATTCCCTTCACAATTTTTTTTAAAATATATTTTATTGATTTTTTACAGAGAGGAAGGGAGAGGGATAGAAAGTCAGAAACATCGATGAGAGAGAGACATCGATCAGCTGCCTCTTGCACACCCCCTACTAGAGATGTGCCCGCAGCCAAGGTACATGCCCTTGCCGGAATCGAACCCGGGACCCTTCAGTCCGCAGTCCGACGCTCAATCCACTGAGCCAAACCGGTCTTGGCCCCTTCACAATTTTTAAGTGAAATAAGTTCTCTGCAAAAGAAAACTGATCTTTCCTTGTATGCTATTAAAGCAGAATGCCTGAATATTCAAATTTAAGATCTGCATTCCAAAAATCTTATAAAATAGATGGTTTATGGGAATTTTCCTGTATAACATTTAACTCCAAAACATTCATTTATCTTCTTGCAGTATATCAAAAACAGGTATTAAAAGCCTTCCTCAAATCACTGACCAGGATACAGAAAGATTAATCAA
Source organism: Antrozous pallidus (assembly GCA_027563665.1). Classification (NCBI taxonomy): domain Eukaryota; kingdom Metazoa; phylum Chordata; class Mammalia; order Chiroptera; family Vespertilionidae; genus Antrozous; species Antrozous pallidus. The sequence continues at coordinate 113,462,951 of CM050512.1, read as the reverse complement.
ATCCACAGCAGGTTTCTGCCAAGGGCAGACAGAATGAACTGGGTGGGAACAGAACCAGAGACTTAGATGACATCATTCTAAGAGAGAAAAGGGGAGTGCCTGCAGAGAGATATCTTTTCCCGTATCTTGTGCTTCCAGTTTCACAGGTTATAAAACCACTTCTCTCTCTATATTTTTTTAAGCACTTACTAACTACACTTGCAATTTTACTTTGTAAGAAAGGGAAGGATATACCTTTGATTAATGCCTTCTACCCACTAAATTTAAGGCCCATATCATGGACCCTATCTGATCTTGTTAACTATAATCACCCACTACCTAGCTAGGTATCTGGCACAAAGTAGGCTCTCAATAAATCTGTTAATAGAATGGATCCCAGAAAATGGTCCTGAAAAACGGCAGTGCCCCCAAGTTATTTTAATCCTCACTCGAGTATTTTATTTTCACTGATTTTACAGAGAGAAGGGGGGGGGGGGTAGACGAGGGAAACACCAGTCTGTTACCTTCCGTACACACCCCAACCAGGGATCCAACCCACATCCTGGGTATGGACCCAAACCAGGAATCGAACCCGTGACCTTTCGGTGTATGGGACAATGTTCCAACCAACTGAACCACACCAGCCAGGGCCCAAACCTCCCTTTTGGATAGCTGCATCGAGCTTAACCTCCTGGTTCCTTGTGATCTAAGTGAGAAAGCATCCTGGCACAGCAAAAAATCCAGGCGAGTTCTCAAATAGCAGCAAGAGAGAAAAGATTTGCAACTCATTTATCTGAAAAGGAGCTTGTATCTAGAATATATAAAGGACTCTTACAGCTCAATAATAAAAACAAATAAATAACCCAATTAAAAAGGGCAAAGGATCATAGAGACATTTCTTCAAAGACTAGAGGCCTGGTGCACAAATTCATGCATGGGTGGGGTCCAGCCAGCCTTCCCTGATATGGGCTGATCGGGGCTGGGCTGGTGGGGGGGGGGGGGGGGGGGGGACGGTGACAATGACAAAGACACAGGAGGTTGGCCAGCTGGCCCTGAGGGAGGTTGGGGGTGGGGGGGAGGATAAGGGTCCCAATTGGCTTGGTTGGCTGCTGCAGTGTGCATCATAGCAACCGATCATTCTGATTTCTTGGCTTTTATGTACACACAAATGGTCAACAACCACTTAAAAGATGCACATCATTAGCCATCAGAAAAATGCAAATCAAAGCCATTAGGTTCTACTTCATACACACTAGAATACACACACTAGAATGTAATAAAAAAGACAAACAACAAGTGTTATCAAAGACATGGAGATCCTGGAACCATCCTTACAGACTGTCGGTGGGAATATAAAATGGTACAGCAACATTGGAAAACAATTTGGCAGTTCCTCAAACAATTGAACAGTTACCATATGGCCCTGCAATTCCAGTCCTAAGTATACATCCACTATAATGAAAAGACACAAGATCTTATTTCATAACTGCATTTCATAACAGCCAACAAGTGAAATAATTCAAACGTCCCTATCAGCTGATCAATGTGGAAAATGTGCTATATCCATAAAATGGATGTTTAACAATAAAAAGAAATTAAGTACTGATGTGTGCTACAACATGATGAACCTCAGGAACATAAACCAAGTTAAAGAAGCCAATCACAAAAGGCCATATATTATGTGACTTCATAGACAAATCTATAACGACAAAATAAATAAATAAGTAGTTACTGAAGGCTGAGAGAGAGAGTGAAGTTTGGGGATGATGGCTAGGGGTGTGAAGTTTCTCTTTAAGGCCATAAAAATGTTCCAAACTAAGACTGGTAATGGCTCACAACTCTGTGAATATAATAAAAGCCACTGTAATGGAGAGAACTAAGATGGCGGCAAGGGTAAAACACCTATCTTGCCGTCATAATCAGCAATTTTAATACTACAACTTAACGAAAGAACAAACACCTTCCAGAATCACCAGAAAGCCCGCCGAGTGAAAATTCCACAAATGAAAGTGAAGATAAGACACTGTGACTCGGAGGAGCGGCGGCGGACAGCGTTGAAAGATTCGCACGGAGAGAGGTTTGGAGTGTGCGCCGCGGAGAGGGCGGGCAGCTGGAAACTGGCCAGTTTTCTTGAACGGGGGAGACAAAGACGTCCCACTGGACTGATTCTCCAGCTCTGGGCGAAGTCCAGAGAACCCACTATCAAACGGGGTGAAAACTGGACAGTAGGAGGGCACACCGAAGCTCGGGTGCTGCCGGGTCTCCCGGCTTGTGGAGAGGGCAGCTTGCGCGCGAACAGCTCGGCTGCATGACGGCGCAGAGAGCGCTCCATGACTTGTCTCTCATTCAGAAAACCGTCAGTCTGCTTTGTTTTACGATCCTGGGTGAGACATTGCGCATGCAGACTCATTTTGGGAAAGTCTGAATTCCCCGGCAGCCGGTGGAGCTCGGCAGCGGCTCTCTCTCAGAGGTGCTGGCGGCCATTGCCCCCGGCACAGAGTCACCAGGGCCACATAGGGCGGAGCTAACACTGTCTGCTTGGCCCGGAGACTCCGCCCACCCAACCTGAGCACAGCTGAGCTTCACAGACAATTGGCCTGGAGGTCAACCCTCCAAGTGCTAACAACGATTAACTGAGCTTAACTTCAGCAAGACTGTGCAGCCCATATCCACCTCAGGTAACCGGGGAGGCTAAGCCACTGTCCCTTGTAGGACATCTACCACAAAAAACTAATTGACCAACTCAGGGAAGCAGCCACCATGCAGCAACATGGAAAGAAATCAGATGTGAAAGAAATGGAGGAAAAAAATGACTGGACATGGAATTCAAAACCACGGTTATAGGGTTTTTCAAGAGTCTCCAACAAAAGATCGAGGCCTATAAGGAAATAAGCAAGACCACAAAGGAAATGAATGAGTCCTACAAGAAAATGAACAAGACCCTCAAGAATATAAATGAGAGCTGCAAAGAAATGATCAAGACCAACGTGGAAATGAATGAGTCCTACAAGGAAATGAAAGAGACCCTCAAGGATATAAAGGAGACTCTCAAGGATATGAAAAAGGACCAACCAGAAATTAAGCATACACTGACTGAAACAAAAAATATTATACAAAGACCTAAAAGTGCTCTGGAGCACCCCAAGAACCAAGTTAAAGATTTGAAATACAAAGAGGTAAAATCCACTCAGCTGAAAAAGCAAGAAACCAAAAGAATCCAAAAAATTGAAGATAGTGTAAGGGGCCTCTGGGACAACCTCAAGCATACCAACATCCGAATTATAGGGGTGCCAGAAAAAGAGAGAGAGCAAGACAATGAAAACCTATTTGAAGAAATAGTGACTGAAAACTTCCCACACCTGGTGAAAGAAATTGACTTAGGAGTCCAAGAAGTGCACCGAACCCCAATATATAGGAACCCTAAGAGGACCACACCAAGGCACATCATAATTAAAATGCCAAGAGCAAAAGACAAAGAGAGAATATTAAAAGCAGCAAGAGAGAAACAGTTGGTTACCTATAAGGGAGCACCCATACGATTGTCAGCGGATTTCTCAACAGAAACGATGCAGGCCAGACGGGAGTGGCAAGAAATATTCCAAGTGATGAATAGCAAGAATCTACAACCAAGATTACTCTATCCAGCAAAGCTATCATTCAGAATTGAAGGTCAGATGAAGTGCTTCGCAGATAAGAAAAAGCTAAAGGAGTTCATCACCACCAAACCAACATTATATGAAATGCTGAAAGATATTCTTTAAGAAGAGGAAGAAGAAAAAGGTAAAGATGAAAATTATGAACAACAAATACACATCTATCAACAAATGAACATAAAAATCAAGTGAATTGATAGGCTGTTGAACAGGATAGACTGGTGAATATAACAGAGACATGGACATAGAGAGGGAATGGACTGACAACTCTTGGGGAGAAAAGGGGTGTGGGAGGTGCAGCAAGAGACTGGACAAAAATCTTGCAACAATGGGAGAGGACAGTGGGGAGGGGGAGGTGAGGGTGGAGGGTGGGATAGGTACAGGGTGGAGGGGAGCTATAGGGGGATAAAAAGGGGAAACAATGTAATTAATAAACTGAACAATAAAGATAAAAAAATAAAATAAAATAAAATAAAAGCCACTGTATGGTATAGTGACATATTTCAAACTGTTTAAGGAAAAAAGTGTCAAAAGGCTGCTATCTACTTGCACAGAAACCAAAATTTAGTATAGACCATGGGCTGTCACAACTTGGGCTAAGATCTATGTTCTCTTTTACTTCCAACAAGCCAGACCAACCTGGCAGTACCAGAAAGACAAAAAGGTGGAGTTAGTAGCACTGAGAGAGGAAGGGAGACTGAAGCTGAGGCAAAGAATAAGCAGCAGTTCTGTAATAGAATGAGCAAATGATAAGAAGGCCTGGGGGGTTCACTAGATCTTTCTTCACATTTGTTCCTGGGTTATTTACTTGAATCTGAGTTGTAAGTTTAACTTAACCACACATATAAAAAGAACTATTTATATGATAGAAAAACAATGACTATCAGAAAGCTAAGGAAGGAATAGGGAACAGTTCTATTTTTTTTTTAAATATATTTTATTGATTTTTTACAGAGAGGAAGGGAGAGGGATAGAAAGTCAGAAACATCGATCAGCTGCCTCTTGCACATACCGGGATTGTGCCCGCAGCCAAGGTACATGCCCTTGACCGGAATCGAACCTGAGACCTTCCAGTCTGCAGGCTGACGCTCTATCCACTGAGCCAAACCGGTTTCGGCAGTTCTATTTTTTTTAATCGTCACCTGAGGATATGTTTTTTATTGATATTTTAGAGAGAGAGGAAAGAAGAGGGAAAGAGAGAGGGGGAGAGAGAGAAACATCAATATGAGAAAAACACTGATTGACTGGTTGCCTCTTATATGTTCCTTGACCAGGGATTGAACCCACAACCAGTATGTGCCCTGACTGGGAAACAAACCCTCAACCTTTTGGTGTATGGGATGACATTCTAACTAACTGAGCCACTCGGCCAGGGCCAGAGTTCTTTTACTGCCACCTAATCACCATGGAGGTAAAAAAAAGCTTTAGGAAATGGCTATCCAAAGTCAGATGATGATCTTTGGGGAACTGCATTCCATGGTATCATCCCTCCCTTAGAAGTTCAAATGCTTGATGATGTTAATAGTTTCAGTAACTGAAGAAAGTTAAGTCTTTCTGTCTCTGAGGACTGCCTCTTGTAGGGAAGAAGAGAAAGCAATGGAGTTCTCACAAGCTGTGTAACATTTATGTCATCATTAATAGGCTAGTTCTTTCATCTGTAAAATGAGGCAATTAAATGCCAACACTAACTCAAATGAATAAGCAAGAAAGAGACCAGTGATAACAATAAGGCCTTTAACGCATCAGTGAATACTAGTTTTGAAAGCACATTAGGTCCTCAATTACCCCTATCAGGAAAGAAGAACATGATTATTCCCATCTTACAGAAAAGAATACAAACTCAGAGAAAAGGACTTGCCCAATGGCACTGAAGTATTAGGTCCACAAAACTAGACTTTGTAATTTACCAAGATAAGTGACATTACTCTGTTCCATCCATTCTATCAACATCCAAAGAAACTAAACTTCCCCTCCCCTCTCCTGAGGCAGCAAAACTTACCAGATAGAAAGGGGAACGAGGTGGCGGTGGGGGCTGGCGTCGAGGCCTGGGGCCACTGAACGAGGTAGCAGTGGAGGGAGGGCTGGGGGGGCCAGAGCGCAATGTCAGTGTCTCAGGCTCATCCTTGGAAACAGGCAGCCGGGACACCATGGTGATGGGCAAGGGAGTGGCTCCGGGTGCAGAAACCACAAGGGAGGATGCCTGGGAAACTGGGACCTGTGTTGAGGCTGGGGCCAGTGCCAGAGTCTGAGCGGTGGCTGGGCCCAAGGTGGACACTGGAACCGAGGCAGGGCTCAAGGTCAGTGTTTGCACTGAAGCTGGGGCCAGGAGTGAAGCAGATGATGATACCGGAGCCAGAGTCAAAGTGTGAGCTGGGGTTGGGCCCATCGAAGAAGCAGGAGCCAGAGAGGATGCTGGAGCCAGGGACAGCGTCTGAGTTGGAGCCAGTGGTAGTCCTGGTGCCAAAGACAGTGTCTGGGCTGGAGCTGGTACTAGGGATGATGCTGGAGTCAATGACAATGTCTGAGCTGGAAAGGGCTTCTGGGGATTCCCTGTTCCCAAAGATAGTGTCTGAGATGGAGACGAGCCACCAAGAGTGGGTGCTAAAGCTGGGGCTAAGGCCAGTGTCTGCGTAGATGCTGGGCTTGGGAGAGGTGACGAAATCGGGGCTGATACCATAGTCTGAGTTGATGTTGGAGCCAACACAGGAGTTGGGACTGGCACCAGTGAAGAAGCTGAGGCTAAAGGAGTTCCTGGAGTAGATGATGAAGCCAGGACTGGAACTGGAGTCTGTGATGGCGCCAGGACTGGAAGAGGAGTCAGGGAAGGAGCTTGAGGAGCCAGGATTGCCGTCTGTGAAGCCACCATGGGAGCCATAGAGGTGGCTAGAGCCTGAGATGCAGAAGGTGTTGGAGCCAGAAGGGAAGCCTGAGCTGGAGCTGGATTTGGTGCTGCCGGAAAAGAATTAGCCAGAGCAGAAGCTGGCACCAGGACAGGTGAACATGCTGGGGCCACAGCTGAATTCAACCCTGGAACATGTGAAGAGGCTGCAGCCAACAACAGAGGGTGACCAGGTGCCTGAGATGGGGACAGGGATGAAGTTGTGGCCAAACCTAGAGTCAAGGCTGATGCTGATGGGGAAGCTCCAGCTGGTGCCAAAGGGGTAAGTCCAGGAGCTGCTGAGACAACAGGTGCCATTGCTGGAGTCACAGTGGTCAACACAGTTGGGCCTGAAGCCGAAACAGGTAAGGAAGCTGAGATTGGGATGGTGAGTGGAGCTGAGGCTGGGACAGGAAGCGTGGTGGAGATAGAGATAGGGAGTGAAGATGACACTGGAACAGAGACTGTAGAGGACACAGGACTAGCAAGGGGAGAGGAGTTGGGAACTGGCACTGGAGAAGATGCTGGCCCAGGGAGTGAGGATGGCACAGGAAGGGAAGAAGAGATGGTCAAGGGAGCAGTTCCGGTTGCTGAAGCTGTGGAGACAAAGGATGAGTTAGGCCCAAAATTATTTTCTTGCTCCTTCTATTATCCTGTCCCACCCCTTTCCTTACTTGTAAGTTTCACCTGTTTCCCAGAAAACCTTCACTCCCACACCATGAGATCAAAGAATCAAGGAATCTGGCAACTTAACATATCCTTTCCCTCCAGGAGTCCATAAATGTGTGTTGTAATTAGGCCAGGGGTCAGCAGCCGTTTTGGGGCCCACCGCACAGCAAGTCAGTGTGCTGGATAATGAGGGGGTCTGTTGTCACAGAAACCCGTTAGGGCACCCAGCCGGGGTGGCTCAGTGACTGAGCATCGACCTATAAACCAGGAGGTCACTGTTCAGGGCACATGCCCAGGTTGTGGACTCGATCCCCAATATGGGGTGTGCAGGAGGCAGCTCATCAGTGATTATCTCATCATTGAAGTTTCTCTCTCCCTCTCCGAAATCAATAAAAATGTATTAAAAAGAAAGAAACCCTTGGGGCCATTCTATCTCCCATCCTAGTAAACATTTCTGGCCTCAGCCATGCTGACTCACCATTGACTTCGGGCGAAGGACTCTGGACTAGCTTGAGAAGGGGCCTCACCAGAGTGGATGTGGGTATGGGAGCCCGGGCAACACCCAAAGTAGGTGTGGGGAGCCGGCCAGGGGTTAATGTGGGCCGTGGAGTCAACACAGCTGGAATCCCAGAGCTTGGAGGCCGGGGTGCTGGGGCCAACGGAGGAACAGGAGTCAGTCCATCCCGAGGGGCCTGTCTCACTACAATCTTCACCACGCCCGTATTATTCACCATGGTTGGTGGCACTGCAAGAGGAAGCTACATTGAGGGAAAGGTAGAAAAGAAACAAGAGACCCAAAAGATGGAAGAAGTCCAGGGGCAGGAGAGGGAAGCAGACAGATAATGGAAACACCAGCAAGGGAAAACAATATTGAGGGAAGGCTGGACAGACAGTAGCCCAGGACATGCCTGGAAGGACCAAGGCCTGCAAGAGCTAAGTAGGAAGGCCAGGAGCCTCACCCTGGTTAGCAGCAAGCGGAAGGCTGAGGCCAGTGGGGGCAGGGGTGGTGCTGGGGGTCGAAGAAGGCAGCACAGAGACAGGGGTGGGGCCAGGGGTCGGGGCCACGGCCTGGATGAGGGCCACATGGGCAGGCTGACTGATGAGGTGGTGCTGCCCCCCTGCTGACACCAGGTGCACCACATTCCCTGGGTTAAGGGAAGAGAGAAAGAGAAGCAGCTATCAGCCGGAGGGAGGCAAAGAGGCAAGGGCTAGAGGAGAGAGAATAGAGAGAAGATAATGTCTCTAAAATGACCTCATCTGGCCCAGCCAGCACGGCTCAACGGTTGAGTATCGACCTATGAACCAGGAGGTCACAGTTCGATTCCCAGTCAGGGCACATGCCCAGATTGCAGACTGAATCCCCAGTGGGGTATGCAGGAGGCAACTGATCAATGATTCTCTCTCATTATTAATATTAATGTTTCTATCTCTCTCTCCCTCTCCCTTCCCCTCTGAAATCAATAAAAATGTATTTAAACAAATAAAAGACCTCATCCTTATCTTAAAAAAAACTTCTTCCAATCATTCTTTTTGGTCCCACCCACCAAATACTAGGGGAAGAAACACACAGGCTGACATTTTTAAAGAGCCATAAAAAAAATAATAATAAAATAAAAGATAAGAAAGAGGAGGAAAAAGGCAGGACAGGGGGTGGGTTTTACCTACTTTGCAGCGGGCGGGGTTGCCCCACAGCAAGCTGGCGCACCTGGGCACCAGTCAAAGTCAGCTTGTTGCCCTGGATTTGGAAGGTGAGAGGTTTGCTTCCCCCTGCACTAGCCACTGGACGCTGTGCCAGTGAGGCCAACTGGCCGATGCTGACCACTTCACCTGCTATAAACAAAGGGGCTTAATGAACACAGGGCTCACTGCTCAATGCCACTTTGCAAACCCTCATGAGGTACAAGTCTCAGTTCCTCTAACTCTTCCCCTCAATTTCTCACGTTTCAACAAACTCAGCCTTCAACTAGCCTGAACTCTGACATGCTATTCCTTTCAATTCCACTCATTTGCTTAACAATTTCCTTTATATCCTCTAAAGCAGCAGTCGCCAACCTTTTGGACCTCATGGACCACCGGCTGGCAACTACTGCAAAAGGCCTGCCACCATACTGAGCTAATTAACCACTCACTACCCCTCCTCTATGCTGCCCTTTTACCTCACATGACTTTCTACCATGATGCTTACATGTTATCTCCCCAAGTAAATTGTAAACTCCCTGAGGGCTCTTGATTATGAGTTACCTATTATGTTAGCTACCTAGAATTTGATACTCTCTCATACTCCTGAGCTTTTCTTCTCCAGCTCTGGGGCATATAAGCCTTCCTCCCATCTCAAGTCCCTTACCCTCAGAGCCCTGGGAACTTACAGGGCAGGCGAGCTTGCATATCAGGAGACAGGATGAGGCGCTGTGGTGCAGGAGTAGGAGCTGATACTGCTGTGGTAGGAGCAGTAGCTGTGATGGTAGAAGTGGTGGAGGCAGTTGCAGTGGCAGAAGGGAAGGTATAGCCTGGTGGCACTGTCAGGGGCTTCAACAGGCTGGAGGAGCCTGGGGGTGGGGCAGGACTCAGGCGAACAGGGGCAGGTGGGGCTGGCTTCAGGGACAAGGTTGGTGTGGGAGGCCGTGAGGTTCCACTCAGGACCCCCAGGGAGGAAGGTAACACTGTAAACACAAAGGAAACATCTGTCAAATATACCCTGACCAGAGTCTTAGCCAGCTCCCAGCAGCCTCCACACACACATACTCCTTTCCAGACCAATGAAGACCACATCCGCCTCTAACCCAGCTTCCCACTCTGTTTTTATCCTTCTGACCAATCTACTTGAAGTACCACCTAACCCAATACTCTGGCTTCCTTGCAACTCACCCTGGGAAAGAGGCCCGCTGTTTGGCTGCAGCGGAGGCAACAGAACAGGGGCTGGAGGCCGGGAAGCCGGAATAATTGGAGGTCCGGTAGATGAGGTTGACACCATCAGTGGTGCTGGCAGCAGTGGAGGGGTTGGGCAAGGGGTCGGCTGAGCTGACAGCTCTGGGCCTGGAGGGGGTCGGACTGGGACAGGACCCAGGAGGGCCCGTGGGCTGTTCACTACCACCACCGTCCGGCCTTCTTGCTTGGGCACTGGCTGCAACATCCTATGAGGACAAACAAGGAGGTGATGAGAGAGAATAAGGAGTAAGGAAACAAAGAAACAAGAATGGTAAGGCAAAAAGACAAAGATTGTAAAAGCAAAACGAGAAAGGGTGCTTTTTGGTTATCTGAGGGAAGGGGAATGGGAATCAATGACAAACACAAAGGGCCCTCCCAGGATCCTCTAGTTATTGTCTCCCCTAATGCCATCACAGTATTTTGCATCTGTCCCACATAAACATTCTAGCCTACTCTCCATCTCTCTCCTTGCTATCCTAATCCCCCAGCCAGCTATAGTCAGTTTTTCTAGGAATCCATCCCCTTAATTCTTCAGCCCTGTACCTGTTGACCTTCATCTTGACAGGCTTGGGCCGGGGCGGGGGGTCAGGAGCAGTAGCCACCTCCAGCAGCACCCGGCGGGACAGGCGGTGCCGGGGTAGAAATGTGTCAGCCTCATATCTAGAAATTCGACCCTCCAGGCCAATAAGGTCAAAACGACCCATGTCTATCCGCTGGTACAAGAAGGAATACAAAAGCATGGTGTCAAAGGGGTCAATGTGGCAATAATTTCTTAGATACGACACCAAAAGCACAGACAATAACCAAAAAGAATTGATAAATTGAACTCCATCAAAAGACACTTTTAATAGAATGAATAGGCAACCCACAGAATGGGACAAAATATTTGCAAATCACATCTCATATATATAAAGAGCTCCAACTCAATAACAAAAACACAAACAACCCATTTGAAAATTAGCAAAGGCCTTTAATAGACATTTCTCAAAAAAAAAAAAAATAAGCACAAGATGCTCATCACTATATTTAGGGATATGCAAGTCAAAATCACAGGATACTACCTTATACCCATTTAGATGTTATTTTGAAAACAGAAAAATAACAGGGTTGGCAGTCACTATGGAAAACACTATTGTGGTTCCTCAAAAAACTAAAAATAGAATTACAAATTTCTATAATCCAGCAATTCCATTTCTAGGTATACGGTCATGTATCACATGTCAGTCAATGTAGGACTGCATATACAAGGGTGGTCCTGTAAGATTATAATGGAGCTGAAAAATCCCTATTGTCTACTGATGCCTAGGCATCCTAATATTGTAGTGCAATTCATTGTATTTATGGTAATGCCGGTATAAAACCTACTATCCTACCAGTCATATAAAAGTATAGCACATTTTAAAAATACACTTCTATTGACCTTTTTCTGAGAGAGAGAGGGATGGGAAAAGAGAGAGTGCAATGATGAGAGAGAAACAGACAGCCTGGCTGCCGCCTGCACGCCCCCCACTGGGGACTGAGCCTTAAACCCAGAAACGTGCCGAGTGGGAACTGAACCAGTGATCTCGCGAGCCACAGCAGGCAGATCGCATAGTGCGTATTTAACAACCATAATGTCTGTATTACAAGCTGATGTAATTATCACTCTGTTTTTACCATTATTTTACAATGTACTTTTCTTACTTTTTTTTTTAAGTCTGCTATATAACAGTATGCTGTTAGGCCGGCAGCAGTCCCATATATCTTGTCTCTTGATTGTATCAGTTTCTCTTGTGCTTCACTTAATCTTGTGTTGTTTTATAAATTTAACATAGCTGAAGTGTACAGCTGTGTCCTACACCTTCATATTAACTCACTACTCTTCACTCATCAACTTACTCAGAACCATTTGTTCCAGTCCTACAATCTCCATTCATGGTGTCACATATAGGTGTATCATTTTTAACTTTTATACTATATTTTTTCCACTGTCCCTTTTCTATGTTTAGATAACAAATACTTGCCAATGTATTACTACTGCCTACGTATTTAGTCTAATACGCTGTTTAGGCATTAAACCTCAGAGCAATATGCTACACCCTACAGCCTAAGTATCTAGACTATACCAATTAGTTTGTGTTACATGCACCCTAGAGAACTGGAAGTCAAGAACTATGATTTCATTCATATGTGGGATATAAAACCAAAAGCAACAAATGAACAAACAAGACGAACAAAAATCCCTAGACACATACAACAGTGTGGGGGTCACCAGAGTTAGGAAGGGGTAGAAAGAGTAAAGGGGTCAAATATATGGTGACAGAACAAGACTTGACTTTGGGTGGTGAATACACAAAGTAATATACAGATGATGTATTTTAGAATTATATACTTAAAACCTGTATAATGTTATTAACCAATGTCATCCCAATAAATTTAATTTTTTAAAATGAGAGATTTGAACAGGTATTTGTACACCTATGTTCACAGCAGCATTATTCAAAATTGCCAAAAAGGTAGAAGCAACCCAAGTGTCCAATGATGGATGAACGGATAATCAAAATGTAGTATATATGTATGAATCTTAAAAACATTCTGCTAAATGAAACAGCCACTCACAAAAGAATATTGTATGGTTCCACTTATGTGAAGTACTCAAGAGTACTAAACTTTATAGACAGCAAGTAGAATGGTGGCTAACAAGAGTTAAGAGGAGGGGGAAATGAGGAGTTAATATTTAATATGTACAGAGTTTCAATTTGGAAAGATGAGAAAAGTTCTGAAGATGGATGGTGGGTAAGGGATGTACAAATTAACTGTACTTAATGCCACTGAGTCATATACTTAAAATGGTTCAAGTAGTAAAATTTGCTCTGTATTTTACCACAAAAACAAAAATGGGCTCCGCTGGTGTGGCTCAATAGTTGAACGTCCCCCTATGACCCAGGAGCTCACAGTTCGATTCCAGAATTTCAGGCTCGATTCCAGTAGGGGGTGTGCAGGAGGCAACTGATAGATGATTCTCTCTCATCACTGATGTTTCTATCTCTCACCCCCTTCTCCCTTCTTCTCTGAAATAATATATACATATATTAAAAAAAAAAAAGGGCCCTAACTGGTTTGGCTCAGTGGATAGAGCATTGGCCTGTGGACACAAGGGCCCCAGGTTCAATTCTGGTCAAGGGCATGTACCTTGGTTGCAGGCACATTCCCAGTAGGGGGTGTGCAGGAGGCAGCTGATGGATGTTTCTCTCTCATCGATGTTTTTAAGTCTCTATCCCTCTCCTTTCCTGTCTATAAAAAACAAAAAATCAATAAAACATATATATTTTAAATTGGAGTAGCCAAAAAAGAGGAAACAGAAAAACAAAATAGTTAAATGTTAACATGCCAGACCCTTTGAAAAAAGATTAACACAATTCTCACAAACCTACTGCAAAATAGGCCATACTCCCTATTTTGAAGGGCAAGCAAACTTAGGGTCAGAGGTTAATAATTAGCTTGCCTAAAGTAACACAGCTAATAATAATAATAACAGCAGGGGAATAGTTTTAAGATGATAAGAGAAGAAAGGATGCAAAAGGTCAGACTTTAGCCTAAAGAAAATAAATGAAGGTTTGGGCTAGGGCCAATAACCTTGGGGGCAACTACTTACCTGGAGGGGATGGATATCAGTGGCCCTTAGAACCAGAGAGGCGGTGCTGAAGCAGATGCCTGGGGTGATGAAGGGGGAGGTAACAGGTCTAGGGTCAAACAGGTTTGGATGATTACAGACTTTTCGCAGCTGCATCAAAATGTTGATGACGCTCATGAAATGGCCAGTGGCTAGTGTCTCTTTAGTTCTGAGAGAGAAGAAAAATAAATGGGGCATCCTAACGCTCACCTCTGAGCTTTGCTACAATCTAGAGTCCTAGGGCCCACCCTCAGTTCCCCCTTACGTAGTTTGTGCCATGAAGTCATCATAGAGATAGCGTTGGCGCTTGGAGAGCCGGCAGCGGATAACATGCTCATACTTTTTAGGCATCTGCTTCTCAACATCCACCTTAACTCGGCGCAACAAAAAAGGCCGCAAAACCTAAAAATAAATAATCAAGAGACTGACAGGAGAACAGCAGGAGATTGAGTCCGAGTCTAGCCCTTCTAGCTGTGTCTTGGCTTGATCAGCTGGGCACTGCCTTAGCCCTATCAGTAAGTACTCATGGAGCTATGCAGCATGCCCAGTACTAATCACACAAAGATGAGTCAGATGCAAGCTCTCCTTCCTCTTAAGGAATTTACTATCTGTTGAAGGACAGACATTAAAATTATAATACCACAACATAAGTGATAAAGAAGAGTATTGAGGGCGGAGCAACTAACTACACAGGCGGGATGACTCAAATTACAGTAAATGTAACTACACAAGATTACAAAAGTCAGTCCAGGAGAGAAGCTGAGAACAAAAATGGGGGCAGTGACAGCAGCATAGAAAACAAAAGGCAAATGTGAGATCTCAGGAGGTAAAATCTGAGAAGACACAGTCATCAAGTTAACATGGAAGAAGTGAAGGGAGATGAAAAGGTATAGTAAAGGAAGACCACTTCTTGGTTTCTATGATTTACCAAAATGATGGTGTGATTGACCAAAATGGAAAAGAAATAATAGGTTATAAAGCTTGAGGTGTTTGGGCTAAAACAGAGTTGAGTTCAACTGCAACTTCCAATTAAAGACATAAGGTCAAATTTGTAGGTCACATGGTCTACAGAATCGAGGAATTAAAAACACAAATTGGCATCTTTAAAGCCTTATGAGTGAGATATGTAAACTGGGAGACAAAAAAAGTAAAGATCAGAATGCTGAGAGATGTTATTTATAAACTGGATTAAGAAAAGACAAAAAAAAAATAAGAAAGGGGGGAAGGAGGAAGGGAAGGGGAAAGAGAAAGAGAGAAAAGGAGAAGAGAGGAAGGGAGGAAGACAGGGAGAGAGGAAAAGGGAGGGAGAGAGGAAGAGAGAAAAGAAACCCAATAAAAATACAAAGTTGAGGAAAGCCAGGTAGAGAAATCCAAGCAGGGACTTATGAGCAGTATTATTCTACTCACAGAATATGCACAGAAATTTCCTCATTAAAGAAAACACTGAAGCTTGGCAAATGGGTGAATTCAGCCTTACTTCCCTCTCCCTAAAGGTTTTCTGCCCTTAGTTCCTCTACATTCCCAAGACCGCTGACAAACTGTTACAGGCCCTACCTTGTGGAGGCGTTTGACTAGACCTTCATTGTACTCTTGGCTACCCTCAATCATGCCAGTTAGGGGGTTAGAGAACCACTCTTTGAACTCGCGGTGAGACTGGAAGACATGGGGCATCAAAAAGTGCATCAGGGACCACAGCTCCATGAGGCTGTTCTGCAAGGGAGTTCCTGTCAGGAGCAGGCGTCTCTGGCTGCAAAGAGACAGAGGGAATTAGAGGGAGGATGGTCAGCAAATTCTCAACCTTCTAAGCATCCCACCCTTCAGACCCAGTCAACCATCTCAGGAATTTCCAACTCCATTTCCACCTGTTGAAGTTGAGCAGTGACTGCCAACGCTGTGACTTGAAGTTTTTGATGTTCTGAGCCTCATCCAGAATGAGATAGCGCCAGTTTTTGCGGCGAAAGGCCTGGTGATCCTGCAGCACCAGCTTGTAAGACGTGATACACACATGGAAGGCATTGGGCTTGGTCCAGCCCTGAGGTTATCGAGAGAAAACAGCAGATAGTGAGGTGAGGAAAAACAAACAAACAAACAAACAAACAAACAAACGGGTAAAGGGAAGACATGCAGGTTGAGAGAAAACAAAGTCCCAGAAGCAGAATTAAGCAATAGAAAGAGGAGGGAAAGAAATTCATCTGAAGAAAAAGGGCCTAAAAAAAATGAGGCATCAACTGGGAGAAGAGAGAAGGTCACACAGAGGAGCAAACCTGCCGCTTGAGCTTCCTCTCTTTCTGGGCGCCATAGTAAGTGAGGATTTTAAAGCTGGGGCACCAACGCTTCAGTTCCATCTCCCAGTTCAACATCACACTGGTGGGGACAATGATCAAATGAGGACCCCAGTTACCTGTTTAGCAAAAGAATGAGAGATGTATAACATGGTAACTCTAGTCAGTACTATACTGTATTATTTCAAAGTTGCTTAGATCTTACAAGTTCTCACCATAGAAAAAAAATGGTTTGTAGTATGTACAATGATAGATGTTTATTGTGATCACTTCACAATGTATACAAGCACTGAATAATGCTCTACTCCTGAAAGTAACATGTCAATACACGATTAAAAAAAATAAAATTCAGCCTGGCCAACATGGCTCAGTGGTTGAGTATTGACTGTGAACCAAGAGGTCATGGTTCGATTTCCAGTCAGGGCACATGCCTGCGTTGTAGGCTAAATCCCCAGGCAGCCAATCAATGATTCTCATCATTGATGTTTTTGTCTCTCTTCCTCTGCCTTCCCCTCTAAAGTCAATAAAAACACAGATTTAAATAAACAAATAAAATGCAGAAAGGTTTTAAGATTAAGTTTTAAAAATAAGAATGAGAGAAGGCAAGGAGGTAAGACAATTTAAGGTTCTTGTTCCTCTGGCCTAAACCTGACCAGTCTGTCCTAATGGCCCTTCCTAAGAATCCTAGCACTTATGCTGACCTGTCAATGAAGCTATTAAGATTCCAGCAAAAAAAGATGTCACTATCCTGTAGCTGGAGTCACCCCTAAGGAGATCCAAGAGGAAGGAGCCCTGTCTAGTTACCTTTCTCACAAGCCAAGTGGGCAAGCAGGGAGATGGTCTGGATGGTCTTGCCCAGCCCCATTTCATCAGCAAGAATGCCATTAAGCTTCTTCTCGTACATAGTAACCAGCCAGTCCAACCCAATATGTTGGTACTCCCGGAGCTGGCCCCGCAGGAGCAAGGGAATGGGTGTCTTCACCTGGCAGGGAAGAAGAGAGTGTCAAGGTGAACTGAGGCTTCTTGTCACTGAGAAACAGAGACGTCAGGATGTGAGAAAGCAGAAGCTGGGAGCCTGCGGATACCACCTGGGTAGTAGCCAAGGTGTAACCCTTGGGTTGGAGACTTTCAGCTGCTGCAGCAATGTCAGTGATTTCTTTCTTAGGGCCTAGAGTGGTGGTGGGCCCTGGGGTGGGAGGTCCACTGCCCCCATCTGCCTCACTTTGCTCTTCGTCCCGGGCAAGCAAGTACTCCACCCCAAAGTCCTCCTCCTCCTCTTCCTCCTCTGCTTGGCTCTGTGACTGGGACTCCTCAGACTCGTCAGTCTCAGACTCCTCTGATTCCGAACTCCCGCTGCTTTCTTCCTCCTCAGAATGCTCATCTTCCTCATCCTCACTCTGCTCCTCAGAAGAGTCTAAAGCACAAGACCAAGGCTTAGTGTTAACCAACCATACCTGCTACTCCAGCGCCTACCCTCCCCAGCTCCTGCCTAACCACACATTTACCTGACCGATTGCTACTATCCTCCTGAGGAGCCTCTTCAGCCTCTGTGGCCCCCTCTGGTTCACAGTCAGAGCTGTTAGCATCAACCTCATCTTCCTCTTCACTACTCCCAGAATCTGGGGCAGAGGCATCAGAGGCATAGGCTCCTGCATACCGCTGCAACAGCTCCTCCACAGAGAGCTCACCTGAAGAAAAAAGACACTAAGTGCTTGGATGCGAGGGAAAGGGAGAAGAGGTCTGAGGGGTGCCAGTTGGTTTTACCGAGGTCTCTCCAGACACTGCTAGGCCCAGGTCTCTCCAGACACTGCTAGGCCCAGGTCTCTCCAGACACTGCTAGGCCCAGGCCCAGTTTGTTTTACCGAGGTCTCTACAGACACTGCTAGGCCCAGGTCCGAGGGAAGGCAAAAAAATAGTTTACTTTCAGCACCAGCTACTAAAGCCAAGTCTTAAAACATGGGCTAGAGCCATAGATGGCACTGCTTTTCATTGGGAAGGATAATATTAACATGATGAACCTCCCTTTAAGGCGGGGGGGAGGGAGGGAAATGGAGGGCACATCCGACCCATAAAATCATTTGGTCTGGCCCTGCCAAGGCATTCAGGGTGAGTTAATTAAAAGTTTGACCAAATAACAGCAGGCTAATTTCTAAGTTAATAATTTTGTGTGGCCGAAACTGGTTTGGCTCAGCTCAGTGGATAGAGCGTTTGTCTACAGACTAAAAGGTCCCAGGTTCGATTCCAGTCAAGGGCATGCACCTTGGCTGCAGGGACAGCCTCAGTAGGGGGTGTGCAAGAGGCAGCTGATCAATGTTTCTCTCTCTTCGTGTTTCTGACTTTCTACCCCTCTCCCTTCCTCTCTGTTAAAAAAAAAAAAAAAAGCAATAAAAAATTTTCTATGGCCGATGAATGATGTTATAAATATCCAAATGGCCCCTAGCAGAAGAAAGGTTCCCCACCCCTGCTTTGAGGTTTAGGTAAAACATAACCCAAATCCTTTCACAATAGCTCTTCCCTCCATGACCTCTCATATTACTTTGTTCAAAATGCCATCATAATTAGTCATCATAATCATAAAAAAGTATTCACTTATAAATCTATCTTTGTCATCAGATCTAGGAGTTCCTCTGACATGGTTGGCAAACTCATTCGTCAACAGAGCCAAATATCAACAGTGTAACAATTGAAATTTCTTTTGAGAGCCAAATTTTTTAAACTTAAACTTCAAAATAGACTCGCCCAGGCCGTGGTATTTTGTGGAAGAGCCACACTCAAGGGGCCAAAGAGCCACATGTGGCTCATGAGCTGTGGTTTGCCGAATGCTCTAGGAGGATAAAACGTGTCTTATTCATCTCCTTATTCCTGCCACTCTGCAGAGGAGACACCAAAATATTGTTCATTAAAGTGTCTAGTAAATGTCACCTTCTCGAGCCAACTCGCTCAGCTCCATGGTGTGATCCACCTCTCCTTCCAACTGCTCCTCAGCTGCTATGGTATCCTCTTCATCCTCCGCTAGAAAGAGAATAAAGCTATCTCAATAGGGAAGAGACACAGGCACAGTCTAAGTGGAAGAAGTAAGAAAGCCTGAAACATTAGGTCCAAACTATTCAAGGCTTAAAGGGTACAGGATAAAGAGAGTAAGTCTAACCTTCATCCTCATTGGCAGTGAACTCTTCATCATCCTCATCTGGATGCCAAGGCTGTTTGTTACGCTGAGTAACAGAGGAGGGTGGGGAGTTTACCTATATGTCAAAGGATGAGGGAAGAGAGCTTAAGGTTAAAACAACAGGAGAAAGGCAGAATGAAAATATGATTCTACAGAACAGTTTCTCTGTGCCACTGAGTGATAGCTGCCACTGGCATAATCCCAGGGCAAGGATGCAATCAAGGGTTTTCTTTCAGCACCAGCTACCAAATCCCAGCCCCACTGGCTGGGGAAGGACCTGTGAAAGTGTTAGATAACAAATATAGGCCCCCAACACCATTCCCATGCATTCAGACATAAGGAGAAACAAAGAAATTAGGTCCAAAAGAGACTTCAAGGTTACCATCCCAGCTCCAAATCTACAAACCAGTAAGGGAATATTAGGACCATTTCATAGAAGTGACAAAGGCCAGCATTAAGTATTTTTTAAAGTCACACATAATTTAAAGAGTACAGTATACTTCCATTACAGCATTAGAATCTCCGCCTATCCCAGATTGCAACTTGCTCCAACCCAGATTCTTCCTTAGCTACCCCCAAATGAGGGCCCAAAAATTACCTTTAAACAGGGATAACTCCTGAAAACCACAACCTTATAGACCAGAACTCTATCCCTGCTTCCACTCTGAACCCTCCCCCTATCCCTTCTGCCCATACCTTCAACACTTGAGAGGGCTCTTCTTCACCACCATCTTCAGGTTCGTCTCTGGTGTCACTATCATGAGATGATGGCGTTCTTGAGGGGCTGGAAGGCCCTCCTAGCAGCTGAGCGGGAAGGGAACGGAGCAGCTCTTCCAGTGGCAGTTCTCCCTCACGTTTAAGCAGCTCAATCTCACGCCTCTGGGTCTCTGCATCATTGCCTTCCTGCTGTTCTTCAACCTCAATCGTCTCCTCATCATCCTCTTCTTCCTCCTCTTGGGGTTGGAAGTCCCCATCTATAGCAGGAGAACAAGGTCACAAAGTCCACGGGGCCCTGCAAGCCACAGGGTGGGTTTTCAGCTCTTGAAAGGGTACATGAGGAGGAGTAAAAGAGCCAAAAAGGACACACACCTTCATCATCCAGCTGGGAACCTGGGGGTGGAGGACTAGAGGCAGCTGAGGAAGAGCCAAGACAAGGGGAGGAGCCAGCTTTGCTGGAGGCTACGGGCTGGTTGAGGCTCTGAGACAGAAGGTCCGAGTACTTTTCAGTTTGCCCCACAATGAAGTCCAGATGCAGGTCCAGGGCTTTTTTGCGCTTTTCCTCCAGCCGGGACTGTTGCTTGAATTGCACCACCTGCCACAAGCATGATATGCATGGATAGTTCACCAAGATAATCTTTTATTCATGTACTATTTTTTATGCTAAATGTACTTAACAGGTGCTTCTGATGAAAACACAAAGGGAGCACAGAGGAGAGAAGAGCCAGCTTAGCTTCAGGCAACAGAAAAAGGTTTGCAAATGTATCTGGAGCTGAATCTTTTTTTTTAATTGAATGGACAGAGGAAGAAAGAGAGAAACACTGACATGAGAGAGAAAGTTCTATCGACTGCCTCCACATGAGCCCTGATTGCGGATCGAACTTGTCACCTTTTGGTGTACGAGACAGTGCTCCAACTGAGCCATACCAGCCAGAGCTGAACTGAACCTTAAAGTCTAAGTAGCTCTTCCCTAAGTGGAATGAGGAAAAAGGCATTCCCAGCAGCAGAAAGAGCCATATATTAATGGCCAGGGATGTGTAAAAGAAGGAGTAGTATACAATGGGAAAGAAAAGGAGCTGGCAAAAAACAAAAGACTGGAAATCTAAATAGAAGCCAGGTAGCGCTTGAGAAATAATGATGTAAATATATGTGAACAATTCAGAAACGACAACTTTGACGGTATTTAAGCAAGCAAACAGGCACAAATAAGTTTTAGAAAAAGCATGCTGAATGCCTTGCAAAAGACAGATGGCCTAGAGCAGTGGTCGGCAAACCACGGCTCGAGAGCCACGTGCAGTTCTTTGGCCCCTTGAGTGTGGCTCTTCCATAAAATACCACGTGCGGGCACGGACGTACAGTGTGATCAACACGTTGTGGCCCGTGCGCAGAAACTGGGTTTCAGCCTGGGTGAGTCTATTTTGAAGAAATGGCGTTAGAACACTCAAGGAGCCAAAGAGCCGCATTGTGGCTCACAAGCCACGGTTTGTCAATCACTGGCCTAAATGAGTCAATAAATCCTATTAATAATTCCTAATCCAATCAAAAATTGGGCAGAGAGGACATATAAATGGCTAGTAATCATCAGAGAAGTGCAAATTAAAACCACAATAAGATACCACCTCACTCCTGTCAGAATGGCTGTCACCAATAAATCGGCAAACAAATGTTGGTGAGAATATAAAGAAAAGGGAACACTGTGTGCTGTCAGTGGGATTGCATATTAGGACAGCCATTATGAAAGCATGGAAATTCCTCAAAATAATAAAAACTAAGAACCTCAAAAATTACAAATAAAACTACCATATACCCAGCAGTCAGACTTTTGGGTATATTTCTGAAGAATATTAGTAATTCCAAAATACTAATTCAAAAAGAAATATGCATCCCCATATTCACTGCAGCATTATTTACAATAGCCAAGGTAGGAAGCAACTTAAGTGTCCACGGAGAGTCAGTGAATAAAGACTGTGTGGTGCACCCTGAGCGGCGAGCCTCGGCCGAGCTGAGCCACACACCGAGAGGGCGGCCGTTCGGTGCCTGGTCAGGACACACGCCCGGGCTGCAGGTTTGATCCCCGGTTTGGGGCATGCACGAGGCAGCTGACCAATGTTTCTCTCTCTCATCTCTTTCTCTCTCTCTCCCTCCCTCCCTCCCCCCTCCCTTCTCCGCTCTCTCTAAAATCAATAAAAACATTTTAAAAATGGGGTACAGCCCTCACCAGATAGAGAGCATCATCCCAATATGCTAAGGTTGCAGGTTCAATCCCAGGTAAGGGCACATACAACAATCAACCAATGAATGCATAAGTACACAGAACAACAAATCAGTATTTCTCTCTCCTCCTTCCTCTTAAAAAAAAAAGATGTAGTACATATATTCAATGTATGTTTTATGCAGTCATAAAAAAGAATGCACTCTTGCCATTTGTGACAACATGGATAGAAATAAGAGACTGAATAAATTGAGACCGAAAAATACAAGTATCATATGATTTCCACTTATACGTGAAACCTAAAAAATTAAGTGGCCGAGGCTGGTGTTGCTCAATGGATAGAGCGTCAGCCTGCGGAATGAAGGATCCTGGGTTCGATTCCGGTCAAGGGCATGTATCTTGGTTGTGGGCACATCCCCTGTAGGGGATTGTGCAGAAGGCAGCTGATCAATGTTTCTCTCTCATCAATGTTTCTGACTTTCTATCCCTCTCCCTTCCTCTCTGTGAAAAGTCAATAATATATATATGCATGTGTGTATGTGTGTGTGTGTATACGTATAGATGCACACACACACACGTGTGTGTGTGTGTGTGTGTGTGTGTGTATATATATATATATATTTATAATAAGTGAACAGACAAAACAGAAACAACACTCATAGATATAGGGAACAAACTGACAGTTGCCAGAAATGGAGGAGGTTGGCGGGCTGGGTGATAAAGGTAAAGAAATTAAGAAGTACAAAATGGCAGTTAGAAATAGCCATGGGAATGTTAAGTATAGCAAAAGGAATGACCAATCATGTTGTAATTACTATGTATAGTGTCAAGGGTGTGCTGGACTTATCAGGGGATCACTTTATAAGTTATATAGATGTCTGACCACTATATTGCATACCTGAAACCAATATAATATTAAATGTCAGCTGTAATTAAAAATAAAAATTTAAAACTATCCCCAAAGGCAGGGCCTATTTTCTACTGTATTTCCTTCTTCTTAATCACATTTAATGCAAGAAAGGTCCAATGTACAATAGAAATGTCATCAGAATTGTTTTAAATCAAAATATTCACTCTCACAAAGTTTTGATCACTCCTGCAACCACTGTCCACCAATCAAACCCAAGGCATCTTTATCTACCTTTCTCAATCCCTGCTGCCTACCTTCTCCACATTGCTCCAAAACTGCCTGACATCTTTGGCCATGGTTGAGGCGATTCGGCGCAGCTTAGCCTGCTCCTCCCTCCGGGCGCGCTCCTCCTTCTGCCGTTGCTCCTCATGGTGCCGGATCACCATTCGCACTACCTGTGGGAATGAGGAACCAGCATAGAAACACTCCATGGCCAGATCCCTACCCTCCTCTCCTCTAGTCAAAAGCCAAGAAAATAATCAAGGCCAAAAAACCTGAGAAATCAGTTTGCTTTTTGAGACTCGGCATTAATAAGCATCCTACACTGCTCTGCTTAGTTTCCCTCCAATCAAGCCAACCATCAAAAAACCCCACAAAAAGCAAATCTGAAAAAGAAGTGTAGACCCAGTTGGAAGACATACCTTACGGGCCACACCCCGTTTCCAACGGCGCTCCTGAGCAAAGTCAGCAGACAGCCACTGCATCTCCTCGCACAGATAGTCCCAGTGGCCTTTGGGGCGGGGAGGCTCGGGTACTTTAGGCAGCCTCTTCAGTGACCAGAAGCCCTCCTTCCGAAGCTCAGCAATCCGAGTCTCAATCTCAGCTTCCTATTGAGGGAGAGCTAGGTCAATCAAGTTATTGGAAATATACTTCACCTCATGACTACGCTGTACGCCTGAGCATTGACTACGCTAAATTGGCTGGACTAAATGTTTTATGCTGTCTTAAGTCCACATCTCAATCCTACAAGTAGGTATTATACCATCTTCAAATAATTAAAGTAACCATCAGGCAGATTATATGATTTACTTGAGATCACATATCTAGGAAGTACTAATAAGCTGAAAATTAAAAATATGTCTAATGACTCCAAACACCAAATTTAATGCTCTTTCCATTATTTCACACAATCTCCACTTCCCATGAATATAGGCAAGACTTTGGAAACTATATCCCAAAGGTACTTCCAGAGAAGCAGGGACCACAGGTTTCCATACTGGGTCTAGATATAAGGGTTCTTCTCACTGTAGAATTCTGCTTATGCAGGAGCATGATCTCGATAAGAAGTATGCTATAAAGCCCAATTTACACAATCTCGTTTGTTTTAAATACTATTTTTAGAAAAATGTATTTTGGTGAAAACACTTAGAAGTTATGCACCAAAAGTTAAGTGCTTACCACAATAAAAAATAATATTGCTGCCGTAACCGTTTGGCTCAGTGGCTAGATTATTGGCCTGCGGACCAAAGGGTCTGGGTTCGATTCCAGTCAAGGGCATGTGCCTTGGTTGCAGGCTCTTCCCCAGCCCGGGCCCTGGTCAGGGCTCGTGCAGGAGGCAACCAATCCATGTGTTTCTCTCACATCGATGTCTCTCTGTCTTTCCCTCTCTCTTCCATTCTACCTAAAAATCAATGAAAAAATATCCTCGGGTGAGGGTTAATGAAAAAACAAACAAAAACAAAAACCCACACTGTTTCTACATGATTATACAAGGTGGAGCAAGAGTAGATTTATAGTTTAAGTACGTGAAACATTTTACTCTTGTATTATTTATTGTAATATTTTATATATGAATCGTGACCATATTTTGCCCCACACTGTATTTCATAAGAGGAAAAATAAAAACATTTTAATTTTTTTCATTTAAGAGACATGACTTAAAAACTGAAGACAACTGCCCTCATTATTCTTATGCACTCCTGACAAAAACTAATCCAGAGGAATTAATAGCCAGACATGAATCATGAAACTCAGTAAATGATCTGATGAAGAAAATAACAGGAAGAACATGAGCATTTAGACCAATGGCTCTCAAATTTGAGCATGCATGAGAATCATCTGAAGTACTTTTAAAGACAGATTGTGGGCCCCATCCTTTAGTTTGAATGGGCACAAGAGGAGTAAGAATGCATATCTAACAATTCTCCAAGTGGTACGAGGCTGCAGGCCCAGGACCACACTCACCACTGGGTAAATAAGCAGCAGCAACCAGTAAATCTTAAGAGCGCCACAGCTTACAAAGCACTTTGATGTCTTTAATGTTATGTCCTAACAGCCTAGACTACTAGTGACCAGTGCACTAAATTCGTGCACATTAAAAGGGGAATGATTAAGAGGAAATAATTGCCCTTTCTCTATAATACAAGTGTCAGAGATGGAAGAAAATCAGTAAAATGTACATCAAAACCTTCCTCCTGTCAGAATCTGGGGCTCACCACGGGACCCAGAGTCAAGTCCCCATCCACCCACATGCACCTCAAATCGCGTGAGACCCAGACCCAGCCAGCCCCCCACATTGGGTTAGATCCAAACCAGGCCAGTCCCACCCTTGACAAGCCCTACTGGACAGGGGGCATAGCCTCAGGTACCCTGGCCCAGCAGCAGGACAGGGGGTATGGCCTGAGGTCCCCCAGTCCAGACTGGGGCAGGGGGCGTGCCTTGAGGTCCTCCGTCAAGCCCCGCCAAGTTGGGGACACAGCCTGAGATCCCGTCAAGCTCTGCTGGGTGGGGGGCATAGCCTGAGGTCCCCCATCAAGCCCTGCCAGGCGGGGGGGAGAATGGGGGGCACAGCTTCAGGTCCCCGGCCTAGCACCGGGAAGGGGCGCAGCCTCAGGTCCCCCATGAAGCCCCGTTGGGAAGAGGCACAGCCTGAGTTCCCCCAACCCAGCACTGGGGATGTACCTTGAGGTCCCCTGTTAAGCCCTGCTGGATGGGGTCACAGCCTGAGGTCCCATCAAGCCTAGCCAGGTGGAGGGGACAGCCTCGGGTACCCTGGCCCAGTGCTGGGGTGGGGGGTGCGGTTTGAGGTCCCCCAGCCTGGTGCTAGGGTGGGGGGCGTGGCTTGAAGTCCCCTGTCAAGCCCTGCTGGGTAGGGGGCACAGCCTGAGGTCCCCTGTCAAACCCCATGGGGGTGGGGAAGGGCGTAGCTTCCCCTGCTAATTGCTTGTTAAGGCTCCTTATGCACCATTTTTGTAATGGAGTGATGGTCAATTAGCAAATTCCCTCTTTATTAGATAGGACAGTGGTGGGCAAACTCATTAGTCAACCGAGCCAAATATCAACAGTACAATGATTGAAATTTCTTTTGAGAGCCACATTTTTTTAACTTAAATTTCTTCTAACGCCACTTCTTCAAAATAGACTCGCCCAGGCCGTGGTATTTTGTGGAAGAGCCACACTCAAGGGGCCAAAGAGCCGCATGTGACTCGCGAGCCGCGGTTTGCCGACCACTGAGTAGGAGGGTTACACCAGCTCTATTTCATAGGAAAGGAGATGAGGCTCAGATTTCAAGAGACTACCTCAAGGTGATGTAAATTAAGGCAGAATTTACACGTAATGGGAACAGCAGAACAGGGAAGAAAATTACCAAGAATCCTCATGAGCCCTCAGAATACATACGTGCTTGGCCTGCTCTGCGATCTCAGCGTGGCTCTTCTCCCACTTTGGGCCCCTGTTAGCCACGTCAGCGGTCTGGAGTAAGCCGAGCCCCTCCAGGGACACGGTGGCTCCATCAGGGGGCCCTGGAGGTCCATCCAGAGAGGAATCTTGAGCTAAATGCTGAGGGGAGATGCCACCTGCCCCACTAGAGGCTGGGGAACTGGATGAGGCAGGGGACACAGGATTGCTGCCTGTCATGCCGTCCGACACCATCTAGAAAAAGAAAAGTGAAAGATAAAATGAATGCTTAAAACTGTACCGAGAATTTGATGAAGTACATCAGTTCACTTTATCTTTACAAAAGAAAAGCTCTGAAGTAACAATTAACCTCATTTTATAAACACAAACCTATGTGATAAAGTTTTAGGGTGTTCAAGAGGGCAGATCAAGCTTATCTTAGAAGTCTGACATGCAAAAGGAGTTACAGCCTGATGGTGTTAAAGAATACGATAAACTATTCTTTCATAGCTATAGTATTCAAAAATACTATAGCAGATGATTTCAAATTGTAATGAATCTTTCAGGACGTCAATGATTTCAATTACACAAATAAATCCCTATTTTCCCATCAAGTATGGCAGATTCACCTATGCAAATAAATTTGAGCTACCACCAGATTCAAAAGGCCTCACAAAAACAAAAAACACAAGATCATCTAAACCTCTTTACCAGTCTTGGTAGTTTTCTTTACTGGTGAGGTGTAAGGAGAAAGGGATGGCGGGTTGGTTTCTGTCTTCAAACACCCACCTATTATTTTACAAGGTCTTGCAGAAGCAATATGAAATAGATAACAAAGTCTTACTTAAATGTGGATTGTAAGAGAACTCATTAAATTCACTCCAGCACACAAGCTTCAGCATGCTACTTAAATTCCTACTCAGCTAAATGAGAAAAGACTATGTCGCAAAATTTTCCAGATGCTCAGGAAAATTATAAATATCAAATCTATAACCATCAAAAGCCTACTGTAAACAAACCTAGGTCAGATTAGCTTTAAAAGCCATGATTTCCCTCTCACACACTCTCTATAAACTTCCTTGGTATGGCAAAGGAATGAACACTACACACACACACCATCCATAATGCTTATTTCAGTTTCGAGAAAGAAACTGAGCTATTTGCAAAGCAGGCAGTCTTGGGAGTATAACGTTCTAACCTCCATTTCCAACCTGGCCTAATTCAACCCATTTCAGGCAACAAGGAGTTTCCAGGCTTTCAGTGAACAATGATATACTAATATCAAGTACAATGTAAGATTCCAACAGGTTTATCAGTCCACCTGAAGATTCTCCTATCTCAGTATTAAGGTAGCTAGAATCATAGAAATAGGGCTAAGTCCTGCTCTTTGGCCTCAGAGCCAGCAGCCCACAAAGCAGAAGCAGAGAAGGAGCCCTCCCCACTTCCAAACCTGTGTCTGTAGGACTGGGAGTTGAGAGTGAGCAGGGGAGGGGCTGCTCTGCATGATCCCACTCCCAGGCTCCTCTTTGGATGCCTGAAGTACGACTGGGTCGTTGTCACCACTGCTGCTGGCCGAGGGGTTGGCGTCCGGCTGCAGGGCATGCTGGGAGCTGGCCTCATTCTGGGCCACAGGCCACCGGGACCCGCCTTCCAGGGCCCGGGGCCCACTAGGGCGTCCCAGCCTCCGCTCAGGTCCACTGGCCTCTGGAGCACCTCAAGTAGGGTAGAAAAGAGTAGAAATGGGATTTTCTCAAAATATTAAAGAATCTTTTAAATATCCAAAGATAACATTAAAAAGATAACAGTTTATAGCCTGCATGTCTTGAGCAGCTAGTATGTGTCACTTTACTTTGTACTTGACGTATTCTATACCTTCATATCTACCTTATGAACCAGGTACTTTTCATTTCATAATTATTTACTTAGATCCTTCTACATACTAAGGATAGAGCAATGCAGAAAAAATCCTGACGAAAATGAAGCTCACATTCTAATATTTTCTCTATTTTGCAAGTTATAAAGAAATCAGGATACAGAGGCACCAAATGACTTGTGTAAGGTCACAGTAAGGAAGTGGCTGGAGAACAAACTTAGGTAGTGTAATGCCAAAACCATAGAGGATATGCTATTCTTGGTAGAGCCAATGCGATCAAATCTTTCTCTATCCACAGTCCCAGGTCTACTGCTGCAATGTTATCATCAACCCAGAAGTATTAAGCTATAATTCTCTCATTAACTCAAACATCTCTCTCATTAGCATCAGTATACAAAATGGTATGTGAATACTTACCTGTGTGAGCTGAGACCACACCCCCTGTGAAAGTCTGTAATTCCACGGTGCCGCCGTACTGAGGGGAATCACAACTGAAACAGAAGGAAAACAGCAGTGAGGAATTAATCCACATTTACCAACATTCATCCAAGGTTCTTTATACCAACTTTGAGGCTTTTAAATATACCCAAATCAGTGCAAAGGCTGGGGGGGGAGGGGGGAGTTACAACATTAGGAAAAGCTCAAATTTCAGAAAAAATCAAAGCAAATCCAAATTCTGACTAGTGGGAAGAGCAGGGAAGCAAAAAAAAAAAATAATAAAGTCCAAAAAGCCCAAGGGTAAAAAGGTTCTAACTGAATGGAGGGCAAATAACAAAGAAAAAAACTTGTCACATCTAGAAGTTCAAAAAGGTGTTAGGTGCCTTGGCAGCCTGCTCTTCTTGCCAGTGAGAACAGAACACTGTCACAGGAGAACTCACCCTTCCTCAGGGCAGGGCCCCTGACTCCCATACCTGCACTAGGAGACACTTCCCGAAACACTAGAACTACAGCAGGAAACATGAGAGGAACAATCATATATGAAGAAGGCCGCATAGCAAAGAAACACGGCCCGGAAACAGGCGGGTAGATCCACACAAGGCCCGGAAGTGTTTCCCCAGTGTTTAAGGAAATCCCTTAACCACGGTGCTGCCTTTGATTCACCCCCTCCTCCACAACAGTCACAGGACCCGAGCTAACGGAAATACAAGAAGCTTGCTAGAACGCTTAACCCAAGGCTTCATTACCGTCTCACACCCCTCAACAGTCTAACCCAGCATGACCCCTGACCTCTACCCCAAGTTGCCACTAGCCCTGATAGCCCCGCCCCCTCCTGGACTAACACCCCACCCAACATGCGCGAGTGGGGGAGGGGCCCGCGCGTGCGCGGCTGGAGGCGGAGAGCCGGCTGCGCGCATCGCCCGGGGGCTCCCGCCAGAACCCAAGCCCACGCACACAAGGGTCGCAGGGCTGGGTAGCCTCGCATCCCTGCCCGTCCGGGAGCCCCCCCACTACCAGACCGCGAAAGGCTGAGATAAAGAAGGATTCGAGCAGCCAGATCCTGGTCCCTGACTGGATATGGTGGGCGCACGCCCCGACTACTCATCCCACGCCCCCCTTCCTCTTCCCGCGCGCCCCTGAGAGGGGCTGGGGTTGGTGGGCGGGCAGGAGCACACCTGTGTCCGTCCTCTCAGGGCTCGCTCGCTCGCTCAGGCACGCGTGCGCAGACGGGCGGGAAGGGAGAGGAGACGCGCCCAGGCCCAGTGCCGGCCGGCCGACCTGGCGCCCCTCAGCCTGTCTCTATGGGCGCGCGCCGACAGCCTCGCGTACCGGCCCCGGGGCCCGGCCGAAGGTGCGCGCGCAGCACCCCGGGAAGGAGGGAGGGAAGGCGGTGGCGGAAAGATGCGCGCGCAGTCACCCGTCAGGGGAGGGGGAACTGTGGAGCGTCCGCCATCTTGTCTCCCTCTCCTTACCTGCGTCCTCGGGGGCGTAAGCACCACCCCCTCCCGCATCAGAGGAGGGGGGAGGACCCCCTCTTGGTCGCCGCCTTCGCGGCCTTTAAATTCCCCTGGGGCCTGCGTCTACTGCCACCGCCTTGCTTCCACTGCCCCCTCTCACACCACAATGGTGCGGACGGTGGGTGGGAAAAATGAGACGGTAGCCCCAGCGAACCGCCGCCGCCGCCGCCGTTTCCGAGGCCTCACCAAAATGGCCGCTGCCGTCTCGGCCGCCACCACCTGCACCAGCTCCACCACAGCTATCGCTACCGCCGGCGCGGCCCGTCCTCTCGCGAGAGACGGTAACTGGAGGTTGGAAATGCGGAGAGGCTCGCGTGCGCTTAGCGTGGAGCGCTGCCGAAGCGCAAAGCAGGCTGGGAGGTGTAGTTGGCCTGGATGCTCCGCGCTTGCCTGGCGGCAGAATGTCTACCCTCCCTCGCTGAAGTTGCCACTGGGCTGCATTGCGCCTGCCAAGTCGAACCAGTTCCCCCCTTTTAATAGATTACCCAGAAAGCAATTTGTCAGGTACCAGTAGAGCCTGGGTCTCCGGATTCCCACTGCAATCCACTTAAAATAGAGCTGCTTCGTTTTACAGAAGGGCGGTATTCCAGATAGCTTCCAAACACCTATGCCATCTGTTCGACAACTTCTAGGTTAATAACCCCTTGAAAATCGTACCCTAAACCCAAAATAGAATAATAATGACAGTTAATTTCTACTAAGGCCACTTTATACATTGATTGTCTCATTTAATCTTAACAATACACCCATTTTGCAAATGAATTGAGGCTCATATATTAACCAGTGACAGGGCCCAAAGCCAAGAGTCATAGCCAAGTGGTCTAAGTCACAAGGATGCTCACGCTCACAAATTGCACCATCTGCCTGGCTGGTATGGCTCAGTGGTTGAGCCACCATCAGGCACACACATAGGTTGTGGGTTTGATCCCCAGTCGGGGTCATGTAGGAGGCAGCTAATTAATGATTCTCTAACATCATTGATGTTTCTATCTCCCTCTTACTCTCTCTGAAATCAATAAGTATATATTTTTAATTGCACCACCTAAAGTCCACCCTAAGAGTCAGGTTAGGAAGCCCCGATAAAGCTGTCATTTCTTCATCTACTTAGGTTAGCTCTTCCCTATTCAAATTTTGATCATTCTCTCTATGTCATTGACTTGAAGTCCTATTTTACTTACAACAAAAACCAGGAGATGAAAACTCAAAAACCTAAAAGGGCCAGGAAGTAGTGTAAGTAAGTTGAAGAGAAACAAAGGAGGAATGTGAAGAACAGGAGATCATATACTCTGTCTTAAAGAACAGCCACCATTAAAACTACTATTCCAAGTGATCCTATAGAAATGTGGAGCAAAATATAAGTAAGCATCAGATTCAGCCCACAGGTTTATAGTTTGCTACCTCAGGCCTCTCCTTGAGTCACAAGGCACATAGAAGCACTTAGGATTAGTTGTTTGATTGAATAAATGGTGGTATGCTCAATCATTTAGACCCAGTTCAAAGTCTTTTTCCAGGCCAGGCTCATATATTTATGAGATCTCATCATAGAACCACACTGAACTTCCATGAGATTTCACATCATTTGGTCTTCCCATATACCTTTTCATCCTTTAAACCAGCAGTCACCAACAGGTGGTCCGTGGACCACTGGTGGTCCATGAGGTCCAAAAGGTTGGCAACTGCTGCTTTAAACTATTCCTTTTTAGAGCTCAAGGGCCACAACCCCCAGGTGATCTCCCTTGACCACCCCCAGGCTGGTATAATACCCTTTTGGTTCCCATAGCTTCCTAGGCTTCTTAAAGTACTGATTGTATTGTATGTGGATTCATGGTCTGTCTACACCCCTCCAAAAGGTATTGTTAACCTTTTGAGTATAGAGACATAGTTAATACATGCAAATTCATGATTCCAGGCTCAGAAAGGTTCAGGAAATCAGTAAGAGCTACTTACATTGTAATACTTTTTTAAAATAACTGGTATTGGATATGTCAGTGGTCGGCAAACTCATTAGTCAACAGAGCCAAATATCAACAGTACAATGATTGAAATTTCTTTTGAGAGCCAAATTTTTTAAACTTAAACTTCTTCTTTTCTTAAATATATTTTATTGATTTTTTACAGAGCAGAAGGGAGAGGGATAGAAAGTCAGAAACATCGATGAGAGAGAAACATCCATCAGCTGTCTCTTGCACGCCCCCTACTGGGGATGTCCTCGTAGCCAAGGTACATGCCCTTGACCAGAATCGAACCCAGAACCCTTCAGTCCGCAGTCTGACGCTTTATCCACTGAGCCAAACCGGTCTCGGCTGAACTTAAACTTCTTCTAACGCCACTTCTTCAAAATAGACTCTCCAGGCCATGGTATTTTGTGGAAGAGCCACACTCATGGGGCCAAAGAGCCGCATGTGGCTCACAAGCCGTGGTTTGCCAATCACTGGGATATGTGATCTCAAACTCAAATCCAAACCTCCTATTTCCATGATTATTTCCCTGGTCCAATCACCATCACCTCTTGCTTGGATTAATCTTAACTGGGCTTCCACTTCCACTCCTATTTCCCTTCACTCCATTATTCATATAGCAACCAGAGTGTCTTTTTCATGTAAATCAGATCATGTTGCTCTCAAACTTAAGAACTCCAAATGGCATCTTAGCCCACTTAAATCATCACAGGAAAGACATTATGAGCTCAAGAAGCCAAACCTCCTATATAATAAAAGCCTAACATGCAAATTACCCCCTCAGGCGGTTGTTCCACTTGACTAGGAGACGGGAATTCTACTGCTCTGTGTGTGCTGACCAGGGGGCAATGGCCAGCCTGGGGGCAGGAGTGACGGGATGGAGGTGTGGTGAGAATGCGGGGTGTCTGCCAAGCTCACTTTCACTCCACCTGCTACATTCCCAGGGCCACCAGGGCTCTTGCGCCAGGGCAGGCCCCATGCTCGAGTCCCAGCATGGCCTCTTCCCCTCAGCCGTAGGGACTGCAGGAGCCAATTGGGCTCCTCGTGGGGGATTCCCACAGGATCTGGTCTGCAAGGCCAGCTGGGAGAGATCGCACTGCTCCCCCAGCTTCCCTGTGATACCACTGGGCAGCCCAGAGGCCCACACTGCACCCCAGCCCGTGGTATCTGGCCGTGGCTCACTGCATCTCTAGCGCTGTGACTCAGGCTGGGGGAGGGGAGGTTGATGGGGGAGAGGGGCACCAGCAGGGGCCCAGGTGCTGCCCAGGGCCCAGAAATCAGCTGGTACTTGCTCTTCCACCCAAGATGCTCACACTTCAATCGCCAGCCAGGCGTAGGGACTGCTCTCATGCACGAATTCCATGCATTGGGCCTCTAATAAGACTGTATACATATGATTCCATTTCTTTGAAGTTCCAGAGCAGGCAAAATTAATTGATGGTGACAAAATCATAGCAATAATTTTGGGGGAGAGGGATTTTACTAGGAGGAGGTACAAGGAGGATACTAAAAATGAATTATATAAGAAGTTGGTAAACTATTGCCTGAAGGGCAAGTCCTGCCTACTAAATATTTTTATATAGCCCATGTTTTAAGAATGCTTTTTACATTGTCAAGTGGTTGAGGAAAATCACAATGAGAGTAGTATTTTGTGACCCATGAAAATTCTGTGTGATTAAAATTTCAGTGTTCACTAAAGATTTATTGAAAAAACTGTGTGCATCCACTTACATAGCATCTATGGCTTCTTTCTGGCTGCAATAGCAGAGCTGAGCAGTTGCACCTGAAACCATAAGCCCACAAAGTCTAAACTATTTGCTATTTGACACTTTACCAAAAAGTTTCCTGACCTCTGTTCTATGTCTTGATCTGAATGAGGTTATATCCAAGGGTGTGTACAGATGTATTTTATACTTAAAATTTAAAACTAATTTTATAAAAAAAATAAATGAAAATAACTATAGGCATTAACACCTGCCCGTTTTTTTTTTTTTTAACTTCATTTACCCCTTGCTCACTATACTATAGCCACCATGCTGTTCTTCAAACCATCCGTCAAGTTCATTTCTGCTGCTCCCAAACCCCTTACCTTTGTTGTCTGAATTTTTTTTCCTATGGCTATTTCTCCCTTTTCATGAAGATCATAGTTTAAACATTGCCTCCTCTGAGAAGTTTCCTAACATTAAGTATCCTTTTCACTGCCAGTCACTTATCTGAAATTATTATTTTATTTATATGCTTGTTTATTGTGTATCTCCCAACCCAAGATAAACTCTCTGAAAGGGACATTATTACAGAGTTTGAAGTGCTCTCTAGATAGCTAATAAGTTAATGAAAAACATTTCAAACTGCCTGGTGAGAAAGAGTGTTGGTTCAACTTTACAAATGAAATTTTGGTTGGATGAAAAATGAATGATAGACTCAATATCATCAATATTTCAGTTTTTCTTCTGAACTTGATCCATAGATTTAATGCAATCCCAATTGAAATCTCAGTAAGCTGTTTTGTGGATATCAATTGACTAATTTGAAAGTTTATATGGAGGGGCAAAAGACCCAGAATAGCCAACATAATATTGAAGGAGAACAAAATTGAAAACTGACAGTGTGATTTTGGTAAAAAGACTACACCAATAGATCAGTGGAACTAAATAAAGAGCTCATAAGTCAACCCACATAAATATAATCAACAGCTCTTTGACAAAGGAACAACGGCAATACAATGGAGCAAAGATAGTCTTTATAACAAGTGATGCTGGAACAACTGGACATCCACAAAAATATTAATCTCAACATAGATCTTACACCCTTCACAAAAATTAGCTTAAAAGAGAACACAGACCTAAATGTGTTCAAAGCTAGAGGTGAGGCACAAAACTTCCATAAGACAAGAGGACAAAATAGACGTAGGTGGCTGGCCAGCATGGCTCAGTGGTTAAGTGTCAACCTGAGAACCAGGATGTCACGGTTTGACTCCCAGTCAGAGCATATGTTGGGGGCTGCAGGCTTGACCCGAAGTGTGGTGTGTGTGCAGGAAGTGGCCAATCAATTATTTCTCATCAATGATGTTTCTATTTTTTTATTTCAGAGAGGGAGTGAGAGGGGGAGAGAGATAGAAATATCAATGGTGAGAATCATTGACCAGCTGCCTCCTGCAAGCTCCCCACTGGAGATCAAGCCCGCAACCTGGACATGTGCCCTTGACTGGAATTGAACCCGGGACCCCTCAGTTTGCAGGCTGACGCTCTCT
This sequence comes from Antrozous pallidus, assembly GCA_027563665.1. Classification (NCBI taxonomy): domain Eukaryota; kingdom Metazoa; phylum Chordata; class Mammalia; order Chiroptera; family Vespertilionidae; genus Antrozous; species Antrozous pallidus. The sequence continues at coordinate 113,427,257 of CM050512.1, read as the reverse complement.
CTATCCACTGAGCCAAACTGGCCAGGGCTCATCATTGATGTTTCTGTCTCCCTCTCTCTTTGCTGAAATCAATAAAAATATATATTTTAAAGATTAAAAAAATAGAAGATAAGAGAAAAATAGGAGAAAAACCTAGATGACCTTGGATGTAATAATAATGACTTTTTGATTCAACACCAAAGGCATGATCCATGAAATAAATAATTGACAATCTGAACTTCACTAAATTTAAAACTTCTACTCTGTGAAAGATAATGTCAAGCAATAAGACAAGCCACAGACTAGGAGAAAATAGTTGCAAAAGACACATCTGATAAAGAACTTATCCAAAATATACAAAGAACTCTTAAAACTCTGCAATAAGAAAATAAGCAAGCTGATTAAAAATGGGCCAAAGGCCGGGACCGGTTTGGCTCAGTGGATAGAGCGTTGGACTGCGGACTAAAGGGTCCGGGGCTCGATTCCGGCAAGGGCATGTGCCTTGGCTGCGGGCACATCCCCGGTGGGGGGTGTGCAAGAGGCAGCTGATCGATGTCTCTCTCTCATCGATGTTTCTGACTTTCTATCCCTCTCCCTTCCTCTCTGTGAAAAATCAATAAAATATGTTTAAAAAAAAAATAAAAATAAAAATGGGCCAAAGACCTTAACAGACAACTCATCAAACAGACATACAGTTGTCAAGTATGCATATAAAAAGATACTCAAAAAAAAGAGGAAAAAACGGAAAAGGTGTGCAACATCATGTTATGAGGAAAATGCAAATTAAAATCACAATGAGATACCACTACATATCTATTTGGCCAAAATCTGGAATACTGACAGTACCAAATACTGAAGATGTGAAACAATAAGAACTCTCATTTATAGCTAGTGGGAATGCAAAATAGTGCAGCCACTTTGAAGAAGTTTGGTAGTTTCTTATAAGAGTAAGCATACCCTGACTACAGGAAGCAGCAATTACACTCTTTGTAACTCTAAACAGAGTTGAAAATGTGTGCCCATCCAAAACTACACAGAGGTTTTATTCATGACTAGTGGCCTGGTGCATGGATTCATGCACATTGAAAGGAAATTAATTAAAAGAAATATTTGAATATCACTATTCACCCTTTATAATACAAGTGTCAACTAAATTCACAATCAACAATGATAGAGGGAAACACACGCCTGTGACTGGAGCCAGTGAGAGCTTTTATATTGTATCGCCCATAACTCAGCCTTTTATATATATAGAACTAGAGGCCTGGTGCACAAAATTCGTGGACAAGGGCGGGGGATGTCCCTCAGCCCAGCCTGCACCCTCTCCAATCTGGGACCCCTCAAGGGATGTCAACCTGCCTGTTTAGGCCCGATCCCGATAGGATTGGGCCTAAACGGACAGTAGGACATCCTTCTCACAATCCAGGACGGCTGGCTCCAAATTGCTCACCTGCCTGTCTCCCTGATTGCCCCTAACTGCTTCTTCCTGCCAGCCTTATCACCCCCTAACCACTACCCTGCCAGCCTAATTGATGTCTAACTGCTCCCCTGCCAGCCTGTTTGCCCCCAACTTCCCTCCTCTGCTGGCCTGGTCACCCCTAACTGCCCTCCCTTGCAGGCCTGGAACCTCCCACTGTCCTCCCCTGCTGGCCATCTTTTGGTGGCCATTTTGTGTCCACATGGGGGTAGAATCTTTAACCACATGGGGGCAGCCCTCGTGTGTTGGAGTGATGGTCAATCTGCATATTGGATAGGATAGAGGTCTGGTGCATGGGTGGGAACCAGCTGGTTTGCCCTGAAGGCTGTCCTGGATCAGGGTGGTGGTTCCCTTAGGGTGTTGGGTAGCCTGGGCGAGGGGCATATGGTAGTTTGCAGGCTGGCCAAGCCCCCCAGAGACCCAAGCAGAGGCCCTGGGATCTGGGATTAATTTATGTTCTACAATTGAAACTTTGTAGCCTGGAGTGGAGCCAAGACTTCTGCTTGCTCCTTGGCAACAGCCATTTCTGTTTGAAACTTTGTAGCCTAGAGTGGAGGCCTAGGCTAGGGCTGCAGAAGTTTGGCTTCCTCCATTGCCCCTGCAACCCTAGCCCCTTCTCTCTCCAGCTCCCGCCATTTTTGTTGGGATTATGTATCTTCTATAATTTTTTAATATATTTATTTATTTATTATTATTTTAAATATATTTTATTGATTTTTCACAGAGCAGAAGGGAGAGGGATAGAAAGTCAGAAACATCAATGAGAGAGACACATCAATCAGCTGCCTCTTGCACGCCCCCTACTGGGGATGTGCCCGCAGCCAAGGTACATGCCCTTGCCGGAATCAAACCCAGGACCCTTCAATCCCCAGTCCGACGCTCTATCCACTGAGCCGAACTGGTCTCGGCTGTATCTTCTATAATTGAAACTTTGTAGCATTGAGTGGAGGCCTAGGCTGGCAACAGCAGGCGAAAAGCTTGGCTTCCTCCATTGCTGGGGAAACCCAAGCCTTCCTCTTGTTCTCAGTAGTGGCAGCCATCTTGGTTGGGGATTATTTGCATAATTTGTTCCTGATTGGTTGGTGGGCATGGTTATGGGCATGGCTTGATCAGAGGCATGGTCAATTTGCATATTACTCTTTTATTAGATAAGATAAACTTACTTAATTAGACCTGTTTCTAATTTAGGTAAACATTTTCCAGCCCGTGAAGCACCCCAATTTCTCTTTCAGGTAATTATAAGCAACACAGCAGTAAATATAAACATGAAGCAGATTATTATTGTAGATCATGCAGGGAGAACAAAGGGTAAAATATTTAACTACAGCAGTGTTTGATTATGTTCTGCACAGTGAGAAAACTTGAAGTAATTTTCAAGGTTCACCATTTCTTCTTTTCAGTCAGTCTAAGTTTCTAAACTTTCTAAATCTCTGTTTTCTGGCTAATGAAAAGAAAACAGAATTCCACCAAGTCTTCTATGTACCTACTCCAGGACTTCTGTGAGGATCAAATGAGATGAGGCCTTGGAAAACGCTTCAGACATTTGGTTAAAGGGTAAAATGTTTGCACCTGGCTATAAAGCAAAATCATGTTCCTGGGCTGAAAAAGCTGCAAGGGACTAGTCACTAGGGAGAGGAAGCTGGGAGTTGCTTTGTGACATCATTACCCGGCATCTACAGTGACTGTTTCAGGGCTGGGCTGGGCTTGGGCCACATTTTGTGCCATAGGCTGTGATTTGCTGGGCTGTTGCTCCAGAGTGGTGGCCTGGCCTTTGTCCCAGTTGGAAGAAGCTGAGTGTTGCTTTGTAGGCGCCAGGTCCGTGGTGCTATTTTTGTAAATGGCCAGTGCACCTCACAGCAGCCCCTCGTGGTCAGTGCATGTCATAGTGATCAGTTGGAAGGGCACTTAGCATATTAGCCTTTTATATATATAGATTGCCAAAACTTGGAAGCAACCACAATGTCCTTCAGTGTATGAATAGATAAATAAGCTGTGGCATATATCTGATAAAGAGTTGATATCCAAAATACATAAATGCCCTAGCTGGTTTGGCTCAGTGGATAGAGCATCAGCCTGCAGACTGAAGAGTCTCGGGTTCGATTTCAGTCAAAGGCATCTACCTTGGTTGGGGGCACATCCCCAGTGGGAGGTGTGCAGGAGGCAGGCAGCTGATCGATGTTTCTCTCTCATCACTGTTTCTAACTCTTTATCCCTCTCTCTTCCTCTGTGTAAAAAATCAATAAAATATATATTTTTAAAAAATACATAACACATACAACATAATAGCAAAAAAATAAAAATAAAAACAAATAACCCAATTTAAAAATGGGCAAAGGATCTGACTAGACATTTTTTTCAAAGAAGATAAATAAATTGCTAAAATGAAAAGATGCTCAACATCATTAGTCATTAGGAAAATGCAGATTAAAACCAGAATGAGATATCACCTCATTTTCACAATGGCTATTATAAAACAACAAGATACAATATAGAGAGAACCCTAAAAATTCCACACACACACACACACACACACACACACACACACAAAAAAAACCCCTTTAAAAATAAATTAATTCAGTAAAGTAGCAGAATACAAAATTAATATTCAGAAATCTGTTGCATTTTTATACACTAATAATGAACTATCAGAAAGAGAACTTAAGAAAATATCATTTACAATTGCATGAAAAAATAATAAAATATTTAGGAATAAATTTTTTTACTTTTTAAAAAATTCAATAAACCTTTATTGTTCAGATTATTACAATGTTGCTCTTTTTTCCCCCCCATAGCTCCCCTCCCTCTGGTACCCATCCCATCCTCTGCCCTTACTTCCCTCCCACTGTCCTCATCCATAGGTGTACGTTTTTTGTCCAATCTCTTCCCACACACCCAAAACCCCTTTCACCCTGAGAATTGTTAGTCTACTTCCTTTCTATGCCCCTGATTCTATTATATTCACCAGTTTATTCTGTTAATCAGATTTTTAATTCACTTGATTTTTAGATTCACTTGTTGATAGATGTGTATTTGTTGTTCATAATTTTTATCTTTACCTTTTTCTTCTTCCTCCTCTTCTTAAAGAATACCTTTCAGCATTTCTTCACATGTGATCTATTACCTTATCTTCACATTTTGGCTGCTTTCCTGAGTTGGTCCAGTAGGTTTGTGTGGTAGGTGTCCTTTAGGGGACAGTGGCTCAGCGTCCCCACTTACCTAAGGTGGATACTTTTGGTGCACCCCTTGATGGGCAGCACTGTCTTGTTGTAGTTAAGCATAGATTGTTGTTGGTATCGCTGGGAGGGGTTGACCTCCAGGTCAACTGGCTGTGAGGATCAGCTGTGTCTACGCTGGGAGAGCTTCTGTGCTCAGCCTGGGTGGGGCGGAGCCTCCGGGCTGAGCAGGCAGCCTTGGTTTCCGATCAGCCCAGCCTTAAACGGCTCCAGGGTCTCCATGCCTTGGGGCAATGGCTGCACGCACCTCTGAGAGAAAGCTGCCTGGAGCTCTGCCTGCTGCTGGACAGTCCAGTTTCTCCCCAAATGAGTCTGGACACTCAAAGACTCACCCAGAACAGGAAATCAAAGCAGTCCGGCAGTTTGTTTGTTTGTTTTTCCTCCTGAACGATAGAGCCAGCCACGGAGCCCTCTCCGAGAGTTTACACGCCTCTGCAGCGCCCAAGTTTCAGCTGCTTTCTCCTTACTGTCCAGTTTCACCCCGTATGAATCAGGGTTCTCTGAGACGCACCCAGAACTGGGGCTCAGTGCAGTGGGACACCTTTGTCTCCCTCCCAGTTTGAGAAAACCAGCCGGGTTTGCAGCTGCCTGCCCTTTCCGCTCGCATACAGCTCCGAACCTCTGACTCCGTGTGTATCCGCAACTCTGTTCTCCACAGATGCTCTGAGTCACAGTGTCCTTTTATCTTTCCTTCTATTTGTGGAATGACCACTCATTCAGCTTTCTGGTGGTTCTGGATACTGTCTGTTCTGTCCCTTAGTTGTAGTTTTGAAATTGTTGTACAGGGCAGCAGTATGGGTGTTTACCTATGCCGCCATCTTGGTTCCTCCTCTTTAGGAATAAATTTAACTAAGGAGGCAAAGACCTGTAGTAAGAAAACGATGACACCGAAGAAAAAATTGGGTGTTCGCAACCGCTCTCAAATGCCTGCACTGCTTCCAGCTTGCGGAGCTCCAGCTGATGGAGAAAGGAGGTACGAAAAGAGGTCTCTATGTCATGGCTCCTACAAAGCAGACTGCTGGCAAATCCACGGGGGTAAAGCACCAAGGAAGCCACTGCCTACAAAAGCCTGTGGAAAGAGTGCACCCTCTACTGGAGGGGTGAAGAAACTTCATCGTTACAGGCCTGGTACATTGGCACTTGTGACATTAGATGTTATCAGAAGTCCACTGAACTGATTCGCAAACTTCCCTTCCAGCGTCTGGTGCAAGAAATTGCTCTGGAGTTCAAAACAGACCTGCACTTCCAACATGCAGCTGTCGGTGCTTTGCAGGAGGCCAGTGAGGCCTACCTGCTTGGCCTTTTTGAAGACGCCAACTTGTGAGCTATCCACACAAACGTGTAACAGTTATGCCCAAAGGCATCCAGCTAGCAGGCTGCATAACTGGAGAACGTGCTTAAGTGTCCACTATGATGAAAAACATTTCATTCTTTAAAAATTTTTCTCTTCTCCCCATTATTGCTAGTTCTGAATGTTAAGAACCCCCGCCCCCCAAATGGGGTCAAGAGGTACCTAAGTAAATGATTGCAAGTCGAAAATAGGGGACAGAAATCAGGTATTGGCAGTTTTTCCATTTTCATTTGTGACAGAATTTTTAAAATTTAAATGTGGGGACATAAAACAGTAATGTAAGTCAAATGTTTAAGTGAAGAAGTTTCATCAGTTCAAATTTATAACAATATAAATAAATCTGTTAAATTTTTCTGGACAATGCCAGCATTTGGATTTTCTGAAAACAAGTAAAATCAAGTAAATTTCTTTTAAAAAATATATATATACGTTGATTGATTTCAGAAAGGAAGGGAGGGAGGAGAGGGGGAAGAGAGAGAGAGAGATGCATCAATGATGAGAGAGAATCATTGACAGGCTGCCTCCCGCACACACACACACACACCCCGCCACACACACACACACACACTGGGAACTGAGCCTGCTTGACTAGAATCGAACTGAGGACCCTTCAGTCTACAGGCTGATGCTCAATACACTGAGCCAAACTGGCCAAGGCACAAGTAAATTTCTTATTGATGGCAACTAAATGGTGTTTGTAGCATTTTCATCATACAGTACATTCCATCCATTCACTATAATTCTCTAACTTAGTTATCCTACATGCAAGTACATGTTTTTAATGTTGTCTGTCTTCTGTGCTGTTCCTATAAGTTTGATATTAAAATACATTAAACTATTTTTTAGAAGAAAAAAATGAAGATACAATAAATGGGAAGTTGTTCTGTGCTCATGAATAGGAAGAATTAACATTGTTAAAATGTCCATACTACCCAAAGCAACCTACAGAGTCACTATAATTCCAAACTATAGTACAAGGTTACTGTAATCAAAACAGCATGGCACTGCCTGGCCGCTGTTTTTCAATGGTTGAGCATCAAGTTATGAACCAGGAGGACATGGTTTGATTCCTAGTCAGGGCACTTACCTCGGTTGTGGGTGAATCCCCAGTAGAGAGCTGATCTGATGTTTTCCTCTCATTCTCTCATGCATGTTTCTATCTCTATATCCCTCTCCTTTCCTTTCTCTAAAAGTCAATAAAATATAATTTTTAAAAAATATATCTTATTGATTTTTTACAGAGAGGAAGGGAGAGGGATAGAAAGTCAGAAACATCAATGAGAGAGAAACATCGGTCAGCTGCCTCTTGCACACTCCCTACCGGGATTGTGCCCACAGCCAAGGTACATGCCCTTGACCGGAATCGAACCTGGTACCTTCCAGTCTGCAGGCTGACCCTCTACCCACTGAGCCAAACCGGTTTTGGCAAAATATAATTTTTTTTAAAAAACAGTATGGTACTGGCATAAAAACATACATAGGCCGTGGAACAAAATAGAGAGCCCAGAAATAAATTCACACCTATATGATCAATTAATCTCTGGCAAAGGAGGCAAAAATATATAATGGAGCAAAGACAGTCTCTTCAATAAATGGTGTTGGGCCGAGACCGGTTTGGCTCAGTGGATAGAGCGTCGGACTGTGGACTGAAGGGTCCCAGGTTCGATTCCGGTCAAGGGCATGTACCTTGGCTGCAGGCACATCCCCAGTAGGGGGCGTGCAAGAGGCAGCTGATCGATGCTTCTCTCTCATCGATGTTTCTGACTTTCTATCCCTCTCCCTTCCGCTCTGTAAAAAATCAATAAAATACATTTAAAAATAAATAAATAAATAAATAAATAAATAAATGGTGTTGGGAAAATTGGACAGATATATGCAAAAAGAACTAGACCACTTTCTTACACTATATCCTATATAATAAAAGCTTAATATGCTAAGTGTCCAGCCCACTGGTCAGCCATCCAACCAATCAAAGCGCAATATGCTAATGATATGCTAAGGCCATTCAACCGTTCACTATGATGTGCACTGACCATCAAGGGAAAGACGCTCTAACCAATAGGTTAGCTTCCTGCTGGGGTCCTGCCAATTAGGACTGAGTGAAACAGGCTGGACATGCCATGGAGCCCTCCTGCAGTCCCTCCCTGGCTTGCCAACCTCCTGCATCTCTCCCGGGCCCCGATCATGCACTGGTGGGGTCCCTCAGCCTGGCCTGAGCCCTCTTGCAATCTGGGACCCCACAGGGGATTCGGAGAGCTGGTTTGGCCTGATCCTACAGGCCAGGTCAAGGGACCCCACTGGTGCATGAATTCATGCACCAGGCCTCTAGTACAAGATAAACTCAAAATGGATTAAATACTTAAAGACTTAAAGACCTGAGCCCTGGCCAGTGGCTCAGTTGGTTGGAGCATTATCCTATACAGTAAAAGGTTGTGGGTTTGGTCCTCAGTTGGGGTGCATGTGGAAGGCAACCTCTCCCTAAAATCAATAAAAACATATCCTCAGGTGAGGATTATAGAAAATTAAAAAATGCTTAAAGACCTGAAACCATAAAACCCTAAAAAGAAAATATGTGCAGTAAACTCTGTGACATTGTGCTTATAGTTAACTATCTATCTCTATCTATCTATATCTATATCTATATCTATGTCTATATCTATATCTATGTCTATATCTATATCTATATCTATATCTATGTCTATATCTATATCTATGTCTATATCTATATCTATATCTATATCTATGTCTATATCTATATCTATATATTGCTATGTCTCCTCAGGTATGAGTTACAAATGAAAAAATAAATATATGGAGTTCACTAAACTAAAAGATTTTTGCACAACAAAGCGAGCCATCAACAAAATGAAAAGATAGCCTACTGAATGGGAGAACATATTTGCTAATGATACATTGGCTAAGGGATTAATATCCAAAATATGTTAAAAAAATCAACACAAAACAAAACAAATAACCCTCTACAATTGAACAAAGAACCCCCAATCTGATTTAAAAACAGGAAGAGGACCTGAATAGACTTTTCTCTAAAGAGTGTATGCAGACAGCTAACATATATGAAAGATGCCCATTAGTCATCAGAGAAATACAGATTAAGACCACAATGAGGCCCTAGCAGGTTTGCCTCAGTAGATCGAGTGTCTGTCTGTGAACCAAAGAGTCCCGAGTTTGATTCTGGCCAAGAGCACTTACTTTGGTCACAGGCTCCCCCCTGGCCTGGTTTCTGGTTAGGGAGTGTGCTGGAGGCAACCAATTTGTTTCTCTCACATCAGTGTTTCTCTTTGCCTTTCCCTCTCTGTTCCACTCTCTCTAAAATTACTGGGGAAATATCCTCAGGTGAGAATTAAACAAAACAAAACAAACACAATAAGCCCTGGCCTGCGGATAGAGCGTTGGCCTGTGTGCCGAAGGGTCTCAGTCTGCTCCCGTTCAATGGCACACACCTAGGCTGCAGGTTTGACTCCCCTTGGGGCACGTGCAGGAGGCAACCAATTGACAAGTCCTTTTTACATGGATGCTTATCTATCTATTTCTGCCTCACCCTCTCCCTTTCTTTCACTCTCTCTAAAAATCAGTGGGGAAAAAATGTCCTCAGGTGAGGATTAATCAAACAAAACAAAACGAAAAACCCACAATCCACAATGAGATATGACTTCACACCTGTCAGAATGACTATCTTCAATCAACAAAAAGCAATTGTTGTTGAGGATTTGGAGAAAAGAATCCTGGAGTACTGTTGGTATGATTGCAAATTGGTGCAGCCACTATTGAAAACAGTATGGAGTTTTCTCAAAAAATTTAAAAACAAAACACAGCAACAGCAGAACTACATTATGACCCAGCAATTCCACTTCTGGGTATTTATACATAGAAATCCAAGCATATGCATCCCTGTATTTATTGCAGCATTATTTACAAAAGCCAAGATAGGAAGCAACCTAAGTGTCCATTAATAGATAAATGCTTAAAGAGATATGGTACATATATGCAATAGAATATTGTTCAGCCTTAAAAAAAAAAAAGATGAAAATTTACCATTTGTGACAACATGGATGGACCTACAGGGTATTTTGCTGAGTGAGTTAAGTGAGACAGAGAAAGACAAATACCATATGATTTCACTTACATGTGGAAGCTAAAGAACAAAAGAAATGAAGAAACAAAACAGAGACAAACGCACGGATACAGAGGACAAGCTGCCGGTCGCCAGAGGGGAGGCCAGTCAGGGGGATGGGAGAAAAGGGTAAAGGGATTACAAAGTACATATTAGTAGTTATAAAAATAGTCATGGGGATATAAAATACAGCATGGGAATATAGTCAATAATACTGCATGTAGTATTTGTGTCAGGTGGGCACTAGATTTATTGGGGTGATCATTTCATAAGTTAAATAAGTGTCAAATCACTATGTTATACATCTAACTAATATTACCTGTCAATTGCAGTTGAAAAATTAAAAATATTTTTTAGCCCAATAGGCATGCCACAGCGGCTGAGCATTGACCAGGAGGTCAGGCTTTGGTTCCCAGTCAGGGCACATGCTGGGTGCAGGCCTGATCCCCAGCGGGAGGCATGCAGGCAGCGACTGACCGGTGCTGCTCTCTCATCATTGGTGTTCCGATCTTTCTCTCTCTCCCTCTCCCTTCCTCTCTGAAATCACTAAAAAAAAATTTTTTTAATACTATAACGTAGTATAGAGCAACCAAAAGCTGTATGTGGAAAAGGCTTCACCAGGAAGTTTGATCACACTGTACATCAGCAAACTCACTTTAGAGAAATCGTATAGGTGCAGTGAATGTGGGAAAGCCTTTTCCAAAAAGCTCATGTTCACTGAACACCAGAGAACACACACAAGAGAGAAATCTTATGAGTTCTCTGAATGTTATAAACATTTTTTAAAGAAATCATGGCTCAATACACATCAGAAAACACGCACAGGAGTGTGGGAAAGGCTTCATGCAAAGGGGCGGTCTCATTGTACGTCGGCAGATTCACACAGTGAAGAAACCTTATATAGGCAGCGAATGTGGAAAAGACCTAGTCCAGAAGACATATCTTATAGCACATCAGATAGTTCACATATGGAAGACACCTTTTGTGTGCAGCAAGTGTGGAAAATCCTGTTCCCAGAATTCAGGTCTCATTAAACATCAGAGAATTCACACAGGAGAGAGATCCCGAACCTTCAGTGAGTGTGGGAAAGCTTTTGCCTATATGTTTTGCCTTGTGAAATGTAAGAGTATACACAAGAGAGTGAAACGTGATTCAGTCAAGGTGGAAAATCCTGTCACAGAGAGTCCCAGACTATCACAAAACAGTGTTGTCCTGCGGGAGAAAAGCCTTGTTAATACGGTGATTGTGCAAGTGCCTTCTGTGGCCATTTAGAAAACATGAAGACATTAAACATAACAAGTTTTTGAGGAAAAATTTCCAGCTCAGGTTATGGTTTAAAAGTATATTTTGCCTGGCTGGCATGGCTGAGTGGTTGAATGTTGACATAGGAGCCAGGAGGTCACAGTTCAATTCCTGGTCAGGGCACAGGGTTTCAGCTCAGTCTCCAGTGGGGAGTGTGCAGGAGGCTGCCAAACAACAATTCTCTTATTATTGATATATCCATCTCTCTATCCCTTCATCTCTGAAATCAATAAAGATATTTCTTACAAAATATATATTATGAGATTAATTGTATTAATGCTGAAATTGAGAAGTCATGATAGTTTCATCCTATTAAATATATAAATTGATACAGAAGCATAATCTGATGTTAATCCACACATATACGTCAATTGCTCTATTGTGTCAATTAAAAGAATGAGGAATGCTGAAAAACAAAGACAATGGAATGTTATCCAGCCATTAAAAAGGAAGGAAATCTTGCCCTGGCCAGTGTTGCTCAGTGATGAAAACGTTAACCCGTGCATCGAAGGGGTCCTGGGCTCAATTCCCAGTCAACAGCATGTACCTGGGTTGCACATTAATTTATTTTTCCCTCTTTCTCCCCCCGCCCCCGCACCTCCCTTTTACTCTCTCAGAAAAGTAATGGAAAATACAGCCTCAGGCGAGGATTAACAAAAACAAAAAAAGAGAGGAAATCCTACCATTGGGGCCAACAGGGATAGATCTTGAAGGCGTTTTGTTAAATGAAGTAAGTCAGACAGAGAAAGACAAATACTGCATGTGTTCACTTATATGTAAAACAAACTAGCAGACAAACAAACTGCCCTGCCAATGTGCTCAGTGTTTGGGCGCTGACCTGTGAACCAGAAGGTCTTGGATCAATTCTCTGTCAGGGCACCTGCCCGCATTCCAGGCTGGCTCCCCAGCAGGGAGCGTGTGGGAGGAAGTCGGTCAATGATTCTCTCTCATCACTGATGTTTCTATCCCTCTCCCTCTCCTTTCCGCTCTGAAATCAATAACAATAATAAATAAATAAATAAATAAATAAATAAATAAATAAATAATAAATAAAATATATGCAGAGGACTGGTAATTCCCAGAGTGAAGGAGCGGAGAAGGGGGAATTGGAAGAAGGTGATCAAAAGTCACCAACTCCCAATTATAAGATAAATAAGTATTAGGGATGTAATACACAACATGATAACTGTATTTAGCACTGCTGTATGGTATATAGGAAAGCTGCTAGGAGAGTAAATCCTCTGAGTTCTCTTGACAAGGAGAACAATGTTTTCTTTTTATTGTATCTATGTGAAAAGGTGGATGTTAGCTGAACTGATTGTAATCAATTCACAATATATGTAAATCAAACTATCATGCGGTAGCCTTAAACTTATACAGTGCTATGTGTCTATTATTTCTCAACAAACCTGGAAAAAATAAGCTGAGGTACATCTAAACAACAGGATATTATTCAGCACTAAAAAAAAAATCTATAAAGCCATTAAAAGACATGGAGGAACCTTAAATGCATATTACTGAGTGAAAGAAGCCAATCTGAAAAGCTGTCAGTGCAATTCCAAATTATATACATTCTGAAAGAGGCAAAAGTCTGGAGAAATAAAAACACCAGTGGTTGTCAGGGAGATGGGGAAAGGGGGATCAATAGGTGAAGCACAGGGTGTTTTTAGGGCAGAAAATACTTTGTATGATACTAAAATGTCTTTATACTTTGTCCAAACTCACCAAGACTGAACTCTAATGAAAACTGGACTCTGGGTGATTATGATGTGTCAATGTAAGTTCATCAACTATAACAAATGTACCACTCCCATGGGGGATAATGATAATGGGGGAGACTGTTGCATGTGTGGGGGCAGGGACTATATAGGAAACCTCTGCACTACCTTTCCCTCAATGCTGGGAACTTAAAACTGCTCTAACCATATAAGTCTTAATTTTAATAAAAGTTAAAAATCCTCACTGAAGGATATGTTTTTATTTTTTAGAGATAGGAAGGAAAGGGGAGAGACAGAGAGAGGGAGAGAGAGAGATACACAATGTGACAGAGAAACATCGATTGGCTACCTCTCATATTCCCCCAACCCAGGTATGTGCCCTGACCAGAAATTCAACCTGCTACCTTTCCGTGTACGGAAAACGCCCCATGCTGCAAACAATGGAGCCCCCCAGCCAGAGTCAATCTCAGTTTTTTAAAAGTGAGTGATGCTCATCTTTTTAGACTCTCCTCCCGTCCCCTCAGAGGCAGGCCAGACCAGAGTCTGAATGAGTTGGACCTTGCCTTGTGATGCTGTGTTCTTGCTATGTGAAGATCAGCCATTCCCTTCGCTTTTATGAGCATCATTTCCTTTAAAGTGTGATAGACTCAGTAGGCAGACAAAATGCTGGTCAGGAGAGTGCACCCACTACCAGCAGTGTAGGAATAAGAGGTCACTAATCAGCTGGCTTCAGGGCCCACGTAGCCATGACAGATGTGTGACATTGCCAAGTGCCACACATAAGTTGCTGACATAAACTTGCTTTGAAAGCTCTAAGCCGTTTCAATAAAAATATATTTAAAAGAAAGGAAGCTCTAAGCCGCCACCTGCATGCAAAGGTGTATTGCACTTGGCAGTGTCACACATCTGTCATGGCTACGTGGGCCCTGAGGCCAGCTGATTAGTGACCTCCTATTCCTACACTGCTGGTAGTGGGTGCACTCTCCTGACCAGCATTTTGTCTGCCGCCGAGTGGCAGGCCCTGTGCTGGGTGAAATGGGAGAAACAGAGGGGGAAGATGACACAGTCTCTGCTCTCAAGAAGTTAGTCTCTTTGGGGGATGACCCATAAGATTGATAAAAATAATGGCAAAGTGTTTTGATGCCATGGGAGAAGGTGGTCAAGGGTGAGGTCAGATCAGAGAGGGCTTTCTCGAGTAGGTGTCATTTGAGCCTGGCCTTGAAAAATGTATGCATGAGGGCAGCCACTTCAGCAAGATGACACAGCCCGGACAAGAACAGTGAATCGGTCAGTTTATCTCTTTTGTGAAGGAGGCGATGGAGATAGGTCACTCGGAGGCAAGTGTCCAAAGACCCAGTATGCCAGGCTAGGCAGTGGAGCATTCGTTTGGATGTGGCAGGGAACTATTGAAGGTTTCTGAGCAGGATTAGCATGGTCCAGGCCTACTTTCCAAAGAGTGATCTAACAGGATGCACGGAATGGCTTCAAGGTGCGCATAAGGAAGCAGACGGGACAGTTGTAAAGGGGGCTACTGCAATCACCCAGTTGTAATGGGGGCTCCTGGACAGGAGATGGCAGTGCAGATTGAGGAGAGACTGCAGAGGAAGAAATAGCCTCACTTAGCAATTGATGGCTAGTGATAATAAGCCTCTGAACTGCCTACTTCTTGCTTTCTCTGAAGTCAGTCTTTCCCAGTCTCCCTTACGGGCCTCTTCCCCTGGGCCCTTCCCTCACTTGTAGGGCTTCCTCAGCATCCTTCTCTGAATCGCCTTCTCTCACCCAACATGTTGTCCAGGGCAGAGGCAGATATCCTGAAGTTAATGAAGCTTGAGCCTCAGGACACCTCCCTTATAGGGGCCCGTCAATGCTTGGAGTATCTGGGGGTTATAGAACAGCCTACATGAGGGGGGAAAGCCAGGTTGCAACCGGAGATCATTTCTGGTAAGCTATTTCTGGTAATTTGCCTAAAGAGATTTCAGGGGGAAAAAGACATTAATCCCAATAATTTGTCATGATTTCATGGTGCATCCTGTCAACACAAGAAATGTCCAAACTGGCAGAGAATCTTCATGAGCCTAACTGACGGCATTGCTGAGAAGCGAGATCTCAAATGCTTTGGAGAAGACACGGTTTTGCAGTTTCTTTTATACATTTAGACTTAAGGAGAATGTAAGGAAGATCACTTGGAGGTGGGGGAAGCAAGGGTAGCTAACACGAGTAGGTACTCCCTGGAGGGTGGTTACAGCTTTGAGGGAACTGGAAAAGAGGACTGTGTTTGGCATTTCAGAATGACTCAGATGCACAATAACACCAGGCTTTCGTTGCAACGGGGGTCAGCAGAGAACAAGCACGAGAAAGTGCAGCATGTCAGGCACTGATGAGGGCCCAGGCCTCTCCCCAGGGCTGGAGAGGGGCAGAGGTGAGGGGCAGTGAAGATGCCATTTTAGACAAGGTGGTCTTTGGTGAGATGGCAGGTGGACAGAGACAAGTTTCTCCACACAGCAGCCAGGAAAACCGTTTCTCACGGTAAGGCTCACTGGCGGAGCCACTCTCCAAGTCCTTTCACGGCTCCCTGTGCGGTGTGGGCGCCCGCCACGTGCTCCAGCCCCACCTCCAGCCCGTTGCACGCAGCACCTGGTCTTCCCTCTGGTTCTCCTTACAGGCTCTTTATCCGCGCTGGGCTGCCTCAGACACGGCTCTCTTTCCTTCCCACCCAGTCACAGAGTGACAGCACTATGTTGATAATCTTTCCCTGGCCCTCAGACTACATTATAGCTTCTGTCACATTCTGTGCCTTTTGTGTGTGTGTGTCTTTCAGCACTTTAACACTAGGAACAAATTACTGGAATTCCTGAAAGCTCCTAGGAGGAAAGGGGTCACATCTATCTGTACTCACTGTGTGAGGCAGGGCCTGCCTGGCGCATACCAAATATCAATCCGTAGGGTTGGTTGATGTCTGCATGCATTCATGATAGCAATCACTCATGTGTTAAATTCACTCAAAACTTGTAATAGGGCCCGACCGATGTGGCTCAGTGGGTAGAGCATCAGCCTACGGGCTGAAGGGTCCCAGGTTCGATTCCAGTCAAGGGCATGTACCTTGGCTGCAGGCACATCCCCACTGGGGAGTGTGCAGGAGGCAGCTGATTGGTGTTTCTCTCTCATCGATGTTTCTAACTCTTCATCCCTCTCCCATTGTCTTTGTATAAAATCAATAAAATATCTTTTAAAATATAATAGGGACAAACACTAAGTACCAAACTATGTTTTTACATGACTTAATTCACTTAATTATCAAAACAACACTTTAAATAGGCTATCAATCCCATTTTAAAAGGCAGTAGAGAGATAGTTGACGCAATGAGAAAGCAGCAGAGCAGGAACGTGAACCCAGAAGCTGACTCATGTGTGAGCCCTTCAGAGTGCAGGACCGGCCATCAGATCCAAGTCTACCAAGGCCAGGCATCATTTTTGACACCGGGGGGATAATATTGGAAAAGCAAACAAGTAAAACAAGCTAACAAACTTCCGGTTTTTATCAAGCTTCCACTCCCGGTAGAGGAAAACAAAGAGAAAACATAAAAACAAGGAAAAGGCAGTTCTTGGGGGAGGGGTGTAAAAAAAAGAACAACTGTAGAAGAATGATGAGTAATGTGTTATGAAAAAACAAAATGGGGCTGGGGAGAAGGAATGAGGGACACAGGTGGTGCTGTTTTATTTCATATTTTTAATGCTCACCCAAGGATATTTTTTCTTTTTTGTTTTTAGAGAGAGCGCGGAAGGGAGAGAGAGAGAGAGAGAGGAAGAGGGAGAGAGGGGGAGGGAGAAAGAGCTGAGAGAGAGTGAGAAGGGGAGAGAAGGGGGAGAGAAGGGGGAAAGGGAAAGGGAGAGAGAAGTGAGAGAGACACCTCAATTGGTTGCCTTTCACACATGTCCCAATGGGGGCTGGGAATGGAATCTGCAACCCAGGTATGTGCCTTGGGAACGGAACCCTCGACCCTGACCTCTACCCACTGAGCGGCACTGACCAGAGCAGGATGGTGCTATTTTATTTAAAATTTTTCTTATGTCACGTATTCTCTAAAGCTTAAAGGGAACTTTGTTTGAAATATATATATTTTATTTCAGAGAGGAAGGGAGAGGGAGAGATAGAAACATCAATGATGAGAGAATCATTGATCGCTGTCTCTTGCACATCCCCTACTGGAGATCAAGCCCGCAACCGGGCATGTGCCCTTCACCAGATTCGAACCCTGGACCCTTCAGACCGCAGGCTGATGCTCTATCCCAGTGGTCGGCAAACTCATTAGTCAACAGAGCGGCAAGCGCATGTGGCTGGCAAGCCAGTTTGCCGACCACTGCTCTGTCCAGTGAGCCACACCGGTGAGGGCCGGGTGCTGCTATTTCAGACAAAGGGGGGCTAGAGAGGCCTCTTCCCTGTGACATTTGAATAGAGATGTAAATGCTTTGGGGGAAGAGCATTCTAAAACAGAGAGGTATATAAGTACAAAGAGTCTCTCTCTCTCTCTCCCTCTCTCTCTCTCTCTCTCTCTCTTATAAATAAATAAATAATTAAATTTTAAAAAAAGACATAAGAACCATCCCAAAGGGTTCCACTGGCCAATGCTAAGACCATTGAAACCTCAAAGGGTGACTATTAGGCTGAGGTCAGTATTGGGCTTGGTCCGTTAAATGGCTCACAAAGGAGTAAATAGCAAGTACTGCGCTCTAACAAAAGGTCATGAGCCAGGCAGTGTGGCTCAGGAACCAAGAGGCTTCTGGTTGGATTCCTGGTCAGGGCACACGCCCAGATTGCAAACTCAATCCCCAGTAGGGGGCGTGCAAGAGGCAGCCAAACAATGGCTCTCTCTTATCATTGATGTTTCTCTCTCTCCCTCTCTCCCTCTCTGAATTAATACAAATATATTTTAAACAACAACAAAACAAACAAACAAAAATATGTTTTAAAAACTGAGCAAGACTAAGGGATTGTTTCATTAAATAACTGTATAGCTGTATAATGGCATATTGTGCAATTATTAGGATAATGTATTAACATGGAATATATTGAAAACAGCAGAGTACACAGCAGTTATGATTCTAATTATAAAATGAGAGGATGAACATGTTTGGATATGCAGAGAGAAATATGAACGAGTGCTCACCGGGCCCTGGCTGGGGGTCTCGGTTGGTAGGAGTGTGTCCCACGCATCAGAAAGTGGCAGATTCAAGGCCAGGTCAGAGCACATACCTAGGTTGCAGGTTTGATCCCCAGGTGGGGCATGTGCAGGAGGCAACCAATTGATGTTTCTCTCTCACATCGATGTTTCTCTGTCTCTCGCTCTATCTCCCCTCCTCTCTCTAAAAAGAAAATAAAAATCAATAAAATCTCCTGGCTGGTGTGGCTCCGTGGTGGAACATCGACCTATGAACCAGGAGGCCACAGTTTCATTCCTGCTCAGAGTGCACGCACAGGTTTCGGGCTTGATCCCCAGTGCAAGAGGTGACCGATCAACAATTCTCTCTCATCACTGATGTTTCCATCTTTCTCTCTCCCTCTCCCTTTCTCCCTGAAATCAATGAAAACATCTCTTCAATCAATAACATTAATTTTTTTAAGGAGCATTCAGCCCTGGCTGGTTTGGCTCAATGGACAGAGTGTAGGTCTGTGGATTGAAGGGTCCCAGGTTCGATTCTGGCTAAGGGCAAGTTCCTTGGTTGCGGGCACATCCTCAGTGGGGATATGCAAGAGGCAGCTGATCAATGTTTCTCTCTCATTGATGTTTCTGACTATCCCTCTCCCTTTCTCTCTGTAAAAAATCAGTAAAATATATTTAAAATTTTTAAAAATAATAAAGAGTGTCCACCACTATGTTAACTTGAGTTGCCTCTGAGTGTTAAGATTTGGGGATAATTTTAACTTTTTGTATGCTTGTCTGAATTAAAAATTTTAATCACATGCATATGTCATTATTATAAAAGAAACACACTAGAAATCCAAAGCATCTCAATCCAACCTTCCAGATGTAAACTACTCTGAATGGAAGTTGATGACTATCCTCATAGACCTTTATACATACACACATACTTTTTCTTATGTTTTTTATTTTTTAATATATTTTTATTGATTTCAGAGAGGAAGGGAGAGGGAGAAAGATAGAAATATCAACGACGAGAGAGAATCATTGATCGGCTGCCTCCTGCAAACCCTGTCATGTGCCCTTGACCGGAATTTACCTGGGACCCTTCAGTCTACAGGTTGATGCTCTATCCACTGAGCCAAACCGGTTAGCGCATTATGTTTTGTGTTTTTTTTTCTTTCAAAAATGAGATGATACTGTACATACTGTTCTACAACTTGCATTTCTTATTCAGCAACAGCTATAGAAATATAGTATTTTCTTTGTGACTCACACTTGTGTAATCAGAAAGAAGTATAATTCTTTCTAGTATTGGAAACAAATGAATATATATATATATATATATATATATATATATATATATACACACATATATATTATATATATGTATTTAGAGGCCCAGTGCACAAAATTTGTGCACTTGGGGTGGGGGGAGGGTCCTTCAGCTCAGCCTGCGCCCTCTTGCAGTCCAGGAGCCCTCGGTGACATCCTTAGCACGGCCATGGAGACGGGAGAGGCTCCCGCCTACGCTGCTGTGCTAGCCAGCTGAAAGCCCGGCATCTGGCTGAGTGGCATTCCCCCTGTGGGAGCGCACTAACCACCAAGGGGCAGCTCCCACATTGAGCGTCTTCCCCCTTGTGGTCAATGCATGGAATAGCGACAGGTTGTGGGGAAGAACCAAGATGGCAGCATAGGTAAACATCTAAACTGCTGCCCTGCACAACAATTTCAAAACTACAACTAAAAGACAAAACGGACATCATCCAGAACCACTGGAAAGCTGGCTGAGTGGAAGTTCTACAGATAGAAGGAAAGAGAAAAGAATATTGTGACTTAGAGTTGCTGTGGAAGGCAGAGTTGCGGAGACGCGTGGAGACAGAGGTGCAGAGCCGTGCAAGTGGAAAGGATACCCGGCTGGTTTTCCTGAACAGGGAGGGAGACAAAGGCAATCCATTGCACTGACCCCCCCTCCCCCAATTTCGGCGAGTCTTGGGGAACGCAGACTCATATGGGGTGAAATTGGACTGTAAGGAAGAAGCACACTGAAACCCGGGAGCTGCAGAGGTGCGGGAGTTCACAGAGAGGGCATGTGGCTGGCAGCAGCTTTCTCTCAGAGGTGCGTGCAGCCATTGCTGCAGGGCATGGAGACCCAGGTGCTGCTTAGGACGGGCTGACAGGAAACCAAGGCTGACTGCTCAGCCTGGAGACTCTGCCCCATCCAAGCTGAGCACAGAAGCTCTCCCAGCATAGAGACAGATGATTCTCACAGCCAATTGGCCTGGAGGTCAACCTCTCCCAGCGACACCAACAACAATCTAGGCTTAACTACAACAAGACTGTGCAACCCATAAAGGGGTGCACCAAGAGTATCCACCTCAGGTAACTGGGGAGGCTGAGCCACTGTCCCCTAGAGGACACCTATGACACAAAGCTAATTGACCAACTCAGGGAAGCAGCAAAAATGCAGAGACAAAGAAACAGATCACAACTGAAAGAAATGAAGAAAAAGAAATGACTGGACATAGAGTTCAAAACCACAGTTATAAGGTTTTTCAAGAATTTCCTAGAAAAGGCCAATAAATTTAACAAGACACTTAAGGATATGAAAAAGGACCAACTAGAAATTAAGCATACACTGACTGAAATAAAAAATATTATACGGAAACCTAAAAGCAGACTAAAGGATCGCAAGAATCAAGTCAAAGTTTTGAAATACAAAGAAGCAAAAACCAGTCAGCTGGAAAAGCAAAAAGCAAAAAGAATCCAAAAAATTGAAGATAGTGTAAGGAGCCTCTGGGACAACTTCAAGTGTACCAACATTCGAAATATGGGGGTGCCAGAAGAAGAGAGAGAGCAAGATATTGAAAACCTATTTGAAGAAATAATGACTGAGAATTTCCCCCACCTGGTGAAAGATATAGACTTAAAAGTCAAGGAAGCACACAGAACCCCAAACAAAAGGAATCCAAAGAGGACCACACCAAGACACATCATAATTAAAATGCCAAGAGCAAAAGACAAAGAGAGAATATTAAAAGCAGCAAGAAAAAAAGCTAGTTACCTACAAGACTGTCAGCTGATTTCTCAACAAAAACTATGCAGACCAGATGGGAGTGACAAGAAATATTCAAAGTGTTGAATAGCAAGAACCTACAACCAAGATTACTCTACCCAGCAAAGCTATCATTCAGAATTGAAGGGCAGATAAAGAGCTTCACAGATAAGAAAAAACTAAAGGAGTTCATCACTGCCAAACCAGGATTATATGAAATGCTGAAAGGTATTCTTTAAGAAGACGAGGAAGAAGAAAAAGGTAAAGATAAAAATTATGAACAACAAATACACATCTATCAACAAGTGAATCTAAAAATAAAGTGAATTAAAAATCTAATGAACAGCCGAGACCGGTTTGGCTCAGTGGATAGAGCGTCGGACTGTGGACTGAAGGGTCCCAGGTTCAATTCCGGCAAGGGCATGTACCTTGGCTGCGGGCACACCCCCAGTAGGGGGCGTGCAAGAGGCGGCTGATCGATGTCTCTCTCTCATCGATGTTTCTGACTTTCTATCCCTCTCCCTTCTGCTCTGTAAAAAATCAATAAAACATATAAAAAAATCTAATGAACAGAATAAACTGGTGAATATAATAGAATCAGGGTAATAGAAAGGGAGTGGACTGATAATTCTCAAGGGAAAGGGGTGTGGGGGTGTGGCAAGAGACTGGACAAAAATCGTACACCTATGGATGAGGACAGTGGGGGGGAAGTAAGAGCAGAGGGTGGGATGGGAACCAGATGGAGGGGAGCTATGGGGGAAAAAGAGGAGCAATTGTAATACTCTGAACAATAGATTTATTAAATTTTTAAAAAGTGGCTCTATGGATATATTCTTTTCCATCAGCAGTGTGTAGAAGATATTTGTTCTTCTCCATTACTTGTCATTAATTGACTTCTTAATTTTTGCATGAGACTTTCTATAAACTGGAATCTTATTGTGATCTTGATTTGTATTTCCTTGATTACTAATGACGTTGAGTATTCCTTCATGAGCTTTTTAGCTGTGTTTCCTCTTGTTTAAAATGCATGTTCAAGTCTTTTGCCAATTTTTACTGGTTTATTGTCCTTTATTGATCTGTAGGTCTTTAGATGATCTTGATATATATCTTTAAATGGTTACATGTGTTTGCACATATCTTCAAATTTGTAGCTTGCAATTTATTTTTAATATAGTTTCATTTATACCCCTTGGCAATGAGCAAAGAGACACCTGATTGGAGGTGTTGCTCTTATACCAGTCAGGGGCAAAGCAGACAGGTGTACAGTCCTTAGTTCATCCTAGCTTGATGCCTGTGTCAGTGGCCAGAGCTGTTTCATGCCTGAGGCACATAAAGTGATAATTGCTAGGTCTTGGAGGGGAAATGATCAAAAACACTGGTCTCACAATAAGTAGATTATTATTAACTGAGGCTTAAGAGGGATGTAGTTTTAAAGTTTGTGGAGCTATGATTGCTCTAGTAACTTCCAGATAACAGTAAGGTGGTTCTAGCACAACTCTATTAAGAGTGAACATGTCACGTAGTTTTTGTGGCATGGATATATGTTATTTGCACATAAAACTGGGTACTATGAGAATAATAAGTGGGTCACTATTTGCTTTCAGAAAATTAGATGGGGGTCTAATGTGGTAATGTTGGAATTATTTCAGAGGGCAGTTACTGTGAATAATATATATATATATATATATATAGTTTCATTTATTAATATTTTATTTTATAATTAACCTTTTGTGTTAAGAGATTATTTTTTAAAATATATTTTTATTGATTTCAGAGAGGAAGGGAGAAGGAAAGAGAGATAGAAACATTAATGATGAGAGAGAGAATTATTGATTGGCTGCCTCTTGTACCCCCCATACTGGGCATGTGCCCTTGACCGGAACTGAACTTGCGACCCTTCAGTCTGCAGGCCAACCCTCTATCCACTGAGCCAAACCAGTTAGAACAAGAGATTCTTTATTACCCCGAGTTTAGGAAGAAATACCCTTATATTTTCTCCTAAAAGTTTTAAAGTTTTGCTTTTGATAATTGACTCCTTACATATCTGAAGTTGATTTGTGTGTATAATGTGAAGCAATCATCTAATTTCTATTTTTCCCCATATGGGTGATTATTCCCCCGTCCCCAGCTCCATTGATTGAAGAGTCTCCACTTGACTATTTGCTAAGCCCCCTGTCATTTATCAATGCCCGGCCGGTGTGGCTCAGGGGTTGATGGGTCAATACCCATGGCTCACACCCATGGTCAATACCCCTGAACCAGGAGGTCGTGGTTCAGTTCCCTGCCAGGGCACATGCCAGGATTGCAGCTCAGTTCCCAGTGGGGGTTTTCTCTCTATATGAAATCAATTAAAAATGTATTTTTAAAAAGATTTATGCTCTAGCTGGTTTGGCTCAGTGGACAGAGTGTCGGCCTGTGGACTGAAGGGTCTGAAGTTTGATTCCAGTTAAGTGCACACGCCTGGGTTGTGGGCTCGATCCCCAGTGGGGGGCGTGCAGGAGGCAGCTGATCAATGATTCTCTCTCATCATTGATGTTTCTATCTCTCTCTCCCTCTCCCTTCCTCTCTAAAATCAATAAAAATAATTAAATTTTTTTAAATAATAAAAAAGATTTATAATTTCTCTCTTGCTGCCAACACCACCTTACTTTTGTTGCTCCAGTTTGTTAACAATTCTGGTAGAGCAAGTCTTCTCTTTTTCTGTTCTTAGCCCTTCAGTTCTCCCTAGTTACTTTTTTTTATTATTATTGATTTTTTACAGAGCAGAAGGGAGAGGGATAGAAAGTCAGTAACATCGATGAGAGAGAAACATCGATCAGCTGCCTCCTGCACGCCTCCTACTGGGGATGTGCCCGCAGCCAAGGTACATGCCCTTGCCGGAATCGAACCCAGGACCCTTCAGTCCGCAGTCCGACGCTCTATCCACTGAGCCAAACCGGTCTCGGCTCCCTAGTTACTTTTTAATTGGCTTGTTGAGTTTCATGAAAAACCCCATTAGTAAGTTTTATTAGCATTGCATTGACTCTTACAGATCAATATGGAGAGAATTATCTTTACAATATTGAGTCTTCCTATATCCATGCACACAAGCTATCTCCACTTACGTATCAATAATAAATTTTAAAGATCCGAACATTGGGATCTACCTAGTATTCCATTGTGTGAATGTCGAACCCCTATTTGGACACTTGAATTGTTCCTGTTCTCTAGCTCAGAAATAATACTGGGGAGACTACACACAGTGTATATGAAAAATAGTCCATGTTTTTAGAAGATTTTTCTTAACAATTTTATTGATCTTGAGAGAGAGAAACATGAATTTGTTGTTCTACTTGTTTATGTATTCATTGCTTGATTCTTGTATATGACCTGACCAGGGATGGAACCCACAACCTTGGCATATCAGCATATTGGTAAGACACTCTAACCAACTGAGCTACTGAGTCAGGGCCAGTTTTATTTTGTTTTTGTGTTGTTCTCCCCACCCCCAAGCCCCGCCAAAAAAAAAAAAAAAAAAAACCCACAATCTCTCTACTGCTCACTTACCTAGCCTGTTCTACACCCAGTACCATGGCCTCAGGCCTTGTGTCTCATGTATTCCTCTCCCCCAGGAGCTGGCAGGCTCTGTGATACCCCATGTTGGGGTCAGAGTCTCCCAGGGAGTCTACAATCGCTTCTCTTGAAGTAGGAGTGGAAATGTTTGCGCTAAAATGAACTGATTGCCTTAGATAAGAAAAAATCGTTTTGTTTCTGAGGGAGCTAAGCTCTTCATATACATTTCATCAAAGCCACCACCAGCCCTAAGAGTTTAGTTAGCATCTTTACCTGACTATTATTCCCACTTTAGCTGGAGACACTGTGAGGCCCTAGTTCACACAGCATTTTAGAGACCTCAACTGGATTCCAAGCTGAGGTTGTCCCAGCAGGCTATAGGAAATGTTTACTGATAGGGAGAGTGGGTGTGAGTATGTCAACAAACACTTGTTAACTGATTTTTCTCCTTTCAAAGTCCTCAACGGGTTCATTGTCTTGTTAATGAAAGTCAACATTCATTTGCATCATGGAGGGCCGCTTCTCCTCTGCCCCAGCGAGGGCAGAAGCTGGTCAAGGGGAGCGAGTGAAGTGGCCAGAAGACTAGAGGACCTGATTCTTGTTCATCTGCTCTCCGTGCCTAACGTGTCTGACACCTCGTTCTATAAATGTCATTATCTTCGGTACAATCACCCTAATAGGTGCTATTTCCTGGACAGCTACCATGCTCCAAGGCCTTTTGGCTTTTAATCCCCAAAGTCCAATGAAGTCCAAGGCCTGTCCTGTTTTCATAGGTGGGATTAACTCTCAGGCTCACATAAGTAACTTGCCTAAAATCATAAAGCAGCCGAACCGGTTTTGCTCAGTGGATAGAGCGTCGGCCTGCGAACTGAAAGGTCCCAGGTTCGATTCCGGTCAAGGGCATGTACCTTGGCTGCGGGCACATCCTCAGTTGGAGGTGTGCAAGAGGCAGCTGATCGATGTTTCTGACTTTCTATCCCTCTCCCTTCCTCTCTGTGAAAAATCAATAAAATATATATAAAAAACAATAAAATAAAATCGCAAAGCAGTTAGCTGTCTGACCCTTAACTCTGCCCGTCTTGAATCTTTTACTAAGTTTGGATGAGCCCTGCTATCTTTGTGCCTACCTAGGTTTACTTACGTGTAAAATCGGGGTAGTCCTGTTACTTTTGTCTCTCTGTATAATTGTGAGTATTATGTTTTCATTAGTAGTGCTGAAGGCAAACTAATATTAGTAAATAATTCTAATCATTTTTAGAACACCAATAATTCTCATAATAACTCCATTGAGATAAGTTTTGTTTTTATGCTCATTTTGCAGATGAGGAAAGTAAGGTTCAGAAAAGTGAAGTCATTTGCCCAAGGTTCATTGCCTTCTCCGGATTTGATAGGTCCTGGCAATAAGCTGGAAGTGGGTGAAGAAGGGCAAGAGAGGACTCCCTCCAAGACTCAGTGCGGGGTCTCCCACCTTGAGAAGGAATTGGAACTCAGAGCTTTGGGTCAGCCTTATCTACCAGTGTCCACCAACTACCCCAGACCTGACAAAATGCTTGGCACTTAGAAAGTGCTCCACAGCTACTCTTCATAGTCTATTCCCCACGCAATAGCCAGCAGCAGCCACGTTACCTCCTGTCCTGGCTGGTCCCCCAGCTCACCTAGCACTGCTGCTGTTTCTACCTAAAGCATCCCTCTCCCTGATTTTTTTTATTTTGGCATTTTTAATTTTTATGAGAATTTAAAATTATGTTTTAATAAAAATTATACATGTAAATATTTGTTTTTTTAAGTATGTCCACTCCCTAGAAGTTCCTGTTAAGAATATTTCAGACATTTTTCTAGACACATTCTATGTGCATGTATATATTCCTCCAATACAAATGGTGGCACACCACACACACAGTTCTGCACCGTAACTTTTTAACTTAACACTGCATCATAGAGCTTCTGTCTCCACCTCTGCAAATGCAGACGTACCTCATTCTTTTGAACTGCTCCATGCATTCAGGCGTTGATGATTGAACAAAGCTCATTTAACAGATCCCTGTGGGTAGACATTTGGGTTTTCCCCAGTTTTGTGCTACGACAAACAGGGTTTCTGGAGACATTCATTATTATTGTTACTATTATAATTGATTTATGATTAATGTTCCATAAATTCACACTTCTAAAGAATATAATTCAGGACATTCAAGTATATTCACAAAGTTGTACAACTATTACCACTATCTAATTTTGGAAACATCCTTTTAAAAAAAGATATTTTTGTTGATTTCAGAGAGGAAGAGAGAGGGATAGAGACATAGAAACATCAATGATGAGAATCAATGATCGGTAGTCTCCTGCATTCCTCCCACTGGGGATTGAGCTCACAACCTGGGCATGTGCCCCTGACTGAAATCGAACTCAGGACCCTTCAGTCCGCAGGCAGAGAGGCTCCATCCACTGAGCAGACCGGCTAGGACCTGGGAACATCCTTGAACACGTTGTATGACTTTGGCAACCGGTGGCACTTCCGGAGGTGTGGTGGATGAGCTCTGGGGAGACGATTCTGTCCAACGGGAGAAAAGGTGAGATTTCTTCATCACCCAGTCAAAAGCCCTGGGCCTAGCCCTAACCGGTTTGGCTCAGTGGATAGACCGTCAGCCTGTGGACTGAAGGGTCCCAGGTTAGATTCTGGTCAAGGGCATGTGCCTTGGTTACGGGCACATCCCCAGTAAGGGGTGTGCAGGAGGCAGCTGATCAAAGTTTCTAACTCTCCATGTCTCTCCCTTCCTCTCTCTCTAAAAAAAAAAAAAAAAAAAAAAAAAAAAGTCAATAAAAAGAAAATAAAAGGTTTTTAAAGCCCTGGGCCTAGAGGCTTGGAGTCACCACATTCCTCATGCTACATTGAGCACATGCCCATAGCAATGACTGTCCATCAGAGAAAATTAGATTCATCTGGATTTTCACACAGTTAGATTTGCTTAAATCAAGCCAGGCCCCTACATATTCCAATTAGAACATGCTAGAGGTGGGAAATGACCCAACAACATGTGTATTGTAACATCTCAATTCACAGATCATGCTGTTATGTGGTCCTTTAAAAAATGAAATCAAGGAATATCATTCCTCTGCTCCAAAACTCTCCAAAAAAATTGTAAAAGTACAGCCAGAATAAATAAAAGCTGCAATGGCCAGTGTCTCACTCACAGTAGAAGCCAAAGTCCTTCCAAAGGCCCGCACGGCCCTGTCAAGTCTGGTTCCCGCTCACCTCTCTGACCTCATCTGCCGTCCCGCTCCCTCTCCCTCTGCGCCAGCCACATGGACCCCTGGCTGGTCCTCCAGCCCACCCAGCGAGTTCCCACCCCAAGGACTGCACACGGCTCTCCCTCTGCCTAAAGCATTCCTCTTCCAGGTAACTGCATGGTTCCTTCCCTCCTCCCATTCCCATCTCTGCTCCCTTTCATCCAGCAGAAACCTTCTTTAATGCCCCAATCTAAAATAACACCCCGGAACTTTCTAGCCCATACCCTATTTTCTTCAATCGATGTATATTTATTTCTTCACTTTCTGTCTGAGTTTTAATCTCTAGAGAAAAAATACAATTGTCCTTTCTGTTCACTGACATGTTGTTAAAACAGTTTGATAAACAGTAGATGATCAATAATATTTGTGGATGGAATAAATGAATAAATAACTTTCATTGAGGCATGAAACAAAAGTTATTAATAGCCAAACCGTTTTGCTCAGTGGATAAAGCGTCGGACTGCGGACTGAAGGGTCCTGGGTTCGATTCCGGTCAAGGGCATGTACCTTGGCTGTGGGCGCATCCCCAGTGAGGGGCGTGCAAGAGGCAGCTGATCGATGTTTCTCTCTCATCGATGCTTCTACTTTCTATCCCTCTCCCTTCCGCTCTGTAAAAAATCAATAAAAAATATATTAAAAAATAAAATATAAAATATATACATATTTTTTAAGTTATTAATAAACCCAGAGACTGGGGGAAGGGCAAATGGACAAAGGATATGAATAGGCAATTCACAGAAAATGAAACACATACAAACGATTTGTAAAACAGGCAAGATGCTCAACATCACTCATTATAACAAAAGGAGTGTGAATTAGAATTTCTACAAGTAACCATCTTTCACCCATCGCCCTGGAAAATATCCCAAAGCTTGTCACTTCTCCGTGTTAGCAAAAACATGGAGAAACAGGTCCTCTCCTACAATGTTGGTGAGAGTGAAAATGGTGGAAGGTTTGCGGAAGACAATTGAGCAGCATCTAAATTTTATTTTTTAAAGAATATTTTGTTGATTTATTTGAGAGGGAGAAGATATAAACATCAACCAGCGGCCTCCTGCATGCCCCCACTGGAGCCGGAACCCAAACCCTGGCATGCGCCCTGAGCTGAAACTGAACCAACCTAGCCACACTCAAGGGCTAGCAGCACCAAAATTTAAAAGTATACTCTTTGGCTCAGCAATTCCAGGTGTCTAAAGTTATCCTACAGATTTATTTGTTCAAATATACAAATATGTGGGCATTCTCTGCAGCTCTCCTTGTCCCAGTAAAAGATGGGAAAGCTGTGAACACCCCTGATGAAGACTGGTTAAACATATTATAGTGTAACTTTACGGTGGAATATTATGCACAAGCTAGGAAGGAAGTAGTTCTCTACTACTAAAATGGAATTGCCCGTGCCATAGCCAGTTTGGTTCAGTGGATATAGAGTCGACCTGCAGACTGAAAGGTCCCAAGTTCGTTTCCGGTTGGGGCACATGCCGGGTTGCAGGTTCCATCCCTAGTAGGAGGCATGCAGGAGGCAGGCAATCAATGATTCTCTGTCATCATTGATGTTTCTGTCTTTCTCTCCCTCGCCCTCCCTCTCTGAAATCAATAGAGAAATATTCAAAAAATAAAATGCTATTACCCACAAGAGACAGTTACATGAAAAAGCAATACACAGAACAGTGCGCATCATATGCAAACATCTGTTTGAAAAAAGGGGAAAGAAGGAATTGCTCTGGAGAAACAAACAAGAAATCAATATGGTCTCTGGGAGGGTGGAATAAAGCAGGGGAGGTGTGATCAGGGAAAAGAAGGAGACTTTACCTTTCTTTACAACCTAGAAACTTTTTTTAAACAATATATTTTCACTGATTTCAGAAAGGACGGGAGAGGGAGAGAGACAGAAACATCAATGATGACAGAGAATCAGAGAAGCCTTCATCAGTTGCCTCCTACACACCCCACACTGGGGACTGTGTCCACAACTCAGGCATGTGCTCTGACCGGGCATTGAACTGTGACCTCCTGGTTCATAGGCTGACATTCAACCACTGAGCCACACCAGCCAGACACACTAGGAATTTTTACTGTTACTAGTAATTACATTAGCTGCTGCTTTTAACTTTTAAAAACAGCACTTAAAAAAAATCCAGAGATATCCTATGTAATAAAAGCCTAATATGCAAATTGTCCCCTCACCTGGGAGTTCGACTGGGAGTTCAACCGTTCACTATGATGTGTGATGTCCACCAGAGGGCGGTGCAGAACATGGTGAGCATCTGGGACACGTTGCTGGCAGCAGGCGGCAGGGGAGCACTGCCGGCTGGGATAGGCTCCAACGAGAGCCAGACCGTGGTGGGATGATGGAGCAGGGGAGCGGGCAGTGACAGGCCAAGGCGGGTAGGAGTGGAGCCCAATTGCCCTGCTGATTGCCCAGCAGACAGCAACCAGCAGTGGGGGTGGGAGGGTATGACCACCACCCGGCTCCCAGGGGCTGAGGGAGCCGGGGTGGGCAGGGGGGGGGGGCGATGACTCAGATGAAAGGGGGCTCGAAGGGGCTTGGGAGGCCCAGGTGCTGTCCAGCTGGGATCTGCCCTTCTACACCAGACTCTCAACGCTTCCATCACCAGCCAGGCCTAGGGACTGCACCCATGCACGCATTTCATGTGTTGGGCCTCTAGTAAAAGGATAAGCAGTAAAAAGTTAAGTTTCTGCTAAAAAAAGAAAAAGAAAAAGAAAAAAAGAAAACCCACAATGATGGGGTTATGTCAAAGGGACACAGGAACGACCTGAAAACCAGAGAGTAATGAAGTAGTACTGGAGTTTAACCTAAAGTATAAAATAAATGTGCATGAATAGTCATAGCATAAACGAGTGACTAAATAAAATGGAGAAGAGACAGATTTCCCAGGCAGAGGAACTCCAAATAATTTATGCAGATTCTCCGCTCTCAACGAGGTGCAGCATGATTTCTCAGCTCCTATAGTGTGGGCTGTGCACAGTGACTGCCTTACAAAGACAGGGAACAGAGACAGAACACAGTATGGAAGGAGGGGAAGAGTAAGTCTGCGGTAGAATCTGACCAGCACTACCTCAGCCAGGAGACTGAGGCCAACGCCAACGGCGATAAATCGTCTTGAAGGCACATACCCTTTATTTGATGTAATGAAAATGGCACTTTACCTTTGCTTCCTCCCCAAACCCATAACTTATCTAATCCTAAGAAAAACATACAAATCCTAATTATAGGACATTCTATAAAATATTTGACCAGGAAACAGACTTTGCTTGGGGTAATGGGCACACAATGCAGTGAGCAGATGATGTTTTATTGAGTTGTACACTTGAAACGTGTATGGTTTTGTGAACCAATGTCACCGCCAATAAATTCAATAAAAAATATTTGACCAGTACTCCTCAAAACTGGCAAGCTAATAAAAAACAAAGGAAGTCTAGAAAACGCAGTAAAAGGAGCCTAAAGAGACATGAGGACTAAATGTAAGGTGGTGCCTTGCTGGTCCTGGAACAAAAGACATTAGGTAAAAACTAAGGAAATCAAGAAAGTGTGGACTTAAATGAATAGCAATGCATCAATACTGACTCACTAATCATAACATATGCAAGATGCTGACAGAGAAAAACTGAGTGTGGGGCATATAGGAAATCTTATATTCTTGTAATTTTTCTGGAAATCTAAAACTATTCTAAGTAATAAAGCTTATTTTTACCTTCCTCCCCAAATGTCTCCTTTATTCTCCTGACTCCGTCACTTAACGTCCCTGAATTTCAATTTGCCTATTTTGAAATAGGGGGATTATTTCTAATCTTTGCAACTATAATCAATGACAACACTCTAAGTTAGTGAATTTTCACTGGGTCCGGAATTCTGTGCTAAGCACCCTTTTCATGCTTTATCCCGTGTAACCATCACAATGACCCTGTGGGCTGGGATTGTCCTTTTCCCTGTTCGCCCACCATGGAAACAGGCTGCAACTAGACCCAAGTCACAGAGCTGGTTAGTGAAGGCAAAATTCAAACTCTGACCTGTCTGATGTAAAAGGCTCTAAACCTGTTTTTCACTGGCTCAGGCTCCTCCTTCCTTCTTCTATGCCCATAGACAGATGTTGCCCACCTCAAAACCTGTTTTGAAAGATGCCCCCTCCCAACTGCTTGTAAGTAAGCATTCTCCCTAATCGAGCTCTTAAAATCTGTTCTTTGACTTTTGAGGAAAGCATCGCCAGTAATGACAGCAATAATTCCATGAGCACTTAGTCCGTGCAAGGCACTGTTCTAAGAACTTTGTGCTTATTAACTTAGTGAATTCATACAGTAATACTAGGAGAAATCATTAAAACTCCATCTTCATACATTTTGAAGGGAAGGCAGCCACTTTAAAAATTAGTTTGTCAGTTCCTCAAAATGTTAAACATATGACCCAGCAATTCCATTCCAAGGTGCACACCTACGAGAATTAAGAACATGCATTTGTACAAAAACTTATAGTCACAGCAGCATTATTTTTAATAGTCGAAACAACCCAGTGTCCATGGACTGAAGAATGGATAAACACAACGTGGTCTTACCCACACAGTGGAATGTTTAGCAATAAAAATGAATTGAGTGCCACCGGCCGGGGCTTCAGGTGGTCGGAGCATCCGGGGCTTCAGGTGGTCAGAGCATTGACTCTAGCACGAAGGGCCGTGGGCTCGATTCCTGATCAAGGACACGCACCTGGGTTGCAGGTTCAATCCCAGGCCCCCCTCAGGGAGCGTGCCAGAGGCAACCTATGTGTATCTCACATCAATGTTTCTGTCTCTACTCCCTCCCTCCCTCCCTCCCACTCTCTCTAAAAACCAATGGAAAAATATCCTCAAGTGAGGATTAACAAACAAAAATAAAACAAGTAAACAACAAAAAATTAAGTATTGATACAAGCTACAACATGGATGAATCTTGAAACAAATAAAGCTAAGTGAAAGAAGCCAGTCAGAAAAGATTGGGCGAAATATATGGTATATGAATGAATGATCTCAATAAAGTTTTTTAAAAACCCATTTTACAAATAAATCATCGCACAGAAATAAGCACATTGCTTAAGATTATATAGCTACTCCGCAGAGCTCATTCCAAGCAAAGAAACACATTTCCAAATCGCAGCCTCTCGCTGGTGAACGATTTGAGTTTGACTTTGCTTTCCCCAGGATGGAAGTCATGTCCGGACTTTCCTTTGACCTCTGCCTGAGGGGCCTGCATTAGGGTCGGAACACGTGCAGGTGAAACAATGGAACATGGTGGCTACAGGACAGGCTCTAAGGAGGCAGCCCTCAGGAGCCTTTCCTTCTCCCTCCCCCTTTTTCTTTTTTCTCACAGAATGTCTTTGTTGCTCTTATAGTAGCCTGTAGGCCCCAGGGAAGCTGGAATTTTGTTTTACCTCAGTATCCCCCAGCCACTAGTTCAGTTCCTGGCACTTTGGATGAAGTGAACAATGGTTGAAATAATAAAGAGCAGTTCAGCCAGTGGATCAGGTGAGTTAATTGGGAGGTTTCTGAGGTGGGTGCTAGTAACACTTGCAGAGATGGGAGTGGGGTGGGGGAGCACAGTGCCAGGTCTAAGGGATAGCTGAGGTACACAGGAGAGATCTAGGAGAGGGTGGGTACACAGACAGATGTTTCACTGAGAGTGCTTGTAGGGACCAGGGTAGCACCCTGAATAGGGACAATGGCCCATTCCTAAACAATAGAGTGGAAGGGACAGTGGCAATCTAGAATCATGCCCCATTTCAAGAGACAGTCATAGGAAAAGCAGGCAAACTGATTTTTCAGAAACCGAAAATGAGGATTGCCATGTGAAACCTTGTCTGAAGGCCAAGTTTCTCCTGGTCACCTGTTTCTGGTTTCTGTAGGAACAATCTAGGCTTGAGTCTACCCTAGAAGTCTTAGGTATGTGTAGTGGATCAGAAAAAGTTGAAGAGATGCATCTTTTCTATGGAGAGTTCACTTGGAGCAAGCTGATTCTGGGTGGCCTGAATGGGAGCCAGCCTCTCAGCTTAGTTTAGTGGTCACTTGTTTTCATGATTATGTCAACTAATGTTAAGAGTAAATAGATAGTTGCAAAATAGTACCTTTCACAGGATTCCATTTTAAGCATTTGTTAGAACTGGAGAAATATACCCAACACTTAACAGTGGTATCTCTGAGGGGTGGGACTATGAGGCACTTTCCCTTGGTACTATGTATTTTGGGGTTTGAATTAATAATGATCATGTATAATTTTTAAAAAACATCACCATGTACACATATGTATGTGCAGGTAAACACATAGTAAAAGTACCTGAAGAACATATACCAAATGGTTGACAGTGGTTACTGCTGGATGCGTGGGCTTGTGTGGGTTGGAAGATATATAGTCACAGTAGCATGTTTTGTCTCTTTCTGTAGTGTTTGAATCTTATTTAACACTAGAGGCCCGGTGCACAAAATTTGTGCATGATGGGTAAGGCGGAGGGAGGAGTAGCTGTCCCTCAGCCCAGCCTGCACCCTCTCCAATCTGGGACCCCTTGAGTGATATCACTGCCCATTTAGGCCCAATCGGGTGGGATCAGGCCTAAATGGGCAGTCAGGCATCCCTCTCACAACCCAGGACTGCTAACTGCTCACCTGCCTGCCTGATTGCCCCTAATCACTTCTGCCTGCCAGCCTGATCACCCCCTAACTACTCCCCTGCCAGCCTTTTCGCCCCTGCCGGCCTGGTTGCATCCAAATGCTCTCCCCTACAGGCCTGATCACCCCCAACTGCCCTCTCCTGCAGTCTTGGTTCCCTCCAACTGCCCCAGTAACCCCTAACTGCCCTCTCTTGCCAGCCTGGTCACCCCCAATTTCTCTCCCCTGCAGGCCTGGGTGCCCCAACTACCCTCCTTTGCAAGCCTGATCACCTCCAACTGCCCTCACTTGCAGGCCTGTTCCCTCTCAACTGCCCTCCCCTGCTGGCCATCTTGTGTCCACATGGGGTGCCCATCTCTGACCATATGAGGGCAGCCATCTTGTATGTTGGGGTGATGGTCAATTTGCATATTACTCTTTTGTTAGGACGTAAAAAAAAAAAAAAAAAGTGAAAAACTCCAGTGCCCAACACCCCAATCCATTCATTCAGAAGTTTAACTCTCCCAGGTGGGAGGGAGGCTAAAACCTTTGTCAGGACACGGATAGAATTATTTTTATCTCCCCTTCCCCGCCCCAACTCCAGGATCCAGCCCAATCCCCAACCCCAGGTGACACACACACCGAAAGAGGAGCCAAGGGGCTTCATTGTAACACTCGTTTTTATATAAATATCCGCAAGTCATGTTACAGAATAAGCCCCACCTGGGAAAAAAGTCGACATTGTTTTTGTTAAACTGACCCCCGCCTTCCAGGCTCAGCCCCAGCCTGGGGGCACCTGCTGCTTTGGGAAGGCTGAGGCTGCTGCCCAGAGGCTGCTAAAGAAGCTGCCTGTTTGGCCCGCCCGGAGCTGACCCTCTTCTTTGGTGTGTGATACATGGTGGTTTTCTCTGGCCCTCCGTAGCCTGGGGCAGGGCTCTGGGAACGGGGCTCTAGAGTAGGGCCCAGGAGTCCTGGGGGCACTTGGAAATGGAGTAGGGGGACTGAGCCACTAAGAAAGAAGTAGATTCTGAAGCTTAAAGGTTGAGCCTTTCAGGCTGGGGCACACGGAGGTAACAGGAACAAGTGGGGGGAACCTGGGCTGTCAGCCAAGCAGGAAGCATTTGCACTTCTTTCCAGCCTAGGTATCCAGGTCCCTTCCCCTGTTGGTCCACTTCCTGCTGGATCCCATATTCCTAGGGATAAACCTTGGGCCTGCCTGTCCCCTCCCAGCTCTTCCCCCTGCAATCTCCCCTCCCCCCACAGAGAGGCCAGAGGCTAGGAACACAGCACCAGTCTGAGGATTTAATTAACCAGGAAGGGGGATTATTGGAAGGGGCACCCCTGTAAAAATGTACAAAAGGTCTGGGGGGCTATGTGGAAGGGGAGATAAATATGTACATGGAACTCCCCTTCCTTTAGCCCCTCCTCCCCCAATCCTGAGAGGGCAAGGACTTGGGTGGTAGGTGAAGGGGAGGGGCACTTTGGCCTCTGGCTTAGTGAGCCCTTGGGGAGGCAGGCCAAGGGCCTAGGGGCCCTCGGGGGGCGATGGCGCACCTCAGGAGATCTGAGCTATGACCTCTGAAATGACCCCCCCTCATGTATGTGTACAGACACACACACACACACACACACACACATACACACACACACACACACACACACACACCCCTCTCTAGAGGTTTGTGACCTCTGCCCTCCCAATGACCCCAAGGTTCATATGATGCTTGATCTCATGGGGGTGGGGCTGTTCTCAGGTTCCATGACCTCAAAGATGGCTGGTGAGGTCACGACCTTTGCCCTCCAGCCCTGGCTTAAAAACCTCAGCTCTAGGATCTTATCAAAAGGAAAGGGGGATGGAGCTTTGCCCCTGCCCCTCCCCTCCCCTCACCTGTCAGCCCGGGCTGGGCCAGGGGCTCTAGGTGGGGAACTAGGCCTGGGGGCGGGCACAAGTGGAGGTGGTGCCCCCAAAAGGGCTCCTGGTGGGGTCTTGCTGAGAAGGTGAGGGGCTCCTGGGGCCGCAGCAGGTGGTGGCGGAGGAGCCAAGCGGCTGTACAGCAGGGTGTGGGCAGGCTCTAGACCATACAGGCGGGCGGCAGCCACTGCCCCTGGTCCAGTCAGCTCCTCACCCGCCTCATAAAAGCGGGGTGGCCTTGCAAGGCGAGGGGGCCCTGCCAACCAGGTTGGCTCCAGAAAGCCAGCACAGCGCTCTGGAGGACCAGGGCCCAGAAAGGGGGGTGGCCGGGGCCTCTCAAACAGCAGGTGAAGGCCCTGAGGCCCGGTGGCAGCAGCGGCGGCAGCGGCAGCGGCAGCGGCGGCGGCAGCGGCGGCGGCGGCAGCCTCTTCTTTCCGTTCTTCCTTTACCCGCACCGATTCCTTGGCCGGCCTGGCCCCTTCCTCACCAGCCCGGGCCTTGGGCGTAGCAGGAGATACTCGGGGCTGGGGCCGTGAGAAGGGGAGGTCCCTGGGGGCAGGTGTGGGGGAGAGGATAAAGGCACTCCAGCGGTCAGACGCAGGCTGAGGGGGAGGCGGGGAGGGGGGCGCAGTCTGCGGAAAGCATACCTATCTTTCTCCTCCTTGGTGATCGAAGTCTCCCTCCGCTCCACAGGCCGCTCCTTGTCCGAGCCTGGTGTCCGGGCGGCCTCAGGGGGCCGGACCCAGGCAGGAAAGGCCAGAGGACTGCGATGCAGGCGACCCCATGGGTCTGGGGGGGACACGAAGGCTGGTGGGGCCCCTGGGCTTTCTTTCTGGGCAAAGACGGCGCCGGAGTCTAAACAGAGGGCAAAGTAGAGAGTGACAGAAGCAAAGAGGGGGAGGCCCCCCTCCTACTTGAGCACATTAATCCACTGCCACAGCCTCTTACCCACCCTGCCCAAGACTCACTGAATGTGGGGCTGCCCAGGCCTCCAAAGGCCCCGTTGGAGAGGGCAGCCAAGGAGGCGAAGCTTGTGGGACGCCCAAAGGGATCTGTAGGAGAAAAGGGATGGTCAGAGCATTGGGCCCCCCACTCTGAGAAGTCACCAAGAACTAACAGGGAAGAGGCAGATCAACAAGCAAGCCCCGAAGCCCTCGGCTGCTTTGTCTTCACCTTAACAACCTGGTGCCCAGCACTTCCCTGGGCCAGGCTGAGCAATGAGCTCTGACATGCACAGTGCTGTTCAACCTCACAAGCCCCGTTAGGCAGAGAGGCTCCTTCCCACTTAAAGATGACGAAGTAAGCTCTGAGAGGTGAAGTGACTTGCCAACAGTCACCCCAGGGCCTCTGACTCCAGAGGTCAAGCGTTTACCCCACACCCCCCACACCAGCCCCCCACACCAGCCCCCCACACCAGCTCTACAGCAGACCAGTTACCTGAAACCCTCTGCTGGCTTCCTCCCACTGACATGCAGAGCCCGTCACAGCTTGACCCTGATTTCATGCACATGTCCCACAGCCAGTCAGACAACGAACCTATCCCACTAGGGGACCTCACCATTCCCTCAGGAACACCCTTCCCATTGCCATCAGGCTCAAACCCTCCTTGTCCACCCAAGTCCAAGTTAAGTCTCCCCAACAGCTGGCTTGAGATGGCTAGGAACCAGTGACCATGCGCTCTCCTGGGCTGTCAGCCTTCCTCCACCTTCCTCTCCCAGGTAGCACACTACCCTTTCCACTGGCTATTCCTTCAGAGAATATCTGGGCTGGCAGAGATTAGCAATCACTATGCCCTTTCCTGTCCTATTTTACAGGCAATGAAATCAAGGCTCAGAGAGGGTAGGGTAATTTGCCCAAGGCCACACAGCAAGTGGAACCAGATCTACCCACATTTCAGCTGCCTTTCAGGCCTCACTCCCAACCCGGCTTGAAAATTCCTGGAAGTCACAGACAAGGCCTGAGTTGCCCAACATGCCCTTGGCTCTTACCAATGTGGGTGCTGGGGCTCAGAAAGGGTCCGTGGGCCCCGGGAGCTGCCGTGAAAGGGTTGGCTGCGGCGTGGACGGCACCTGGGGCAGAGAGGTGGGAGACTCTGATGAGGCTGAGTGGGCGTAAGGGGGGCCTGGGCTATAGATGGGAACCTCAGGCCCCAAGAGGGCTGGCCAGACTCACCAGTTGCAGTGAAGAGGGAGGCAGCTGGGTGGGAGAGCTCCTGGCCAGTGGGCAGGGCCCCATAGGGCCCTGGAAGGCAGGGCAGGAGGTCGTTCCGAAAGTCAAGCTTGTGGGAGTCGCCCTGCATGGGACAGGGAGAGGGGCAGTGAGTGAGGAGCCAGATCTGTCCTCTGCTCTTCTACCCCTACACCCCCTCCAAGGGCTGGCTGCCTGGCGCCAAGATGGGGACCGAGTGCCTTCTCTGACCACCTGTCTAGTTAGCCAGAGAACTTAGTGCTAATTTTGGAATTGCTAAGGCAGTGACCAGAGATAGGATGGGATGTGCCTGGCCAAGATTCTGCCAAGCTCCACAGAAGGTAGACCCCCAGAGTTCAGGCAGGCCCGCTCTCCCCAGCCCTCCGGCCCCAGTACCTTCATCTTTTCCTGGTGTCTCAGGATCATGTAAGCCACGCGCACGTGCATGGCACACCACTTCCCTGGCTTCTGCCGCCCCAGAAGGATGACCAAAGGGAAAGGGAAGGAAAGAACGTTCACTCGTCACCCACTCCAGGCCTGGCCCTGGGCCCAGACATGCCACACAACATCTCCTTTTATCCCTACAAATGAGGGATGACCAAGTCCATTTCACAGTCTAGGAAACTGAGGCTCAGAGAGATGAACTGTCTTGCCCAATATCCCATGACCAGTTAGATCGGAACCCAGGTCTCTGGCTTACAGTCCTTTCTCTTTCTGCTGTTCCACATCTGGCTGCCTCCATGTCTTGGATTTCTCACTCATTCTCAAGCATGACTTCCCCCACCCCTCAGCCAAACACCCTGACACCAGCCCCCAGCCTCATGCAGCCTGAGGTCCTCATCACACTCACCCTCAAAGGTGGCCGGAAATGGTCAGGGATCTGGGGATGGCAAAGTAGATTGGTGGCGATTCAGAGCTGTTTACTGACCTGGGCACCTCATCTCCGCAACCCCAAACCCGCCCCCAAACACCTCCTTGAGATCCTGTGTGGCATCCTTAATCCTTTTCTGCTTGTGTTGAGAATCCTTTCTCTACCTCTCCCACCTGGGCCTCTCCCCTCCAGCACGAAGTTGCTGAACCAGCCTCCGAGAAGCTCTGCTTGGAAGACTGGGAGTGGTTAGTGGGGGCAGAATGACTTCTCAACAGAAGAAACTGTCCTGTTAGTAGCTTTATGTGAGGGTCTATTTAAGCTTTCTTTAGGAAAAGCCTTTATTACTGCTAAGAAAGTTTGGAAAACTCTGGTCTGATCCATCCTCTAGGAAACACATCCTGTGTTTTCACACTGTCCCCAGAGCCCTGGCTCTGAGGGGAGGGAAGTCTTGGTCTCCTTGTGCCGCTTCACAAAGGGACAACTTATCTTTTCACTGTTTTATAGACAGAACTTCCTGGTATGATATCATTTTGGGGAGAAAAAGTTTTGTAACTTAAAAAAAAATATTGAAATCCCTAGAAAAACCGCTGCCCTAATAATCTTATTTCTTGGGCAACTTCATGAAATTCCTATTCCTCATGCCTGGGAAATCCTGTCCTTTACATAAAGTCTCTCATCATATTCTCAAGAAAACCCCCACGTGTCAACAGGAGGGATCAGCCAAGGATTCTTTCTCAAGCCAATCCTGCTCTACTCAACAGGCCCCCCAGTTCCACTAGAAGCTGCCTTGGCCTCCTCACCTGTGTTCCCTTTTGGGGAAGCCCGCTTGGCATTGGCCCCAGGCGTGGTGGCAGCTCGGGGTTCATGCTCTGGGAAAGGGGAGTGGAGGGAAGAGTCAGGAGAGCTGGCACTAGGCAGAAAAGGGGTCTATCACCAAGCTGGGGAGTGGGACAGGGGGGGACTATGGCTTTAGGGAAACCCGGGGCCAGAGGGAGGGGCAGAACGGGCAGTTAGGAGATCGGGAAGAAGGTGTGTGGCTCTGGAGATGTTTGGGTTTTAAGGGGTGGGAGGTGGTGACAGTGTCTGGATTGGAAGCTCACCTTGGGCTGGAAGGCCCCCTGCAGGGAGCCAAAGGAGACAGCCGGCGGGAGGCCCGGCGGGAGGCCGGGCACTGCGGGAGGGAAGGCCGTGTACGGCTGTGGAGAGAATGGGACTAGTCCAAACTGGGGGTGGAGGTGCAGTCCACGTCTGGTCTGCCCATCAGTCCTCTGGCCTCCACCCTAAAGCCCCCCAGAGAGCTCAAGGCTCTTATTTTGAAGCTGAAGATCGGACCCCCAACAGTTAAGAGTCACACGCACTAATACATCTATGCCCACACACCACACACATGCACTCACATTATGTCGGAAAAGGCCTTCCATCTTTCCTGGGTATTTCTCAAACTAGGGAAGAGAAGGGAAGAGTAAGCTGCTAGCCAGAGACCCAGGCCTTCCCCTGAAGCCAGACCCTCCCCCCAAGCCTCTGAGCCTTATCACCGGCTCAAAGAGGAGCTCACCATGTGGGGGCCGTGGGGAGGCAGCAGGCCTGGGGGATAAGGGGTGAAGTGCTGGTGGGTGTGCTGGTGGGTGTGCTGGTGCTGGTGGTTGTGCTGGTGGAACTGGAAGGCCAGGGGCCGGGCTGAGCCCCCTGCCCCTACCACCTCAGGGTAGCGAGAGTTCAGGTCCTGGCCGATCAGGTCCTGCTCTGTGGGAGGGGAGGGGAGAAGGCTTTAATATCTGTGTCACCTGTCAGCCTCCTTGGGCCCAGGTGACTGGCCTTCCCTTCTGGCCTTGAGCCACTCCCTCCTCAAGCCCTGCAGTCTGCTAAAGTCCAAATGCCCCAAAGCTGACTGGGCCCAAACCCAGGATCATTGCCCCCCGCCCCCCGGCCAGGACCCCAAACTCACCAGAAAGGGCGTTAGCAGCTGAGGCCCCAGGGTGCCCTGGCACCTGCAGCAGGGGTGGGGGTGGGGGCAGGGTGGGGCCAGGGGAGAACAAGGAGGGGTGGTGGGGTGGGGGTGGGGGCCGCAGCCCAGGGGGAGGAAAGCCGTGGTTGGACAAAGGTAGGGGCAGTGAGGGCGTCGGGGGCCGGTGGGTGAGCTGCGCGGACGAGGAGGAGGCAGATGAGGAGGAAGAGGACGAAGAGGATGATGAGGGGGGAGGCTGAGCCACGGGAGGGGCCGGGGCCTTGGGGGGCGGCCGTGAAGAGCTGGGGAGAGAAGTGGGGAAATGAGTGAAGGGTTGGGAGGTGCCAGCTCTGACAGGAGTGGGTCAGAAGCCTGGGCGATACCTTGACCCTGGTTCTCCAACATGGAAGGTGGTAGAACCTGGCCCCCAGGATCTCCACCTCCGCCAAGGAGCCCATCCTCAGACTGAGGTACCTCCCACAACCAACAGCCCCCTCTCCCCTCGCTAGGTCTCATCTTCCACACAGCTGCCGCTGGTGCTTTTGGCCACGTGCCTTTCCCTTTTCTGATTCAACCACAGCACAAAACATGATTCATTTGGACGCTCAGTTACAACAGGCCACCTGGGTCCTACCCTCCTGACAGTGGAAGCAGCACCCTGCGGGTCTGGCCTAGGACTTCTCGGCCCACCTTGCCATTAACATCCTGGGTGACCTTGAGCAAGTCACTGCCCCTCTCTGAGCCTTAGTTTTCTCAATAAGAAAAAAAAATAACATTGATGACAATAAAAGAGATAGCATGAATAATAATAGTATCAACTCTTACCCTTTAGTGAGCACTTAATGTAAGCCAAGTGCTGTCACTCGGTTTATACGCTAATCCACGTCTCCAACATTTCATACCACCTTCCCAATCGCTGCCGCATCCAGGTAACCACCTGTACCTTTTACTGCTTTAACATAACCCAGTTTTTCTTTTTAACTTCGCTTCACCCAAACAACAACGTATGAAATCAAGGAGTGAGATAGCAGTCACATTTTCCTAAAGCACATACAAACTGAAAAAATGTGCTCACATAACATCTGGAATTACCTCACATAGCACTAACGATGAGTGTGCACACTTTGGGAAACACTGCATTAACTCACAGTTCTCAGAACAACTTTAGGATGACGTATTATTTCATTTTATAGAAAGAGGAAATGGAGGCTCAGAGAGGTTAAGTGACTTCTCGAACATCACATAGCCAGTAAGTGGCAGAGCAAGAATTTGAATTCAGGTCTGACACCAAAGCCAGCACTCTTAATCATCATGACAGCATTTCCCAAAGCATGTTCTAAGAACACTATTTCGAGCAGATGTGCCTTGTAAAGAGGTCTCACCAGCAAATGATACTGAGAAACAGCTCAAACTGGATTCCCCTGCATGTGAATGTATAAAGCATTCTGATGAGTTCTGTAGTAATCTCTGTTTGTTTCACCCAGTATCTTTCAAACTTTCCAGTCTCGTAATCCTTTTTCAAATCATATTCCAAAGGTACTATCCCATGTCCCAGCAATAGAACGCAGGGATTACTGCCAAAATTACCAGGCCTTTCCAGACCAGAGCAAACCCCTAGACCACTCACCTGCCAGTGCTGAGGTCCAGGCTGCTGCCGCCATAGGGAGAAGTGCGGAGGCCAAAGGGTGAGACCCGAAGCTGCAGCTGGGGTGGGGGTGGCAGACTGGGGGTGGCCGGCAGGGGTGCAGGGGGTGAGACAGGAGGCCGAGGGGCTGGTGGAGGTGATGGTTCCTTCGGGGGAAAAGGCACTAGCAGCGGATCGGGCCCTGGGGGCTGTTCCTGGCTCCGCTCCAGGCCCGACACTTTAGGGACTATGGAGAGCTTTGCTTCACAGTTCCCATTGAAGGCGCCATGAGGGCCCGAGGCTGCGAAGGCAGGACAGCAAACATTCAATTAAGACCCATGCTTACCCTAATTCCCTCCCTCGTCTCCAGCCCCAGCCCCTGGAACCAACCTTTGCTGGTTGAAACAGTAAAGGATGGGTCGAGGTCATCATCGGAGACCTGGGGAAGAAGAGCAGAGTCAGGGTCAGGTTCTGGTCAGGCCAAGCCCTTACCCAGAAAGGCCAACAACATCTGAGCCTACTAGGAACCGGCAGGGTGGCAAGTCTATTCCATCACCTGAGGCTGAAAGCTCTACTCTAGGACAGCGGTCGCCAACCTGCCGGACCTCACCGACTAGCGGCGGTCCTCGGACCACCAGTTGGCGACCGCTGCTCTAGGGTGCCTGTGCTTCAGTAAAAAGGGTGGAGCGGCTGAGCCTGAGAATCTGATTGACCAGGAGGCCTAAATCGAGGCAGTACTAAAATAGCAAAGAAGCAAGGAAATAAAACAAAAAAGATATCGCTAACTGCTGGCCAATAGGCCTAATGGTTTATTTGT
Source organism: Antrozous pallidus (assembly GCA_027563665.1). Classification (NCBI taxonomy): domain Eukaryota; kingdom Metazoa; phylum Chordata; class Mammalia; order Chiroptera; family Vespertilionidae; genus Antrozous; species Antrozous pallidus. The sequence goes on along the minus strand of CM050512.1, from coordinate 113,383,056 downwards.
CTAGTTCATAAGTTTTAGCAAAAATTAATTATAAACTAATTGCTGGTATTTAGATATCCAGATTCCCCATAAAAATTCCAACTTGCAGCTTCTCTGAAGAATGGGCCCCTAGTCTCACATGGCAACAGTGGGCTCGTATTAGACAGTGGCTGCCCCTTTATATAGACAAGAACTCTCTGGCTCATCACAGTCCCTGTCTAGCCAACTTTAAAGATTAAAACAAGACACGTCAGGGAGTACAAATTTAGTTGGTGATAGGGGTATAGTCCCGACTGCTAGGATCTGCTATTTCAAAACAAGCAAATAAGTCTTATTAGTAAACTGAAAAACACCTTTATAGTGTATGTTCTTATACTGACTACAACGGTTTCGTAGCCTCAATGCCATGACCACAGTCTCTGCTGAGACTCCCGTCTGTTAAAGACTCATGGCCAGTGGGAGGGACCAGCCTGTTCCAGAGCTCTTCTGAATCTCTGTGGAGAACCACTGGCATCTCTAAGGGCTTCAGAAATGACGGTGCAAGGCAGGGGCCTTCTATTCTTTGGTCAACTGGCTCTAGTGACCAGGAAAATAAGTATTTACTCTCTCAATCCACTCCCCCCCCCCAATATAATCCTGGCTCAACTAACTCCTATTTCCCACTCAAGAGGAGGCTCTGTCTGCTGCACACAGGAGCCCTTTAAGGGCAGTTCATTTTATAAGCTGCACCACTGCCCACCCAACAAATTCTAGCCCAACTCACCCTCTCGTCCAGGTCACTTTCCGCATCACACTGGGGAGAAAGGACAGAAGTGTCACGAAAGGGAAGAGGAGTGGTACCCAAAATAAGTCTGGGCTTTCAGATTTCAGAGAGGGAGGACAGGGGAGGGACCAGTACAGTGGAGAGCACTTACTATGTATCCGGCTTCCAGAGAGTGCCGGGAGGACACCTGAGAAAGACCAGAGTCCAGAGGTAAGAGGGTGATTGGCGAGGCCTTTGGATAGTGTCTAAACTCCCCAGCAAGGCACCCAGGGCCCCTCGTCACCTACTCTCCATTTCTTTTTAGCTGCTTCCACTGCTGCTGCCCACCCCCGTTCCCAATGTTCTGGCCATTGTCCAAACGTACCGGACTCTCATATCTCTGTGCTTTTGTCCAAAACAACTTGGCCAGGTTTCTCCTCTGAGCAAAAACTTATGACTATTCTTCAAGGCCTGACTAAGATATCCTAGGGGGCTTTCCCTAACCACAACCTCCTCCCATCCCCCAGGCAGAATGAGTGGCTTCCTCATGTGGGTTTCTGTAGCACCTCTCCCGGACTCGCCTTCTGCAGCTCCCCTGGTTTTGGTACAGGTGCTTGCTCCTAGGCTGTTTCTTTCCTACTAGACTGCCCCACCTCGAGGGGGACGGCAGAGACATATCTAACTCACTTAGGACTCAACCGAGTCCCTTTGATGTGTTGGAGGGAGACCTAGTGCCGCCAGAGCAGGCAGGTTTGTGGGCACATCTTTGTCAGACTTGGATGGGGAGCAGCTCAGCTTTTCAACTTTGTCCTAGAGCTCGCAATCACTGTTTATAACGGGTAGTGGCACAGTTAATGAAAATGGGTCTACGTGAAGGCTGTTCTGCCCAGAGTTTTAAAGGGCAGGGGTCTAGGTAGGACAAACTCACCTCTTTCCTTCTCCGCTTATTGGGCCATTTTCGGGCACGATCTCCAGAGGGCCGGCCAGGCTCCCGATCAGAGCTGTCCCCTGGCTCCCCAGTGGCCCCACTGGAGCCCCCCCTCTTCCGCTTCCCCGAATGCTTTAGCCGGTGTTCTAGTCGCTCTGGGGGCTGAAGAGAGGCATCCTTCTGTGGAGGAGGAAGTGGGGCTAAAGTAGATGGAGAAAGGAAAGCTCCCGACCTTCTAGGGGTGACCAGGCTAACAGAGTGGCTCAGGCCGGGTTCGGCGGTCGTCAACCTTTCCGACCTCACGGACCACCGGCTGGTCCCTGGAGACTAGCTCTCCCTCCTCCACCCCAGGGCGGGGCAGAGGCCTGGCCAGAGGAGCCGGTTGCTCTGGTTTGGGGTGCCAACATTCCCCCCTCAACTCCACCCACTCCAGGCCTTCCCTCTGCCCCTGTGAAGCCCCCCAAGATTCCCAGCCCCTCAGGCCCCACCTGCAAGGCCTCGAGGCTGGCGAAGCTGGCGATGGCGAAGCCATCGATCAAGTCCTCCTCCTCTTCCTCCTCCTCCTCCGGCTCTTCTTCGGCCTCTCCGTCGTCCGGACATCCCCCCTCCTCTTCCTCCTCTTCTCCGCGACTGCCGGAGCCCGCAGGGCGCTTCCGAGCTCGGGGTCGCGGTGGCCGAGGCCTGGGACGGGGCCGCCGCCGTCTCGGGCCTCCGGGCCGCTCTCCAGACGAAGCTGACGACCAGGGCCTGGCGGGCGGCGGCGGCGATGACGAGGACGAGGAGCCGCGCGGGGCAGCCAACAGGGCCCGGGGCGCGTCGCCGCCAGGACCTCGGCGGCGCCGCTGCTCCCGGTCTCGGTCTCGGCGCGAGCAGCGCCGCCGCCGCCGCTCTCCCTCAGCGGCCCAGCCCGGGCCCGGAGCCGCGGCCGTCTCCATGGCGACCGCCCTCAGTGCCGCATCCGGAGGCGGCGGGCCCCGAAGCGGCCTGTCCGCAGGCCCAGGGTCGCAGGCGCGGCGTTGGCGGTTGCACAGGGACGAGAGGGCCACGGCTTCCTTTTGAACGCAGGATCTACTGGCCCTGAGCTTGCCCCAAGGCCAAGGCCTGGGGAGCCGGCGCCGCCCCCGGGGCGACAAGCCCGAGGGTCCCCACCCCCCCAGTGGGGCCGGCCTGGCCAAGACGGCGAAAACGGGGCGGCCGTCCCTTTAAGGCGAAATCTCAAGTTGTCCAGCCCCTGGCCCCTTTAAGACGACCCGACGGTGTCCGGCCGGCCTAGTGTGGTGGCCGCCCCTTGCCAGGGGGGCGAGACTAGTCTCCCCAAAGAAGAGGAAGGGCCACCCCTTTAAAAGGGACCGAAAGCTCTCTCCGAAACGCAGACTTTCCCTTTAAAAGTCTCAAGTCCTCCGGCTAAAAGAGGCCACCCCTTTAAGGAATCCTGGATCCTCAAAACAGCAGGCCGCGGCTTGAAAGGCTTGAGTTCGTTCTCAGTCCTCCACAAGCGGCCACTTCCCCTTTACGCTGAATTTAAAGGACTTTCTGGAGTGGGGAGGAAGAGGAGGGTAAGAATCCTCACTAGCTCCAATTCTCCCAACAGCAGTTTTCAATTTGTCAGCTCCTGTTCGGCGGCTTCCCCTTTAAGGCTGGCGTTGTAGTCTGCCGAATTCAGTGGCCACCCCTTTAAGGAGATTTAAAGGTGCCTCCTCCAGTCCCAGCTCTTCCAGCCTCCGCCTCCAGTCGCCATGAAAGGCGCGAGGGGGGGGCGGGACCGCAGAGGCCAGCCCTCCAAAGCCCCGGATGTGAGGCAACAGTGACGGGTAGAGCTTCTCTGTCTGCCGACATAAAAGTCTCTTCCTCCTTTTCTCGTCTGTGTGACTCGCTCCTTAAGGGATCCCAAAACAGCCGTTGGTCAGCGGGGTAGCTTCAGCGAACCCTCTTGCTGTCTCCTTTGGAGTCCTGGGCCTCTTCTCCGCCAGGACTTCCCTGCCCCCCTCCCTCTTCCTCGCCCTACACCTCCTTCCTCTCTCTGCCTCCTCCCACTCTTCGCCCCCTTCCCCTCATCCCTCCGCAGGCTCAGTCGTTGATTGGTGGAAAAGTGTACGTCAGGGAGGGGGCGGAGTCAAACTCGGGGAGTGGGTAATTTGTAACCGCCCTCAAGTTCTGGATTGGACGTACGTCAGATTAGTTTCATCCTCCACCAAGTCTCGTGACTCGACTGGCTAAGAGTAGGTGCTGGGCGGTTCTGCGATGATTCCGCCTTTTCCCGTTCTCCTGTCATTGGCCCACCTTCTGACGGCGTCCGGGCGAGGAGTCCAGTTGGGTTGCGCGAGGCGTGGGGGCGGTTGGCCGCTGGGCGGCGCGCCGCTGCGGAAGCTCGCCGTCTGCAGCCAGTTACGTCGTCTCTTTCCGCCGCCGGGCTTAGCTTCACGCGCACGCGCTGCGGCGCTGACGTCGGGCGGGCACCTCGGCAGGATGAGCTCGGCGGCGGAGTGGAGTGTTCGGAACTCGCGGGGCGTGGTGACCGCCGAACGCGCAAGGAGGAGGCCGCGTCGCCTTTTCTCGGTTCCGTGGGAACGTGCTGGCCCGTTCTCTGCGCGCTAACAAAACAAACACCTTGGTCTTCTGGGCCGGGCACTTTCTCACATAGTGACTCATTGGGTCGTAAGAATTTTTTTTTAGGAAAATATTCTTCTTAGCCCCATTTTACAGAGGGATAGGGGACTGACACACAAATACTTAGTTTCCTAACCGCGATTTGTACTCAGGCCTAGTTCTAGAGTCTGTGCTCTTAGCCACTGCCCTTGTGTTGCCTCTGGTTGACTGGTTATCCTTTACGTAGACACGCACTGAGGCCCCCAACTTGCTTACCCATGTATAACATGGGTACAAACCCCCTCACTGGGGTAGGTGCACATCGAGCACCGCTGACAGTTCGTTGTAGGTGCGGTTTCAGTTGATTACTCAGTTTTGGAACCCAGCAGCAGGTGCCAGCCTGCACGTTAGGAGGACTTCGGGGCCATTTCGATCAAGGCCGTGGCCCACTCTGGGACTCTCAGTCTCCTCTTTGCTGTAAGTGAATTGGAATAATCCTGACCAGGGTCCTGGATCTTCTGGAGCAGATTCAGAAGTATTCCTCCTCACAGGAATACTAGCAAGTAAATCAGGTATTTCCAATGACCATTCCCACTCCCTCCCTGTGTCTAACCCTCATTGCCTTCCCTAACACCTTCCCCATTTCCCAGTCTTTGAGGGCCAAAGTAAAAACATCAGCCAATAGTGCCAATCAATTTCAAACAACTAGGAACATACGAAAGCATCAGAAACATACCAAAAACTTTACTAGAAATACAGAGAAAAAAATAAAATGGTCTCAGAATCTCCCTTCCCTCCAGGATGGATGTACAGATAAACAGATGGAGCTCCTAGGTCAGATGGGGCTGCTCCCTAATCCACTTCCTCCTCTTCCAGGAGCAAGGCATCCAGCTCCTCCAGCCGCTGCTGCAGCAGGGGTCCCACATCTGGGCTGGGGGCCAACTTGGGAGTAAGGGTCCTGCCAGCAGCAGCTCGGACCCCACGAGATGGCCGCCGGGATCGAGGAAGGCTGCTGTCCCGAAACTCCACAGCACGCCGCAGCTTCCTCGAGCTGGTCAAAATCAGAGTCCCATTGCGCACCCGGGGTTCCTCAAAGATGGTCTCAAATGTCCTGGACCAGGCAGGGAGAGGTGCTGGTTACCAGCACGCCTCTGGTCCTAGCCTTCCCTCTATCACCCCCAAGCCTTCACAGTGTCTCACCTCCTGGCTGTAGGTGACTGATAATTCTTGTTGGTGTAAATTTCTTCCAAGCTGAACTCCTTCTTGTTCAACCTGGGAGCAAAGAGCAGAGGCCACTGAAAAACCTGGGACCAGTGGAGCCTGGATAGGGATAAGCAGGGCCTGGTCTGTATTTCAGGTGCTGGTACATGTCAGATGCCAGGAGCACTGCCTGGGGCAGACAGATAGTTCTAAGCACAAACCACCAGATTGAACTGTGCTCCCTGAGAGGAGACAAAGCCACACTTAAGGGAATGGAATCTGTTTGGCCAAGGCAGCTCCATATACAATAAACATTCACCTGATCGGTCGAGGCAGCCCCATTGGTGTAAGGTTTGGCTGAGGACGGGCCGGTGTCCTGCGTATTCTAAATCGAGAGACCTTTCCCATGGTCTGCAAAAATGGGGCAGAGGGTAAGAGTGTAGTATGGGCACAGGCTCCCGCGTGGCTCCTCCCTCTCATCTGTACACCTTACCTTGGTCTCAGGGTCTGAAAGCACTTGGTCCTCTGAGGCCCGTGGCTCCTTGCCCTTGGGTGAGCCCAACCTACAGAGAAGATCAAGGCTCAGGGACAAGAGAGATTCATAGCAGCATCCCCATCTCCTGCCCATTGGACACTAGGGCAGGAGGCTAGGCCCCGACTGTGGCCAGGGATTTAAGGGTTTATTGAGAGCACTACCTGGGTTCTGCAGGTTCAGAGAAGGAGGAAGTAGATGCAGAGGACGAACAAGATGTGATGGGAGGAGAGCCTCCCACTCCTCCAAGAGGGAAGACCTCTTTCCGGAGACAGGGTCGAGGGGGTGGTGGGGCTCCAGCCATCTCTCCACCACCCACAGTGTGCCGTCGAGGCCGTGGCCGGCTTGGGTGGTGTGGAGCAGGGGGCCAGCTGCCGGTGTCCGAGCCAGGAGGCCCCAGGTCAGGGCAGGAGTGGCTTCGGCCCAGAGATGGCTGAGGGGGAGATGCCGGGGGACTGTGGGCTTGGGCTCGCCACTGGCGGATAGGGGGGCGGGGACTGACAAGTGCAGTATCCTCAGCAGCCCTGGACCGCTCAGCCTCTGAGATGGCAATCTTCAACTCCAACTTCATGGGGGGTGATGGGGGTGGGGGCTGTGGGGCTTTGACCGGTGTGAGGAAGATGTCTGCAAAGCTCTCCAGCTTGGAGCGGACAGAGCGGAAGAGAGGAGCCAAGCCCCAAGGACTGAGGCGAGGGCGTAAAAGGCTGGACGGTGGTGGGGTCGATGGGGCTTCCAGAACCGGATCCGGGGCTGAGGAAAGGGGAGGGTCACAGGTGGGCATTCCTCAGCTGCAGTGTCTAAGCCCCATTTTAGTAACTACAGCCCCTCCCCAAACACTAAACTGCCCACAGAGGAAGCCTATTCCTAAAACAAACAAACAAAAAACCCCTAATTAAAAAGTTGGACATCAGGCCTCTGAAGTCAAAATCCCTTCTTCACATACCAAGCTCTGCCCTGGGAGGAGGTGAGCCCCTCTACATCTGACACTGATCAGCTAGCTAGGATTTTCCAGAGCCCCCCATCTCATCCCTCTGTCTCAGTCCTTACTTGGTGATGGGTTCTCCGGGGGGTCTGCAGGCAGGGCAGACAGCTGGAATGGGGGTTTCGGGTCCCTGGATGGAGGCTTTGTCTGATGAATCATCATGGACTCAGCTCTGGGGTGAAGGGACAAGGTAAAAGCTAGGGAAGCTTCTAGATCCAGATCCCACCTGAGCCAGCACCTCCCCTTTCCCTTAAAGCCACTGAAGGTGCTACATGGAACGGCTGAACAAGAAAACTCTAACACTCTGGTTCGGGCTGCCTGTGTAATGGTTGTCTAGTTATCTCAATAATTCTTTCCCCGCCCTCTCACCTTCTCGCTGGGGCCATGAAGTTGGGCGCCTCATCCGCCGAGTCCTGGATGTAAACATGGGATGTTTGTGGGGAGGCAGGGAAGCCTCCTTAGCTTCCCACATCCCAACTCTCAGCCCCCACATGCCTGCCTGCTTACACTAAAGACTTTTTCATTTGGTCTTTGTTCAAGCGGTGCCTTCCACCTAAAATGCTTTCCTCTTTTCTCTGAGCAAAATCAACCCCCAACTCAACTCTCCTGTCTCCTACCCTCACTGGCGTGCCCGACCCCAGCTGCACCCGACATCCTTACCGGAAGTTGGCATACCTCAGCTGGGGGTCTGGGACTGACAATGTCTTCTAGCATGACCACCAGGGTAGGCTGCCGCGCCTGGTCCACCTCTTCTGCAGGCTCTTCTGGGCCAGAGGTTGTCTTCGATCGACACCTCAGGGTGGGAGAAGGCCGACTGACGCCGCTCAAGGGCTCTCGGCACAAGTGCAGTGGATAGGGAGGCCTAGAAAGGGACCACGAAGGTCAGAGGGGTTCAGCTATGTTGTCAGCTTACCCCCTATCCTGCCTTGCTCACCTGGCCTGCGATGACCACACAGCCTGTTGGGGTGGGGAGGCAGGCAGCTGGTGGTGAACAGAATCCCAGTGGTTGCTGCGGTGTGGTGGGGTGGACGTGTCTTCTTGGGGCACCAGGGGGACCTAAGAGAGGAGGTGTCAAGAGCAAGGTGATGGCCCTAGCCAATTTGGCTCAGTGCATGGTCGGAAAACAGAGGCAAACCGCAGCTCGCAAAGAGGCAAGCCACAGTTTGCCGACCACTGGCTCAGTGGATAGAGCGTTGCCCTGCCTGGGTTATAGGCTCCTTCCCAGCCCTGGCTCTGGTTGGGGCTTGTGCAGGAGGCAACCAATCAATGTGTTTCACATCAATATTTCTCTGTCTTTCTCTCTCTCTAAAAAAAAAAAAAAAAGAATGAAAGAAAAAATCAATGGAAAAATATCTTCAGGTGAGGATTCAAAAAAAGCAAACACAAAAAGAGCAAGGTGATGGAATGAGGTTGAACTGGACAGGGCCTCGCTGTGCCTGGCCACAAAGCTGACAGGGGTTGTGGCTAAAATTCACCCAAGGTCTCCAAAGAGGTGAGTTAAACGGACCTGGGCCCAAATATTAGTGTTCTGAGCTGCTGGTGTGGGATTTAGGTAATCTCACCCAAGCTGTTTAAATGAAAAGAGAGGGAGTGATCTTGGGTGAGTGACTGCCCTACTTGGGACCTCAGGTTTTCTCTGTGCAATGGAGCAAGTGAGCTCAGTCTGTTTCCTAAGGTTTGCCTAGAAGTTGGGCTGGGAAGAAAGCAGGAGAGTAGGGATGTGGTTCCAGCCCAAGGGGGTTGGCTGGTGGTGGGGAATGGGCACTGGAGATCCTGTCCATTCTAAGGCTGGAGGTAGAGAGCCAAGCACACTCTAGCATTAGGGAGGCTGCCTGAGCAATGTGCGTGAGATGAGGTGTTTGTACCTCAACTATCCTCACTAGTGATCTGACCTGATTGGCACTGAGAAGGGACCTGGGGGAGAAGGGAGCCTCTCTTTCAAGGGGCTCACCATATGGGCAGCCATGACATCTTCCAGCACCACAGCTAGGACCCGCCGAGAGTCTTTTTCCAAGGGTGAAGGAACCACGGGGCTCTGTAGCCTCGGCCGTTTCGGGCTTCTGGCTCCCCATAATGCTCGAGTCAGGGGCTGACGGCACAGACGCGGCTGGCCAGGGGGGCTGCAGGATGAGAGAAGCAGAGGACAGTCGCTTGAGCCTGTCGTTGGCTTTGTGGTTTCCCCTGTATGGTCACCAGGCTCCCCGTTTCCCGAGCTCAAGGCACGCTGGCAGGGTACAATCTCACCTGGAGTCCCCGGGCAAGTCCATGGGGGAAGCGGCGGCTCCGGGGAGTCCCTGGGGGATCCCAGGCTGCAGCCTGGGGTGGGAGGTGGGGAGCGGGGGAATGGGGAGTGAGGGCCAGCCCTTTCCCTGGGGCTCCGCCCTTCATGGTAGTAAGCAGTTCTCGGTAGCCGACAGGGCTGGAGACTTGGGGCTCGAAAAAGCGCCCCCAGTCGGCCATCCGAAGCATAAGTCTTCCCACTGCCGCCGCCGCCGCAATCAAGGGATCACTGCTTGGCACTTGCCACAAGAACCAGAATTATAGCGGCCCCAAATCTCCCACGGCCCGAGCCTCACGGGGCCATTGTCCCTGTAGATTCTGCCCAGAGAACTACCCCACCCTCACCCCCACCCCGGATCAGCTGGGATCCTGTCAGGAGAGGCTCGGTTTCCGCCCGATCCCGCTGCGGTCCCATCCACAGCTAACGAGTTGCCGAGGACTCCACACACCGACACTTCCCCCTCCCACCAGATCCCTCAGACTGGATCCGAGCGGAAGGAATCCTACAGCGCGTTTCCTCCAATCAGACGCCGCGGGAGGATCCTCCTCTCCCTGCAAAGCTCCACTCAAGGGCGGCCCGAACTTGAGCATCACACACTCTGTCAGGATCCCCGGGGATCCACTGTCCAGCAGATACCCCTCCATTCCAATCCTGGGAGGTCCCGCCCACACAGACCCCCTCCCTCCGCCATCCCCGGATCCCCGCCCAGCTCTCCAGAAGGTTCAAAAGTTTCCTTCCCTCCCCCTCCCGCCCTTTCTCCAGCCGCTCCGCGCCCTCCCCCTCTCAGGGCTTACCGCCGCCTCCCGCCGAACCCGGGTCTTCGACGGCTCCCACCTGCGGCTCCTTTAAAACTAGCCTTACCCAGTACTGCCCAATCGCCGAGGGCCTTCTTCTCGGAGCCTTCGGGCAGTGCCCAATCGCCGGCCCGCGTCTTCCTGGGTGGTGAGAAACTAAGTGAAGCCACCTGAAAGCCATCGCCAGGAGATTTGCCGCCAAATGTGGCAGCGCAGCTCTTGTGTTTGAGGGCAGATATCGTTGTTCTCGAGGAACCAAAGTGAACCGGGTGGCGTCACCTTCTGATAGCCAGGGAGTGACGGGAGCCTATGCCAAGTTTCTAGAGACAGTGAGACAACCGTAGCGAAGCCGGCTTGCCGCCACGTTTTTTGAGGGCAGCTTCCGGTTCTTTCGCTATTAGGCCAATCAATGCGAACTGAATGCTAACGATATGTGAAATTCCCAGTTTCCTAGAGAGGCTCATCGAGGCCGGTTTCAGTACCATCCTGGGTACCTCAACCGGTTCCCACGTTGGAGGGAAGAGTTTGGGAGTGGGTGGTGAGGGCCAGAGACGAGGACGGCGGGATCCTGGAGAGATTGAGCTGAGCCAAAGTGGGGAGGAGACTAGGGGCGTTGAGCTTAATTTTACCCGTGCAGCTCTTCAGGAAAAGTCCGGGTTTCTGCGGCCCGCGCAGAGGGCTCAGAACAGGGGCGTCATTGCAGGAGACCAGCAACCCAATTTGGCGTGCGCTGTAGGAACTAGCCTCTTTCCTCTTTGAAACAGGCTCCCATGAGCCCTCTTTCAAAAGGGGCCTGGCTGATGAGGCTTGCAAATGGCTCTTAGTGGTAAGAGATCAGGGATGTAATCCCGCTGCTTGGAGAGGCTGCATTACAGAACCTTATCAGGAGCGGGCCTGGCTGGTGATGGGGAGGAAGTAGGTAAATTCTGGCTCTTGCATTATGAAGGCGTTCTCACCATCTAGCCTGTGCCTCCACTAGTTCTCCTTCCCCAGGATTCTCTTGTTTAAACCAGTACATTTTTAAAATTGAATTGAGAGAGAGAAACATCTATTTTGTTGTTGTTCCACTTAGTTTTGCTTTCATTGGTTGCTTCTTTTTAAAAAAAAATATACTTTATTGATTTTTTACAGAGAGAAAGAGAAAGGGAGTTAAAAATATCGACGAGAGAGAAACATCAGCTGCCTCTTGCACACCTTCTACTGGGGATGTGCCCGCAACCAACGTACATGCCCTTGACCGGAATCGAACCTGCAGACCGAAGCTCTATCCACTGAGCCAAATCAGTTAGTGTGTCATTGGTTACTTCTTGTATGTGCCCTAACCAGAGATCAAACTGCAAGGGTGATGTGCGGGGAGGAGGCGCTCACCAACTGAGTTACCTGATCTGATTTTCTTTACACAAGAGAGCCTGAAGCCTAGAATTCTTGGCCTGAGGTGCCCCAGCTCAGCATGATTCTCTCTTAAGGGATTAAATGATAAAAGTAATTACACAGCCCTAACCGGTTTGGCCTAGTGGATAGAGCGTCAGCCTGTGGCCTGAAGGGTCCCAGGTTCAATTCCATTCAAGGGCATGTACTTTAGTTGTGGGCACGTCCCCAGTAGGACATGTGCAGAAGGCAGCTGATTGATGTTTCTCTCTCATCAGTGTTTCTAACTCTGTATACCTCTCCCTTCCTCTCTATAAACAATAAAAAAAAATAGCATATCTAATAAAGAGGGAATATATTAACTGACCATCAGTCCCCTCATAAAGATGACTCCACCCACACACAGCTGAGGCCAAGTTCCCATAAGGAACCTTAATGAGCATTCAGCAGGTACCTGAGGCTAAGCCCTCCCTTGCCCCCATAGAGCTTGACAGAAAACCTCAGGCTGCACCCCTCTCCCCACCCCCAAGGCTGGAGAACCTCAGGCCATGCCTCCCACCAGGTGGGCTTGACAGGGGATTTCAGGCCACGCTCCTCACCCTGGCACCAGGCCAGGGGAACTCAGACTGCAGGGCTTGATGGGGAACCTCAGGTCATGTCCCCCCGCCCTAGCACCAGGCCAGGGGACCTGAGGCTGCAACCTCCTGCCTGGCTGGGCTTGACAGGGGACCTCAGGCCGTGCCCCCCAGCCAGCGGGTCTTGACAGGGAACCTCAAGGTGCACCCCCAGTGCTGGGTAGGGGGAGCTCAGGCCACGCCCCTGCCCGATGGGGCTTGACAAGAGTGGGACTGGCTGGTTCTGGATCTAGCCAATTGGGGTGGGAGGCAGTCGGGTCTGAGTCTCACACAATTTTGAGGCACATGTGCATGGGCAGGGACTTGACTCTGGGTCCCGTGGTGCACCCCAGACTCTGACAGGAGGAAGGTTTTCATATACATTTTACTAATTTTCTTTCATCTCTGACACTTCTATTATATAGAAAGGGCAAATAGCAATATTAAAATATTTCCTAATGAATCCCCTTTTAATGTGCATGAATTTGTGCACCAACCACTAGTATTTAAATAAAAGTGATTACACAAAAGATTGTGCCATATCCACCACGAGCAGGTTTGGTGAGCCTGAGGAGGGGCAGTGAAGGATTCAAGAAAAGACAAGAGAATACAGCTGGGGCTTGGTGGAATACCGCTCTCTGATGGAGAGACAGCACGATGGCCTGCAAGCCAAGTCTTTATTTTATAGTCAGAGCACGCAAAGCAAAGTAAGGGTAGTGGTCAAGATGTTTACAATGTTCTTGTGAGTTTCACCTTGTTTTGTCAGCACTTGCTGCACTTCCCACAGCCTATTAGCTATCTAAGGAGGAGTAAGGGAGGACTATAAGGTCAAGCTTAATTATGCTGAGAGGGTTCTGCCCTCCAAGCTGGGAATTGCTTGTGGCCCTGCCACAGGTCAGTCTCAGGCTTAACCCTATAGCCTCCTTACAAAAGATGATATAGAAAGAGCAGAATTAGCAAGAGTTGGTGTGGAAAATGAAAGCTCTCTAACTCAATAATCAAGGACTCATCAATAGCTCTTCCAGGACTATAGCAGGGACTCTGTAATGGCCTGCTGGGCCCTCTGGAATTCTATTATAAGACTTCAGGTAGAAGTAGGCAGCAGCTCTTTCAGCTAGAGGTGTTCTCTCCCCCTGGATCGGGACTGGCTGCATAGCTCCTGAGGATGTTCCTTGGCTATCTGGTGATGCTCGGAGATCCTCCTCTACCTTGGCGAGTTAAGAAACCCTCTGTAAGCTCTCACTTAATTGCTTAAACACACAGGTACTTCCCAGGCCTCAAGGCAAGAAAAGTTGCCAGATCTGAGTTTTCATTCTCTAGATCTCCTGAAGAACTCAAAGCCAAGGGCAAAGGAGGTAGTCTTCAAGAAAGGGCCTGGAACTGAGATCTGGTAGGTACAACCCTAACTGGGGTGCTGGAGTTCATCAAGTTGAAGTCTAAAGTAGACTCTGGTGTCTTGGCCTTCAGCCCAGGCCAGCAACTACCAGCCTTCATAACTTCAAGATCTTATATGGGCCCTCTTTGTGACTACCATTTCAAAAACTCCTATCTTACCCATCACCTGTGTACATACTCTATGGTGTGGCTGGGGGCGCCACACAGTCTCCAGTAAGCCAGGTGATATGACTGAATATTGGCTGTTGGGGCATTTCAGTGTATAATTCTTCAGAAACTCTGGGCCCATTTAGACTCTGGTCTCCCACCTGCTTACCTGTTCCCTGGCTTCAGTATAATGAGAACAATAAACTCTGCCATGCCTTATCTCAAAATGGATTTGGAAGATCAAGTGAGTAGACACATCTGGATGTGCCTGATAAATAAGCCTCAGGCTACTGGTAAAAAAGAGGATAATAAAAACTGCCTATTCTTCCTCTCATAGAGTCCTATGCCTTGTCCTCCCAAGTCAGCTGCTCTGCTATATACCTTCTCTGTAGAAGCCTATAACCCCGTGATAGCGAACCTATGACACGTGTGTCAGCACTGACACAAGTAGCCATTTTCAATGACATGCAGTCGCATACAGAGAAGTGTGGGGCCGCGTGCAGAGAAGGACATTTCATCCTCGGCTATTGCACGGCCAGGTGCAGTAGCCGAGGATGAAACATTTGCTGTAGTGTAGTGTAGACACTCTGTGCCAGAGGTCTGTAGGCCAAACAACAGAACTCTGGCACAGAGCATCTAGTTCTGGGATTTCCAGTTAGGCCTTCAGGGAATATTTGACCTCACTTCCAGCTGGCAAAGCAGGGAGCAGCAGAATGCCATGGGGGACGCATCTCTGGGGGCCCTGTGATTGCCATTACCAGCAACCACATAACCATAGCAACCATCATCCAATCTACTCTTCTGGGGTGTTGTGGATTTCTAATTGACCATCATTACTGAGATAGGTGAGGGGGAGGCTGGGAGAGGTGAGGGCCTGTGCTATGGGTGCCGTTTCCTGCTTAGAAATAGCGGCAGCCATCTTAATTTATATAAGAAACGTCATTTTGCAGCATAGTTCAACTCCATTTCACCACTTTTACTGTTGTGCATCTTTATTAACCCCTATTTCTGCTTATTAACCATGCCTTTTCCTAAAAGACAGTTAGTTACATGTGCCATCTTGTAGTCAGTTAGGCTAGTTAACCCCTAATTGCCTGCAGGGCTAACAGGCTAACAGGCTATCTATAATTTTATCTTCTGTCACTGCCCCCCGATGGAGAACCCCAAAAATAAAAAACCAAGGATAAATAAAGGAAGTGGTGGTAGCAGTAGCCGACACAAGAGACATGGACCGAGATGTATGGCATTATAGAAAAAAATGGCAGATCATTTTGCATTCTATGTACTGAACAGTAGTAAGCAGAACATGGAATATAAATAGACATTTTGAAACTAATCATTCCCAGCTCTTGAAAAAAAGTGAGGATGAAAGGAAGGAATACATTTCCAGGCAGCTACACCTTTATAAGAGCCAATCGAATTTTATCCTTAAATTTATAAAAGGCTCTACAAATTTAACATCTGCAAGTTTGAGCATTGCTCACTCCATAGCTCAGCATGGAAAATCACTCAGTGCAGGAGAACTTATTAAAGAAACTCTCCTAAGATGTGCACCAGTTCTATTTCACGATATGCAGAATAAAGATGCAATTATTAAGAGAATATCTGAGTTACCACTCAGTAGAAATATCACAAAGGACCGAATAATGAGACTGAACACAAACGTACAACATCAATTAAAGAGTGACATAAGTAATTGCAAATATTTTTCGATCTCTCTTAATGAAACTATGATGTCACATCACATGCTCAGTTGGCCATTATTGGTCGATATTCTGATGGTCTCACAATGAGAGAAGAGTTGATAAAATTAGTGCCAACAAGTACATCAGGAAGCGAAATATGTAAGGTTGTTATGTAAACATCCCGTGACCTAAGCATTGATATCTCTAAAGTTGTGTCAGTGACAACAGATGGGGCACCAAACAAGGTGGGGAAAAAAGTCGGATTTGTCAAATTGTTTATGGAAGCTATTGGACATCCGATTGTGCCTTTTCATTGTATTATCCATCAGGAGGTTTTATGTGCCAAGGCAGGATTCGCCAACTTAAACGACTTAATGTCAGTTGTTACAAAAATAGTTAATTTAATAGCTGCTCACCCCCTTCACAAGCGAGAATTTTCTGCACTTTCACTGGAAGTTGATTCCACTTACAGTGGACTGCTGATGTACAATGGTGTAAGATGGCTGAGCTGAGGCAAGTTCTTGAGCGCTTTGTGGAGTGCTTTGAAGAAATTAAGGTATTTCTTGAGGATAAGGATCTGGGGAACTTTTCTCAGCTCAATGATGATAAGTGGATCAAAACCCTGATATTTTTTACAGATCTCTCTATTCATATTAATGAACTGAACTTAAAGTTACAAGGTTTTGGCAAAAGTATTGATGTTATGTTTGGATACATAAAAACTTTTGAAAGTAAACTTAAAATTTTCAAGCGAGATGTAGAAACTAAAACTTATAAGTATTTTCCTGGAGTAACAAAATATTTTGAGAAGGCCAGTGCAGCTGTATAAAATGAAATGGAACTTTTGCATATAAAGTACCAGCATGTTTTAGACTTGTTACTTGACCAGTTTAGTGATAGAGTTAATCAATTTAGAAGCCTAGAACAGACCATAAAAATAATTAAGTATCCTGGTGTAGTAGTCTACAGTAGTTTGGAATTAAATGGTTTCCAATGGATGCAAATTGATGATTTGGAGATGTACCTTGCAGAATTTGAAGACAGCATCTGGGCTCAGGTGTTTGTCCACTTGAGGTCAAAGCTTGAAAATCTAGAAAGGTGCCGCTTGGAGAATCAAAAGGAGTGCCACTACTAACAGGAAATTTGGAGTGCCTGGAACCGATTACCAGACACTTTTAGCACCCTGAAAAATATAGCAATGGCTTTACTCACAATTTTTCTCTCTACATACTTTTGTGAGACCTTATTCTCAGTGTTAAATAATATCAAAACTAACAAAAGAAACAGAATGACAGATGAAGTTAATAGCGCTTGCTTGGGCTTGAAGTGTACAACCTTCAAGTGAAGGTTTAGCCAATGAAATTCAGCAACAAAAAAGTCACTAATAGGCAGGTTAGTTAAAGAATTTCCCCTCCCCGTCACTTATCTTAGTTCACGGCACCCCACACAAGTGAAATAATATCAAGACCAACAAAAGAAACCAACTGACAGATGAACAAAGAAGTCACTAAGCAGGTAAGTCAAATAATTAGTTTTTGGCTTTATTAAATATAGTTATATATTACAATTATACATTTTTGTTCTTTAAGCTATAAATATCACGAAATTATGGTTTTTTTCTCAAAGTGACACACCACCCGAGTTATGCTCGTTTTTTTTGGCGAATTTTGACACACCAAGCTCAAAAGGCTGCCCATCACTGCTCTAACCTGATCTCCAGATTAGCCAGGGTGGGTTGGTTAGGATGTGAGTTTAGGGTATTGAGATGAATTTGGGTTGCTACTCTTGTTGGCATCAGCCATGCAGCAAAATGTCAATGCCTCCTAAATGCTATGTCCTGGGGATAGATAAATGCCTGTGATAACCAGAATGGTGAGCCAGGGTTTTTTCCCCCAGGGCTGTGTCTCACCTCTCCCAAGAATGAGCACCTTGGGCCAGAAGGTTTAAGCAAAAGTGGAAATTTTATTATAAGCAGATTCAGTCTCTCCACAAGAGGGGGCCCAATATGGGCTGCCCATTAAAGCCTGTCTAGGGGTATGTATTTGCTACAAGTCTGTTCTATATCTACCCATGTCATCACCTGTTTGATTCCCTCATTTGTTCTTGCCCAGCAACAAACCTGAACTTTCCCTGGATTCCTATGCCTCCCACTTTGAGTCCAGAAAAGTTTTATTAGTTCTGCTTGGTTGGTTTCTGTGATTAAGCTTGCTCAAAGTGCTGTGTCTGCCCCTGCCTATGTTTCACCTGCCTTTGTTTCCCCCTGGATCCCTGCCTTGTGTGTCTGCATTTCAAGCTAACTTCTCTCACCTTTCCCTAAGAGTTTTCAGTCCTCTCCATCCTCAAGTACTCAGCCTAGCCCAATTTAATTCCTCTGCTGATGAGCTTTTATTTTTAAAATATATTTTTATTGATTTCAGAGAGGAAGGGAGAGGGTCGAGAGATAGAAACATCAATGATGAGTGAATCATTGATAGGCTGCCTCCAGCAGACTCCCTCACGGGATGGAGCCCACAACCTGGGCATGTGCCCTTGACTGGAATCGAACCTGGGACCCACTAGCTGATGCCCTATCTACTGATCCAAACCAGCTATGGCCTGAGGAGCTTTTAAGAACCCACATTTGGGGGCTTTTCCACTCTGGTCAGCTACTTTGAATTGTCAGCTACTTTGAATTGTTAGAATTTATCTGAGAAAGCTAGTACGACCCATGGCCTAACTCTATCTCTTCCCCAATCGGGAGAGCCCACCATCAGTTCCATCTTTTCCTTCATTTTTACTTTAAGGGGTGGGGGAGGGGAAATGATAGGCCGGTTCAAGTTTGGAGGAACTAGTAAAGTGAAGATGGGGAGGGGGAGAAGGTCTGAAGGATTGGAGAAAAAGTCAAGAAGGGTGAAGGGTGCTGCTTATCTGAAACAGTGATATGTCACTGTACTGATTATCAGTTTATTATCTCTCAACTCTGAGTTTATTCTTTTTGCCTGCTCTGTGAAAAAAATGGATCTGGACCCTTTAAATATTTTTTTCTTTGCTAGCTGGAATCATTAAGTTTTGTCAGCTAGGAAGACATTGCACGAAGAAAGGGTTTTGCTTCCTGGTTTCAGTGAGCCCTATTGGCAGGGTTCTGCAGTGCACTTGGGTTCCCCAGCCCCCAGCTTCTGCAGTGCAGGCAGCTTCTCCAGTACCAGGCTCCTACAGGGCGTGGTGGCCAACAGCACCCAGTGACTAACAGCTCCCTCTGGTATAGCCCTCGGACACTTTTGTGGTGGGGGGCCTCTGGTGAGACACCTTTCCATGAACAGTTTTCCCTGACAACCTAAAGCCCATGGGCCGTATATGCCCGGGAAATCGTTTGGTCTGGCCCTGCCAGACATTAGGGGTGAGTTAATTAAATGTTTGACCAAATACATCAGGCTCATTTTTATTTTATTTTATTTTTTGCAGTAGGCTAATTATATATATATATATATATATATATATATATATATATATATATATATGTATATATATATAATTGATTTTTTACAGAGAAAAAGGGAGAAAGATAGAGAGTTAGAAACATGGATGAGAGAGAAACATCGATCAGCTGTCTCCTGCACACCTCCTACTGGGGATGTGCCCTCAATCAAGGTAAATGCCCTTGACCAGAATAGACCCTGGGACCTTTCAGTCCACAGGCAGATGATCTATCCACTAAGCCAAACTGGTTAGGGCGGCAGGCTAACTTTTAAGTTGATAATTTTGTATGGCCTGAGAATGATGTTATAAATATCTAAATGGTCCTAAAAAGAAAAGAAAAGAAAAGAAAAGTTCACCACCCCTGCCCTAGAGGGAAGATTTCCAGCACTGGTTTAGGGTTATATTGGAGAGGCATCTCCATGATTTCTATCTTCCCTCCAAAGAGTTCTGGGTCGCTACCGTGGTCAAGTGGCTTGGCTGGTTGGGGCATCGTCCTGTACACTAAAAAGCTGCAGGTTCGATCATAGTCAGGGCACATATCCAGGTTGTGGGTTCAATCCCCTGTCAGGGTGTGTATGGGAGGCAACCAATTGATGTTTCTCTCTCTCTCTCCCTCCCGCTTCCTCTCTCTAAAAAGTAATAAAAACAAAACAAAACATATCCTCAGGTGAGGATTTTTAAAAACTTCTGGATCTCAGCTCTAGGGAGGCCCAGGTAGAGGTTTTTTTCTTGGGTGCTATATCTCAGCATGAAGGGTAGTGGTCCAAGGAGTATACCAGGGGGAACTAGATATGATATTACTGTATTCTGTAGAATTCTTTTTACTTCTTACTATCTATAATGGGAAGAATTGTTTATCCCAAAAGATGTGTCCTAATCCCCAGTTTCTGTGACTGACCTTATTTGTAAATAAAGTTGACCTTTTCAGATGTATTCTATGAGGTCATACTGGTTTAGGGTGAGCTCTATTCCAGTAACTGGTGTTCTTATAAGAAGAAAATTTGGACACAGACATGTAGAGAGTAGAATGCCATGTGAAGACAAGTAGTGACATATGGAAAGAATGCCATGTGGCAACAGAAGCGGAGATTTGAGTGGTGCATCTACAAACCAAGGACTGCCAGAGATTGCCAGCAACCAGCAGAAGTAGAAACAGACAAGGGAGGATTCTAACCTGGATCTCAGAGGGAGCATGACCCTGCTGATGCACCTATTTCAGATTTCTAGTCTCCAGAACAGCAAGCAAATAAATTTGTGTTGTCTTAAGGCACCACCCTACCTGTGGTAATTTGTTATAGCAGCCCTAAAAAACAAATAGACAACCCAATCCCTCACTTCTCTGATTACCTATTATAGTCGATAATTTTTTGTATTAAATTTGACTTGTTGGAATTACTATATAGGTTCTCTCTCTTCTGACTGGACCTAGACTTATACCATTACCAACAAAAATACTAGTGTCTCAGCATTAAATCAAGTGTAATATTTGAATCTTGAAAGTTCCTACCACAGTCGTTATAAAAAGCTTTACAAAGTAAGCCATCTTTGAAAGAGAAATAATGTCTACATTGCAGACACATTCCTTAAAGGCATTCAAATATTCTGTCATACCTGAGAAAGAATAAAAAGTGAGTGCAGAAGGTGCCTATGAAGACAGCCGGCTTGACTGAAGAGGAAGAAGTTGAGCTGGACAAATGCCATGGTGTCTAAAGGCATTTCCTGACATCTGTGGTTTCAAATAGAGGCCAACTATAGGCAACCCTCAGAAAACAAGTCCAGTTGGAGTTTTCTGAAAGTGACTGTCCAATGTTATAGGCTGGGAAGGCAAAAACAGATGAGAAAGAGGGCTAACTGTGGGCTGGCAAAGGCCACAGGTGGTCAAGAAGGCTCTAAATAGGGGCTGAGGTGTCCATTTGTTGTTCACATTTGTTGAACTCCAATAATGTGACATGCAAACTACTATGGTGAACAAGACAAGTGAGTCCTGTTTTCATAGAGAGACAAGTACATAGTGAGATAAATGCTAAAAACTTATATTTGGCTTCACAAAAGAGCACATAAGCAGAGCTAGAGGAGAAGACTTCCCAGAGAAAGTGATGAATCAACTGATAATTGAAGGAAAGGGGGTCAAAAAGCAGGGGACGGGGAGCTACATAAGTCATAACCACGCAAAGGTTCAGAGGGCAAACTTCAGGAGGCTTCAAATACATGTAATTGGGCTATCAACCTATCAGAACTAATGCATGCTTTTTAGAATAGTAAATATTTTTTTTAATATACTTTATTGATTTTTTACAGAGAGGAAGGGAGAGGGATAGAAAGTCAGAAACATCGATGAGAGAGAAACATCAATCAGCTGCCTCTTGCACGCCCCTTACTGGGGATGTGCCCGCAGCCAAGGTACATGCCCTTGACCGGAATCGAACCCAGGACCCTTCAGTCCACAGTCCGACGCTCTATCCACTGAGCCAAACCGGTCTCGGCTAGAATAGTAAATATTTTGAATGCTACTTTTACTATTATGAAAAAAATGATAGTGAAATAACCACCTACAGTCCTACTTTAAAAAAAAAACAATATAACTCTTGCCCTGGCTACTATGGCTCAATTGGTTGGAGTATCATCCTGTGCTATTGAAGGTCCAGGGATGTGTCTCTCTCCTCTCTATCTCTCTCCTTCTCTCTCTCTCACTCCACCTCCCTTCCTCTCTAAAATAAATTTTTAAAAAGGAATAATCAATATAGATCTTACTATGATTTAAAGGACAAATTAAGTAATTTATTTAAAAATGTGTATACAGCTGAGACCGATTTGGCTCAGTGGATAGAGCGTCGGACTGCGGACTGAAGGGTCCCCGGTTTGATTCCGGCAAGGGCATGTACCTTGGCTGCGGGCACATCCCCAGTAGGGGGCGTGCAAGAGGCAGCTGATTGATGTCTCTCTCTCATTGATGTTTCTGACTTTCTATCTCTCTCCCTTCTGCTCTGTAAAAAATCAATAAAATATATTTTAAAAAAAAAATGTGTATACAGCCGAAACCAGTTTGGCTCAATGGATAGAGTGCCAGACTGCGGACTGAAAGGTCCCGGGTACGATTCCGGTTAAGGGCATGTGCCTTGACTGTGGGCACATCCCCAGTGGGAGGCATGCAAGAGGCAGCTGATCGATGTTTCTGACTTTCTATCCCTCTCCCTTCCGCTCTGTAAAAACTCAATAAAATATATTTTAAAAAATAAAAATGTGTATACAATAGTATCCTATCTAATAAAAGAATAATATGCAAATTGACCATCACTCCAACACAAAGATGGCTGCCCCATGTGGACACAAGATGGCCACCACAAGATGGCCAGGAGGAGAGGGCAGTTGGGAGGGACCAGGCCTTCAAGGGAGGATAGTTGGGGGTGACCAAGCCTACAGGGGAGGGCAGTTAGGGGTGACTAGGCCAGCAGAGGAAGGAAGTTGTGGGTGACCAGGCCTGCAGGGAAAGGTAGTTGGGGATGACCCAGGCCTGCAGGGGAGAGCAGTTGGGGGGACAAGCCTGAAGGAGAGGGTAGTTAGGGGTGACCATGCCTGAAGGAGAGGGCAGTTAGGGGCAATCAGGTTGTCAGAGAGCAATTAGACATCAATCAGACTGGCAGAGGATGGTTAGGAGATGATCAGGCTGGTAGGCTGAAGTGGCTAGGGGCAATCAGGAAGGCAGGCAGGTGAGGAGTTGGGAGGCAGCAGTCCTGGATTGTGAGAGGGATGAGGATTGGATT
Source organism: Antrozous pallidus (assembly GCA_027563665.1). Taxonomy (NCBI): domain Eukaryota; kingdom Metazoa; phylum Chordata; class Mammalia; order Chiroptera; family Vespertilionidae; genus Antrozous; species Antrozous pallidus. The sequence goes on along the minus strand of CM050512.1, from coordinate 113,360,606 downwards.
GGACCTAAATGGGCAGTCGAACATCCCTCAAGGGGTCCCAGATTGGAGAGGGTACAGGCTGGGCTGAGGGATCCTCCCACCTCCTGTTCACGAATTTTGTGCACTGGGCCTCTAGTATTAAACATAATTTAGAATAAAAACTGTAACTACTGGTAACAGTATGGATGAATTTTAAGAAGCAAAATAAGACAGACACAAAAGAATGTGTGTACACACACACACAAACACACAGCCCTTATGATTCCATTTGCATTATGTTAAAAAAAAAAGACAAAACAATAATGTTTGAAATTGGATTAGCGGAGGAGAACCACGATGGCGGCATAGGTAAACACCTACTGTTCTGCTCTGCGCAACAATTCAAAAACTACAACATAACAACAAAACAAACATCACCCAGAATCACCGGACAGCTGGCTGAGTGAAAACTCCACAAATAAAAGTAAAGGTGGGACACTGAGACTCAGAAGAGCGGCAGGAGCGCAGCCTTGAAGATACGCGTGGAAACAGGTTAGGAGCCGTGGCCATGCATAGGCTGTAGGGCTGGAGCAGCAACCCCGGCTGGATTTCGCCAACGGGGAGGGTGGAGACACCCCACTGCACGAATTCCCCAATGCCAGGCAAGGTCCGAGGTCCGGGGGACGCACCCTGGAAGCCAGGCACAGAAGAGGTCTCCTAGTCTGAGGAGAAACCAGGTTGCTTGGAAAAGCAGTTTGTGCTCGCGTAAACTGTGCAACAGCACAGATGCGTGACTTGCTCCCTGGCAACTTGCCCCCTGGTCCCAGAGACCACCGGACTGCTTTGTTTTCCAAGCCTGGGCGAGACTTTGGGTGTGCAGACTCATTTGGGGAGAGGCAGAGTTGTCTGGCAAGGGGTAGAGACTAGCGACTTTCTCTCGGAGGTGCCTACAATCATTCCCATCCAACAGAGACCCACATGTGCGAGCACAGCATAGGATGTAGCTGACGCTGAGGCTGCCTGCTCAGTTCAGAGACTCCACCCATCCAACGTGAACACAGTCTCCCTTCACAGCCAATTGGCCTGGAGGTCAAACCCTCCTAGGGCTAACAATAACAAGCTGGGCTTAAATTCAAAAATACTGTACAACTCATAAAGGATTGCAGTAAGAGTACCCACCTCAGGTAACTAGAGAGGCTGAGCCACTGACCCTTAGAGGACGTCTACCACATAAAGCAGCCACCATGCAGAGACATGGAAAGAAATCAGGTGTGAAAGAAATGGAGGAAAAAAGACGACTACACATAGAGTTCAAAACCACAGTTATAAGGCTTTTCAAGAGGCTCCTAGAAAAGGCCAATGAACTTAATGAGAACTACAAGGAAATAAACCAGACCAACGAGGAAATAAACAAGACCAACCAGAAAATGAATGAGATCTACAAGGAAATGAATGAAACCTACAAGGAAATGAACAAGACCTCTGAGGATATGAATGAGACCCTCATGGATATGAAAAAGGACCAACTAGAAATCAAGCATAAACTGACTGAAATAAAAATATTACACAAAGTCCTAAAAGCAGTCCAGAGAGCCACAAGAACCAAGTCAAAGATTTGAAATACAAAGAAGCAAAATCCACTCGGCTGGAAAAGCAAGAAACAAAAAGAATCCAGATAATTGAAGATAGTGTAAGGGGCCTCTGGGAAAACCTCAAGCATGCCAACATCCGAATTATTGGGGTGCCAGAAAAAGAGAGAGAGCAAGGTAATGAAAACCTACTTGAAGAAATAGTGACTGAAAACTTCCCCCATCTGGTGAAAGAAACTGACTTAAAGCCCAAGAAGTACACAAAACTCCAAAATATAGGAATTTAAAGAGGACCACACCAAGACACATCATAATTAAAATGCCAAGAGCAAAAGACAAAGAGAGAATATTCAAATAGGGGAGCACCCATACGATTGTCAGCAGATTTCTCAACAGAAACTATGCAGGCCAGATGGGAGTGGCAAGAAATATTCAAAATAATGAATAGCAAGAATCTACAACCAAGATTACTCTATCCAGCAAAGCTATCATTCAGAATTGAAGGCCAGATAAAGTGCTTCGCAGATAAGGAAAAGCTAAAGGAGTTCATCACCACCAAACCAATATTATATGAAATGCTGAAAGATATTCTTTAAGAAGAGGAAGAAGAAAAAGGTAAAAATATAAATTATGAACAACAAATACACATCTATCAACAAATGAATATAAAAATAAAGTGAATTGATAGTCTGATGAACAGGATAAACTGGTGAATATAACAGAATCATGGACATAGAGAGGGAATGGACTGACAATTCTTGGGGAGCAAAGGGTTGTGGGAAGTACAACAAGAGACTGGACAAAAATCTTGCAACAATGGGAGAGGACAGTGGGGAGGGGGAGGTGAGGGTGGAGGGTGGGATGGGTACAGGGTGGAGGTGAGCTATAGGGGAATAAAAAAGGGGGAACAATGTAATTAATAAACTGAACAATAAAGATTTAAAAAGAAGAAATTGGATTAGCAGTTATCCTTCTGAAGGGTAGTAGTGACTGGAAGGAACATGAGGAGAACCTAGGATACTAGAAATGTTTTGGTTTCTTGATCTGGGTACTGATCATGTGAGTGTGTTCATTTTGTGAAAATTCGTTAAGCTAACACTTAGGATTTGTACACTTTTCTGTATCACATTTGTTTTTAAATTTTTTTATCTCAATATGTAAATGCTTGGGTAGGGCTTTGCCATAAGGTTTAACGAAGTGGTCATACTGAATTAGTCATGTTTTCACCTATATATAGGATTTCTTGAATATTGCAGCTACAAATGCAGACTATCAAAGATGAGTTGTGTTGGTGATTAAAATTCAAGTGTGGCCATGCTTTGCCAAAATGACTAATATTTCTTGGTAAAGTTCCAAACAATCTTGGTAAAGTTCCAATCTTCCCTCATTATACAGGTGCTGTCTTTCTAGAAAAGGCAGGATTAAAACTGGACTTATTTGTGGAGGAACCAAGATGGCGGCATAGGTAAACACCTAAACTGCTGCCTCGCACAACAATTTCAAAAATACAACTAAAAGACAAACGGACATCATCCAGAACCACAGGAAAGCTGGCTGACTGAAATTCTACAACTAGAAGAAAAGAGAAACACACATGGAGAATCAGAGAAGCTGCAAAGCCTGAGGTACAGAGACACACGTGCAGAGAGGATGGGCTTGAGAAGACAGGATGGCTGAGTGCCGGACTGGCGTGCTCTAGTGGGAAGGAGACAAAAGCTCTAGACTGCACTGAACCCCAGTTCTGGACAAGACCCGGGGGACCCAGGTTCATACGGGGGTGGGGAATCTGGACTGTAAGGCAGAATCTCAGGGGAACAGTGAAAGGCAGAGGTCCGGAGGTGTGTGCGCAAATGTGCACAGAGAGGATGGACTGTTGAGTGTGCCGCTGGCTTGATCTGGCGGGAGGGGGACAGGAGCTCCAGATGGCACTGAAACGAAGTTCTGACTACACTGAACCCCAGTTCTGGGCAAAAATCTGGGAGTCCAGATTCACTGAGACCCAGGAATCTTGTAGGGCAGGACTGACTGGAAGCCAAGGCTGTCAACTCCACCCTGAAACTCCACCCCATCCAAGCTGAGAACAGAGGCTTTTGCAATTTTGCAAGTCTTGTCCCATAAGGCTGTCTCCCAGTGTAGGCACAGCTGATCCTCATAGCCAATTGGCCTGGAGGTCAATTTCTCCAGTGATACCAGCAACAATCAAGACTTAACCACAACAAGGTTGTACACACAGTCCACAAAGGGGTGCATCAAGAGTGTCCACCTAAGGCAACTGGGGAGGCCAAGACACCTAGCAGAAAAGCTACCCTACCAACTCAGGGAAGCAGCAAAAATGCAGAGACAAAGAAAGAGATCACAAATGAAATAAATGGAGGAAAACAAATGACTGGATATAGAGTTCAAAACCACGGTTATAAGTTTTTTCAAGAATTTCATAGAAAAGGCCAATAAATTCAGCAAGACCCTCAAGGATATGAAAAAGGATCAACTAGAAATTAAACATACACTGACTGAAATAAAAAATATTATACAGAAATCAAACAGCAGAGTAGAGGACCGCAAGAATCAAGTCAAAGTTTTGAAATACCAAGAGGCCAAAACACTCAACCAGAAAAACAAGAAGCAAAAAGAATCCAAAAATTTGAGGATAGTGTAAGAAGCCTCTGGGACAACCTCAAGCATACCAACATTAGAATTATGGGGGTGCCAGAAGAAGAGAGAGAGCAAGATACTGAAAATTTATTTGAAGAAATAGTGGCCAAAAACTTCTCCCACCTGGTGAAAGAAATAGACTTACAAGTCCAGGAAGCGCACAGAACCCCAAACAAAAGGAATCCAATGAGGGCCACACCAAGACACATCATAATTAAAATGCCAAGAGCAAAAGACAAAGAGAGAATATTAAAAGCAGCAAGAGAAAAACACTTAATTGCCTACAAAGGAGCACCAATACGATTATCAGCTGATTTCTCAAAAGAAACTATGCAGGCTAGTTGGGAGTGGCAAGAAATTTTCAAAGTGATGAATAGCAAGAACCTACAACCGAGATTACTCTACCCAGCGAAACTATCATTTAGAATTGAAGATCAGATCAAGAGTTCCACAGATATGAAAAAGCTAAAGGAGTTTATCAACACCAAACCAGTATCATATGAAATGCTGGAAGGTATTCTTTAAGAAGAGAAAGGAGGAAAGGGTGGTGGCTTCAAACTAGAGCATGGATGGAACTAGAGAGCATTATGCTAAGTGAAATAAGCCAGTCAAAGAAAGATATCACATGATCTCACTCATTTATGGAATATAATGAACAACATAAAATGATGAACAAAAACAGATCCAGGGACAGAGAAGTGTTGACTGTCAAACCTCAGAGAGAAGGAAGGGGAGGGTGGGTGTAAGGGGAAGAGATCAACCAAAGGACTTGTATGCATCCATATAAGCCTAATCAATGGACACAAGACCAGGGAGGTGAAGGCATGAGTGGGGAGGGGAAGGGTTGGAAGGGATAATGGGGCATGAGGACACATATGTAACACCTTAATCAATAAAGAAATTTAAAAAACTGGACTTACCAGTTTCTGTTTATATATAAAGTGAATTTAGGTTTTATACTAAGATAACCTGTTTTCCCTACATAAATGTCCATCTGGAATTCTAAAAATGGAAGACAAGGGACAATTTTTTCTTTTTTTCAATTAGTTGACATTCAATATTATATTAGTTTCAATTAGCACAGTGGTCAGACATCCATATAATTTACAACGTGATTCCCTGGATAAGCCTAGTACCCACTAGATAGCATAAATAATTATTACAATATTATTTACCATATTACTTATGCTGTACTTTATATCCCCATGGTTGTTTGGTAACTGCCAATTTGTAATTCTTGACCACTTCACTTTTATCACCCAGACCCCCAAACTCAAGTAAGTAACTGACAAGTAGCTTACTGGCAAGTAACTATCAGTTTGCTCTTTATATCTGTGATTCCGTAGAGAGAGAGAGAAAAACATCTATTTGTTGTTCCATTTTTTAAAATGCATTCATTGGTTGATTCTTATATGTTTCATGACTGGGATTGAACCTGAAACCTTAGCATATTAGGATGATGTTCTAACCTACTGAGTGACCTGTCCAGGACATTGATCTTTTGTATTATTCATTGATCTTTTATATTATTTTTTAGAATTTTTTTCATTTATTTCTTTTTATTTTATTTATAATTTTTTAAATTTAATAAATCTGTATTGTTCTTCTTTTTCCCCTCATAGCTCCCCTCCACCCAGATTCTACCCCAATCTCTGCCCTTACCTCTTTCCCACTGTCCTCATCCATAGGTGTATGATTTTTGTCCATTCTCTTCCTGCACCCGCCATACCACTTTTCCCCTGAGATTGTCAGTCCACTCCCTTTCTATTCACCAGTTTACTCGGTTCATCAAATTTTTAATTCACTTGATTTTTAGATTCACTTGTTGATAGATATGTATTTGTTGTTCATAATTTTTATCCTTACCTTTTTCTTCTTCTTCCTCTTCTTAAAAAATACTTTTCAGCATTTCATATAATACTGATTTGGTGGTGATGAACTCCTTTAGCTTTTTCTTATCTGTGAAGCTCTTTATCTGCCCTTCAATTCTGAATGATAGCTTTGCTGGGCAGAGTAATCTTGGTTGTAGGTTCTTGCTATTTATCACTTTGAATATGTCTTGCCACTCCGGTCTGGCCTGCATAGTTTCTGTTGAGAAATCAGCTGACAATCATGTGGGTGCTCCCTTGTAATTAACTAACTGTTTTTCTCTTCCTTCTTTTAATATTCTCTCTTTGTCTTTTGCTCTTGGCATTTTAATTATGATGTGTCTTGGTGTGGTCCTCGTTGGATTCCTTTTGTTTGGGATTCTGTGTGCTTCCTGGACTTGTAAATCTATTTTACCAGGTGGGGGAAATTTTCAGTCATTATTTCTACAAATAGGTTTTCAGTATCTTGCTCTCTCTCTTCTTCTGGCACCCCCATAATTTGGATGTTGGTACATTTGAAATTGTCCCAGAAGCTTCTTACACTATCTTCAAATTTTTGGATTCTTTTTTCTTTTCTAGTTGATTGTTTTTTGCTTCTTTTTATTTCAAATCTTTGACTTCATTCTTGCAGTCCTCTACTCTGCTGTTGGTTCTCTGTATAACATTTTTTATTTCAGTCAGTGTATGTTTAATTTCTAGTTGGTCCTTTTTCATATCCTTGAGGGTCTCGCTAAATTTATCGTCCTTTTCTATGAAATTCTCGAAAAACCTTATAACCGTGGTTTTGAACTCTATATCCAGTTGTTTGTTTTCCTCCACTTCTTTCATTTGTGATCTGTTTGTTTGTTTCCGCATTTTCCCTGCTTCCCTGAGTTGGTAGGGTAGCTTTTCTGCTATGTGTCCTATATGGTCCAGTAGCTCGGCATCTCCAGTTACCTGAGGCGGACACTCTTGATGCACCCCTTTGTGGACTGTGTGTGCAGCCTTGTTGTGGTTAAGTCTTGATTGTTGTTGGTATCACTGGGAGGAATTGACCTTCAGGCCAATAGGGTATGAGGATCAGCTGTGTCTATTCCAGGAGAGCTTCTGTGCTAGAGACAGCCTTATGGGACAAGACTTGCAAAATTGCAAAAGCCTCTTTGCTCAGGTTGGATAGGGTGGAGTCTCAGGGTGGGGCAAACAGCAATGGCTTCCTATCAGCCCTGCCCTAAGAGGCCCCCGGGTCACAGTATTCCTTGGTAATCACTGTAAGCATCTCTGAGAAAGAGCCACCCTCAAATTTTGCCTGCTGCCAGACAGTCCAGTTTCTCCCCCAATGAATCTAGATTCCTAGATTCTCACCCAGAACTGAAGTTTTGTGCAGTAGGAACTGGAGTTCAGTGCAGTCAGAGGCTTTTGTCTTCTTCCCGCTAGAGAAAGTCAGCGGCACACTCAACAGTCCATCTTCTCTGCATGTACTTGCGCGCACGCATCCAGACCTCTGCCTTTCGCAGCTCCCCTGAGTTTCCGTCTGACAGTCCAGATTCCCCCATACGAGCCTGGTTCCCAAGAGTCTTGCCCAGAACTGGGGTTCAGTGCAGTAAGAACTGGAGTTCAGCGAAGTTAGGAGCCTTTGTCTCCTTCCCACTAGAGAAAGCCAGCCAAGCACCCAGCCACTTGTCATCTCTGTATGTGTGTCTCCGTACCTCATGCTTTGTAGCTCCTCTTATCTTCCTTATGCTTTTCTCTTTCTTTCTAGTTATAGAATTTCCACTCAGCCAGCTTTCCTGTGGTTCTGGATGATGCCCGTTTGTCTTTTAGTTGTATTTTTGAAATTGTCGTGCAAGGCAGCAAATTAGGTGTTTACTTATGCCGCCATCTTGGTTTTCCCCCCTATTTCATTTATTTCTACTCTGATCTTTATTATTTTCTTTATTCTATTCCTTTTGGACTTTGTTTTTTGTTCTTTTTCTAGTTCAGTGGTCGGCAAACTGTGGTTCACAAGCCACAAGTGGCTCGGGAGCCATGGTTTGCCACTCTGTTGACGAATGAACTTGCCGACCACTGGAATAGGGGCTTAATCACAAGGAACAACAGCCTGAAATTATTGGAACTGAGAGTCTAGGTCAGTGGTTGGAAAACTCATTAGTCAACAGAGTGGCAAACCAAGGCTCACTAGCTGCAGTTTGCTGACCACTGTTCTAGTTCCTTCAGATGTAAGTATGATTGTTTAGTATTTCTCTTGTTTCTAAAGGTAGGCTTGTGTTGCTATGAATTTCCCTCTTAGAACTGCTTTGGCTCTGTCCCATAGATTTTGGGTTACTGTGTTTTCCTTTTCATCTGTCTCAATGTATCTTTTAAAAAATATATTTTATTGATTTTTGGCAGAGAGGAAGGGAGAGGGATAGAAAGTTAGAAACATCAATGAGAGAGAAACATTGATCAGCTGCATCCTGCACACCCCCTACTGTGAATGTGCATGCAACCAAGGTACATGCTCTTGACCGTAATTGAACTTGGGACCATTGAGTCCCCAGGCCAACGCTCTATCCATTGAGCCAAACCGGTTAGGGCTCAATGTATCTTTTGAGTTCATTGTTAACCCATTCTTGTTTAGTAGTATGTTATCTAGCCTCCATGTATTTGTGTGTTTTTTAGTTTTCTTTTTGAAATTTATTTCCGGTTTCATACTGTTGTGATAAGTGAAGATGCTTGATATGATTTCAATCTCCTTAAAGTTATTGAGATTTGTTTTATGGCCTAATGTGGTCTATCCTGGAAAATGTTTTATAGGTTCTTGAAAAGAATGTATATATTGTTGCTTTGTGGTGAAATTCTCTAAATATATTAATTAAATCCATCTGGCCTAGTGTGGCACTTAAGGCAACTATTTCCTTGTTGATTTGCTATGTGGATGGTCTATTGGTGTCAATGGATATTAAAGTATCCTACAATTACTGTATTACTGCTGCTTTCTCTCTTTATGTCCATCAATATTTTCTTTATACATTTCCCTGCTCATACGTTGGATGTATACATATTGTTGGATTGATCCTTTTATCATTATGAAGTATCCTTGGTCTCTTGTTATAACCTTTGTTTTAAAGTCTACTTAGTCTGATATAAGTATTGCTACCCCAGTTATTTTAATTTCTATTTGCATGAAGTATCTTTTCCCATTCCTCTACTTTTAAACTGTGTGTGTATTTCAATTGGAAATGGGTCTTTTATAGGCAGTATGTATGTGGGTCTTATTTTCTTATCCAGTTAGCCACCCTATATCTTTTGATTGGAACATTTAATCAATTTCCACTTAAGGTTATTATTGGCTCTGACTTGTGTGACTCAATTGCTCAAGCATCATCCCATGTACCAAAAGGCCACTGGTTCGATTTCTGGTCAGGGCACATACCTGGGCTGCAGATTTGATCCTCTGTTAGGGGGCATATAGGGGACAACTAGTCAATGTTTCTCTCTTCCTCTCCTTTCCTCTCCCTAAAAAAATTTAAAACATATTACAAAATAAAGTTATTGTTGATAGGCATGTAACTATTTTGTCTTAAAAAGTTTCTTTTTAAACATTTTTTGTAATACTGGTTTGGTGGTGATAAACTCCTTTAGTTTTTGCTTGTCTGGGAAGCTCTTTATCTCTTCTTCAATTCTTTTTTAAAAATTTTTTGTATTGTTTTCAGAGAGGAAAGGAGGAGAGAGAGATAGAAATATTAATAAGAGAAGATCATTTATCAGCTGCCTCCTGCATACCCCCTACTGGAGATCAAGTTCACAACTTGGGCATGTGCCCTGACCAGGACCCTGACCAGGAATCGAACTGTGACCTTCTGGTTCTTAGGTTGATACTCAACTACTGAGCCACACAGTATCTTTTTATTTTTAAAAAATATATATTTTATTGATTTTTTTTTACAGAGCAGAAGGGAGAGGGATAGAAAGTCAGAAACATCGATGAGAGAGAAACATCGATCAGCTGACTCTTGCACGCCCCCTACTGGGAATGTGCCCGCAGCCAAGGTACATGCTCTTGACCAGAATTGAACCCTGGGCCCTTCAGTCCACAGTCCGACGCTCTATCCACTGAGCCAAACCGGTCTCGGCCACACAGTATCTTTTTAAAATATATATTTTTATTTATTTCAGAGAAGAAGGGAGAGAGAGAGATAGAAACATCAATGTTGGCCTAACTGGTTTGGCTCAGTGGATAGGTTGGCATGCGGACTCAAGGGTCCCAGGTTCTATTCCAGTCAAGGGCATGTATGTTGGTTGTGGGCACATCCCCAGTTGGAGGTGTGCAAGAGGCAGCTGATCGGTTTCTCCCTCATCAATATTTCTAACTCTCTATCCCTCTCCCTTCCACTCCATAAAAAAATCAATAAAATATAAAAAAAGAAACATCAGTGATAAAAGAGAATCATTGATCAGTGGCCTTCTGCATGCCTCCACACTGGGGATCAAGCCTGAAACCCAGGCATGTGCCCTGACCTGGAATGGAACCGCAACTTCCTGGTTCATAGGTTGATGCTCAACCACTGAGCAACACCAGCCTGGCACTTCTTCAATTCTTAATGATAGCCTTGTTGGGTAGAGTAGTATTGGTTGTAGGTCCTTGTTTTTCATTACTTTGAATACCTTGTACCAATCTCTTCTGGCCTGTAAAGTTTCTTTTGAGAAATCAGTCTTATGGGAGCTCCCTATAGATAACTCACTGCTTTTCCCTTGCTGCTTTTAAGATTGTCTTTAACTTTTTGCATTTTAAATATGATGTGTCTTGTTGGGGGCCTCTTTGGTTCATCTTGTTTGGGACTCTGCACTTCCTGAACCTTTATGTCTATTTCCTCCATCAGGTTAGTTTTCAGTTATTTTTTTCAAATAGGTTTTCAATCCATTGAAGATCTCTCTCTTCTCCTTCTAGTACTCCAATAATGAAAATGTTGGTACACTTGATATTGTCCCAGAGGTTCCTTAAATTACCCTCATTTCAATTTTGGGGGGGTTAATCCTCACATGAGGATATTTTTTCCCCATTGCTTTTCAGAAAGAGTGGGAGCGAGGAGGGAAAGAAAGAGAGAGAGAAACATTAATGTGAGAGAGATATTTACTGGTTTCCTCCTGTACATACCCAACGAAGGGCAGGAATCGAGCCAGTGACCCTTCGGTGCATAGGCCAACAATCTAACCACTGACCCACACTGGCCAAAGCTATCTTTTCTTTTTTTTAATTTGGGAAATGGGGGCCAGGCAGTAGCCCAACTCTAGTGGGAGAACTACTGCTCGCTCTGGCTTTAGCTTCCTTTTTATTTTTATTTTATTTTTTAAGTGAATTATTTATTTATTTATTTATTTATTTATTTATTTATTTATTTTTGCTGTATAACTTAGACTTAATAGTAGTACATATGTTTTCTTTTCTCCCCATTATCCTCCCCCCAGCCTCCCTCACCCCCAGCACATGTTCCCACCTGCCCACCCCACCTCAGTGTCTTTCATTCGTTGGTTATGCTCATATGCATGCATACAAGTCCTTCGGTTGATCTCCCCCAGCATCCGCCCCCCCACCCTCCCCAGCCTTCCCCCTATAGCTTGACAGCCTGTTCAATGCCTCCCTGCCTCTATATCAATCACTCTCCCCTGGGTTTTTTCTTCAAAAATATCTTGCATCTGCATACTAAAAACGTACAAGAACAAAAAATGTTTGAGTATTAGTTTCAATGTCCAACTGTTCTGAATCCCAGTTTCAATGTCAAATAGTTCTTTATGTATATATGTCAGCAATGGTATCCAGATGGTGGACACATCGTGGCAATGCAAATTCCATCCTCTCTAGTTTGGTCCTGGGCCACCTACAGCCACGCACAGATGCTAACTGTTAGCATGGCAAGATGTTGTCAGCGTCCACCATCTCTGGACTGTCCTCGTGGCTGGAACAGACCCGTCAGTTCTTCACTATCGCAGGAACCCACATGGTCTTGGAGTTGTTCTCTGAAAACACACAAACACATTCTCGACCAAAAGTTAACAAAGGGATCCTCTCTGCAAAATAGACTTGGGATTCTTTTTATTTTTGCCTAAATGATTTTCATTTGGCTTATTTTGACACCATGTGTGTTTTTTCATGGGTGTTGCCTTTAATAATGGAAGTTACTTTTCTGGAGTAAGAATTTTCTAGATGTATTTTACTTACACGATATTTTTCCCTTACATGATATTACCCCACTATCCCCTCCCCTTTTTTTTTTTATTAATGGGGGCTATTGGAAATTTTATATTGCAGTGTTGGTAATTTTAGATTTTAATTTTTGCACACAAATATGACTGTTTTAGGTTCTTTGGATGTTAGGCAGTTTTACAGAGAGATGAACTACTAATAGATATTTTAGTTGTTGTTTTAGGAACAGCTTTTTGTCCAGTACACTTAAATTTTCTTGAGTGTTCACTTATTTCACTTGGCCAATTTAAATTGATCTGAAAACTTGATTACTATTTTACTGTCGATTTTAATACTCAAGCAAAAATCTTAGTTTACCCTGTAAATATTAGTGGAAAGAATTATTTGCATTCTTGAGTAGGTCCTGAGCATTCCTGGTACTAGACTGAATTTAGATATAGAGCAGCTATTGCTGGCCAAGTCTCTGTCTGCAACCTGGGTCCTGATCTGAGCTGTGCATGGGAGGAAAAGCAGCCATGGGGGCAAGAGACCTCCCTCAGAAGGGGTGAGAGTTGAGGCCCCTGCAAGGTTTGTGGGTGAGGGTCTGTGCCCCACCTCTGTTGACCTTTTAGTTCTATCCTGTTGGCCCCTCTGCGACTGTGCCTATCTTAGGTTGTTCCTTCCCTGAGGAATCTTACCCATCTCTGGCTAACCAGCCATCCTCCAGGACCAAACAGGGTGATGTGAGATTCAGTTCTGTCTCCTCTGTAGTCTATGCCCCTGTGGCCTCCACGTCCAGCACCTGCCTTGGGGTCCCCCTCGCCTGCTGGCGGGGTCCCAGTATTGATCACATATCTCGGGGGACCCAGGCTTCTTCTTCAGAGAGGGCCCAGCTCACACCATTGGGTGAGAGACAGATCCAGAGGCTTCAGCCTCAGCTTAAACTGAAAGCTGTGTGTATTTGGATAGTAAGAAGAGGGTCCCTCTTGGCAAAAAGGGAAAGAGGGGCCAATATAGAATGCTTGAGTGCCTTCCCAGTGCCTTAATTCCTTCTGAAAGGGATTAATTCCTTTCCTATCCTTTTTTAAAATTGCTGCCCAACATTCAAAGAATTAGTTTGTAAGTTTATTGTGATAATTGTATAATATGCTGTTGTCAAATATCAAAAATTATAATGACATTGTAGAATAATATCATGTAAGGGTATTATGATGTCACATGGGGTTAAGGAGAACCTAGCCTAAGGACTGGTGTCCATAGGAAATGACAAGCTCTATGCCATGTCAATTCAATCTCAAACTAGCTGCCAATTTTTTTATAACTTTATATAAACTTTGTCAGGGATGTAAAAACACACATTACTTACCTTAGTTCAAGAGTTCAAATATATTGTCTTTCCCCCTTACTCCCACCACCTTCCACTTACCCTGAGGTTTGACATTCTGATGGACTTTACTCAGTCTCTGGATTTGTTCTTGTTCATCAGTCTATGTTGTTCATTCTATTCCACAAATGAGTGAGATCATGTGATATTTATCTTTATCTGCCTGGCTAACTTCACTTAACATAACACTCTCTAGCTCCATCCACGTTGTTGCAAAAGGTAAGAGCTCCTTTTTACCGCAGCGTAGTATTCCATTGTATAGATGTACCACAGTTTTTTAATCCACTCATCTGCTGATGGGCACTTAGGCTGTTTCCAAATCTTAGATATGGTAAGTTGTACTGCTGTGAACATAGGGGTGCATATATCCTTTCTAATTCATGTTTCTAGTGTCTTGGGGTATATTCCTAGTCATGGGATTACTGGGTCAAATGGGAGTTCCATTTTTAGTTTTTTGAGGAAACTCCATACTGTTCTCCACAGTGGCTGCACCAGTATACAATCCCACCTGCAGTGCATGAGGGTTCCCTTTTCTCCACATCCTCGCCAACACTTGTCGTTTGTTGATTTGTTGATGTAAGCCATTCTGACCGGTGTGAGATGGTACCGCATTGTTGTTTTGATTTGCATCTCTCGGATAATTAGTGACTTTGAGCAGGTTTTCATGTCTCTGGGCCTTCCTTTTGTCTTCTTTTGAAAAGATTCTATTTAGGTCTTTTGCCCATTTTTTAAATTGGATTATTTGTCCTCCTTTTATTAAGTTGTATGAGTTGCCTGTAGATGCTTAAGATTAAACTTTTATCACTGATAACATTTGCAAATATGTTCTCCCATACAGTGGGTTTTCTTGTTGTTTTGTTGATAGTTTCATTAGTTGTGCAAAAGCTTTGTATTTTGATGTAGTCCCATTTGTTTACTTTCTCTTTAGCTTCCATTGCCCTCGGAGCAGTATCATCGAAGAAGTTCTTTTGGCATATGTCTGAGATTTTTCTTCCTGTGGATTCCTCTAGTATTTTTATGGTTTCCCGTCTTATGTTTAAGTCCTGTATCCATTTTGAGTTTATTTTTGTGTATGGTGTAAGTTGGTGGTCTAATTTCATTTTTTGCATATATCTGTCCAATTTTCCCAGCACCATTTATTGAAGAGACTGTTTTGACTCCATTTTATGTTTATGCCTCCTTTGTCAAATATTAATTGAGCATAGTGGTTTGGGTTGATATCTGGATTCTCTATTCTATTCCATTGGTCTATCTGTCTGTTCTTGTATCAGTACCAGGCTGTTTTGAGAACAGTAACTTTGTAATACTGCTTGAAATCTGGTATTGAAATCCCACCAACTTTGTGCTTCTTTCTCAGGATTGCTGTGGCTATTTGGGGCCTTTTTGAATTTCAGATAAATTTTTGGAGTGTTCTTTCTAGGTCTGTGAAATATGCCACTGGCATTTTAATGGGGAGTGCATTAAATTTATAGATTTCTTTGGGTAGTATGGACATTTTAATGATGTTGATTCTCCCAATCCATGAACATGGCATGTTCTTCCACCTGTTTACATCTTCCTTTCTCTCTTTTTTTAGTGTCCTGTAGTTTTCCACGAACAGGTCTTTTACCTCCTTAGTTAAGTTCATTCCTAGGCACCTTAATTTTTTTGGTGTGATGGTAAATGGGATTACTTTTTTAGTCTCTCTTTCTCTAAGTTCACTATTGGTGTATTGAAATGCCATAGATTTCTTGGCGTTAGTTTTGTACCCTGCTATGTTGCTGAACTCATTTATTAAGTCTATTAGTTTTTTTTATGGAGTCTTTTGGGTTTTTTTATGTACAATATCATGTCATCTGCAAATAAGGAGAGCTTTACTTCTTCTTTTCCAATTTGGATGCCTTTTATTTCTTCTTCTTGTCTAATTGCAGTGGCTAATACTTCCAGTACTATGTTGAACAGGTGTGGTGAGAGTGGGCATCCCTGTCTGGTTCCTGTTCTTAGGGGAAATGGTTGTAGGTTTTGCCCATTGAGTATGATGTTTGCTGTGGGTTTATCATATATGGCTCTTATTATGTTGAGGTATGATCCTTCTATTCCTACCTTGTTGAGAGTTTTTAACAAGAAAGGGTGTTGGATTTTGTCAAATGCTTTTTCTGCATCAATTGATATGACTATGTGATTTTTATCTCTCAATTTGTTTATGTGATGTATCTCATTTATTGATTTGTGGATATTGTACCATCCTTGCATTCCTGGGATAAATCCTACTTGGTCATGGTGTATGATCTTTCTGATGTACTGCTGGATCCGATTTGCTAGAATTTTATTGAGGATTTTGGCATCGATATTCATGAGGGATATTGGCCTGTAATTCTCTTTCATTGTGTTGTCTTTGTCTGGTTTTGGTATTAGGGTGATGTTAGCTTCATAGAAGGAGTTTAGAAGTGTTCTGTTCTCTTGAATTTTCTGGACTAGTCTGAGGAGGATAGGTTTTAGTTCTTCCTTGAATGTTTGGTAAAACTCCCCTGTGAAGCCATCTGTCCCTGGGCTTTTATTTGCTGGAAGCTTTTTGATGCCTGCTTCAATTTCTTCCATATTTATTGGTCTATTGAGCTGTTTAGATTCTTCCTGATTGAGTTTTGGGAGGTTACATATTTCTAGGAATTTATCCATTTCCTCCAGATTGTCCAGTTTGTTGGAGTAGAGTTGTTCATAGTATTTTTTTTAACAATCCTTTTTATTTCAATGGGGTCTGTTGTTAGTTCACCTCTTTCATTTCTGATTTTATTTATTATGGTCCTCTCTCTTTGCTTCTTGGTGAGCTTGGCTAGAGGTTCATCAATCTTGTTTAGCCTTTCAAAGAACCAGCTTTTGGTTTTGTTGATCTTCCGTATTGTTTCTTTGGTCTCTATGTCGTTTATCTCTGCTCTGATCTTTACTATTTCCTTTCTTCTGCTTACATTGGGCTTTTCTTGTTGCTCTCTTTCTAACTCTTTGAGTTGTTGGGTTAGATAATTTATTGCCACTGTTTCTTGGTGTGTTTTTTTTTTTTCAGTAGGATTGTAGAGCTATGAACTTCCCTCTCAAAACTACTTTCATTGTGTCCCATAGATTTTGGATTGTTGTGCTATCATTGTCATTTGTTTCCATGATGTTTTCTATCTCTTCCTTGATCTCTCTAGTAACCCAGTCATTGTTTAATAGCATGCTGTTTAGTCTCCATGTGTTTGATTTCTTTGGGTTGTTTTTATTGAAGTTGATTTCCAGCTTTATGCCACTGTGATCTGAGAATATGCTTGATACGATTTCTGTCTTCTTGAATTTGGAGATACTTTGCCTGTGACCCAACATATGGTCTATCTTTGAGAATGACCCATGGGCATTTGAAAAGAATGTATATTCTGTGGCTTTGAGGTGAAATAATCTGAAGATGTCAATTAATTCCATCTGGTGTAGTGAGTCATTGAGGATTGAAGTTTCTTTACTGATTTTTTGCTTAGAGGATTTGTCCAATGGTGATAGTGGGGTATTAAAGTCTCCTACTATGATTGTATTGCTGTCTATCTCTCCCTTGATATCATCTAGGAGTTTCTTTATGTATTTGGTTGCTCCTGTATTGGGTGTGTATATGTTTACCAGAGCTATTTCTTCTTGTTGGATTGCTCCCTTTAGTATTATGAAGTGGCCTTCTTTATCTCTTGTTATGTTCTTCACTTTGAGATCTAATTTGTCGGATATAATTATTGCTACCCCAGCTTTTTTTCCATTTCCATTCGCCTGAAGATTCTTTTTCCATCCTTTCACCCTCAGTCTGTGTGCATCTTTTTTTTGGAGGTGGGTTTCTTGTAGACAGCAGATATATGGGTCATGTTTTCTTATCCAGTCCATTACCCTATGTCTTTTGATTGGAGCATTTAAACCGTTTACATTTAAAGTTATTATTGATAGGTCCTTATTTGTGGCCATTTTTGTTCTTTACCCCTGTGTTCTTTCTTCACCTCCTATTGCTTTTTACAGCAGACCCTTTAGCATTTCTTGCATTGCTGGTTTGGTGGTAATGTATTCCCTTAGACCTTTTTTGTCTGTGAAGCTCCTGATTTGACCTTCAATTTTGATTGATAGCCTTTCTGGGTACAGTATTCTAGGATTCAAACCCTTTCTTTGCATGACTTTGTATATTTCATTCCAATCCCTTCTGGCCTGATAAGTTTCTGTTGAGAAATCACTTGCTAATCTGACGGGGGTTCCTTTGTAGGTGACTTTCTGTCTCTCTCTGGCAGCTTTTAAGATTCTCACTTTGTCATTGATGTTTGCCAATTTAATTATAATGTGCCTTGGCGTAGGTCTTTTGGGATTTAATTTGCTTGGGACTCTGTGAGCTTCTTGGATTTGTGTGGGTTTTTTCTTTTCTATGTCAGGGAAGTTTTCTGTCATTATTTCTTCCAACAGGTTTTCTATTCCTTGCTCAGTTTCCTGTCCCTCTGGAAGCCCTATGATACGGATGTTGTTATGTTTCATGTTGTCCCAAAGTTCCCTTAGGCTCTCCTCCTGCTTTTTAATTTTCTTTTCTAGAAGCTGCTCTACTTGGGTATTTTTTCCTACCTTGTCTTCCAGCTCACTGATGTGGTCCTCTGCTTCTTCTAGCCTACTCCTGGTACTTTATATGGAGTTCTTTACCTCAGCAATGTCACTTTTCATTTCTTCTTGGGTCTTCTTCATTTCTTCTTGGGTCTTCTTCATTTCTTCTTGGGTCTTCTTCATTTCTTCATGGCTCTTCTTCATTTCTTCATGGCTCTTCTTCATTTCCTCTTGGTTCTTCTTCAATTCCTCTTGGTTCTTGCTCACAATGTCAAATTTGTCTTCCATTCTCTTCAGCCACCCTATGACCATTTCTCTGAACTCTCTCTCTGACAGGTTGCTTGCTTCCATTTCCTTTAGCTCTTTTTCTGGTGAGGCTTGTTTTTCTTTCATTGGTGGACTGTTTCTTTGTCTCCCCATGATCCCTCTTCTCTGTGTGTCTCGTTGTGTGGGTCTCACTCTCCTGTCTTGATTTAAAGGCTCAAACTACAACACAACCAGGTGCAATGCACCAGGCACTGAACATGAATGAATTCACGGTATTGGTAACTCCAAATTAAAGGTGATTGCCAGAGGAAGGCAAATTAGGTGATAGGTGAGAAAGAAGAGAGTCAAAGAACACGCACACACACAAAAGAAAGAAAGAAGGAAAGGAAGAAAGAAAGACAGAAAAAAAGAAAGAAAGAAAGAAAGAAAGAAGAAAGAAAGAAGAAAGAAAGAAAGAAAGAAATGCCAAAATGAAATTGGTCAAAGGGGATGAAGTAAAAAGAAAGAAAATGGGAATAAACTATAAATATGGGTTGAAAACTCCTATAGGACAGTCACTAATCCCAGCAAAAGCCAGCAACAAGTACCTGGAGATTGATACAAACTACATACAACAACTAATACCCAGGAAAGTGAGGGAACACAGAAGCATAAATCTATCAAAAAAACAATGCAAACAACAACAAAACAGAAAACAATGCCACCCCCCCCACAAAACAAATTAAGAGAAAATAATAAACAAACCAATTTCACAAACATGCATAAAATATCGATATAATCTACAGTCAGGTAAACAACATCAGCAGGACAGAAAGAAAAACAATTTAGGATAGTGAAGTCAGAGAAGCGAGAGGTGTGTATGGACTTGGAGCAGGTGGCTGGATATTAGATATAAAAGTGGGGTGAAAGTATAACAGGGTAAAAAGAGGGAGTAAAGAAAATCTAAAGCAGAAAAAGTGTAAGGGGAA
The DNA here is from genome assembly GCA_027563665.1 of Antrozous pallidus. Taxonomy (NCBI): domain Eukaryota; kingdom Metazoa; phylum Chordata; class Mammalia; order Chiroptera; family Vespertilionidae; genus Antrozous; species Antrozous pallidus. The sequence goes on along the minus strand of CM050512.1, from coordinate 113,341,221 downwards.
CAAGACACTAACTAGGGAAAGGTTAGCAAGAGAGTGGTGGCATAAGAGTGAAGCTGAGGTAGAGTAAAAAGATACTAAAGAGTAGATGAAAATAGACTGTTTTATACTGATCCCAGAATAGAATAAAGATGAAATAAGATGGCACTTAAAAAAAAGGTTAAGTAGTTGTAGAAATAAAATTAATTCCTTAATTTGTGTTACACAAGAGTCCTTTTGTGATTCAGCCCCTGGGTGGCAGTGTTTCTGGATTGACCTCTGGGTCTATTGGTCTTCCCTAGCCTGAACTAAAATCCCGCTATGCCTATGGTATTTTATACTGATTTGTGCCCCCGAGCTGCCTCTCTAATGGTGAACACCTGTTCTGATCCCCAGCATCAGAAAAACAGCCTATCCCTGCGGTCTCCCAGGTTATCCCCCACCAGGGGAACCCACGTTCCTGGTTCAGCACTGAGAAACTGGGGCTGGGAGAGGAAAAACGCAAGCACGCGAACTCAAGTCCCGCTCCTATGTCTGTGGGAAACTCCTTACCCCCTTGGGTTTGGCAGCCCGCTCCCTCTCAAAATTGTTAGGCTGGACTTCTCCGTCAGGCTCAAATGGGTTGCTTCGTAGGTGTCCCCTCTGCCACCAACTCCGAGGACCCTCTTCCACGTTTACCAGCTCCAACAGCCATGGACTTTTCCTCTCCCCCTCCCCCGCCCCAGGCGCGAATCTCCCTGCTTTGTCAGCTCCCCCAACCCCAGGGGAAATCTGACCTTTCCGTGGCAGAGCACAGAGCTCTTCGGAATCTGCTTCTGTGCCAACTAGGAACCGATGTTCCGGGGGTCTCAGCAGCCCAGTGGGTACTGCAGCTGTGAAATTTTCAGGCTCTTCCCCTTCCAGCTATCCTTATTTTTAAAACAATATTTTAGCCCACCAGTGTGGCTTAGTGGTTGAGTGTCTGCCTATGTACTGGGAGGTCATGGTTCAATTTCCAGTCAGGACTTGTGGCTGGGTTGCAGGTCCAGTCTCCAGTGGGGGTCATGCAGGAGGCAGCAGATTGATGATTCTCTTTCATCATTGTTGTTTCTTTTTCTTTTATTTCTTTATTTCCTAGAGGCCCAGTGCATGAAATGCATGCCCTGGGGGGAGGGATGTTTCTCAGCCCATCCTGCACTCTCTTGTAGTTCAGGACACCTGCCTGCTTGCTGCTGCTTAGGTATCCCCTAGTCTCTGCCACTGTGCTCTCCAGCTGTGAGCCAGCTTCTGGTTGAGCGGTGCTCCCCCTGTGAGAGCACATTGACCACCAGGGGGCAGCTTCTTTGGTGAGTGTCTGCCCCCTGGTGGTCAGTGCACATCACAGCAACCAGTTGTTCTGGTTGTTCCATCGTGACAATCACTTAGGCTTTTGTTATATAGACTTTATTTTTTTCTGAGGAGAGAATTTCAGAAAGAGGAGGGTCTTGGTCTTTTTAATATATATTTTTATTGATTTCAGAGAGGAATGGAGAGGAAGAGATAGAAACATCAATGACGAGAGAGAATCATTGATTGGCTGCCTTCTGCATGCCTCTCACTGGGGATGGAGCCCACGATCAGGGCATGTGCCCTTGGCTGGAATTGTATCAGGGATCCTTCAGTCCACAGGCCAATGCTCTGTCTACTGAGCAAAACTGGCTAGGGCATCATTGATGTTTCTTTTATTTTTATTTATTTTATTTTGTGTGTATATGTGTGAGAATTATCATTTGTGTTTTATTGTACTTTATATTTTTTATACAATAGGCATTCAATATTATTTGATATTAGTTTCAGGTTAGACCTTTATATAATTTACAAAGTCATTCCCTGATAAGTCCAGTACCCACAGGACATCATGCCTAGTTATTACAATATTATTGACTATATTCCTTAGGCTGTACTTTACACATGATTATTTTGTAACTACCAATTTGTACTTCATTTTTGAAAAAATTTTATTGTTTAAAGTATTACATATGTCTCCTCTTTCCCCCATTGACCTCTCCCCAGCCATTCCCACCCCCAGCAGAGGGCATCGTTTATGTTTCTGTTTCTCTCTCCCTTTCCCTTCCTCTCTGAAATTAATAAAAACATATTTAGAAAAATATTAAAAATAACATTTTAAAATACGTTTTTATTGATTTTGTCCTTTTAGTATGTTTATTGATTTCAGAATGATCACCCTTTGGTTGTGTCATTTGTGGAGCTAATTGGGTGGTGCTCTGTTATGGTGTGAAGCTGGCCAGGTTTGTTGTGTCTGGGGCTCATTGGGAGAGACTCCAGTGTAGGCCAAGGTCAGCTGTTGCTTGTTACCCCCCGGGGTCACCTGGTAGGAGCTATAAAGACATCCACAGTTAGTAACTGCCTGTGTTGGGCCCAGGAGTGTGCGGGAGAGGCCATGCTGCAAACTGCGGCCAGCTGCCAGTGAGGATCAGCTGCTGAACGAGCCTTGGACAGTGCTTGTGTTGGGTGGAGTTGGGGTCTCAGGGAGACCAGGTGGGATAAGTGGTATTTACCATATGAATGCAGATTCAGATTTGGTGCTTACCTGCACCTGCACATGCAAGCTGTGTGGGAAGAGGACTCAACATAGGAACAACAGCAGCTGCTCTGTCAGTCCTAGCTCTGAAGCTCTATAGGATTCCATTTCTCCCTATATGTCCCTCGCATCTTTCAAGCTGCTGAGGGACAGTTTTTCATTGAGCAGGACTGTCTGATACTGTGTAAGATAACTGATACTTTTGGATCCATTCATTAAATGTCAGTAGGCCCTCCATCACTGTGACCAAAGAAATGCTGCCACAAAAATCACAAACATTTAGCTGTTGAGAGCCATAGGGTTGAGACCATAGATTTAGATTTAGGGCATGAAGTTCAGTTTAGAAACTGGGAGATGATCATCAAAGAAATGGGAGCCCTAGCTTGTTTGGCTCAGTGGATAGAGAGTCTAGAGAGTCAGCCTGCAGACTAAAGGGTCTCAGGTTTGATTCCGGTTAAGGGCACATGCCCAGGTTTCAGTCTTAATCTCCAGTAGGGGGCATACAGGAGAGAGCCAATCAATGATTCTCTCTCATCATTGATATTTCTATCCCTCTCTCCTCTCTCCCTTCCTCTCTGAAATCAATAAAAAATATATATATTTAAAAATATAAATGGGAGGTGAAAAGATTATTCAGGCTCAGTGAAGGCCAACTAACATAGAGGAAAAAATAATATAGTGGGGGAAAGTGGGGGCTTGATTTCATAAATATTTGTTAAATTAATAAGTAAGCAAATGGGCAGAGTTGTCTGGCAAGGGGTAGAGACTAGCGGCTTTCTCTTGGAGGTGCCTGCAACAATTACTACCCAACAGAGACCCCCGCGCGAGTGCTGCATAGGACGTAGCTGACGCTGAGGCTGCCTGCTCAGCTCAGAGACTCCGCCCATCCAACCTGAACACAGTCTCCCTTCACAGCCAATTGGCCTGGAGGTCAAACCCTCTTAGGACTAACAACAACAAGCTGGGCTTAACTTCAAAAATACTGTACAACCCATAAAGGATTGCAGTAAGAGTACCCACCTCAGGTAACTGGGAGGCTGAGCCATTGTCCCTTAGAGGACATCTACCACATAAAGCAGCCACCATGCAGAGACATGGAAAGAAATCAGGTATGAAAGAAATGGAGGAAAAAAGACGACTAGATATAGAGTTCAAAACCACGGTCATAAGGCTTTTCAAGAGGCTCCTAGAAAAGGTCGAGACCTATAAGGAAATAAGCAAGACCAAAAAGGAAATGAATGAGACCCTCAAGGATATGTACGAGACCTGCAAGGAAATGATTAAGACCAATGTGGAAATGAATGAGTCCTACAAGGATATGAAGGAGACTCTCAAGGATATGAAAAAGGACCAACCAGACTGACTGAAATAAAAAATATTATACAAAGACCTAAAAGTACTCTAGAGCACCCCAAGAACCAAGTTAAAGATTTGAAATACAAAGAGGTAAAATCCACTCAGCTGAAAAAGCAAGAAACCGAAAGAATCCAAAAAATTGAAGATAGTGTAAGGGGCCTCTGGGACAACCTCAAGCATACTAACATCCGAATTATAGGGTTGCCAGAAAAAGAGAGAGAGCAAGACAATGAAAACCTATTTGAAGAAATAGTGACCAAAAGCTTCCCACACCTGGTGAAAGAAATTGACTTAGGAGTTCAAGAAGCGCACCGAACCCCAATATATAGGAACCCTAAGAGGACCACACTAAGGCCCATCATAGTTAAAATGCCAAGAGCAAAAGACAAAGAGAGAATATTAAAAGCAGCAATAGAAAAAAGTTAGTTACCTATAAGGGAGTACCCATAAGATTGTCAGCGGATTTCTCAACAGAAACGATGCAGGCCAGACGCGAGTGGCAAGAAATATTCAAAGTGATGAATACTAAGAATCTACAACCAAGATTACTCTATCCAGCAAAGCTATCATTCAGAATTGAAGGCCAGATAAAGTGCTTCGCAGATAAGAAAAAGCTAAAGGAGTTCATCACCACCAAACCAATATTATATGAAATGCTGAAAGATATTCTTTAAGAAGAGGAAGAAGAAAAAGCTAAAAATATAAATTATGAACAACAAATACACATCTATCAACAAATGAATACAAAAATCAAGTGAATTAATAATCTGATGAACAGGATAAACTGGTGAATATAACAGAATCATAGACATAGAGAGGGAATGGACTGACAATTCTTGGGGAGCAAAGGGGTGTGGGCAGTACAGCAAGAGACTGGACAAAAATCTTGCAACAATGGGAGAGGACAGTGGAGAGGGGGAGGTGAGAGTTGAGGGTGGGATGGGTACAGGGTTGAGGGGAGCTATAGGGGGATAAAAAAGGGGGAACAATGTAATTAATAAACTGAACAATAAAGATAAAAAAAGAAAAAAATAAGTAAGCAAATGAGTGAATGGATGCTGCAGGAGATAAGCAAGCAAATGAGTGAATGGATGCTGCATTGGCTTTTAAATTTACCTTTTGTTTAGTGATAAAATTATATGGTTTACATTAAAAGAACAATTTTTTATTCAGTCCTGGCCCTGTAGAGGAAATCATATTATTAGATTATTACCTATCCTCTAGAGTTTCTTTGTTAATAGAAAAGCAAATATCCATAACTATTCTCCCTGGCTTGTTTATGCTCAGGAGGTATATTATACTACATATAGTGCTCTGCTCTTCACCTACTGTATCTAGGAACTCGTTCCTTAGCTATGTATAGAGCACTTCTGCATTGTTTACATCTACCGAGGTTTTCCATTGTTTGGCTATATTCTAGTTCCTTTCATTACTCTCTATCGATGGGGATTTAAGTTGTTTTCTATACTTCAGAATTATAAACAACTAGGGGCCCAGTGCACAAATTCATGCACCTTGAAAGGAACTGTGGGCCACGAGGCTGCGATGGACACAGGGGTGGGTCTCGGCCCATCCTCTGCTCCCTCGCCTGGCCCCTCCTGCTGTGGCCCTGGTCCCCCGTCTCCTGGTAGTCCTGCTCCCGGTGCTGCCGCTGCTGCAGCTCCCATGCACTGACAGTGCTACCTTGCTTCCACCTGCTGACGGTGCAGAGCAATTTGGGCTGGTGCCATCAGTGGGTGCGAGCAGCAGCTGCTGCACTGATCACCCCTCAGGAGCAGGGAGGTGGTGGAGAATCCCTCAGGGACAATCAGAGCTGGCAGCAACCGCTTGCACCCACTGATGGTACCGAGCAATCAGGGCCAGCGCCGGGTGCCAGCAGTGGGTGCAAGTGGGGCCATTGCTGGCAGCGAGTGCAAGAAGCTGCTGCTGGCCGGAATAGCCCTCAAGAGCAAGGTGGGGCGGAGAAGCCCTGAAGGGTGATTGGGGCTGGCAGCCTCTGCTTGTACCTGCTGATGGTACTGAGCAATTGGGGCCTGTGCTAGGCGCTGGCAGTGGTGTGAGCGGGGGCAGCGCCAGAAGCAGGTGCAAGGGCTTTGGGACTGCAGTGTACGGGAGCAAAGAATTTTCAGTAACCACTAGAGGCTCACCCCATGACAGTGACCAGCACCCCCACCTTAGTCTGGCAGCCCTGCTCCCCTCCACCATCCTGTCGCGACTGGTGCTTGCCATGTTCCACTCTCTGCTGCCTGCTGCCGATGCCTGCCATGGTTCCCCTGGTGATCAACACACATCATAACAACTGGTTGTTCGGTTGTTCCTGTCCCACAGTTCGGTCTATTTGCATGTTAGCCTTTTATTATATAGGATGCCTCAATGGTAAACTTTACATACATGTCACTTAGACCACATGTTTTATAGTGAATGTTTTTGAGGAAAGACAAGGCAAAATTAAAATGATCCTTTGTGAAGATTTAGCAACTCCTGTACAAGATGGGTTTGGGAGCGGGTATATATGATGGGGAGAAGTTGGTGAGGACCACAACACTGAGCTGACCACCAAGGAACTTCATGACCTTCAGAGGGAGCAGCAACAGATGGCAACTGAGGTGCTCTCTTCAGAGGAGGAGGAGGAGAGGGAGGATATTTCTATTTCACTAATCAAGGGAATGCTTGGGAAATGGGGAGAAATGCAAAATTTATTGAGAAATATCACCCTGACAAAAAAATAGCAAACCTTACAATGAACTTCTTCAGTGACGATGCAGTGTTTCAATCAGGCAGGTATTAAAATGCAGGCAAAACAAACGTCATTAGATAGGATTTTGGCGAGACAAAAGCTCAATGAGCCTGAAGTAAGCAGACCAAAGAGACAAAAGAGAGAAAGAACCACAGAAGAACAGCTGCCTGACATGTTTTTTTAATATATTTTTACTGATTTCAGAGAGAAGTGGGGAGGGAGAGAGAGATAGAAGCATTAATGATGAGAGAGAATCATTGATCAGCTGCCTCCTGCATGCCCCTTACCGGGGCTTGAGCCCACAACCCGGGCATGTGCCTGACCACGAATTGAACCATGACCTCCTGGTTCATAGGTCAGCACTCAACCACTGAGCAACACTGGCTGGGCTCTGACATGTTTATAGAAGGGGACTTCCCTTCCAAACGATAACTTCCCTTCATCTCTCCTCCATATTAATTCATCAATAGCTCTCAGTATTAAAGAAAAGTTCTGGAGTTTACATACATTTTCATTTTTTACTGTACATTTGATATCCTTTTGGTTAAATTTTTATTTACATTTCATGCCCTTTTTGTTTTTATTTTTTTAATTTTTTTAAATATATTTTATTGATTTTTTACAGAGAGGAAGGGAGAGGGATAGAAAGTCAGAAACATCGATGAGAGAGAAACATCCATCAGCTGCCTCTTGCACGCCCCCTACTGGGGATGTACCCGCAGCCAAGGTACATGCCCTTGACCAGAATCGAACCCGGGACCCTTCAGTCCACAGTCCGATGCTCTATCACTGAGCCAAACCGGTCTCGGCACCCTTTTTGTTTTTAAAGTGTTTATTTTTAGATTAAACAGTACATTAGACATGTACTATATATGAGAAAGATTAAAACAGAATCATTTGTGTGGAATGAATTAATTCAATTTACATTATTTCTAATAGAGAAAAAACGAATCAGTTTTTTATAAATTGCTCTTTTCAGAATGCATTAAATTTGAGAACTAAGGTTTCACTGTATCTGAAAGATGAAACAGACGGGGCAGAGAGACCAGGGTACCAGGATTCAGACTTTATTGAGGAGAAGACCCTTCCCAAGGGAGAAAGAGCTCACGTTCGGGGTGAAGGCACCTTTGAGGGGAGGGGATGGGGCCCAGCAGAGGAGGCAGAGAAACCAGGGGAGGGGGAAGAGAAGGGACTCTCCTGGACTGCCTCCTGGACTGCCTTGGAGAACAGTCCTGGAGAAAAGGTGCCACGTGGCGCACTGAGACATCTTTTAAGGGCAGAAACAGGAAGAGGTAGGGCCCAGGGTGGAATGGGAAGGGGTGAGACACAGGACACTTGGCATGTGCTTGATTGGTGGCTCAATGTCTCTGTGGCAGAAGCCAGTTAGTTACATCATAACTCCACCACCAGTTGGGGGGAGGGAGTGTCTATCAGTATCTATGATTATTAGAAATTGATCATTCTTCCCCTTTGGAATGTAAGCTCCTTGAGAAGAGGATCTTTGCCTGTTTTTATTTATTTATTTATTTATTTAATTATTTATTTATTTATTTGCTGACTTATCCTAAGCTACTAGTGCATGTTGGGACAGGAAGGGAAAAGCCTGGAAAAGGAAGGATTCAGATAACAAACATTAGGTCTGATAAGCCAGTAACAGGAGTGAAGTATAGTAAACAGTCATTTAAAATATCCAGGGGAAAAAAAACAAGCTTGCAGTTCAGCAACCATGTGAAAATATTAGCAGCCAGTTAGACATGTAGGCCAGGAGGAATATTTCTTACTATTGATATTTTGAACCAGACAATTCTTTGTTGTAAGGAGTTGCCTTGTGCATTGTAGGATGTTTATTAGAAGTATCCCAGCTTATACCCCCATGATGTCGATAGTACACACTCACCACACCCTGTCCCCCTTCCCTGCCTGCTCCTGGTTGCAACCAAAGAATGTCTCTGGACATTGCCAGTTGTGACTCCCTGTCCTAGGAGATATAATGACAACTGAAACCAAGGGAAAGAGTTTGAATGCCTGAACCTTTGGACAATGCACTTTAAAAAAATGAGGGATCTAATAAAGAAAACAAAAACCCAAATCAACAAAATGAAGATTCGGAAGCCATCGGAAGAAAGTAGCAGTATTTTTAAAAATATATTTTATTGACTTTTTACAGAGAGGAAGGGAGAGGGATAGAAAGTCAGAAACATCGATCAGCTGCCTCTTGCACACCCCCTACTGGAGATCTGCCCGCGGCCCAGGTACATGCCCTTGACTGGAATCAAACCCAGGACCTTTCAGTCTGCAGGCTGATGCTCTATCCGCTGAGCCAAACCGGTCTTGGCAAAAGTAGCAATATTTTAATGAGGTTAGCAGGACTTGGAGAGAATTGTTTTAGTGAATTTAGAGACAGAAGCCTGGGTGCAGTGTGTTTGAGTGAACAAGGGGACATAGCTGCATTCTAGGTGGGACAGGTGGTGAAAAAGCAGATGCAGTCAAGTTGCCAGTGACAGGAAAGCAATGAAGCACAGATAGAACAACGAAGTCAAGGCAGTGAGAAAGAATCAAAGCAGAGGGTGAGGGTGTAGGAGGAATGAGGGAGCAATTGTACATTCCACTGCATTCTCCAACCCTAGAGTCTCTGAAAAGATAAAGTATCAATCATCCTTCCATCTTGAGAAGGAAGTTAGTTGAAGGAATGAAAGAAGCAGATATTTATTTATTTATTTATACTGATTTTTAGAGAGAGAGGAAGGGGGAGAGAGAGACTTAGCTACTTGGCCAGGGCAGAATGCAGATGAAATGAGAGAAAACCATGAAATAGGATCTAGGACCCAACTCTTGGTCTCCCCAGAGTGGCTCACAGGGTTGAGATGTATAAGAATTTTCTCAGACCGTGTCATTCCTTTAGAACACAGTAGGCTACAGAAGGTTCTGGAAAGGACCTTCCTATGCATTCCTACTTACTCTGAGCTAAAACCCTCAAGTGGATGAGGGCTTTTACTCTCAAGTGGATGAACTAAAGCAAAATCCCATTCTTTTTATTTATTGACTTTTTTGACAGAGAGAGAGGCAGGGAGAAAGAGAGATTTGTTGTTCCACTTATATATTCACTGATTCTTGTATATGCCCTGACTAGAGATCAAACTCACAACCTTTGTGTATCGGGATGATGCTCTAACCAATTGATCTACCTGCCCAGGGCCAAAACCCAAGTTTATCTCCAGATTCTCCTCTTCCAAATCTTAAAATTATGTAACTCCCTTGCTCAAGAACACCTACTATCTCCCTGCTGCTTGCAGTATGAAGACCAAAATGCTAAGGGAAACATGTACCAATGCCTACCAGATGCTAAGTGTATTTGTTTCTTAGGGCTCCCATAACAAAGCACACAAACTGGGTTACTTAAGACCGCAGAAATGTATTCTAATTCTTGAAGTCCAAAGTTAAGGTGTTGGCAGGGCCATGTTCCCTCTGAGACCCTGACTAAAATCCTTTCCTACTTCTTCCTAGTTTTTGGTGCTAGCCAGCAGTCTCCGGCATTCCTTTGCTACATCATTCTCTTCCTATGTAGTCATTGGTGTTCTCCTTGTGTCTGTCTTTGTGTGTCTGCTTTTCTTTCTTACAAAGACACTGGTTGGATTAGATTAGCAAACACCCTAATTGAGTGTGGTCTCATCTTAACTTCATTAAATCTATGAAGACTTATTTCCAAATAAGGTCACATTCAAGTGCTAACTAGGGGTTAGCACTTGAACATGTCTTTATGGGGGCACGAGTTAACCCCTAACTGTGCTATTTAAGTATCATAACAACTTTGCAAGATAGGAACTATAATTAAACTGAGGCTCAGATATGTTAGTGATTTACTAACGCTAATTAATATCAGAGTTGGATTGTCAGATATCATGTTCATTTTGTATAGCATGACCTTACCCAAACTGACAATTGTGAAAATTCTTCCTCACATACTCCATGCTAGAGCCAAACATCTAATTATTATAGTGATATATATCCGATGCTTTCCCATCTTCTAGGACATCATTGTGTCTCCATTTGTCCAGTTTCTATCATCCTTGAAGGCCCAGCTCAAGTGAAACCTCCTCCTGAAGCCTCCCTCAGTTTCTTATCCTAATCTTCTAGGGCAGCAAACTGTGGCTCTCAGGCTGCAGTTTGCCACTCTGTTGACTATTGAGTTTGCCCACCACTGACCTAGATTCTCAATTCCAATAATTATAGGCTGTTGTTGTTCCTTGTGATTAAACCCCTAGGGCATTTCTCACTGTCCCTTTTGCCCTACAATTATGTGTGTTTCTTTCTAATGCTGATCACCTCAAAGGATTGGATGGGGGACGAAATCTATACTACATGGGGAAATTTTGTGATATGTGAAATGCCCCAAATTTTTAGTGATGTTACAAAGAACTTTCACACATTTAAAACGTTTTATTGGGATAGAGCTCACATAGGGCAAAATTCACCTATTTGAAAAGTACAATTCAAAGGCTTTTTGTATATTAGCACCACTACAATCTAATTTTAGAACATTTTCATCACACCCATAATAAATTCCTCATCCATCACTCCCCATAGGGCCCTTTCTCTGGCCCTACCTTTACAGATTTGTTTATTCTGAACAGTCCATATAAACTTTCACACATTTTTATTTGACTTCCCAAGGATTAGTCTTTGTAGGTATTTTTCACAATGCTTGTGGGGGATCAACACCCCTATTTTACAGGATAAGATTGACTGTTGAAGAGGATCTGTAAGTGCCAAACTTGCACACGGAGTCCTGTAGGCCCCCCCCAAGCCACCTTCCTACTTAGGCTTTTCCTCGAGGCATCCAAGTCACTTGCCCGTGAGAATCACTTAGGGTGAAAGGGCAGAGCGAGACAGCTGCCATTTTGGACTGTGTGACTTGGCAGCCACCATGTAGGCCACATGATATGTAAACTTACCTGGGGGCTGCCATCTTGAAATCACAAAGACCAACCCCTCCCTTTGAATTCGCCAATCGTGAAAGACTGTGGGCTTGAGCTCCAATCAAGAGCAAAGGACAGGACAGGTCACGTGCATTAGGAATTATTTGCATCACTAGCCCCAGCCCTCACCCAACCAACCAGTATCGGCCAACTCCTCGGTTGGAGTCTGGCCCCACTTCCCTATAAAATCACATGTTTTGGACTTTTTTTCTCTTTTTTGCATCCTGCTGCTGTGTCAGTGGGAGCAGAAGGCCAAGTCCGGGCCTGTAAAAAAGGTTCTATGCTATTGCATCGGACTCGGCTCCCTGGAGGTCTTTGGGGATCATGAAATCTGGGCATAACAAGGGCTCGGTTGCAGGTTACATCCACGTAGGCGCCATTCAAACCTCCTTGCCCTTCTCCCTTAGCGCCAATCACCGCGTCTGGCTTAGGTGATTGACTGGAAATGTCCTATCCACCAGCGCAATTATGGGGACCAGCACCCAATTCATGAAGAGAAGGTCTGGATGCCGAGCAGAGGAGCTCTATTATGCTTGGTTTAGTAAGGCACATGCGACATAGTTCACCACTGCCCAAGGTCAACATGGGCCTTTTATAAAGTTTCGAGAGGGCCAAGTATTACCTTTTTGTTTTGGGGTTTTTTTTTTAAAGCTGCCATCATACTTTTTAAAAATGAAAAAAACAGAACCCTAAATCAATGGTATGTTTTACATGTGTTTAGCAAGCTGATAATTTTAACACAAAAGTTATTGCAATATAATTGTGTTATTCACAAAATAATTATAAGAGAAAAATAACAGATAAAGCCAAGGTGAGGTCTGGTAATGGTCACTGGATCCAGAGTGTTTAGGGATTGATGTCAGGCAGACTTGGATTCTGATTCTGACTCTATCCCTTCCATGTGGTGTGGACTTGCCAAACCATTTAATTTCTCTGAGCCTCGATTTCCTTAACATAAAATGGTTCTACTAACACCTTGTTGAGTTGCGCCCCGCCCCCCTTTCTGGACTCCTACACCAGCTCTGACTCATCGCTTCTTCCCCAGAATATGAAAGCACCTTTGTTTCTTGGATAAAACAAAAAGTTGAAGTGTGGGGTCCCCTGGAGCTGGGGGTCCCACAGAGAAGGCAGGTCCCAGAAGAGCCTGTTGAGATGGGGCAGCTTGTGTCTGCCTAAAGTCAGACTATTTTGAAAGGCCTCAAGGGCCCATCACTTAAGGAATTATCTAGTACAGTTTCAGTATCTTTTCTAGGTCAGTTCCATTCTCTCTGCTATCAGGCTACTTCCAGGTTTGGGGAGTTTAATACCAACAGGTTTCTAAAAATAATCCTTGGCCATTCTTTCTCTTGTGAATGCTACGGAGAGAGAGTGTCATTTGAGGGGGTAGAGAAGGGAAGTAAATTTTGTTCAATACATACTGAACATTATTGCTTCTATAGAGGACTTTTAATCACGTTATCCCATTTAATCTTCACAAAATCTCTAAGAGGAAGAAATTATTTTCCCCATTTAACATGTAAGAAATTTAAGGCAGAGAGATTGAGTTCCTTGCTAATGAGGGACAAAGGATCAAAGTACTTTGTAAATGGGAATTCTCAACAAAATATCAACTCTTTGGAAAGAAGCCCAAAGATTACTTAATGGAGCTCGGGGTACATATCCTTTGGTTGGAGTGGGAGAGTGCAAAGTTGGTTGACAGTCACAATCATTTCAAGGTGAAGATCAGAGTTTTAATGTGCCATTCATTAAAAAGAGCTTTTTAAGGTCAAGGGTATGTACCTTGGTTGTGGGCATATCCCTAGCAGGGGGTGTTGCCGGAGGCAGCTGATCTGTGTTTCCCTCTCATTGATGTTTCTAACTCTCTATCCCTCTCTCTTCCTCTTCGTAAAAAAAAAAAAAAAAAAAAAAAAAAATCAATAAAATATTTTTTTAAAAAAAGAGCTTCAAGCCCGGCTGCTGTGGCTCAATGGTTGAGCATTGACCTATGAACCAGGAGGTTACGGTTCCATTCCGTTGTCAGGGCTCAGTCAGTGGGGAGGTGTGCAGGAGGCTGCCCATCAATGATTCTCTCTCATCATTGATGTATCTATCTTCTCTCCCTCTCCTTTACTCGCTCTATGAAATCAATAAAGACATTTTTTTGCCGAAACCAGTTTGACTCAGTGGATAGAGCGTCACCCTGCAGACTGAATGGTCCTGGGTTTGATATTCCGGTCAAGGGCATGTACCTTGGTTGTGGGTACACAATCAGCAGGAGGCAGCTGATTGATGTTTCTCTCTCATTGATGTTTCTGGCTTTCTATCCTTTTCCCTTCCTCTCTGTACAAAAAAAATCAATAAAAATATTTTAAAATATTTTAAAGAGAAACATTGAGCTACAGAGTGCCAGATTCAGGCTGACAGTGCCACAGCCTGAGACAAAGAACCATGGCCTACCACCCACTGCAGTTTCAGTCCCTCTTCTAGGTTAGCTCCATTCTCTCAGCTACCAGGCCACTGCCAGGCTTGAGTCTCAGTGCTTAGATCCAGAAGTGAAGCATTACCCAGATTCCTCCCATAAGTCTACATTAGTCAGCCTGGGAGAGTGAGGGGTCCTGGCACCAGGGATATGGAAGAGGAAGATACTTGATGAGCCAAGGGGCAGGATCAGAAGAAGGTGGGGTTGAAAACCATAACCCAACCTTCAAGACTTCTGCAAGAATAAAAATTATATGCTTATGGTGTTTTATCACTGCTTCAAGATAGCAGAACATGCTAGGAAGCATCTGTTGGAGGAGGTCATCAAGGGAACATGACTATTGGTTGGTCTGTGAGCCCAATCTGGGCAATTGGGAGGCTCCGCCCCCTCCCCTATCCTTGAAATGTATGTTCTGCCCACTGGTCCCATAATAGGAGCCATTTTCAAGGATGAAGACTTGAGAGAGCAATATGTTGCTGACATCATCTGGACATATACATGACTAATCCCTATTATGGCCTCTATATGAACTTTTAATACTCTGGTGGGCATGGGAGGAGATCTGCTTGTGGCTGCTCAAGACAAGACACTCCGTTTGTTAAGTTCCCTGGCTTGTTAAACCTGCCCCTACAGTCTAGAGTAGTTTGCCTCTTACTTTGTTCTCTTCTGCCCTCAGTGTATAGGAACCAGTTTCAGATTCTCCAGGTTTCAAACCAACAACACCCCTCTTGTTAGCTAAGTTCCATCTCTCTCAGACAATAACTCTTAAATTAACCACCATAGGCTCCACACTTTACAGTTAACTCTTTTAAACTTCAATGGCATGTCTGTGAGATAGGTTGTGTGACCTCAATTTTACAAAGGAAGAAACCTTCAGTGGTAAGGTGAAGAACCATGCTTACGTTATACAGGTACCATGAAGTAGCGTTTCCCCTGACTTCAGGGCTGAGCTCACAGGTCCTGTACCTCATATCTGTAAAGGAAGTTAATTACGGAACGAGGGCCTCTTACTTGAGGGTTGGGATTGGGACACAGGAGCAAGGAGGAAGCAAAGAAATTTTTTTTCATTACTCCCTTATTTTGAACAATAATTGTGCTGAGGAGAAACTGTGTAGTATAATGGTTAGGATGATTTGAGCTTCAAAGTCAGATACACTGGATTCTATTGCCCGTTCAATTAAGCTGTTACTGCAAGAGTTTCTTATTGGACTGAGCTTGAGCGCCCCCATTTGGAAAATGAGACGATCAGCCTCATGGGTCTGCCTCAAGCATTAAATTAAATTAGCGATAACGTATCTGGAGCGTTTTTGCACAATTTCCAGCACATTGTGTGGGTTGTTTTTCTTATCACTACAGTTATTAGATGCTTGGGAGCAACAAAGAATAAGATTCTGACTGTGTACTCAGCCCTTAAAACGACGGAGAAAAGGGAAGAGGGAGCTTCTGAGTCAGGGAAGTCCTGCTGGTGGCCAGGGACGTTTAAACGGGAGTGTTTGTGAGCTCCTCCAAGGCCGCGCGGCTCAAAAGGGAAACGTCTAGCGATTAATTAGGTCAGTAGAAAGGGCACTGGACTTGAAACCAGAGAGGCTCCATTTTCTTATTCTTAAATGGGGACCACACTGCCTACCCTCCTCAGGTGGAGCGTTGCGCAGTGTTAGAAGATTCTACAATGTAAAAATGCCATAAATGTGCTCAGCTTCCCAGAAATTCCTTCTCTTAGGACAGGAACCAGTTCATTTTGTGTCCAAGACGCGCTTTGGGGGGCCTATGGGTCAGCGGAACAGGAGCCGAGGTAGAATCGCACCAAGGCCGGCTCAGTACCCAGTAAACCCCTCGGAACGCCTAGTCCGGCTCTGAGAACGCGGCCCCCTGTCAAGCGTTCCCTAGCAACAGCGTCCTGGAGTCTGGCCCAAGAGGCCAATCAGCGCAGACATAGTTGTTTCAGTGACGAGAGCGATCCAATCACTGGGCGCTGTCGGAAGCCACGTTCTCAAGCCAATCGCCGCGAGCCCCGAGTGAGGGGTTAAGATTGGAAACCGCCGGAGCCAAGGTTTGGAGCGGACTCTATTTGATAAGATCAGCCGGAGGGAACGAGCGACCAGGGTCGTGAAAGCTGGTCGCTGCCCTCTTCTGTTAGGGCATTTTCCGGTCTGTCGTTCCCCTCAGGATCAGAGGGACCCACGACGCGACGACGCGATTCCAGGGTTCCGGCCGCAGCGTGGCCCCACGCGGAGCCAGGTCCGGGCCGGCTCAGGCACCGGGTCCCGGGAGCAGTGTCTCCTCAGCCCATGAGGGACAGCGGCCTGGCGTTGTCGAGGACCTGGGGACTGAAAGAGGCCAAAGCGTTGCCCCCGCCCGCCCCATCCGTAGCCCGGAGCGTGGCCCTGAGGAGGAGAAGGAGGCTGTGAAGCTCCGCGGCCGCGGGGCAGCGTTGGCACCGAAGGCGCAGGAGGCCCTGTACCGGGATGTGACGCAAGAGGCCTACGGCCACCTGGGGGCGCTCGGTGAAGCCCTTTCCGCGGCCCATTTTTTGCTCAGTCATTTATTCGTTTATTCGTAACCCACTCAAACCGATTCTTGGGCAAGAGCTGCAGACGCGGAGACTATCCACGGAGCGAGAAATGCCTAGAGGGGGTTAGGGAAAGGAGGAGCTAAGATGGCTGGTACCAGGCCGAGGCCTGGGAAGGCCGGTGGTGTTTTATAGAGTGGGAATAATTTTCCATGACCATCTTTCATGTCTACGACTACAATGCGATGTTATTCACAAACTATAATTGACCCATTTAAAGAGTACAATTCAATGCTCTTAGTCTATTCAGTTAGGGAAAACCATGCCACAGTCAATTGTAGCACATCACCTCAGAAAGAAACCCCTTAGCCCTCACTCCCTCATCCACCCTTCCTTCAGCCCCTGGCAACCACTAATCTACTTTCTGTCTCTACACATTTGCCTATTTGGAACATTTCATATAAACGGAATAAAAAGATAAGCACTTTTAAAAATCTGGCTCCTTTCACTTAACATATGTTTTTGTGTATATTTTCTTAAATATATTTTTATTTCAGAGTGGAAGGAAGGAGGAGAGAGACAATCGTTGATCTCCTGCACATCCCACACTGAGGATCCAGCCCGAAACCAGGCATATGCCATAACCGGGAATCAATCCCGACCTCCTGGTTCATAGGTCAATGCTCAACCAACGGTAGCCATGCCAGCCAGGCATCCCTCAGTCGTTTTTTCAAGAAAGTCACTATTCTTAGGATAGAGTAAAACTCAATGTAAGGATTACTTCAGAGTTCGGTTTTTTTCCCCTGTCTTCCAAGTTATCCTCAGAATGTCTTACTGCTTTTGTTTTTCCAGTCACATTGTCTTCACTCCCTGTAGGCTCATAGTAGGTGCTTGTTTGCTCATAGTAGGTGCTTTAAAATATTAATGGGTTGGACATTTTAATGATGTTAATTCTTTCAATCCATGAACACGGTATACTTCCACTTGTTTGTATCTTCTATTTCTTTTTTCAATGACCTGTAGTTTTCCAAGTACAGGTCTTTTACTTGATTAAGTTTATTCATAGATATCTTTAGTTTTGTTGCAATGATAAATGGATTTTTACAAAATAATTCGTTATTATTGAAAGTATTACAGCTTTTATGCATCCTTATATTCATAGCAGCATTATCTACACTAATAAAAGAGAAACATGCAAATTGACCTTACATCTGCTACTCCCACAAGCCATGCCCACAAGCCAATCAGGAGCAAGTATGCAAATTAACCTACGGAGCTGGAGCAAGCAGGAGGCTTGGGTTGCCCCTGGCTATGGAGGAAGCTAAGCTCCTGCCCGCCCTGGCCTCCGCTCAAGGCTACAAAGTTTCAATTATAGAAGATAAATAAATTCCAGGTACTTGCTCCCAGCCAGCCCTGGCCTCCACTCAAGGAGGCACTTAAAAAAAAAGAAAGAAAAATAGGAGGGGCTGAGAGCTTGGGTCACCAGAGGTGATCAGGTCAGGAATGGCAGTTGTGGGTGACCAGGCTGGTGGGGGTTGGGGCTGTTGGGAGTAAGCAGACCTGCAGGGTGGGGCAGTTGGGAATGAGCAGGCTGTCAGTGGGGGTCAGTTGGAGGTGATCAGGACAGGGGGGGCAGTTTGGAGTGAGCAGGTCAGCAGGGAGGTAGTTGGGGGTGAGCAGGCCAGTGGGAAGGGAAGGTGGGAAGAGCAGGCCAGCGAGGGGGGGCAGTTGGGGGTGATCAGGCTGGCAGGGGGGACATTTGGGGGCCAGCAGGCTGGCAGGCAGAGTGGGTAGGGGCAATCAGGCAGGCAGGCAGGCAGATGAGCAGCTGGAGCCAGTAGTCTCAGATTGTAAGACTGCCAGTTTAGGCCCAATCCCTGTAAACTGGCAATAGGACATTCTTTGAGGGGTCCCAGATTGGAGAGGATGCAGGCCAGGCTGAGGAACACTCCAACCCCTGCACAAATTTCATGCATCGGGCCACTAGTTTACAATAGCTAAGATCTGGAAACAGCCTGAAATGCCCATCAGATTAGTGGATAAAAAAGCTGTGGCATATTTACACGGTGGAATACTCTGCAGCTGTAAAAAAGAAGGATCTCTCCCTCTTTGAGATAACATGGATGGACCTGGAGATTATTATGCTAAGTGAAATAAGCCAGGCAAAGACAAATATAACATGATCTCATAATTGGAATCTAATGAACAACATAAACTGACATGGGAGCATGGAACAGAGTGAAGAATCTCAGAGAGAAGAGGGGAGGGGAGGAAGAGATTAACCAAAGAAATTATATGGATACTAGTGACCTGGTGCACGGATTCAGGCACTTTGAAAGTAAATTAATTAGAAGGTGGCCAGCAGGGCAGGACTATGAGAGATGGGCCAGACACACCCTGGAGCCAACCTCCCTTGGTCCCTTCCCAGCCAGTTGCACCTGGGGTGGTGCTGTGGCTAGAAGGGTGTCTGAGGAGTAAGTGGGGTCCCTCCCACAGGTGAGACCCCTTGGCCTGGCCTGCAGGGGTCGGCCAAAACTGGCTCTCCAACAACCCCAAGGGGTCCAGGAGTGTGAGAGTGCACTCTGCAAAGTTGCTGTTGTACAGAGTGTGGAACACAAACGCAAGTGTGCAGTAAACCAAATTCGGGCTGACAGTGCCCCAGCAACAACATAACTCCTGGCAGAAGGTGGAATCACGTGCCCTTTGAGGAATCAGGCTCCCTCCTCTCTGGTTTCGGGGTACATCACTAAAGAACCGCCACTACGAAATCACTGCAGCTCAGCAGCTCCTGCATTGAGCATCTGCCCCCTGGTGGTCAGTGTGCATCATAGCTACTGGTCCAATGGACACAGTATAACAGCCTTTTAAATATCTTTTATTGATTTTTTTTTTTTTTACAGAGAGGAAAGGTAGGGGATAGAGAGTTAGAAACATCGATGAGAAACATCAATGAGCTGCCTCCTGCACACTCCCTACTGGGGATGTGGCCACAACCAACAATCAAATCCTTGATGCCCTTAACCGGAATCAAACCTGGGACCCTTGAGTCCACAAGGCTGACGCTCTATCCACTGAGCCAAACCAGTTAGGGCCAGCCTTTTATACAGAGAGATATGCATTGATAGAGATATATCCATGGACATAGACAATAGAGTGGTGAAGGCCTGGGGTGGGGCGGGAGCTGAGTATAGGGGGGTAAGGAGGGGAAAAAAGGGGGACATTTGTAATACTCTAAACAATAAAGATAACTTTTAAAAAATCATTAAAATATTAATGGATTGGAAAAATAAAGGTGTATGTCATCAGCTGATGTAAGAGATATAGTGAAGTCCTGGCCAGTTTGACTCAGTGGTTAGAGCATCAGCCTGCAAACCAGAGGGTCACCAGGTGGATTCCTGGTCCAGGGTATGTGCGAGAGGCAACCAATCCATGTGTCTCTCACCTCCATGTTTCTTTTTCTCTCTCTACCTCCATCCTCCTTCTCTCCCACTCTAGATGTCAATGGAAAAAGTTGATTCTCGGGTGAGGATTAAAAAAAGAAAAAGATACAGTGAAACCTAAGTTCTAGAACTTAGCTCTGGAAGGTTGTTCGAGAAGTGATTTGTTAGAAAATCATTTTTACCATTAAAAATAATGTAGCCCTATGGTTTTGCTCAGTGGATAGAGCGTCGGCCTGCAGACTCAAGGGTCCCAGGTTCAATTCTAGTCAAGGGCATGTACCTTGGTTGTGGACACATCCCCAGTAGGGGGTGTGCAAGAGACAGCTGATAGATATAATAATAATAATGTAAACTGAATTAGTCTGTTTCAGACCCCCCCAAAATGATTCCGTTTTAACTGTTCTTATATACAGTTTTCTTAAGTTTTTTCATGCATCACTGCCTCTGAACTGCTATCGCCAGCTTTTTGTTTATCCAATCAACATAGTTTTTCTACCTATTCAATTGCCTGTGATTGTTGTTTTGTGAGCACCTCTACACCCTTAGTAGCATTAGCACCTCTTGATGGCCTCTTTTTTAGAAGTAGGATTGTAAGATGATATCTGAGAATGTATTTTACTTTATTATTTTTAATTTAATAAATCTTTATTGCTCAGATTATTACAATGTTGCTCTTCCCTCCCCCGTAGCTCCCCTCCCCCCGGTTCCCATTCCATCCTCTGCCCTTACCTCCCTCCCACTGTCCTCATCCATAGGAGGAAGCTTTTTATCCAGTCTCTTCCCAAACCCCCCACACCCTTTTCCTCCAGAGAATTGTCAGTCCACTCCCTTTCTATGCCCCTGATTCTATTATATTCACCAGATTATTCTGTTCATCAGATTTTTAATTCACTTGATTTTTAGATTCACTTGTTGATAGATGTGTATTTGTTGTTCATAATTTTTATCTTTACCTTTTTCTTCTTCCTCCTCTTCTTAAAGAGCATTTCATATAATATTGGTTTGGCGGTGATGAACTCCTTTAGCTTTTTCTTATCTGCGAAGCACTTTATCTGCCCTTCAAGTCTGAATGATAGCTTCGCTGGATAGAGTAATCTTGGTTGTAGGTTCTTGTTATTCATCACTTTGAATATTTCTTGCCATTCCCATCTGGTCTGCATAGTTTCTGTTGAGAAATCTGTTGACAATTGTATGGGTCCTCCCTTGTAGGTAACTAACTGGTTTTCTCTTCCTTCTTTTAATATTCTCTCTTTGTCTTTTGCTCTTGGCAGTTTAATTATGATGTGTCTTGGTGTGGTCCTCTTTGTATTCCTTTTGTTTGGGGTTCGGTGTGCTTCCTGGACTTTTAAGTCTATTTCTTTCACCAGATGGGGGAAGTTTTCGGTCACTATTTCTTCAAATAGGTTTTCAGTATCTTGCTCTCTTTCTTTTTCTGGCACCCCCATAATTCGTATGTTGGTATGCTTGAGACTGTCCCAGAGGCTCTTTACACTATCTTCAATTTTTAAAATTCTTTTTGCTTATTACTTTTCCAGCTGAGTGATTTTTGCTTCTTTGTATTTCAAATCTTTGACTTGATTCTTGTGGTCCTCTAGTCTGCTTTTAGGTTTCTATATAATATTTTTTATTTCAGTCAGTGTATGCTTAATTTCTAGTTGGTTCTTTTCCATATCCTCCAGAGTCTCACTCATATCCTTGAGGGTCTTGTTCATATCATCAAGGGTCTTGCTCATATCCTCAAGGGTCTCCTTGTTTATCGGCCTTTTCTAGGAGCCTCTTAAAAAACCTTATAACCGTTCTTTTGAACTCTATGTCCAGTCATTTTTTCCCCTCCATTTCTTTCACATGTGATCTGTTACCTTATCTTCACATTTTGGCTGCTTTCCTGAGTTGGTCCAGTAGGTTTGTGTGGTAGGTGTCCTTTAGAGGACAGTGACTCAGCGTCCCCAATTACCTAAGGTGGATACTTTTGGTGCACCCCTTTATGGGCAGCACTGTCTTATTGTAGTTAAGCCTAGATTGTTGTTGGTATCGCTGGGAGGGGTTGACCTCCAGGCCAAGTGGCTGTGAGGATCAGCTGTTTTTATGCTGGGAGAGCCTCTGTGCTCAGCCTGGATGGGGTGGAGTCTCAGGGCTGAGCAGGCAGCCTTGGTTTCCGGTCAGCTCCTGGGTCTCCATGCCTTGTTACCAAATTGCAATGGCTGCACGCACCTCTGAAAGAAAGCTGCTTGGAGCTGTGCCTGCTGCCGGACAGTCCAGTTTCTCCCCAAATGAGTTTGGACACCTAAAGACTAACCCAGAACAGGAAAACAAAGCAGTCCAGCAGTTTTGTTTTTGTTTTTTTCCTCCTGAACGATAGAGCCAGCCACAAGTCCTGAGAGTTCACGTGCCTCTGCAGTGCCCGAGTTTCAGCGTGCTTCCTCCTTACTGTCCAGTTTCACTCCGTATGAGCCTGGGTTCTCCGAGCCTCACCCAGAACCAGGGCTCGGTGCAGTGGGACGCCTTTGTCTTCCTCCCAGTACAAGAAAACCAGCTGGGTTTGCAGCCGTCCACCCTTTCTGCTTGCGCACAGCTCCAAACCTCTGACTCCACACATATCCGCAACTCTCTCCTCCACAGCTCCTCTGAGTCACAGTGTGCTTTTATCTTTCCTTCTATTTGTGGAATGTCCACTCAGCCAGCTTTCTAGTGGTTCTGGATACTGTCTGTTCTGTCCCTTAGTTGTAGTTTGAAATTGTTGTACGGGGCAGCAGTATGGGTGTTTACCTATGCTGCCATCTTGGTTCCTCTTCCTCCTTTATGTTTTAATTGTGCTAACAGTAGGTTTATTCTCTCCTTTGTTGCCTGAGATTCTTTTTGCCATGCTGAGGTATCTGCATGAAGGGTTGTCAGGTCAAAATTGAAGTTTTGGTCAACAACCAAGACATTTTTCAGTTAACAGCTTGGTCGAGAACTTAGAACTGAATTGTTTGAGACGGGAGACATTGGAGAACCAAAGTTTGACTGTATAGCAAATGGTATATTCTCCTGACCCCAGTCCCCCTGGGCAATGATGAGCAGGCAAAACTTTGCACCACAACACTTACACAGAAGTGGGGACAGGTCAATGGGAGTAGGTGCTGACTAGTCCCAGCAGCAATTTTCTTATCCAATATATCTTGCCCATACATGCCTGTATCATTGTTATTAGTTGTGACTTTCTATGCCTCACTAGACTGTAAGTTTCATTCAGGGCATAGCAGTTATAGTAATAGTAATAAGGATAAAATACAATATAGAATAAGTATTAAAGTCTGATATTAAAGTGTGATATCTGAAAGTATGGAATGTAATGTTACCAAATTGCTAAGCACCCTTGAGTGGCCTGTATGTATAAAATAGGTAAAATGATCTGTACCCCATATGTAAGACCAGATAGCAAGGCTCCTGGGACCTGCTGATAAGACACTCTGAAGACACCCATCTGAGCACATAAAAACAGCAAGCCCCAGAGGAGATCTGAGACGCTCGTTCTGCTCCTCCACAGACGGTCGCTCTCCACTCCCCTGCCTGTATCTGCCTGCGCTCTGCCGTGGAGCGTGAGTCCAGCTCTGCCGTGGAGCGTGAGTCCAGCTCTGCCGTGGAGCGTGAGTCCAGCTCTGCCGTGGAGCGTGAGTCCGAACCGTGAGCTGTGAAACCGAGGCTCAAACAAGACGCTGAGCTGCAGCTGCAACGCCCAGCGTCCAGTGTGTGTGTGTGCCTGTCGGCGCCGATCCCCGGGTGGCCTGCCGAGGTCTGGAGACCACCAGGACTCTGGTCAATAAACCGTGTGTGACTCGTGCATTGCATGTCTGTCTCCTCATAATTTATGCTCGGTCAATATTAAATAAGTACCTTGGGTTGTACGTGTCAGTGTCTGTTTAGAGACTGGCTGAGGCACCCTTGGTCACCTGTGCTTACGTCCCTGAAGGAGAAATTGGGACAATAGCCCAGGACTTATTTTTGTAACCCAGCCTCTTCTCACTGTCTACTACTATGCTTTGTACATTGAATAAATGTCACATAAAAATAAAGTATGCATACACAAAAGATTCAACTTGAGAAGAGACCAGGCACTCAGGTGGATTCTTGAGTTACCGAGCAAATTAAGGTAATGGGAGGGAAGAGTACCTAGTTCAGCAGCCTGAATGAAGACCCTATCAAGCCCCCCTTCTGCTCCCCCCATCCCTGCCCCTGTTTAAATCTCTACCTCTCTTTTGCTAGCAGTATCTTTCCTCATTAGTGGAACTGGAATGATAACCATCACCTCACACAGTGGTGGCAAAGAATAAATAAGATGGAATGTGCAGTCCGGTGCGAGGGTCATGGACAAGATGGTGCCGCCGGTGCAGGTCTCTCCGCTCTTCCAGCTCTGCCGCTACTCCGCCCTGTTCCTCGGTGTGACCTACGGAGCCAAGCGCCACAGTTACCTGCAGCCTCGGGCGGAAGAGGAGAGGAGAGTGGCCGCCGAGCAGAAGAGGCAGGATGAGCTGAAACGGATGGAGAGAGAACTGGCAGAAGCCCGTGAGGACAGCACAGTGAAGTGAGCGCCATGAATAAAGCGCTCTGTGCTGTGTGATTAAAAAAAAGACAGAATGTGCAATATGTTGGGTATGTTGCCAGCACAGATGAAACTCTTAACAGCAATTCCCTTCCCAAAAGGGCAACAAGGAAGTTCCACATTATCTAAAGAGAAGGATCCTCTTAGAAAGACAGGAAAAGGAACCCAGCTCTGGCCGGTTTTGCTCGGTGGGTAGAGCATCGGCCTGGGGACTGACGGTCCCGGGTTCAATTCCGGGCGGGGGCATGTACCTTGCAGGCACATCCCCACTAGGAGGTGTGCAGGAGTCAGCTGATCCATGCTTCTCTCATTGATGTTTCTATTTCTCCATCCTTCTCCCTCACTCTCTGTAAAGAAATCAATAAAATATATTAAAAGAAAAGGAACCCAGTGGCTCCCTCGGTCAAATCCGCCCCTCCCTCAGGTAGGCAGCGCTCTGACTCCGGTTGCTAATCCCAGGCCACTTCAAGGTTTTCCCGCCTCAAAACTCAGTCACCCGACACCAGGGGCCAGTTTCCTGCCCTTAAACTTCCGTTGGCTTCGTTCAAACAGGCCGCTGTCGTCAGCATCCAATCAGAACGCTCGATCTTCGACCACTGCCCAATGAGCGCGGGGGATAGGAGGAAAAAAAGGGCGTGAAGTCCAATCGCAGCGCCATTACACTTGAGGGCAAAAAGGGTAGGAAGCCGTCATGGCGCTCTGGTCAATAAAATCGATAGCTGGAAGCAGCCTGTGTTCCAGGCAAAGGCGGTGCAGTAGCAGCGCCGCCATTTTCGCCGAAGGCATCTTCCGGTGCCTTTCCCCCAAGTTCGGGCAGGAGTTTCCTGAATAACAACGAGAGGTTTTCGTTAGCCCCGCAGGCGGCTGATTCCGATTTCCTCCTGGCCGGCCCCAGGACACTCAGTCCCGGCACCCCGAGGGCTCCCAAATCCCGGGGTCCGCTGGGGGCCGAGGCCGGGAACGGGAGGTCGTGGCGCCGGCTTCTCTGGCCCAATGGCACCGCCTTCCGCTCCACTCTCCGCTCGGGGACCAGGAGAGGCCGGATCCGGCCGGAGAAGGGGAAGGAAGCCAAGGGCGGTGAAGTTCGCGGACGTGGCCGTGTACTTCTCCTCCGAGGAGTGGGGGCGCCTGCGGCCCGCGCAGAGGGCCCTGTACCGGGACGTGATGCGGGAGACCTACGGCCACCTGGGCGCGCTCGGTGAGGCCCGGTCCAATCCGCTTCCGCGGGGCGGAAGGGATGGAGGAGCTCGGCCGGAGCGGGGGTGGCGGGGGAGGGGCAGAGTGGCCAGGGTCCTGGACTGCGACCAGGATGTGTCAGTGGAGGAGAATGGGGGCTCGGCAGGAGATGCCACCGGGAACATATTTCCCCGGAGTTCCTTACGAGCTGGACCTCTAACTGGTTCTCCTTCCCCAGGGTGCGCGGGGCCCAAACCAGCCCTCATCTCCTGGTTGGAACGAAATACCGAAGATTGGGAACCAGCTGCCCTGGATCCACAGGAGTGCCCGAGGGGATTAACGGTCCAAAGAAGTGAGTGAAAAAAATGCCCGTGGAGGGCCTGCAGCTTGTGACTCAGTCCAGAGTTTCGGTGGCTGTGACCCATGGCGCAGGTCTCTATTTACTGAGTTCGTTTTCACAGTCTCAGGGTACCGTTTACGACGGTGTTGGTGTGGTCCGCCACACCAGATTCACATGTCAGCTTGAAGACCAACTACAGTGTAACCTCGGTTCTCAAACTTCATTCATTCCATGAGGCTGTTCGAAAACCGAGTCATGTTGTCTGTTAGAAATAATGTAAACTGAATTAATTCATTTCAGACTCCCAAATGATAATGTTTTAGCCTCTCGTATATCGGTACATGTCTAATGTACTGTTTAATCTGTAAATATTTATAGATACTTTAAATGCAAAAAAGACATGAAATTTAAATTTAATAAAAAGGAAATGAAATGTACAGTAAAATACGAAGATTTAATAACAACAAGCAGCAGCAAAAGCAAAACAAAACATGAAAATAATCACAGCACAATATCCAGAAATTTTAACGGTAGTAAATTGACTCCTACTTTCACAGCCATGATCATACAGTTATCAGCTTGAAAGAGTTGTCAGGTTGCGAATCAAATTGTTCATGATAATAAACTTTCCAGAACCGAGGTGTGAGTGTGTGTAGTTCTCTATTGTGTGAATAGAGAAGCTGCTACCTTCCTGCCTCCTTCCCAGGATCCATGCCCCACCCTCCTTGGAGAGAGAACCTACGCCTCTCTGAATTCTGTGTTTTGGCTGAAGGGATTTCATGGAGAACAGCTGCCTGGGGTGCAGGGGCCTCTTTCTGTCCTCTGGCAAGACCCTAATCAGTGAAAGACTTAAGAGCACTCTCCTCAGGATCGGCAAGGCTCTGATTAATGCCATTCAGGTAGAAGGGCCCCAGATCCCCCCACAGGGGCAGATGGAACTGTCTGAGCTGGAGTTTCTATGTCAGATTTTCTAAGGCCAGGGTTA
This sequence comes from Antrozous pallidus, assembly GCA_027563665.1. Lineage (NCBI taxonomy): Eukaryota > Metazoa > Chordata > Mammalia > Chiroptera > Vespertilionidae > Antrozous > Antrozous pallidus. The sequence goes on along the minus strand of CM050512.1, from coordinate 113,314,129 downwards.
TCTTTCTAAGATTCAGATCTCACCATGATATTTCCTTGCTTAAAACCAGCCAGCCAGCCCTGGCCAGTGGCTCAGGGGTTGAACTTCAACCCATGAACCAGGAGGTCAAGGTTTGATTCTCCGTCAGGGCTCATGCCTGAGTTGGGGCTTGATCCCCAGTGGGAGGCATGCAAGGCAGCAGCCAATTGATGATTTTCTCTCACCATTGATGTTTCTATCTCTCCCTCTCACTGCCTCTTTCTGAATCAATAAAACAACGTTTACAGTGGGAAAAAAAAACAAACCATTCAGCCTGTAAATGGTGATGAAAAAAATAATAATAAAGGGGGCCCTAACCGGTGTGGCTCAGTGGGTAGAGTGTCGACCTACGGACTGAAAGGTTCCAGGTTCGATTCCGGTCACGGGCATGTACCTTGGTTGCGGGCACATCCCCAGTAGGGGTCCGCAGGAGCAGCTGATTGATGTTTCTCTCTCATCGATGTTTCTAACTCTCTATCCTCCCTTCCTCTCTGTAAAAAAATCAATAAAATATATAAAAATCATAATAATAATAAAGGGGAAAAAGAAAACCATTTAGCCCACCTGGGGTGGCTCAGTTGAGTGTTGTCCTGCCCAGGGAAAGATTGTCAGTTTGATTCCTGGTCAGGGCACATACCTGCATTGAGGGTTTGATCCCTAGGGAATGTAGGGAAGGCAACCTATTGATGTTTCTAACATGGATGTGCCCCACCCCTTCCTCTCTCTTAAGCATGTCTTCGGGTGAGGCTAAAGAAACACTATTCATTTTTTGCCGAGATAGGTTGTCAAATGGCCATCAGTTCTATTAGTCACTTGGGGGACCCCATCCCAGAACTACTTATTTATCTTACCTTTATAGATGTCTAGGAATGTGTGTGTTTTGTTTTAATACCACAATTGATTTGGATGCATGTTTTGAAAGCCATTGGGTGCAATAGAGTCCCCGGTCCTTACAGCAGTGGTTCTAAGAGTGCGGTCCTCAGACCAGCATGCGCTCGCTCCTGACCATGTTACAGACGCACCGGTTGCATGGAAATGGGAGTGGGGCCTGCAGTCTGCTCCAGCAGCCCCCCGAATGATTCTGATCGCAATACAATTTGAGAACCATTGGCTCAGAGGGCCTATGACCTGGTCTCTGCTAGCTCATACCTTGTTTCCACTTCCTACCTTATACTTACCTCCTCAAAAACTTTTAATTTTTAAAGTCAGCTTAATCTCCAAGAAACCTCCCCCAACTTCTCCCAGCTGGGTTATGGGCTCCTGTAATTGCCACCATACTTTATTAGTAGCACGTCACACTCAGTTGTCTATGTTACTAACACTCCTTGAAGACAGGAGTCAAGTCTTATAACCTGTAAACACTATAATAGGCAAGAGTAGTAGCCCAGTATTTGTTAAATTATTTTCTCCTGTGTACCTGTAGAAACCAGAACCGCAAAGAAGAATGGAGAGAATGAAGTATTCCCTCCCAAGGAGGCACCCCGGAAGGGGAAGAGAGGACGGAAGCCCAGCAAGCCCCGACTGATTCCCAGACAGACATCTGGGGGTCCCATCTGCCCTGACTGTGGTTGTACCTTCCCTGATCACCCGGCTCTGAAAAGCCACAAGTGTGCCCAGAATCTAAAAAAGCCTTACCCCTGCCCGGACTGTGGGCGCCGCTTTTCCTATCCATCTCTGTTGGTCAGTCACCGGCGGGCACATTCTGGTGAATGTCCCTACGTTTGTGACCAGTGTGGCAAACGTTTCTCCCAGCGTAAGAACCTGGCCCAGCACCAGGTTATCCACACCGGCGAGAAGCCCTACCACTGCCCTGACTGTGGCCGCTGCTTCCGCAGGAGCCGGTCCTTGGCCAATCACCGGACCACACATACAGGGGAAAAACCCCACCAGTGCCCTAGCTGTGCGCGACGCTTTGCCTACCCGTCCCTGCTCGCCATCCACCAGCGCACACACACAGGAGAGAAGCCCTACACTTGCCTGGAATGCAGCCGCCGCTTCCGCCAGCGCACCGCGCTCGTCATCCACCAGCGCATCCACACCGGCGAGAAGCCCTACCCGTGTCCGGACTGTGAGCGGCGTTTCTCTTCGTCCTCTCGCCTGGTGAGCCACCGGCGAGTCCACTCTGGGGAGCGCCCCTATGCCTGTGAGCACTGTGAGGCCCGTTTCTCCCAGCGCAGTACGCTGCTCCAGCACCAGCTCTTGCACACAGGAGAGAAGCCGTACCCCTGCCCAGACTGTGGCCGTGCCTTCCGTCGAAGCGGCTCCCTCGCCATACATCGCAGCACGCACACTGAGGAGAAGCTGCACGCCTGTGATGACTGTGGCCGCCGGTTTGCCTACCCCTCGCTGCTGGCCAGTCACAGGCGCGTTCACTCAGGAGAGCGGCCCTACGCTTGCGACCTGTGCTCTAAGCGCTTTGCCCAGTGGAGCCACCTGGCCCAGCACCAGCTCCTGCACACCGGGGAGAAGCCTTTCCCCTGCCTTGAGTGTGGCCGTTGCTTTCGCCAGAGGTGGTCTCTGGCCGTGCACAAGTGTAGCCCGAGATCGGCTGTAGAGGGAACCAGTCAAAAGGGCAGCACCCTTTAGAATGGGAAGGCCTGTCTTAAGCTCATTTCATTTCATCCAGAGGCCAGAGAAGGGAAGGAGAAGCCCAAGGTCATACGGGGCAGATTCAGAACAAAAACCCAGGTCTCTTGCCACAGACCTGAACTTGATTCTACCACCCTGGCTGCCTTACTCTGCCTAGAACAGATAGGCCCATTAGGAGAGGTAACACCATTTGGTTAAAGTTTAACAAGCTATCCAATCCTAAAAGAATTTGTGTGTGTGACCATCAGGGTAAAACTTCTCCCCTTATACTTTAGGGGCTGTCTGCCTTTCTAATTTCCATGTGGGGGTCTCCCCTTGCATGCAGTCAGGAGGATCCTATTTAGAGGTGGCAGGATCTTCCCCTGTTCTGCCTCTTCATCCATACCAAGTGTAGCCCCCTTTTTGCAACACTCCTGCCAAGTGGTGTTCTACTCTCGCTTTGCACCTCCCTTGACGGGGCGTTCACTACCTCACAAGCAGGTCGTTTCTGTGTGGGATAGCTGTGGTCTTTAGAAGGTGGTTAAGTGCCGTACTCCTTCCCTCTATGCCTTGCCCGAATATGATTAATATTTCCTCTACATGGCAGCCTTTCAGGTTATCAGCATGTGGTCAATCATTCCTTAACGAAAGGGTTCCAGTTCCCACACATGATCTCCAAACATGATCTTCAATGTTCCTTTAAAGGGCCAGCGCCACAGTGTGGACTGGATAGCTCCGTGGTCTGCGCTGGTTTCAACAGTCCTAGATTGGATTTGGGAGGGGTGGCAGCCTGTACCGGGGTTTATTAGGCTGGAGACACCCCAGAACCTAAGGTTCTTTTTTAAACCACATGCTTTGAAGCTAAGCCTGCTGCACTTTGTTTGAAAATTGTTTCCAGTTGGGTCCGGGACAAAAGTTCAGTGAGCGGTGGGACAAGACTGACCTTAAGGAAAAGCGGGGCAGGCAAACGGGCTAGCGGCAAGAAGTGAGAGCCGGACAGGCCTGTACTTTGTCTGGAGGGTTTGGTTCGGTTCCTCGCAGCCAGTGGTTGGAAGAGCCTAGATTTCACTTCAGCACAGAACCTTCCATGAGTCCTCAGTCAACATTTTTTTCATAAAATGAGGTGAGGCCTTTCAAGGAGGGTAGAAAGTGAGGTGATTGCAAACAAAGCAGAGTATATAGTCATCAAGTTGTGCTCTTGCCTGCCCCCTAGCAAGCCCCAGAGGTAGCAATGTGTCTTAATCTTTGAGAAACCCCCGGGCACCCACCCCGAGTAGGTAGGTGCTCAGGAAAGCGATACTGCGTTGAGTGAACAGGCCTGTCACTTGGCTTTGTGTTGCTGCACCAAATTGGAATTCCCAAACCCGACTCATCTCATCTTACCACTTTAGTTCTGATCGGCCCCAGAGCTGGGGAACAACTTTAGTAATCGCCTCTGTTCTGGCGGTAGCAAGTTTCATTGTGACTTTCTCCTTGGGTGATGAGCTGCCCCGAGGAGGGGTCGGACCAGATTGGGTCTCATTAAAATGTCTGTTGAATGGATTATGTTCCTTGTGGAATTACTGTTTATAAACTATAAGTCTGGTTCCTTAACCAAGTAGAAATTTTTACACTTCTGATGGAGACCTGCCCTACCCTAGCAAAGACCTGTTAGATGACGGCCTAGCTCCCCGTTTTAGAACTGGCTCTTCACTTTTATCACGAGGCTGACCTATTTCTTTGCCTAGGACTTTGTAACTCCTTAAAACTTGGGAGTGATTGTGGCCAAATTCCAGTATGTGGTCAGAGGGCAGGGATGAGGGACAACTTCCTGGGTTTCCCACAGCACTTCAGTCCCAGGGGCCATCTGATGACCAGCTGTATCCTTCCAGTAATTTCCCCCTTCCGCTTCAGGTAGTTCGAGTTTCTTATACTTGCAACCAAAAGAATTAACTAATACACAGCCCCGATATGGATTAATCTCCCACCTGCCTTTATGCCTATATATGAGCTATGAAGAAAAACTGGTCTCTTCTGATCTCCAACCTCCGTTGAACCTTCAGTATCACTTAAGTCTTCCACCTATCTTGAGCCAGTGAGTACCTTCTTCACTAAGAAAACACAAGGCATTAAAAAGGAACTCCTTCAGCATTCCACTCACCACCCTGACTCCAAGTTTACCAGTGAGACCACACTTACTTCTGTCCCACCCCAAGAAAGCCTCAGCTCTGGCCAGTGGGGCTCAGTGGTTGAGCGTAGTCCTATGCACCAAGAGCTCACTGGTTTGATTCCCAGTCAGGGCACATGCCGGGGTTGTGGGCTCAATCCCCAGTAGTAGGCATGCAGGAGGCAGCCAATTAATACTTTCAAATCGATGTTTCTTCCTCTCCCTTTCTAAAATCAAAAACATTTTTTAAAAAGCCTCTCACATGCAATGCTCATCAATATAGCTGTGCCTGGATTTCATCAACTGCCCCCTCAGGGACTTTGCTCCATCTATTAATTCTCTCCTCTTAGTTTTATTATTTTTGAGTCCCTCTCTTTTCTGGCATACATACACCCAAGCCTACAAGCATGCTAAAATCTACCTTTAAAAACAATAAAGAACTTTCCCTCTGGCCTCTGGCCCCATCTATTTTCAGCTACATTTCTTGACGCAGTAGTCTGCATGAACTGGAACCATTTTGTTTATTCTTTAGCCTACTGCAATAGTATTATAGTCACTTTGTTGTATATTTATGATGTTCCGTATACTATGTGAGACACTTGTACATTCCAATCTAAGTTTTATAAGAACCACATAAAGTAGGTGTTAGGAGATGCTCCTTCATGGATGTCTCATGTTGCTACATATCTTGCTGAATATGCCCAAAATGCAAGGTCCTGCCTGCAGATTCTTAGGCATTAGCCAATTCCAGACCTAAAACCCCACTGAATTAGGGGAGGCTGGGTCCTATTGATCAAGGACCGTGTTAGCATTGGCAAAAACATACAGTAGGTCTTCCTAGCCTTTTCCAAATGTACCTGCAATCATTCACCAGGGTGGTTGGATCTAAATTTATTCTAATTCTTAGAGATCAGGTGTGTGCAGAAAAGGGCTACTCAGCAGACTGAGATTGCTTAAACCCTGTACATTTAAAAAAAAAAAAAAAAGCAAAAAGCACCCCTGGCCAGTTTGGCTCAGTGAACAGAGCATTGGCCTGCGAACTCAGGATCCCAGGTTCGATTCTGGTCAAGGGCATGTACCTTGGTTACCCGCACATCCCCAGTAGGGGGTGTGCAGGAGGCAGCTGATCGATGTTTCTCATCGATGTTTCTAAGTCTCTATCCCTCTCCCTCTCTGAAAAATCAATACAATATATTTTTAAAAAATAAAAATAAAAAACCTGACTGGCATTTGGCTCACTGTGGAGATAAATTCCGAGCCCTCCGAATATTTTGTCTAATTAGTGTTTTTGAATGCTAGAGGCCTTAAGCCATGCTGTACCAGTTGAGGTCAGTGCTGTAGGCACTCCCTGCCTATCTGACTGACTCCGAATAAAAGTCCTGGACAGAGGGAGAAACAAAGATGGCAGCATAGGTAAACACCTAAACTGCGCCTTGCACAACAATATCAAAACTACATCTAAAAGGCAAAACGGGCACCATCCAGAACCAGAGGAAAGCTGGCTGAGTGGAAATTCTACAACTAGAAGGAAAGAGGAAAGCACATTGAGACTCAGAGGAGCTGCAAAAGGCTGAGGTACGGAGTCTCGCGTGTGGAGAGGACGGGTGGCTGTGTGCACAGGTGGCTGAGTGCACAACTGGCTTTCTAAAGCGTGAGGGAGACAGAAGCTCCTGACTGCACTGAACTCCAGTCTTGGGTGAGACTCTGGGAAACCAGACTCATTTGGGGGAATCTGGACTGTCAGGAAGAGAAAGCACACTGAGACTCAGGAGCTGCGGAAGTCGGAGGTCCAGAGGCATGCGTGCGCAGAGAGGACTGACTGCTGAATGCACGGGAGGCTGAGTGTGCAGCTGTCTTTCTAAACTGGGAGGAAGACAGAAGCTCCTGACTGCACCGAACTCCAGTTGCGGGAGAGACTCTGGGAACCCAGACTTATTTGAGGAGAAACTGGACTGTGGCAGTGGGTGAAACTCGAGGGCAGCTTTCTCTCAGAGGTGCTTGCAGCAATTACCACAGGACACTGAGAACCAGGGCCCTCATAGGGCAGAGATGATTGGAAACCAAGGCTGTCTGCTCCGCCCTGAAACTCCACCCCATGCAAGCTGAGCACAGAGGCTTTTTCAATTTTGCAAGTCTTATCTCATAAGGGTGTCTCCAGCAAAGAAGTTCTCCCAGCATAGACACAGCTGATCCTCACAGCCAATTGGCCTGGAGGTTAATTCCTCCCAGTGATACCAACAACAGTCAAGACTTAACTACAACAAGGCTGAGCACACAGTCCACAAAGGGGTGCACCAAGATTGTCCACCTCAAGTAACTGGCGAGGCTGAGACACTGGGCCCTATAGGACACCTTGCACACAAAGCTACTCTGTCGCCGAGACCGATTTGGCTCAGTGGATAGAGCGTCGGACTGCGGACTGAAGGGTCCTGGGTTCGATTCCGGCAAGGGCATGTACCTTGGCTGCGGGCACATCCCCAGTAGGGGGCGTGCAAGAGGCAGCTGATTGATGTCTCTCTCTCATCGATGTTTCTGACTTTCTATCCCTCTCCCTTCTGCTCTGTAAAAAAATCAATAAAATATATTAAAAAAAACAAAACAAAACAAAGCTACTCTATCAACTCAGGGAAGCAGCGAAAATGCAGAGACAAAGAAACAGGTCACAAATGAAAGAAATGGAGGAAAGCTAATGACTGGATATAGCGTTCAAAACGACAGTTATAAGGTTTTTCAAGAATTTCCTAGAAAAGGCTGATAAATTTAGCGAGACCCTTGAGGATATGAAAATGACCAACTAGAAATTAAACATACACTGACTGAAATAAAAATATTATACAGAGACCTAACAGCAGACTACAGAACTGCAAGAATCAAGTCAAAGACTTGAATTACAAAAAAGCAAAAAACAGCCAAAAAAGAAAAAAAGAAAAAGAATCCAAAAATTTGAAGATAGTGTAAGGAGCCTCTGAGACAACCTCAGGCATACCAACATCTGAATTATGGGGGTGCCAGAAGAAGAGAGAGAGCAAGATACTAAAAACCTATTTGAAGAAATAATGACTGAAAACTTCCGCCACCTGGTGAAAGAAATAGACTTTCAAGTCTAGGAAGCACACAGAACCCCAAACAAAAGGAATTCAAAGAGGACCACACCAAGACACATCACAATTAAAATGCCAAGAGCAGCCGAAACCAGTTTGGCTCAGTGGATGGAGCGTCGGCCTGAGAACTGAAAGGTCCCAGGTTCGATTTCAGTCAAGGGCATGTACGTTGGCTGTGGGCACATACCCAGTAGGGGCCATGCAAGAGGCAGCTGATCGATGTTTCTCTCGTCAATAATCTTCTCATCTTCCCGGTGCCTCTGGGCTTCCCTCTTGGGTGTACATGTGGGGATTTCTTCCCAGCATTTCTTGAGAAATGTATGTTTTCCCAAATCCCAAGAAACTGGAAAATAGCACCAAACAATTAATGTGATACACCACATAAACAAAATGAAGAATAAAACTCACATCATCATATAAATAGATGCAGGAAAACTTTTTACAAAATCCAGTACTCCTTTAGGATAACTCTCAGCAAAGTGGGAATAGAGGGAACAGACCTCAATATAATAAAGGCTATAGATGACAAACCCACAGCTAACATTATACTTAATGTGAAAAAAACTAAAATCATTTTCCCTAAGATCAGGAACCAAAAAGGGATGTCCACTTTCATCACTCTTATTTAACATAGAGTTGGAAGTCCTAGCCACAGCAATCAGACAAGAAAAAATAAAAGGTAATCAAATTGGAAAGGAAGAAGTAAAACTCATTATTTGCAGATGACATGATTCTACCCAAAAAAAAAACTAGAACTGATAAATAAATTCAGTAAAGTGTAGGATGCAGAATAAATATCCAAAATTGGTTGCATTTTAAAATGTTTTTATTTGTAGAGAGAGGGGAAGTAATAGGGATAGAGAGATAGAAGAAACATCAATGATGGAGTCATAGAAACTCCATGTGGGGTTGAGGGGACAAGAAGAGATAAGCCAAAGAACTTACATACTTATAGGATAATGAAGACCTGGGGGTAGTATGGGCAGGGAGAAGGAAAGTAAAGGAGGGAGAAATTGTAAATATCTATAATACTATCAACAATGAAAACTACATTAAAAAAAAAAAGACACATCGATGAGAGAGACACAATTAGTAAGATTCATCCAGTGTAGGCCTGGCCTTCACCAGCAAGCATGTGAACGAGCTGATATAAGAGAGAGAAATCAGGCTGATCTATTTGAATTACCACATTAAATTTCTCAGAAATCTGTGGATCTCAGTTACTTTGGAAAAATTCCTGAGTATGGCTCCCAATTCAGATTTAGTCCAGGGAACATAAGAAATTAGAAGCTTTACGTTTGGACCCTCAGAGGGTCTGACTCTTACAGGTTCAGGGGAGGGAGGAGTGAGGAGAGGTTAGGAGAAAAAGGGAAGTCCCGGGAGAGGAACAGAATGAAGAAGCGGAGGGCACAAAGCGGGTGGGGACTGTGCAGTAGGGAGAACCTGGGCATAAGACAGCTGCCACATGCCCAGAGACAAAGAGGGCAGGGGAAAAAAACAAAATGATTCAGAAAGGAAAGAGGAAGATGGTGTTTGAGACAGAGAGTATGGTGAATGGGAAAAAGAGGCCCCAGAAGCTTTTTGTTTTCTTTCAATTATTTGTTGGTCTTGGTTAATCAATAAGTGATATTTTGTAAAGTGACAACTTTAGAGCCTTTTTTAGTTATTGGGGTGACATCCTATATAATAAAGAGGTAATATGTAAAATTGACCATCGCTCTAACACACAAGATGGCCGCCACAAGATGGCCAGCAGGGGAGGACAGTTAGGGGCAATTGGGCCAGCAAGGGAGCAGTTAGGCATTGATCAGGCTGGCAGGGGAGTGATTAGGGGGGTGATCAGGCTGGCAGGAAGAAGCAGTTAGGGGTAGTCAGGAAGGCAGGCAGGCAAGTGGTTGGGAGCCAGCAGTCCTGGATTGTGAGAGGGATCCCAGATTAGAGAGGGTGCAGGCTGGGCTGAGGGACACAAACACACACAGCCATGCACAAATGTTATGCATCAGGCCTTTAGTTGGTTAATGAAATTATATAAGTTTCAGGTATACAATTCTACAATACATCATTTGTATATTGTATTGTGTGTTTACTACCCCAGTGACTTCAGAGTCTTGTATAGGTTTGGAAGTCTTCAGGTACCCATTAAAATAGGCATCCCAATCAGTCTGTTTACTTTTAGAGCCAGGATCTTCCAATTTAATTCTGAGAAACACAAGTTTGAGGAAGTCAAAATTCCCTGTAATGGTCACTGGAGTTCTAAATTAATTTTGGTAATCTATCCATTTAGTAAAAATTATGCACGAGGAGACACCATAGGTGTGGTTTTTGTTTGTTTGTTTGTTTGGTTTGTGTGTGTGTGGGGGGGGGCAGATTCTCATTGTCTGGGTTGCTGCTTCTTCCTGCTGGTATATGTAAAGCAAGCGTGTCAAACTCAAAAGCTAACATGGGCCAAATAAACAAGGTTTAAGTTTATGTGGGCCGCAAAAAAAACCCCAAAAGCTTCAATTTTTATAGAAACGTAGTTTTATTTCATTAGAGACATGCTGAATACAAAAGGCTGAAATAAATGAGTAATTGTTAACATAAAATACCATAATAGAACATTTTAATAAAAATTAATATTTTTTCTTGAACATTAACTTGCCAGACACTGAATACCTGTATAAATTAATAAGCATAATCCAAATAAACCTATTTTTCTTGTTCTCTGAAAACGAAATATTTCCTGTTGCACACACCAAACAAGTCAGTCCAAGACTAATGATGTGGCAATTGGCTGCTAAAATATTTGTTGCTAATATTAGTGGGGAGAAATTGTGCACCTGCACTTAAGGTGAGTAAGAAAAATGAATGCAACATGATTATAGTAATCAGTCATTAGCAAACATTGTGGTTCATTATTTTTTCCTTTTTAAAAATTTCTTAATTGATTAAGGTATTACAAATGTGTCCTCATTCCCCATTACCCCTTCCAACCCCCGCTCCCAACTCATGCCCTCATCCCGCCCCCTGGTCTCTGTGTCCCATTGGTTAGGTTTATATGCACGCCTACAAGTCCTTTAGTTGATCTCTTCCCCTTACCCCCACTCTCCCCTACCTTCCCTCTGAAGCTTGACAATCAATGATTCTCTGTCTCTGGATCTGTTTTTGTTCATCAGTTTATGTTGTTCATTATATTCCATAAATGAGTGAGATCATGTGATACTTATCTTTCTTTGACTGGCTTATTTCATTTAGCATAATCCTCCCCAGTTCCATCCATGCTCTAGTTTAAAGCAGCCACCTTTTCCTACTTTTTCTTCTTCTTCTTCTTAAAGAATACCTTTCAGCATTTCATATAATACTGGTTTGGTGTTGATGAACTCCTTTAGCTTCTTATCTGTGAAGCTCTTTATCTGACCTTCAATTCTAAATGATAGCTTTGCTGGGTAGAGTAATCTTGGTTGTAGATTCTTGCTATTCATCATTTTGAAATTCCTAGCCACTCCCTTCTGGCCTGCATAATTTCTGTTGAGAAATCAGCTGAAATCAGCTCCCTTGTAGGTAATTAAGTGTTTTTCTCTTGCTGCTTTTAATATTCTTTCTTTGTCTTTTGCTCTTGGCATTTTAATTATGATGTGTCTTGGTGTGGTCCTCTTTGGATTCCTTTTGTTTATGGTTCGCTGCGCTTCCTGGACTTGTAAGCCTATTTCTTTCACTAGGTGGGGGAAGTTTTCGGTTATTATTTCTTCAAATAGGTTTTCAGTATATTGCTCTCTCTCTTCTTCTAGCACCCCCATAATTCTGATGTTGGTATGCTTGAAGTTGCCCCAGAGACTTCTTACACTATCCTCAAATTTTTGGATTCTTTTTTCTTTTTACTTTTGTGATTGAGTGCTTTTTGCCTCTTAGTATTTCAAATCTTTAACTTGATTCTTGGGTTCCTCTAGTCTGCTGTTGGGTCTCTGTATAATATTTTTATTTCAGTCAATGTATGTTTAATTTTTAGTTGGCCCTTTTTCATATACTCGAGGGTCTTGCTGAATTTATTGGCCTTTTCTATTAACCTCTTGAAAAACCTTATAATTGTGTTTTTTAACTCTATATCCAGTTGTTTGTTTTCCTCCATTTCTTTCATTTGTGATCTGTTTCTTTGTCTCCACATTTTCGCTGCTTCCCTGAGTTGGTAGGGTAGCTTTTCTGCTAGATGTCTCGGCCTCCCCTGTTACCTGATGTTGACACTCTTGGTGCACCCCTTTGTGGATTGTGTGTACAGCCTTATTGTGGTTAAGTCTTGATTATTGTTGGTATCACTGGGAGGAATTGACCTCCAGGCCAATTGGCTGTGAGGATCAGCTGTGTCTACTCTGGGAGACAGCCTTATACGACAAGTCTTGCAAATTTGCCAAAGCCTCTGTGCTCAGCTTGGATGGGGTGGAGTTTCAGGGTGGAGCCGACAGCCTTGGCTTCCAATCAGCCTCACCCCACAAGGTTGCTGGGTCTCAGTGTCCGAAAGCAGTTGCTGCAAGCACCTTTGAGAGAAATGTGCCCTTGAGTTTCGCCTGCTGCCAAACAGTCCTGTCTCTCCCCAAATAAATCTGGACTCGGAGATTCTCGTCGGCACTGGGGATCAGTGCAGTTAGAACGGGGTTCAACGTCATCCAGAGCTTCTGTCTCCCTCCTGCCAGATCAAGCCTGCGGCACAGTCAACAGTCAGTCCTCTCTGCGTGCACTCGCATGCACTTCCAGACGGCTGCTGCCTTTAGCCGTTCTCCTGAGTGTCCACCTTACAGTCCAGATTCCCCGTATGGGCCTGCGTCCCCAGGGTCTTGCCCAGAACTGGGATTCAGTGCAGTAGGATCTGGGGTTCAGCGCAGTCTGGAGCTTTTGTCTCCTTCCTGCTAGAGCACGCCAGCCCGGCACTCAGCCACCCTGTCCTCTCAAGCCTGTCCTCTCTGCGTGTGTGTCTCCGTACCTCAAGCTTTGCAGCTCCTCTGATTCTTCACATGCATATCTTTCTTCTAGTTGTAGAATTTCCAGTCAGCCAGCTTTCCTGCAGTTCTGTATGATGTCCATTTGTCTTTTAATTGCAATTTTGAAATTGTTGTGCGAGGCAGCAGTTTAGGTGTTTACCTATGCCACCATCTTGGTTCTCCTTTGTGGTTCATTTTTAATAATTATGCATAACAGGATATTGTGAAAATTAAGTTATGACATTTTAGAAGTATATTTTATTGATTGTTTTACAGAGAAGAAGGGAGAGAAATAGAGAGTTAGAAACATCGATGAGAGAGAAACATTGATCAGCTGCCCCCTGCACACCCTCTACTGTGGATGTGCCCATGACCAGAATTGAGCCTGGGACCCTTCAGTCTGCAGGCTGACATTCTATCCACTGAGCCACTGAAGTTTTCATGAAAACGTTTCTGACATAATGTTATATTGGTTGGGCCACAAAAATAATAATTCTGAGCTGTGTGTGGGCTGTGGGCTGCGAGTTCGACATTCTTAATGTAAAGTTGCGAAGTAATTCGATCCTTATCTTCACTGCTTTCCGGCTCCATTCTGAATCAGGTTTTATTTATTATTTTCACAGACTATTCTCATCCACACAAGAAAACACTATGCAGCCATTCAAAAAAGAAGTCTATATGTGCTGAATTTGCAAGATATAAGAGGGGAAAAAATGCAAAGTGAACAGTATTTTTTTTTCCTGACTGCTTGTCATTTATTTTCCATTTGGTGTAAGGCACACAGTTATGATGTGTCAGGAAGGCTTGCATGTGGCTTGGGTAGTAAAGAGTGGAGCCCTCTCAAGTTGCTTATTGATGTTTTGCTATTTTGACATAAATGAGCCCAATTCATTCTGTGTGCTGCAGCTTGCTAGTCTATGAGGTGGTGTGAGGAGGGGGAAAGGGGATACAGGAGGAGGGAGAGGGGCTCAAAAGAGTCCAGCACCTCTGGAAGTCTACAGGACGAGGCCCACTTTGGCTGTCAGGCTGCTTTCTTGTGGCTTCCCCGCCAGGTCACAGGTGATCAGGCTCCTGGAGGTCTGGGGAGATTCCAAGTGCTCTGGGGACCCCAACGCTGTGGCCATGAACACAAGAGTGGACTCCCCAAAAAAGCAGCTCACCCACCAGTGACCTGGCCAGGCTTAGGAGGAGCAGGGTAGTGGGGGGTGGCTTCCCCAGGGTACTGGCACGTCCACAAGGGGCAGTCACTGGAAGTGGAACCGAGCAGTGGCGGTGGCCCGAGCTGCCCGCTGGAGCGGATGGCTGCCAGGCTCTTGCTCGTGGACTCGTGGAAACCTCGGGGGCCACCCCTCTAAGGCCTCACATCGCGATCATGGGTGGCGGGAATGGGGTGGTAGGCCATGGAGCCCGTTCGCAGAGGAGACCAGGGGAGGCTGCTGCACAACTGGGGGGTGTGGGGGTGGAGCGGACATGGACAGTGTGTTTACTATACTACTTGAGGGAGATGCTTTTCTACACCTAACCTATTACGGGAAGGACATAAGAAACTGGTGACAAAGTTGCATCCTGGGAGGTGATGGGGACTAGAGGAAGGAGCCTTTTTGTGTGTGTGGCTATTTTTATTTATTTATTTTTAAATAAATCTTTATTGTTCAGATTATTACAATTGTTCCTCTTTTTCCCCCCAATAGCTCCCTCCCACTGGTTCCCCCCGCCTACCCTTTGCCCTTACCCCCTGCACCGCTGTTCTCATCCATAGGTGTAAGATTTTTGTTCAGTCTCTTCCCACACCCCCAACACCCTTTTTCCCACGAGAATTGTCAGTCCACTCCCTTTCTATGCCCTTGATTCTATTATATTCACCAGATTATTCTGTTCATCAGATTTTTTATTCACTTAATTTTTAGATTCACTTGTTGATAGATATGTATTTGTTGTTCATAATTTTTACCTTTACCTTTTTCTTCTTCTCCCTCTTCTTAAAGAATACATTTTAGCACTTCATATAATATTGGTTTGGTGGTGATGAACTCCTTTAGCTTTTTCTTATCTGTGAAGCTCTTTATCTGACCTTCAATTCTGAATGATAGCTTTGCTGGGTAGAGTAATCTTAGTTGTGGTTCTTGCTATTCATCACTTTGAATATTTCTTGCCACTCCCATCTGGCCTGCATAGTTTTTGTTGAAAAATCAGCTCACAATCATATGGTTCTTCCCTTGTAGGTAATTAAGTGTTTTTCTCTTGCTGCTTTTAATATTCTCTTTGTCTTTTGCTCTTGGCATTTTAATTATGATGTCTTGGTGTGGTCCTCTTTGGATTCCTTTTGTTTGGAGTTCTGTGTGCTTCCTGGACTTTTAAGTCTATTTCTTTCACCAGGTGGCAGAAGTTTTAGGTCACTATTTCCTTAAATAGGTTTTCATTATTTTGCTCTCTCTCTTTTTCTGGCACCCCCATAATTCAGATGTTGGTATGCTTGAGGTTGTCGCAGAAGCTCCTTACACTATCTTCAAATTTTTGAATTCTTTTTCCTTTTTCCGCTGAGTGTTTTTTGCTTCTTTGTATTTCAAATCTTTGACTTGATTCTTGTCCTCTACTCAGCTGTTGGGTCTCTGTATAATATTTTTAAAGAATATTTTAAAGAATATTTCCTAAAAATAAGAATTTCTAGAAAATTCTTGAAAAACCTTATAACCGTAGTTTTGAACTCTATATCCAGTCATTTGCTTTCCTCCATTTCTTTCATTTGTGATCTGTTTCTTTGTCTCTGCATTTTCGCTGTTTCCCTGAGTTGGTAGAGTAGCTTTGTGTGCTAGGTGTCCTATAGGGCCCAGTGGCTCAGCCTCCCCAGTTACCTGAGGTGGACACTCTTGGTGCACCCCTTTGTGGAAACAGTAATAATTCTTGGTGCACTACTTTGTGGACTGTGTGCACAGTCTTGTAGTTAAGTCTTGATTGTTGTTGGTATCATTGGAAGGAATTAACCTCCAGGCGAATTGGCTGCGAGGATCAGCTGTGTCTATGCTGGGAGAACTTCTCTGCTGGAGACAGCCTTATGAGACAAGACTTGCAAAATTGCAAAAGCCTCTGTGCTCAGCTTGGATGGGGCTGAGTCTCAGGGCAGAGCATACAACCTTGGATTCCCGTCAGTCCTGCCCTCTGAGGCCCCTGGGTCTCAGTGTCCCTTGGCAATTGCTGTAAGCACCTCTGAGAGAAAGTCGCCCTCGAGTTTCACCTGCTGCCAGACAGTCCAGTTTCTCCCCGAATGAGTCTGGGTCCCTAGAGTCTCACCCGGAACTGGAGTTCAGTGCCATCGGGAGCTTTTATCTCCCTCCCATTTGAGAAAGTCAGCCATGCACTCAGCAGTTGTACCTCAGCCTTTTGCAGCTCCTCTGAGTCTCAATATGCTTTTCTCTTTCCTTCTAGTTGTGGAATTTCCACTCAGCCAGCTTTTCTGTGGTTCTGGATGGTGTCCATTTTATCTTTTAGTTTTAGTTTTGATATTGTTGTGTGAGGCAGCAGTTTAGGTGTTTACCTATGCCACTCTCTTGGCTTCTCTGGAGCCATTTTTATTAATTGAAGAATATACAGAAGGATATGTTCACATATTTTAAGATTATAGCTAAATTTTCACAAAACTTAACACATCTGAGCAACCAGCACCTAAATCAAGAAACAGAATGTTATTAGCAAGCACCCTAGAAGCACCCCAGGGTAATGAATTATCCTGATTCTTTGTTGTGTTGTTGTTGTCAATCCTCATCTGAGGATATTTTCCCATTGATTTTTTTAGAGGAGAGAGACCTCTCACACTGATTGGCTGCCTCCCACACCCACCCCGCCGAACCTGCAACCCTGATACAGTGCCCTTGACCAGGAATCCAACCCGAGACCCTTTGGTGAGCTGGCCAACGCTCTAACCTTGAGACAAACTGCCTCCTCCACACAGGGCAGTGGAGACGCTGGGAGCAGCCTCCTCTGCACTGCACAGAGCCACGGGACCCCGGGCTTCACCACGTGGAGTGGCTACTGGGCCTTGCTTCTGCTGTGCAGAGCCATCTTGTGACAGCCATTTTGTGGTGGCCATCTTGTGATGACGTGAGGGCGTGAAGACCACTTAAGCTATTATTAGTATAGATACTACCGGTATTTTGGGTTGGCTTCCTTTGCCAACTCATTTGTCTACAAGATTCATCCATATTATGCTTGAGGTTGTAGATTCATTCTCATTTCTGAATAGTATTCTATTTAATGAATATCCCATAATTTATTCATTCTACTGTTCGGCAAAGTTTCCAGTGTTTATCCCTTGCAACTGGTGTTACTGTGAACATTTGGGCACATGTCTTACAGTAAACATGTGTATGTATTTCTGTTGGGTATACACCTGGTAGAACTGCGTGTGCAATTGGTAGAAACTGCCAGTTTTCCAAAGTGGTTACACTTACACTCTACCAGTAGTATAAGTGTTCAGCACTTGCAAGACTTACTTTTGATTGTATATTCTTTTTAATTTGGGTGTATTATGAAATAGAATGCAAACTTACATGAATTTTAAAGCTATACCATGTCTTCAAAGTAGTTTCACTGCTGGGGTGGACAGCTTTTTGTTACACCTCTAGAACTTTCCTTGTCTGCTCTTATGAATACTTGGTTGGAAATGTTTGAAAAACAGTCTTAAGAGATGATGGGTTCATTTCCCAGTTTTATTGCTCACTTATGAGCCATAGTTTTAAAAATATATATTTTATTGGTTTTTTACAGAGAGGAAGGGAGAGGGATAGAGAGCTAGAAACATCAATGAGAGAGAAACATCGATCAGCTGCCTCCTGCAGGCCTTCCCACCAGGCGCACACCCTTGACTGGAATCAAACCCAGGACCTTTCAGGCTGCAGGCCCACGCTCTATCCACTGAGCCACACTGGCCGGGGCTATGAGCCATAATTTGAAGCCGTTTTCTCATCAAGACAGGGTACAGATGAAAGTATAATTACAACTATAAGCTCATATTTATTAAGTACTTATTTTGTGCAGGGTTCTACACCACGAAGCGATTAGCTAAACCTGGGAGCCAGAAGATGACTTTTGTTAAAGGAAATACCCACAGGCCCCAATGGGGCTTCGTGCTAAAAATCCATGATATCAAATCTAGACTTAATACCTGTTCTAATTGTAGTTTCAACCTCTCCCAGAAACAATCTTGCTCCACATGGTGTTTTCTCGTCAGTCATCAGGGAGGTAATCCGCCACGTGGGCCCTTCTTCCCTCTGACCGTTACCCTCAGCCCACCCCGCCACCAAAAAAAGAAGCAACCTAAGAAATAAAAGCCTTCCCCTTCTCTTCCCACAAGATGTTCTGGCTCCAAAATAGTAATTTCTTTTCTTGCTAATAGCATCCCTGCCCAATCTTCTTCCTATAGAATCTACATTTGGCCTCAGAGTGTGAGCGTCAACCTACGAATCGGGCCACAGTTGGACCTCCGGTCAGAGCACACGCCCGAGTTACTGGCTCCGTCCCCGGTGCAGAGCGTGCCGGCAGCCCGCAATGGGCCCCGCTCCTCATCGAAGCTTCTGTCGCTCACTCTCTCCCTCCCCCTTCCTCTCTGACAGTTATATATATATAATCTACATTTGTACAACCCTTGGAGTGCCCTTCTGGTTACCGGATGGGGTGATGCCCCATAGATGAATTGCTTCATAAAGCCGGTGAGATAGTCAAAGTCACTGGGCGCAGTTTTGGACCCCACTCTGCCCCGGCGAGCAGCACCGGCCCGGTGGCTCGGGTCCTGTCTGAGAAGGGAAGGCTTCCGCGGCCTCGGGGCCTGGGCGCGGCCAGACCCTCGGGGCGCCGGCCCTGCAGCGCGGCTGGTGCGGGCTCGGCCGTAGGGGCGCTCCAACTGCGCGGGGCCGGGCCCGCATTCGCCTCCGTTTTCTTTCCTCCTTCGGGTTTTTGAACTAAGTAAATACTTTATATGTTTTTTATTTCAGAGAAATTGCTGATTTCAGGGAGGAAGGGAGAGAGAAACGGACTGGCTGCCTCCTACACGCCTCCCACTGAGGACCGAACCCACGACCCCAACGCGCGCTGGTCCCGGGGATCGAACCGAGACCGCCCGCTCACGGGCAGACGCTCAGCTAGAGCCGCGCCGCTGGGCCCGACCTTCGGCTTTCCTTCACCTCCTGGTCCCGGACACCCGGACCCGCCAGACGGAGGCCTCACGAACAGGCAGAGGGGAGTAGCTTCGGCCGGTCAAACCCCTGTACCCGGCCGGTCCCGGGAGAGCAGAATCTGGAGAGCCTGCCGCCCGCCAGCGCCGCCCGCCCGCCTCTGCGGCTCCTCCGAGCGGCCGGCGGGCGGAGAGCAGGACTGTGCGCCCCGCACCTTCTCTGAGGAAGCCAGGGAAGCTCTAGGTTTCCCCAATTCTGGAGCCTCTCTGCGGAGGAAGGAGGGCAGCCCAGGGGCCGTGAGCTTCGGGGACGTGGCCGGGGACTTCTCCCCGAGGAGTGGGGTGTCTGCGGCCCGCGCACAGGGCCCGGCACCCGGACGTAATCTCTGGCAAGGGGCATGGATGGCCTGCAAGTGTGGGGGCGCTGTGAGGAAGCAGCCTCACCCCCTCCCCTCTGGTCTCAGCCGAGCCCAATGCTCCCCCTTGCAGGATTTTCAGGCCCCAAACCCGCCTTTATCTCTCGGGTGGAAGGAGAGGTGGAGGCGTGGAGGTCCAGGATCCAGGGGTGAGAGTTTACAACTGTCCGCGAAGGCGAGGGAAAGGGAGAGGCCACACAGGGGCTTCACTTCAGACCCCAGGATGTGATCTCTGAGCACCTTCCTCCCCACTGGAGCCTCAGCACACACTGCTCCCCCTGAAGCCCGGCATGCCTCCCGGCACCTCATCCCCTCAAAGGTTCTGTCTCACTGCCTGTGGCTCAACAGAACAGCTCCACTGGGACGTCCAGTGCCACTTAGTCATCCTGGACAACCCCAGTTTAATGCCAAATAGAGTTTGAGCTTCCAAGGAAGATAAGGGGAAGCACATGTAATCTGATTTTTTGTTGTGTGATATAATGAAGACAAATGTTCCCTTGGATATTAATTATGTGGATCACAGTGTAATGGATAATACCATTCATCAGAGATTTTAAAAAAGAAAGTTGTTTTGCCTGCAGGCGTAATCCTAGATAATAATCTCTATATATAAAAGCCTAAGTGACCCTTATGACCAGACAACCAGCTGGTAGCTATGATGCACACTGACCACCAAGGGACAGATGCTCAACACAGGAGCAGCCCTTGGTGGTCAGTGTGCTCCCACAGCCAACTGTCGTGGTCCTTCCCCTGGCTGGTCAGCCCTTATTGGCCCTGATCGGGACTGGGCTAGAAGGCCCCTATCGGCCCCAATCGCTGGCCAGGCTGAATGACTCCACCCATGCACGATTTCGTGCACCAGGCCTCTAGTCCTCTATAATAAAAGGCTAATATGCAAATTGATGGAATGGCGGAATGACTAGTCACTATGATGCAACTGACCACCAGGGGGTAGACACTCAAGGCAGAAGCCCAGCTCGAAGTTCAGCGGCGAGGGCACAGGCTGGGCTGAGGGACCCCCCTCTCCAGTGCATGAATGTTGTGCACCAGGCCTCTAGTGTCATAACAAATGTCTGTTCCCAGAAGGTGTTTTGGAAGCTAGACAGCAAGCAGTCCACATGTAAACTTTATAATGATGGCCTTCAGTGGCACCTGGGGAGGTCACCTAATGTCCTATTTGCAAGAGGATTATAGACAGGTCTGGATTGTGAACTCTACGAAGGCTGGGACAGTCACCACCCTAGCTTTTAGGGCCTGCTAAGACCCCATCTTTGAGCCTTCCTCCCACAGGGTCATATACTCAGCTATTCATGCTGCCTCCCACGGCAGGTCATATTCTGGGACATGCTGCTAAGTGTCAAGTTTGATCCTTTTCCCTGTCTTGGGATCCGGGGGTGGGACTGCGGAAAGAAGGGCTGAAGAGTCCAAAACAAAGAGAGATGGCACTGCCCCTAGAGGCGCTGCGGGGCGCCCGCCTGTGTTATTAGGAGGCGGAGAGGGAGAGGCTCGCCTACCCCGGCGCCTGGCCGTGGGCGCCTGGATGGGCTGACAGCCTGACACTCACGCTGCTCTGGGTGCTGGCTGGCCTGGCGCCCCGGGGCCCATCAGGTAATGGCTCCTTAATCAGAGAAGAAAAAACAAAAAACAAAGAGAGATGGAGCATGGGAGTGCCTCTCAAGGAGGGGGTGCCACCCAGCACACACCCGGCCTCCGTCACAGACCTGCTTGCCCAAAGCTCTGCTGGAACAGGCGGAGCTCCACTGAGCTGTGGCTCAAGGACACGCCAACCCACAGACCACCCAACTCTAGCCTAGCTCTGGCTACAGCTTTAGCCATCCCTCCCTCCACAAGTGGGCCTAGTTTGGGGAGAAACAGTGTCAAACCTGTTTCTCCCAGTGCAAGTACCTGCTCTAGCCTGTTCATCCACACAGGTGACAAGCCCTAGCCCTGCCCGCTGCGGGTGAGGCTGCTGCCGGAGGGTTTCTCTGGCCACCCACAGCCGGCTCACACTGGGGAGAAGCCTGACAGTGCGCAGACTGCAAGAGCCACTTCACTGGCCCCGAGCTGCTGGCCACCCACCAGCCAAGCACACGGGCGAGAAGCCCCGCAGGCGCCCTAAATGCAGCCTCCGTTTTGCCCACAAGCACCTCTCTGCTGGCTCCCACAGGTGCGCACACAGGCGAGAGGCCCCGCCCAGCCTTGGGTGTGGCCTCTGCTCCCTCGCTCTTCTCCTCCACCTTCACTGCGTCCACTCTGGCCACGCGAGGGGAAGGCTTCAAGCGCAAGTATGGCCTGGGAGAGCATCGGCGGGCCAGTCCCTCCGGCAAGAGCCAGTGGCAGCAGCCTTTTCAGTGGGGCTTTCAGAGCCAGTCCTGTTCTGAGCGGCCAGGACGCCCGGGGAGTTTCTGGTACTTTCCACATCTGCTACAAGAGTGTTGGGTGACAGACCTCACGAGGTCATTAGAGTTTTTCTGGAAAGGAGGAGGCAAGGCTTATGTGTTTGCGGAGTAGGGAGAGGAAGTGGGCATTTGGGGGAAACAAAGCTCTGTGTGAGGGAATGGGCAGAGGGGAGGGGCACAGGGAAGGTCCTTTGGAAGAGGCGGCTGCAGTCTGAATGACCGGCCACGGGAGGACCCCACCCATGTTCTCAGGTGCCTGCTCCCACTTCCAAGTCCCAGTTGGGGTCACTTCACTGCAAACCATTCAGAAAAGAATGGCTTTTCTGTCTGTATTTTCCCTCCCTTAGAGCATTCTGGCCTGTATCTCTCATGTTCCTCAGAGATGGGGTCCTCTAGATGTGAAAACCTGTTAAAGGAGCTGTACCCACTCGAGAGGTGCCCTGGAACAGAGGGCACACTTTGGACCTGTCTCCACTGGGGGGAGCTCATGCAAGGATTCTGCCTTTTAGTCAGGGCAAGTGAAGTGTCTGGCAGGCAGACCATGCAGCACAAGCCGCTGTTAGCACTCTGGTCTTACAGATCCAGAGGTGGCCACAGAGAAGGAAAAGGCTTCAGGTGGGGAACTCTGTCCCAAGCTCACTCTGCACACAGTGTGCAAAGTATTAAGCGTAATGAATATACATTTCCCCCAAAACATTTGTGAATTAGTGATTGCAGTGGTTTTTCTTCTTCAGGTATCTGCATGTTTCCTGGATTTTACATCTTCTCAATTTATTCTTGGGCCACAACATCTGGGAATATATAATGCTAGGGACTTTAAAAAAATAATTACTTGAGCCCTAGCTGGTTTGGCTCAATGGATAGAGCGTCATCCTGTGGACTGAAGGGTCCCAGGTTTGATTCTGGTCAAGGGCGCATATGTGGGTTGCAGGCTTGATCCCCAGTAGGGGGTGTGCAAGAGGCAGCCAATCAATGGTTCTCTCTCATCATGTTTCTATCTCTCCCTCTCTCTGAAATCAATAAAATATATTTAAAATAATAATAACTACTTGTAATTAAGAGTTGAAATCAAGCATAGTATCTTCAGTCTAATGTTTTCTGTAACATGTCAACAATTCAGATGTCTTTCCGACCCATTTAGATATGCTCGCCCTACTTCAGAACAAGACACTGTTGAAGGAATAAGCAAGGAGGTGGGTGAGAGTAAGCATGTCTGCATGCCAGGAGTGGCACTGGGTGACTCCAATACCTCTGAGCAAAAGACTGCTTCTCTGAACCCTTGGTTTCCAAAGATGATTCTTAATGGGAACTGGGTGTTATTTTTATTTCACCACATAGCCTCACCTTAATTAGTAGAACCAGACTCCAGGTTCAGCTCAGTCCCTACCAGCTGGGTGGCTTTAAGCATATTATTCAACATTTCTGCACCTTAGTTGTCCTGCTTGTAAAATGTAGCTTATGTCGCCGAAACTGTTTTGGCTCGTGGTAGAGTGTCGGTCTTTGGACTGAAAGGTCCTGGGTTCGATTCCAGTCAAGGGCATGTACCTTGGCTGTGGGCACATCTCCAGTAGGGGGTGTCAAGAGGCAGGTTATCGATGTTTCTGACTTTCTATCCCTCTCTCTTCCTCTCTGTAAAAAATCAATAAAATATATTTTTTTAAAAAAAGAAGAAGAAGAAGGCTGGGAGGCCTTCTGGCCTGTTTTTAAAAAAAATGTAGCTTATATCACCTTCACAGGATCATCAGAGATAAAATATGTGAAGGCACCTCACATGTCTTTATAATTTGAAGAACCAATAGCAGTACCGGTCCCTAACACTTTATTATAAAATTTGTCAAAGGTTCAAAAGAGTTGAAAGTATTTTATGGTAAATACTCATGTCTATCACTTAGATTCTGTAGTTAACCTAGATTCTTTAATGTTGCTGTTTTTTTTTTTAATCACATGTCAGTCCATCTATCCCTCTATCCATTCATTTATCCATCTTAATGTGTTTCATAGTAAATTGCAGAAATTATACTTCACCCCTAAATACTTCAAAGAAAGACTGAGCTTTAATGCAAGAAACTTTAGCTCTCCCTTAAAGTTCAGTGTACCCTGTTACTGACAAGTAAAATTCATGAACCATAATTATCTCCTATATGTTTTATAACTTCTCATAATTATCTGATCAAGATTCTTGAACAAATATTTACAATTTGGTGGGCAACAAAGCAATTTGAAAGCAAGAGCATCTTTGTATTTTTATGTTTGGCAGGATAAAAAACAACCACATGACTTCAGCCACTTACAATGGAACAGTCTTAGTCTTGAAAGCTTGTGTCAATCTGACTAGGTAACGGTTTGTTGTTTAGCTC
The DNA here is from genome assembly GCA_027563665.1 of Antrozous pallidus. Taxonomy (NCBI): domain Eukaryota; kingdom Metazoa; phylum Chordata; class Mammalia; order Chiroptera; family Vespertilionidae; genus Antrozous; species Antrozous pallidus. Next base: position 113,290,012 of record CM050512.1, on the reverse strand, counting down.
CCCCTTCATAAGTCTTTTCCATCCCTAGTGCAAAGAGAATCAGTTTACAACATAGTACCTGAGGAAACAAAATATTTTTTGGTTCAGGTGAAATGCTTTATACTATCTCTTTAGGTAAAGTTGATCTTCCTGTTTAAAAGTACTCTTTCCTGAGGATATATTTTTCCTTACTCCATTTCCACACTATTCACCATAATAAGTGCAGTGAGGCACCTCCAGAACTCAAAGTCAAAGTCACAAAATAAGCATATGATTGTAGAAGCTAAATCCAGAAAGTATTCCTGGTTAAAAACAAATAAACAAACAAAACAAAACAAAACCAGCAAGGGTATGACCAGAAAATATAAAGACTGAAAAGGCACCAGCCTGGTCAGCAAAGGACATTGCTGAACACAAAGGGGAGACTCAGCAGGTGCTAGAGAGCCGAGTAAGAACTGGTCCCAAGATCAGACTGTGGGCTGCCGCCAATGGAGGGAGACCTCGTAGGTCTTGTTTGTCATCTCCAGTGACCAACCCCATGCTGAACAATTGCTGTCTGGCATCCTGCCTCATTACAGGAATATTCCACACAAGTAAAATTCATAAATTTTACTTGTCAATAACAGGGTACACTGAACTTTAAGGGAGAGCTAAAGTTTCTTGCATTAAAGCTCAGATGACGACATCTAGTACTTAGGGTCCAATGCCACAATCCATTAAGATGAACCATCTTAACTAAAATACAGGAAGATGTGGAATGTAGAAAACAGAGGCCACACCCAGGAGAGCAGGAAGGGAAGACCCTGCATGGCAGCTGAGGCTGACCTCACTTTGGAAAGAAAGGACGAGGTCTCTAAGGAGAAAGGTTCCCCAGGGGGGAAATGGAGATTTGATGCTGTCCTGGGTAATTTGCAACAAGTTCAAGAAGCAGAGCCCTAATCCGGTTTGGCTCAGTGGATGGAGCGTCGGACTGTGGACTCATGGGTCCCAGGTTTGATTCTGATCAAGGGCATGTACTTTGGTTGCAGGCACATACCCAGTGGGGGTTGTGCAGGAAGCAGCTGGTCAATGTTTTTAACTCTCTATCCCTCTCCCTTCCTCTCTGTAAAAAATCAATAAGATAAAGAAGCAGAAAAGGCAGATATTATAAGGAGAAAAAAATTAGAAAATTCAAGGAAAGCAAAGTGATCATGTCAATTATAATACAACTAAAGGCCTGGTGCACAAAATTCATGTATGGGAATGGGGTCCCCTCAACTCAGCCTACACTCTCTCCATCTGGGACCCCTCAGCACCCCTGGCTCCTAACCGATTACCTGCCTGCCAGCCTGATCCTCCTATGTGTTCTCCCCTGACAGCCTGTTTGCTCTAACTGCTCTCCCCTACTGGCCTGGTCCCCCTAATTGCTCTCCCCTGCCTGCCTGATTACCTCTAACCTCCTCTGCCTTGGCCTTGCCAACATGGCTTTGTTGGGAAGGACGTCTGGAAGGACATCTGGACAGTCATCTGGAAGATGTTCAGTCTAATTAGCATATTACCCTTTTATTAGTATAGATATATACATGTATCAAATCAACATGCAGACTTTAAATTTACACAATACTATATGCCAAATATATTTCAATTTTAAAAAACCACAACAGTTGACAAGAAATGAAATATACTGATTACTGATTCAGTCTGAGAAGATGAAAAGTTCTGGAGATGGGTAGTGGTGATGGTTGCACAACAATATGAACGTACTAATACCACTGAACTGTACACTTAAAAATTGTTAAAATGGTAACTTTTATGTTATGCATTACCACAATTTTTTAAAATATATTTTATTGATTTTTTTACAGAGAGGAAAGGAGAGGGATAGAAAGTCAGAAACATCGATGAGAGAGAGACATCGGTCAGCTGCCTCTTGCACGCCCCCTACTGGGGATGTGCCCGCAGCCAAGGTACATGCCCTTGCCGGAATCGAACCCGGGACCCCGCAGTCCGGAGCTCTATCCACTGAGCCAAACCGGTCTCGCTACCACAATTTTTTTAAAGGGATGAAACCCGAGCCAGTGTGGCTCAGTGGGTGAAGTGTCAGCCTGTGGACTGAAGCCTCCCGGGCTCAATTCCGATCCGGGGCACATACATGCCTGCGGTTGGAGGCTCTATCCAGTAGGGGGCGTGCAGGAGGCAGCCTATTCATGATTCTCATCATTGATGTTTCTCTCTCCCTGTACCTTCCTCTCTGAAATCAATAAAAATATATTTAAAAAATTAAAAAGGAATGAAGTGTTGATTCATGCCACAACATGGCTGAACCTTGAAAACACTATGTTAAGTGAAAGACGCCAGACACAAAAGGACAAATACTGTATGAGGCACCAGAACAGGCAAATTCACGGGATAATGAGAAATTACTAGGGGCTTGGCGAGAGGGAGATGGAGAGTGACTGCTTAATGGGTTCTGGGTTTCCTTTTTTCGGTGAAGAAACATTTTGAAAATCAGTAGTAGTGACAGTTGCTCAACATTGTGAATACCACTCACGCCTCTGAATTGTGAATATAGAATGTTAAATGGGCCCTGGCCAGTGACTCGGTTGGTTGGAGTGCCCTCCTGTACCCCAAAAAGTTTGCAGGGGCCCTAGCTGGTTTGGCTTAGTGAAGAGAGAGCCCCGGCCTGCGGACTGAAGGGTCCTGCATTCATTCTGGTCAAGGGCAGGTGCCTGGGTTATGGCCAGCAGGCTCCGGCCCCAGTGGGGGGTGGGGATGTGTGAGCAGGAGGCAGCCAATCAATGATTCTCTGTCATCACTGATGTTTCTATCTCTCTCCCTCTCCCTTCCTCTCTGAAATCAATAAAAATATAATTTTTTTTAAAGTTTGCAGAAAAAAACAGCTAGCAGGTTCAATCCCCCATTGGGGCACCTATGGGACGAACGCGAATGTTCAAAGCAGAACTAGATAAGAGGTGGAGACACAAATGTCCTCCTCCACCAACAGATGGGCAGTAGGACATAGCCACACAATGGCGTATTAGTCAGCCATAAAAAGGAGTGAAGTGCCGACACACGCTGAAGCCGGAAGCCAGAAGGAAAGGTCACACACAGCGCCTGGCTCCATTGATAGGAAATGTCCGGGAAAAGCAGACCCACAGGGACAGAAAGCAAACGAGTGGCTGCGCGGCTGCAGGAGGGGAGAATGGGAGCGGCCGCTGAGTGGGCAGGTTTGCCCCAGGGGTGACGAAAGTAAGGACCGGTTTACACTGTGAAGGTACTCAATGCCACTGAATTGTACAGTTTCAAGTGGCTGATGTGTAGTGGTTTATGTGACGTGTATTTTACCACAATTAAAAATTGTGCACAAGGAAACACTGTTGGGGGTGACTGCTGGTTAATGAGGTTGTATATGTTTGTCAAAACTTGGCCAATTTTACACTGAAGATCTGTGCATTTTACTGTGTGTACAATGAAATTAAAATGAATACAAAGCTTAAAGTAGTTGCCTTTTGGAGACTAGAGGGAAAGGGTAGAGGGAACTGATTTTTCTTCATTACAAAAACATTTAAAAAATCATATGCATTAATTCATTTGGGAAAAAAGAAAATAAAACAATTTCCCCATTCCAATTCGAACCTCAGCAAACACAGTCCTGCGCCCGCTGAGGGAGCCGAGCCGAGCGCAGAGAGGGGGGCCCCCGCAGCCTTAGCCCGGCTGCCTTCCCACCGGTGTCCCCGCGTCCGGCCTGGTGCGAGCGGCTTCCCGCGGGGCTGGGCGCCGGCCCCCGCCGCCGGGCTCACCACCCCGGACCTCACACGCCCGGCCAGACCGGTTCCGGGGCCCAGCGCCCGGGACTCCGGGCGGGGCGCCCCCCAACGGCCGCCCCCCGCGCTCGGGCCAATCACCGCCGCCGGGCCGCCGCGAAGGGCGGTGCTGCCCCCGCGGCCCGTCCATCTTTCTTGAAGGCAAGAAGGCTCCGCCGCGACTCCCCTCCTTTCCGTCTTCCCCCTGAAAGCGGCCATTTTATTTGAGGGCAAGTGGACGAGGAGCCGGAGAAGGCAGGCGGGCGCCATGTTTGATGTGCTCAAGGGAGCGGCCGCGACAGCCGGAGCCAGGATGTGGCCCTGCTTTCTGAAGGCACCTTCCGGGTCACTCGGGTGTCTGTGGCCACGCTGCCAAGAAGTGAATAAACACCGAGGGGGTGGTGGGTCCCTGTCCGAACCCCCGAGTCCCCAGCAGCCAGTCCCTGCGACTTCGCTTCCCGCGGCGGCGTCCGGACGCCCAGGCCGGCCCGCGGGCGGCGAGGCGGAGCCGGGAGCGGGGAGGCGGGGGCCGCGGGGGCCCAGCGGCCGCAGCTCGGGGCCGAGAGACCCCATGGCGCCGCCCCCAGCCCCGCTCCCGGCGCTGACAGCGGGGGCGACCGGGCCTGGTGGCCGGAAGCCCGGGTCCGTGAGCTTCGCAGACGTGGCCGTTTACTTCTCCCCGGAGGAGTGGGGGCGCCTGCGGCCCGCGCAGAGGGCCCTGTACCGGGACGTGATGCGGGAGACCTACGGCCACCTGGGCGCGCTCGGTGAGGCCCGGTCAGAGCTCCCCCCTCCTCCACTGGGGTCCACGGAGATGGCAGAGGGACTCGGAGGTTGTGAGCCCTCACCGCGCACTGTCCCGCCGACAGCACCGGCCGCCCCGTGCCCAGCGCGCCGGCTGCCCCGCGGGAGCGCTGCCCGCCGCGGCCGCCGCCGGAAGGCGGGGGGCCTGGAGGCTCATCCCCGTGGAGCTCAGTTCTGAGGACGCGCCCTCACCCCGCCAGGGGCCGCCGTCTTCCCAGGGCAGCCGCTCAGGCCCGCGCTGTGATCCGTTCTCTCCCAGGATTCGCAGGCCCCAAACCAGACCTCATCTCTTGGATGGAGCAGGGGAGTGAGGCTTGGAGCCCCGCCGCCCAGGATCCCGAGGAGGGGGAGAGCGAGGGAGGAGCTCTGCCAGGTGAGGGGCTCGCAGGTCTCCCCGCCCTGCAGCCATCCCTGCGGGAGTGAGGAGCCCGCGGGCAGCGGAGGAAAGGAGGCGCCGGGCACCGCGCTTTCAGAGCTTGAGTCATGCCGGGACCAGAGTAGGGGACGCAGGAGCCCCGGTTCAACACTCAGGTTCCCAGGGCTTGTGGTAGAAACACCACCCCGCGCCCCTCTTCAGGAACAACTAGACCCCCTAAGAGCAGATGTGACCTCAAATAGCCTTTCACGGCCCTCAAGCAAAGCCAAGTAGGACACGAGGGAGTGCCCGGGACAAGCGGGCCCTCCTCCCCTCCCGCCCCGGCAGAGTGCCTCCAGCGGGTGGGCTCCCCCCGGGAACGGACAGAACACTGCGGCGGCGCGTGCACGGGGCTCCGGCGGCCTCTAGAGTCAGGTTTCGCGTGCGGCACGTGGGGACCCGAGGCTTAGGAGGTTTGAACTTGTTCGCTGTCCTTCACAGCCTGGGTGTGGGTCACGGGCAGTGTTTGCCGGCGGGTCTGGAGGTAAAAGCACCCAATCGCCGGAGACCGTCTGAGCAAATGTGTTTGAAAACGGGTCTTGCCTCTTGTTTCCCAGCAGGCGCCCCAAACAAGGACGAGGAACCCGAAGCAGTGCCAGGAGCCAAGGGACCCAGAAAGGCCCCCGGGAGGGACAGTCCCCGGGAGCTGGTGAAACACAGGCCTGACTGGGCCCTCGGCCAGGCCTGGGCCCGCGCACAGCCGCCGCCGCCCGCGAAAGCGGCCCCGGTGCCCAGCCGGGGCTCGGGGGCCCGCCAGCGGCGCCACGCGTGTGCGGACTGCGGTCGCCGCTTCACCTACCCGTCGCTGCTGGTCAGCCACCAGCGCATGCACTCGGACGAGCGGCCCTTCCCGTGCCCCGAGTGCGGCATGCGCTTCAAGAGGAAGTTCGCGGTGAACGCGCACCAGTGGACCCACCGCTCCTGCTCGGGGGGCCGGCGAGGCCGGAGGCCCGGGATCCGGGCCGTGCCCCAGGCCCCGGTGCGGGATGACCGGGACCCGCCCGTGCTGTTCCGCCACTACCCAGACATCTTTGAGGAGTGCGGGTGAGTGGCTCCCACTGTGGGCTTGAGCCTGACCTCGAGATAAGGACTGACTGGGCCCTGACTCCCGAATCAGGGACTTGGGAGCCCAGATTCATCCCTTGGGCTCCCCGCCAGGATCCCTCAGGTTTTCAAACATGTAAAAAGGAAAGTGCCTGTAAAGACTCAACTAGATTAAACTTGACACCCCTCTCCCCAGTTTTTCTAAAAAGTGAGTGAGACGCTGGACTTTTCTCAGTGTTTCAGTAGCAGGTGCAGCCAAGATCTTTCCTGTCTCAAAACCACCTGCTGCCTATCTGCCTGCGGTACATGCGGAGGCCTGAGGCCTGGGGAAAGGGCCCGATGGAGGGCGTGGTGAGGCCGGGCGACCCCAGCAGGGAGCCGGGGAGTGGGGGTGGGGGTGGGGGTGGGTGGAAAGAGCACAGAAGCCCAGCGCCAAGCTGGTCTCTGCACAGGCACAGCTGGTAAGTCTCGCCCTCCCAGCTTCACGCCCTCCCCAGCCTCACTCCCTCATCTGTAAAATGAGGATTTCAATGTCTACCTCAAGGGAAAGAGTTACTGTGAAGACTGAAATTTAAACAATATAGTATGTATGACATAGTACATGTGCAATAAATGTGTTGAAAGAGTGAATTAGGGACATTTTACACTTCAGAAAGTGTAAAGGAGGCAGGATATGGCTATCAATAGCCATGTTTTGCAGATGAATAAACTGAGGCTCAGAGATTAAATGATTTTTTTCCCAACATTTCATTGCTTTAAGACAGCAAAGGTGGAAACTGACACAGAGCCCAAGTATTTCTCCCACTTTCTCTGAGCAGTGAGTGGAACCCAGGTCCGGCTCAGATGAGAGAGGTGAGAGCTGAGGTCTGGGCAGGGAGCCAGCAGGACAGCAAACCGCAACTACGGAAAGGTTTGGCCATGGCCAGCTAGCTCAGTTGGTTAGAGTGGTGGTCGGCAAACTCATTAGTCAACAGAGCGGCAAACCGCAGCTTGGCTTACGAGCCGCAGTTTGCCGACCACTGGATGAGAGCATCGTCCAAATATGCCAAGGTTGTGGGTTCCATCCCCGGCCAGGCCACATACCAGAATGAACCAGTAATACATGGAGAGGTGGAACAATGGGTCGATGTTTCTCTCTATGTATCTTGTCCTTTCTCTCTCAATCAATCAATAAATTATTATTTTTTTTTTTAAAAAGGTATTTTGGTTCTTTCTTCCCAACCAGAGAGTGGCCTCCCCTTGGAGGGGTGGCTCCTTTGCAGGGCCCAGCCCTGCTGCCTGGGGAATCTCAGCAGGAAAACGGAGCCCTGCCAAAGCCCAGGACCTTCCATTCAGAAAGGCACAGCCGGTACCCAGTGACCTTCTGCTGGAGCGACAGCTAGGTGGTCAGGGAAGGCTGGCTCCATGCTGTCATTCACAAGCAACACCTGAGGCCTCTGGGTCTTTGTGCTGGGCTCCAGGGACAAGCCGGCTCGGAAAAGAGGGACCTGATCGTGGCTGTGATGAGGGTGTGCCAGAGGTGCCACCTAACCCCTCCTGGTTGGCGATATACCAGGAACTGCACCTTGGAGAGGGAGAGGGTTGTGCTTCCCACAGCACTAGGTGGTGATTGCTCTGTGGGGAGATTTTCAGGCAAAGGGAGCAGCAAGTGAGCCTTGTTTCATGAAAACGCTAAAAAATGGACACAGCGTGGAATAAAGGTAAAAGCCTGGTCTCCGGAGCCAGACTGTCTGGGCACAGGTCCTGACTCACTTGCTTTTTAGCTGTGCAGCCTCAGGCAAGTTACTTCTTCCCCGAGTCACCTCCCTGTGCCCGAGTTACTTCATTCTAAAACCTACCGCATAAACTCGCTGTAGGGTTAAGTAAGATAATGTAGAAGATTGTCTTGCATATTAGTATTTCATAAAGACCCGGTTTTATTATTATTCTAATCAATACAGAATAGTTTGTGAAGAGGACCGAGAGGAGACCTGGGCAGGTCTGAAACAAGGAAGGTTTCCTGGAGGAAGTGGTTTAAATTAGCCTTGAAGGATGAGAAAGATTCCACCGGGGTAGACATGGATAAGGAACAGCGGACGACTGAAACAGGAACAGCTCGGTAACGGCTCTGGCCAGCACGGCTCGGTGGGAGCGTCACCCTCACACACCAAGGGCGGAAGGTTTGATTCCCAGTCAGGGCACAACCCGGGTTGCAGGCTCCATTCCCAGTCAGGGTGAGTCCAGGAGGCAACCATGGATGCCTCCCCCCAACCCCCACTTCCGCTCTCTAAAACCAAATTTTATAAAATGTTCACCCAAGGATAGTTTTTCCGCATGATTTTTGAGAGAGTAGATGGGAGACAGGAGGTCGGAGAGAGACACCGATTGGTTGCCTCCCAGTCACACACTGATCAGGACCAGGGATCAAGCCTGCAACCACATATGTGTCCTTGATTGGGAATCGAACCCAAGACCCTTTGGACTGTAGGCTGATGTTCTAACCACTGAGAAAACCGGTCAGGGCTCTAAAGCCAATTAAAAACTAGATAATGCATAAACGGGAGATGCAGCAGTGAGGGGAGGCCAAGCTGGAAGAGCCAACAGATCCCAGCAGAGGAGCTTAAGGATTCCCTGAGGAGCCAGAGAAAGTTCTTAGCGAAGCAGGGTTGTTTGGTAGGCGCTCTCAGAAGACGCCTTTGGCCCTGCCTGGTGTGGCTCGGTTGGTTGGACGTCATCCGTGCACAAAGATGCTGTTGGTTCAATTCTTGGTCAGGGGACATGCCCAGATTATGGGCTTGATCCGTGGTAGGGGTGTGCAGGAGGCAGCCTATTGATGTTCTGCTTGCGCATTGATGTTTATCTTTCTCCCTCTCCCTGTCTCTAAAAGTCAATAAAGAAAAAATGGTTTATTATTATTTTTTAATATATTTTTATTGATTTTTTACAGAGCGGAAGGGAGAGGGATAGAAAGTCAGAAACATCGATGAGAGAGAAACATCGATCAGCTGCCTCCTGCACGCCCCCTACTGGGGATGTGCCCGCAGCCAAGGTACCTGCCCTTGCCGGAATCGAACCCTGGACCCCTCAGTCCCCAGTCTGCCGCTCTATCCACTGAGCCAAATCAGTCTCGGCGCAAAAAATGTTTTTAAAGCTGTCTTTGTAAGTAGTGTAAAGTGTGGCCTGTAGGAGGGACCGGTTACTGAAGACCTGTTGGACATCTGCTCCCAGGTAGAGCTGATCAGGAGCTGGGACCAAGCTAAAGAGCAAGAAAATCTTGCTTCCTGACCTTGGAATTGGGAAGAAAGATACTCATGAGAGGTTTCTGCCATAGTATCTGCATGGCTCAGTGACTGCCAATCTGAGCTGTGAACAAGTAAATCCCAGAGGTTTCAAGCAGATAGCTGGAGCAAGGGAGCCTGCCTGCTGGGCAGGGGGCAGTCAGGAGTGGGAGGGTGTGAGGGCCAAGGGGTGACCAGTACTGGGGAGGGGTGAGTCAAAGAGAAGGTGGAGCTGGAGAGGAGGTGCCACCAGGAAGGGGGGAGCAGAACCAGGCATGGTGTGTCAAGCACAGCACTGCCAACCCGGTCAGCATGAAGCACAGGATGAGTGCTGTCTGCTTTCTTATCTCTTTAACAGAAATCTAGTAAATATTTACTGTGTGCTAGAAACTATTTTGTGTGCCAGGATATAGCAGGGAAAACTGATAAAGGAATCCTCTTAGAACTTAACTTTCAGTGGTGGGAAGAAGGGGGAGAGTAGCGATAAGCCATTATAAAAATAAGACAACATACTGTATTGCAAATAAGAAGCATTACAAAGGAACTAAAACAGAAGATGTGCTGAAAGTGCCTTTGCAGATGGATACCCAGGCCGGACTTGGTAAGGACAGACATTAAAAAAAGAAAAAGAAAAAGATTTTTATTGGTTTTTTTAGAGGGGGAGAGGGATAAAGAGAAACTTCTATGTGAGAGCGATCACATCAATCGTCCACCTCCTGCAGGGTCCCCAGCTCCTGCATACCCCCATTTGTGGTGAGGGAATTGAACCGCAACCCTTCCGTTTAAAGGATGACACCCAGCCAACTGAGCCACACCCGGGGAAGGGTACAGGTCACAGCTCTTGCTCGCCATGATGCAAAGTTTGGATTTATTTCTAAATATACTGGGAGGTCAGTGGGTTTTTATTTGCAGTAAAGTATGCACAACAGAATTTACCATTGGAAAAATTTTAAATGTTTTTATTGATTTTAGAGAGAGGGGAAGAGAGAAACATCGATGTGAGAGAGAGACATCAATTGGTTGCCTCCCACAAATGTCCAATCGGCTGAGGAATCCGTTCTGCAACCCAGGTAAGTACCCTTGACTGGAAATTGAACCCCAAACCCCCAACGCTCTAACTACTTAGCAACACTGGCCTGAATGACATTTTTTCCCCCATGACATGACCCCTAAACAGCCTATTTACTTTTCAATACGTATATCATAGCCCATCATTTAAAATGTTTCTCTTTACATTTATATGACAATATGGAATTGTGTGTGATCAGCAGCAGCTCTTCTGACCTAGGTCCCTGCTTCTTACACTGCCCCACATTACAACTGCATCTTGGTACTGGTCTAAAATCTCACCTCTCAAAAAAAAAAAAAATAAAAATAAAATAAAATCTCACCTCTCTTTGATTGCTGAGATTGTGCCTCCGATCATCTGAGGCAATACGGCATAGGTTCTGGAATCGGAGGCCTGGGGCAGGTCATCCCTCCGTGCCTCAGCCTCCTGATCCAGAAAGGACCCTTCTCTGAAGTGAGGGTCCAATGAGTTAACAAGCAAAAGCACTTGCTGGTGGAGCAGAGGCTGGCATCTAGTAAGTGATCATTCAGGGTAAGCCAAGATTATTAGTCGTCGTCAGAGAAGCAGCTGCGGCTCTTGCAGAGTCTGCTATTATTCTGTTAGGAGAGCTCGGAATTGGGAAATCGGGGGGCACATTTAAATGTAGCATTAAAACAATGTGCCCTCATCCAGTAACTCATCTACTTTCCTATGCTATCAAAATTGAATAAAGAATCTAGTTCACTTTCAGTAAATTCAAAATATCCATGTTGCTTTTCTGAAACAGGCAGGAGGAGGTGGTGGAAAAGGCTGGCATTTAGGAGTCTGAAGACCCGAGTCACATGGGCTGCCTGACTTTGGGTAACAAATGGGCCTTAGTTTCCTCTTCTGCGAAATAACTCTAAGGCACACAGTGTCCTTAGTTAAAGATACAGGAAATGTTGTAAAATCCAGAAATACAGTGACATATACATACATACACAGGCAGACCATCCCTGGGGGGATATTTAGGAAACTGTTAAGAGGAATAGGGTGGGAAGAGAGAATATTATTCTAAATATTGTAAATGAAAAAAAAAATGAGAAAAGAATTGGTTTGCCAAAAAAAAAAAAAAGTTTTTATTAAGGCCATGGAGTGGGCCTTCTGGCGGGAATTAGGAAGTGGACACCTGGCCAATGGCCCCCTGAATGCAGGCCCCGTGGCCCCCCTGCCAGACCCCTCCCGCACCCCAGCCTCACCTTTCACCCCCTCCGCGCCCCCAAGGGGAACCGAAGTGGCTGCGGCCATCTTAACTGTGGGCAAAGGCGCTTTCAAGGCCGCTTGGCGAACTGCGAGAGAAGAAACTCGAGGGGTCCACAACCCAGGTCTTCGACACCAGACCCCACTAAAGCTGTTGCACGCCTTCCTCTAAAAATGAAGACGCCGGATGCCACCTCTTTTCCGGGGGCTCCCTCGGTCCTGGGACCACCGAGTTCGCATAACCAGCTCTCGGCGTCCTAGAGGCCCCCGCCCCCGAGCTAGGTCCGGTCTCCTAGGGCCTCGAGGCGGCAGCCCCCCGTTCCCCCCGCGGGGATGGGGCCGGCTCGCCCCCGGTGCGCGCTCCCGGCTCCCCGCAGAGGAGCCCGCGAAGGTCCTCGCGGAAGGAAGGGTGAGGTGGGAGGCCCGGCGCCGTGAGCTCTGCGGCCGCGGCCGTGTGTCTCTTCCCCAGGAGCGGGAGAGGGCCCTGGGCCGCACGCGATGCGGCTGACCTAACGCCACTGGGCGCACTCCTTGAGGGCCGGCCATCCCTGGTCTCTGAGAAGTGAAGGGGGCCGGTGGGGTGGGAAGGAGCAGAGGCCTACTCCCCCTATCCTGCCCCAGGTGACTACGTTTCCTGTTATGCCCGCTAGATCACCCTAACCTGAAATAAAAGCTGAGTCCCCCTGGCCGTCCCCTCCAGTGGCTCTCAGGGCTTCCTGCAAACAGGCCAGACCCTGTGCCACAACGCGAGGCCCCTGGCACGCTCACCGCCGCTTCAAATCAGATCTCGCGCTCCCTACAGGCAAGCGGTCCCATTTGGCTCCAGGTAAATGGGATCTTTGGTTTTTGGACACGCCTCTAGCTCAGTGAGCTTGTGCTCTTGCTGTTCTGCACTGCATATACCACACCTCCAAACCCAACATCCTTCAAAGCCCTTCTCAACGCTGTCTCCAAGAAATTCCTCTTCTGCCCCATGCAGAACTGCGGCTCTGTGTCTGTGTAGATCTGAGCCCAGTCTGCCCAAAGGTCTCCATACCTGTGCCAGCAGAGCTCATACCTTAGTGTAATTTAGTTTAGTGTAAATTTAGAGCAGGAAGCTCTCTTGGTTCACCAATACCTCCAACACCTAGAGCATCCTGATGCCTGAGGAAATGCATAGGTAGTATTAAGAAATGTATTTTTGTTGTTGTTTTTTTTTAGTGGTTTAGTTCCTTCCCTGGGATTCCCAGATCCCAAACCAGCCCTCCTGGATAAAGCAGGAGACCCAGCTTGTGGGGTGCTCCTGGGGAGGAGGGAGGAAGCCTGAGAAAGATGGAAAGGTGAGAAGTGGGGGCAATGTCCCAGTTCCAGCTGGAAGGGAAAATGTTTTATTGATCAAGAAACATCATCTACATGTTCCTTACTAGTTTTTCTTGACCTGAATTTATGACACCCATTGGAGACTGAAATCTTTTTTTGTTGTTGTTGTTGTTTCTTTTATTTTGCTAATCGTCACCTGAAGATATTTTCCATTGATTTTGAGAAAGGGTGGAAGGAGTGGGGGGAGACAGAGAAACATCAGTGTAAGAGAGACGCGTTGATTGGTTCCCGCCCACATGGGTCCTGACAGTGCCAGGGGTCAAGCCCACAACCAAGGCACAGGCCCTCGACCAGAATCAAACCAGAAACTCTTCAGGCCAAGGGCCAATGCTCCATCCACGGAGCAAAACTGGCCAGGGCGAGACTGAACTCTTACCCTTCTCTTTCTCAGTTGACCGAGACAGCTAGTGGTCCCACGATCAGGTCCCACCGAATGAATCATCCAATCTCCGTCTCAGGGGCAGTGTGTGAATTCACGTTTAGGATGGAGGCCGTTCACCTTTCTGTCTCCAGGTCCCTGGGCCCTGTAGTTGAGGGTGTCCACTCTGGTTGATCCTGAGGTAGGTGGGAATGTTCCTGACTCATGAGCCCTTCAGTTAGCCAACGGTTTAGGGAGAGCTTTCGGGGGCAAGGCACCCATCTGAATGCGTCTGCCCCTGTGAGGCTCGGTTCTGGCACCTGGACATGAGTAGACCTGGCACAATTAACAGGGCGAGTTTTGAATCTGCTGTTTCACAGCAGCCACTCGGGAAAACAATACATTTAGAAAGGGCCAGGAGAAGGAGTCTATTCAAGTTGTTATGAGCCCCCTGGGATCAGAACACTGACCTGGTCTCTGAGCCCCCTCCTCTTCTCTGTGCCCAGCCTCAGCCTCCACCTCCGGCACTAATACAGCACCTCCTCCCTGCCCTGAATGCAGTCAAGCTTTGCCGTCATCTTTAACCTGGTCCAGAGCACTCTCTGGAGAGGGACCCTGTGGGAACCCTACTCAGAATACACCAGATGACCAAGGCCAGTTTGCCATACGCATGTGTTCAGGTGAGGGTGTTTCTGTTAATGTAGCATCTGTGTCCTTAATTGGCATGAGGCCTCTTCGGTTTGAGCATGTATATAAGTTGCCACTGACCAACCAGGGGGGCTGGACTGCTTTGTGTGGCTACTTTGAAGAACTACTTTGATGGCTCCTGTAGGAGCAATGGCTACTTGGTCTGCAATAAAGTCTCTCCTACGCCTTCTCATGTCTCCGTTTAATAACTGGCGACCAAGAAGCTTGATGTAGTCACGCAGGATCAAGGAGCTGTGTGCTCCCACAGGCCCTTTGCAGCTAGTTTGGCACCTGCCTTTGCCTTAGGTAGTACCTCTCATGCTAACTGCTGATTCCCACAGGCAAGTGGCCCTACTCCTGTCCCCACTGTAGGAGGGATGTCTTCAACAAGAGCCCCGCCAGCCTGGTGCCAACCCAGGGGTTCAATCCCTGCCCCAGCTTGTTCCCAGGAAGATCCAGACAGCCCAGGGAGTGTCAGGGACTATCCAGAGGTGTTCCAGGCCTGTGTGTCTTGGGCACCACGGCAAGGGGTGGGCACTGACAGGTGACAAAATGCTGTTGCTCTTAATGGAAATGTTCTGTTTTGTTTTCCCCCAGGATCCTGAGAGGCTGGCAGACCAGGGCTGAGGTTGAGTCCTTGGCAACTCTGAGCCCTTACCCTTTCCAGACTTTTTGTCTCCTCCTTTACCCCTTCTGCCATAATCAAGTCTTTCAAGCTCTCCTGGTGGTGGGGAGAAGCGCCCGCCAGATACAGCGTGTCAGGGGGAAGCCTCAGTAAGGCCTTAGGAAATGCTGGTAGCTAAACAGTACCAGGTGCTAGATTTCAGTTCAGCAACCTCAGCACCTGCGTTCTGGCTAAGAAAGAATTAAGGGCTGAGACTCAAACTACAAAAGAAAGGTTAGCACAGCCAGCATGGCTCAGTGGTCGAGCGTTGGCCTAGGAGCCACGAGATCCCGATTCCATCCTTGGCCAAGGGCACACGCCTGGGTTGTGGGCTCAATCCCCAGTTTGGGGCGTGCAGGAGACAGCCAATCAATGATTCTCTCTCATCACTGATGTTTCTCTCTCCCTCTCCCTCTTCCTTCCTCTCTGAAATCAACAAATTTTTTAAAGAGAACGTTTATTTAGAAAGTCACAGAGGTAGAGGTGAGCCATGGAAGAAATGGGCTCAGGAAACGAGCTACAGAGCCAAAAGAAGGGCCCGTGGAGCTTGGGAGGGAGGGAGAGAGAGAGACTGAGACTTGCCTTGAGAGATGGGAGAGGGAGGAAAGGCTTGAGCATGCCTTGGAAAAGAGAGAGCACACTCTCTCTTAAGAGCTTTTATTCTTTTATCTCGCGGCCCCAGGGGAGGATGCAATAGAACATTCATCAGCTTTCCTGGTGTGCCCCTCAGAGTGGCAGTCTCCACTGCTTGGTTGGCTCCAGGGGGTCATTAGTCAAGACAGCTGGTCCTGGTGCCAGCCATGGCAGTCACTGATTTTGCTGCTTGGCTGGGCCTGGAGCGCAGCTGAGGTCTAGGCGCCATCCCTAGGGGCTAATGCTTAAGGAAGTGGTCCTGCAAGGGCTTGTAGTTTTGCCAGGTGCTAGGCAATCGGGCCTATGGTTCCTACTCATGGCTGTCTGTTCCGACTACAGTGGAGGCGAGCAGAAAGTCAGGACCGCAGCCAGAACCTGCTGGAGACGGGCGAGCATGTCCATGAAATGTGGGGGGGAATACTGTGACTTACTGGCCAAAGGAAAAGTATCGGTTCTTAGGGAAAGGTGTTTATGAAGGCGTGTGGGCGCACGCAGTAGGCGGGCAACAACTGAAATGATGGGGAGAGTCGGTGCATTTGCTGAGATAAAGACCCCAGGAGGGGCAGGTTGGAGGAAAAAGGGGTGAGTTCAGCTTAAGCCATGCCAAGTCTGATGTGCAGAGGCAAGGTGCCAGGTTAGCTCGTCCAGGTCTGAGCTAGCGGCAAACGTGTTGGGGGGGCGTGCTGCAGCATAAGTGGGGGCAGGGGGTAGCTGCAGAGAGAGGGTCCTCTGACCTTTCTCAGACCGTACCTGCTCGCCCCCAGCTGCCCCATGATCTCCTGATAGAAGGTCCCAGAGTTTCAGGCCCCAACAAGCTTCCAGTAGAGAACGGTCTCTCTGCTCACCACCCTCCCCCTAAGCATTTGGGGAAAGGATGCTGGCACCCAGTGATGGGCCAGAGCCCGGTTATAAACGGCCCGGCCGGGAAGAACGTGGCCCGAAATTCCAACGGTGGAGGGGCCGGGCCAGGGCTGGACCAGGCGGCCGGCGCCGACCTCCCGCCGGGCCGGGTGGGTCCTCCAACTGCGCGGGGCCGCCGGGCGCGGACGTGGCGGCGCGTTGGCCCGGGCGCGGTGGGCGCCGCTCCCGCCGGGGAAGCCGGTGCGGCCATCTTGGTTGAGGGCTGGCGACTAAGCCCCCCGGAGACCCCGGGCTGGCGTCATCCGGGCCAAACCACGTAGGAGCCAAGTTCGTGAGGCCGCGTTGCCGCCATTTCTTAGGAAGGCGCCCTGCCCTGTTTGCACCTTCAGCCGCCGCGTGGCCCCCGCGGGCCGCCCCGGGCAGGCGGCAGGGGGCACGTGCGGCCCGCGGGCCGGGCGGCGCCGCTGTCCCGGGGCCCGCACGCCTCATGGCACCGCCCCCGGCCTCGCTCCCCGCGCAGGAACCCGAGGCGGCCGCGCGCGCCTGGAGGAGCCCCCAGCTCGTGAGCTTCGCGGACGTGGCCGTGTACTTCTCCCCGGAGGAGTGGGGGCGCCTGCGGCCCGCGCAGAGGGCCCTGTACCGGGACGTGATGCGGGAGACCTACGGCCACCTGGGCGCGCTCGGTGAGGCCCTGCGCAGCCGGGGCCCCGCACGGGGAGGGGGGCCCGTGGGAAAGGGGGTCCGCACGGAGGGGGGGCCCCGCACGGGGAGGGAGGGCTCCGGGCCGGGGCCGGAGGGGGGGGAGAAGGGGGCGGCGGCCTCCCGGCAGGCGCTTAGTGTGCGGTCCTCTCCCCAGGGTTCCGAGGTGCCAAGCCGGCCCTCATCGCCTGGGTGGAGGAAGAGGCTGAACTGTGGGGGCCAGATGCCCGAGATCCGGCGTTGGGAGCGTGTGTGACAGGAGAAGAAACGGGTGAAGTACTGGGGACGCCGTCTCCCGGGGCTTCCCCTGGGCCTGACCCTTCCTGCTGCCCCGCCAGCTCCTCGCCCCGCCCCAGTCCCTTCCCTGAGGCGCTTTCCCAGGAAGCCTGTGTGACCGGCTCTCCACTCCCACGTGTGACCCGGAGCCCCTCGCATCTAGTTGGCCTGAAGCTCTGTTTGCTCCCCCTCATCCCTCCTGTTTGCCTCCATCGGCTCCCCCGCCCTGGGCTGCAGTTTGTTTGTTGTATTTTGGCGCAGCTTCCTTTGTCCTGGCAGCGCTGTTCTCCAGTAAGCCGTCCTGCAGCTGGTCGCGCAGTGAGCCCGCCCCCTGACCTTGGGCCAGCCGGGCGCATGTCTGCGGTGCCTGCTGCCTGAACACCCTTGAGCATGGTCTCCTCTGCCCCCCTGCCCAGTTAGCACCCCTGCCCCCTGCCCCCAGCCCCCAGCCACTTCCTGGCGCTGAGGTAGAAGGCACTGTTGCTTCCTCCTCTGTTTCTGATGCTTTGCTTTGTCCTCTGCAGCTGAGGAAAGGTGTCCTCAGTTTCCCTGCCTGTCCTGAGCTGAGCCCCGGAGGCAGCTGTGGGTCCAGAGGTGGCTGTGTGCCAGGCCTCTCTTCACGTGGGGTGTGGGATTCGAAGAGCAGGATGAATAAGCCAGGGCCTGAGCTCGCCCCTTGTCTCCCAGCAGATTGCAGAAACAAGGAAGAGGAAGGACTAAGAGAAGGCCCTGGGGCGCTGAAGATCCCTTCCACGGATGCTCAGTCTCTTGGGCTGAAGACTCTCAAGCCCCCTTCTGCTGGTTTCCCTTACAGTTGGCAGCAGCTACCCAAGGTGCCTCACCGGGGGCGCCCCCCACTCTTTGCCCATCCCCCTGTCCCAAGGGCAGACCAGCGTCATGGTTGCTACCTGTGTGGGAAGAGTTTTGCCTGGCATTCCACTCTGGTGGAGCACCTGTACTCCCACACGGGCCAGAAACCCTTCTCTTGCCCTGACTGTGGCAAAGGCTTCGGCCAGGCCTCCTCTCTGAGCAAGCACCGCGCCATCCACCGCGGGGAGCGGCCCCACCGCTGCCCGGACTGTGGCCGGGCCTTCACGCAGCGCTCTGCCCTCACCACCCACCGGCGGGTGCACACGGGCGAGAAGCCCTTCCGCTGTGCTGACTGCGGCCACCGCTTCAGCCAGAGCTCCGCCCTCTACCAGCACCAGCGGGTCCACAGTGGCGAGACCCCCTTCCCCTGCGCGCACTGCGGCCGTGCCTTTGCCCACGCCTCAGACCTTCGGCGCCACGTGCGCACCCACACAGGCGAGAAGCCCTACCCGTGTCCGGACTGTGGGCGCTGCTTCCGGCAGAGCTCCGAAATGGCTGCCCACCGGCGAACCCACAGTGGGGAGCGTCCCTACCCCTGTCCTCAGTGTGGCAGGTGCTTTGGCCAGAAGTCGGCCATGGCCAAGCACCAGTGGGTCCATAGGCCAGGTGCCGGGAGACAGAAGGGCCAGGGTGCCACTGGGTTGCCTGTGCCCCTGTCCCCTGGCCAAGGGGACCTAGACCCACCTGTGGGCTTCCAGCACTACCCAGAGATATTCCAGGAGTGCGGGTGATGGCCTCAAAAGTGACAGGACAAAGGGTGAAGATGTAACATTTCCCGAGGCCCAAGCTGGTCAGTTGAACCTCTGGGGGCTCCAGGGAGGTCATAGAATGCCTTGTGAGAGCTGGATGTGGGGACGAGGGCCATCGTATTTTAGGCCCTCTCCAGCTCGACAGGGACACCTGTCTCTGCTGGCCTAGTCTAATGCCCCTTGGCTGAGTCAGCACTGAGGTAAGACCCCGTTGACCTCCGCTATGGGAAGAAAAGGCCGTTTGTCAGATGTGTTAAGAGGACTGAGGTGGAAGAGACCCTGTTTCACCTGTTTGCCTTTTCGCTGCATCAGTTAAAAACTGGTGGCCATGCACTGAATCTGGCCTGCAGCTCCCTTACTTATTGGCCTAGTCAGAATTTTAAAATGTTACAAATTATTGGTTAAGATTTTACACACAACCCGGGTTTCTGAATTCTCTTGAGAAATCCGGAGATTTGGCATCTCTACCCAAGCTCCCACGAAACCACAGCTGGCAGGGGCGGGGGCAGCTGTTCCCTTGGATGAGCCGGAGCCTGTGCTCTGGTTCGGCCGCTCACACCTCATCAGCTCCCGGGCAGCATCAGCTGGCACTCACCTGCCCGTGTCTCCTCCGGGCAGGCTCGCTCCATCTGGTGTTTCCCACCCTGTTACATGACCTGTTGGGCTCCTGGGTAATTGAGTTTGCAAACCATGTCTATAGCAGCAGTCGCCAACCTTTGGGACCTCACAGACCACCAGTGGCGGGCCATCGGCTGGCGACTGCTGGTCTGTAGCATTGAGTTTCCCTGAATCGGGGATTTAGTTGGAGAGTATACATGTAAAAGGGCACAGGAGCGAAGTAAAAGCAGGCTTTATTTTAGATCTTGCTTGCATTGTATTTTATGGTTTACAAAGTACTCTTTTCCATGAACTTATTTCACCCTCATAACTGCCCAGTCAGGAAGAGTCAGGCAGGACTGAATTTGCTCTAAACCAATGGCATTTCTGCCATCCCAAGCACTGCTCTCAGCTGACCAGCAGCTCCTGGTTTTGAAGGGAAAGGCCCCCAAGTCATCCTTAGGCCTCCCAGGAAAGCCATATGGTTCAGGCTTTACCACCCCAGACACAACCAGGAGGGCCTCATGCCCTTTAAAACCGAGAGATGTGAGCGTTTGTAGTTGGGGACACAGATTGGGGAAGGTTAAGCAACATGACCAAGGACACACACGCAGATGGTTTACTGCTGCCTCGATCCACCGCTCCTGGATTTCTGTCTCGGCGAGGGTTCCGGAGGCATCTGCCCTCTCCCTGTGAGGGCACCCGGGCACTGCCTGGGACAGGAGACAGTCCAGTGCCAGTGAAGCCCCGGTGAGAGAGTGGCCAAATGGCCATGGAGCAGACCAAGGCAAGGGAGAAACCAACCTGAGACGAGAGTTCAGGGCAAACAAAGCTTGACCTTCACTCTGTGCCCACCATCCTGAGCTAGGCCAGGAACATTGGGAGAAGTAGCCAGAGGGAATTGTACTCCTCTATATTCCCAAGCTCTGCACACAGTCTCTACCTTGTGACTCCGTTATCCATCTATTAGCATTTCCTTTGTGGTCAGAGCTCAGCCCTGTCCAGGTGATGGAAGCAGCCAGCCATGGGCAGACCCTGTCCTGGACAACCCTTCACTTGAGGAATAGGGGTTATGCCCTCTGCTGGCCCCTGTGTACTTGCCTTTACTCAGCCCCGGGTCTGCCTACCTTAGGGAGGAAGATCTCTCAATCTGGAGAAACTTCTAAAGAAAGGGAAGATTTGGGGAAAGACACTGTTCGGGTGAAGTAATGAACTGACTTGATTCCAAGTCTGAGCCACCTGAACTTTCCTGAGGATTGGTTAGTGTGCCACCCTGTCCTAAGTGGGGCATGGTGTGAGAAGGCACCTTCGTGGTAGGAGCTACCTTTGTACCAGCTTTTAATTCCCTAGAGAAGGCAGTGTGCACCTCCTAACTCTGGCTGCCTGGGGAAAACCCAGCCTGAAACACCATTCTCACTTAGCTCAGCCTGATCTGGACCCTAGCCTCAGCTTGCCAATTAAAGGTGCCATAATTACTACTTTCTCTGAGTGCTTTGAAGTTTGCAAGGCTTGCTTAGGGCCCAAACTCCAGACCCAGCTCTCCTGCTTCCTGCCTTAAAGGACCCAACTTAACCACCATTAAAAGATAATTTTTGAGTGTCATGAAATACCTAAGCCACAGCCTCATTCTATTCTTAACTCCTCATTTCTTGGCACAGAATCTTCCAAGGGTAGGGCTCTCTTTCTGCTATTGCAGGTCTCTGAGGCTCAGAACCCAAAACAATTTAAGCCAAAAGAGTTTCTAGGGCTTCATGGGAGAATGCTTGTCTGTACCTGGTAGGAGCCAATCCATGCGATCATTGTTAAGAGGGAGCTCATGACCACGTGTTTCTAGCTTGTCCAGGACATCTAAAATAAGGGCATCGATTTGAGTTCCAAAGACCCCTAAACTTTTTAGGAATGTTTACGTGCACCTTTTTAGGAACAGGATGTGCAAAGCTGTGACCCAAAGAAGCTAAAACCTGCATTAGGCCAGTATTTTTCAAAGTAAGGCCTTCCTGCCGAAGAATCAAATAGTTTCTTTAAAACACAGCTAGCACCCTAGTTGGTTCGGCTGGAAGGACAGAGCATCAACCCTGGATTGAAGGGTCCCAGGTTTAATTCTGGTCACGGGCATGTACCTAGATGCCTGGGACCCGGGTCTGGGCACGAGGGAGGCAACCAATCGATGTGTGTCTCTCACATTGGGTTTCTCTCTGTCTCTCCTCTGCTCTCTGCTCTAAAAATCAACGGAGAGGAAAATGCACAGCCTAGCTTTCTGTGTGGTTCGTGCCCAAGCTAAGCACACAGGGTGTGAGTCCTGGCAGCCGAAGAGTGTGGTTAGCAAGATGAGCAAAGATGCGCAGATGAGAGCAGCGATTAAACAGAAGTTGATAGGAACTGGAGAAAGAGAACATCAGAAATTTTGAGAGCTAAATTAATTGAATGGCTGGAAGGATCATTTGAAGGCACACTGTAAAGGTAATTAAAGAAAGAGGACTAGAACACATTACTGTTGATGACTTGGTGGCTGAAATCACACCAAAAGGCAGAGCCCTGGTACCTGATAGTGTAAAGATGGAGCTTCTACAAAGAATAAGAACATCTTTCCTCAGCATGCCAGCCTTTAAGGTTGAATTAGATTGTGTTGTTTTGTGGTCTTATTTCTGAAAGAAAAACTTGCCATAAATTAGGAATTAATTTCCCAAAATAAAATCCTTTTTTATATGATGGTAAAAAAAAAAGAAAGAAAGAAAAAGAAACTCAATGGAGAAATATCATCTGGTGAAAATTAATAACAACAAGAAAAAATGTAAACTTCCTCAGGCCCTATTCCTAGCTATTGAATCTGAATCTTCAGGGATGGAATTTTTTAAAAGTATATTTTAGTGATTTTTTTACAGAGAGGAAGGGAGAGGGATAGAAAGTCAGAAACATCGATGAGAGAGAAACATCGATCAGCTGCCTCTTGCACACCCCCAACTGGGGATGTGCCCACAACCAAGGTACATGCCCTTGACCGGAATCGAACCTGGGACCTTTCAGTCCGCAGGCCGACGCTCTATCCAGCAGGTCAGAAAGTCTCATGGAGACTCGTCTCACTGGTGAGTGCTTTGGGGATGACCAGGGGGTATCCCAGGTCCAGCACTTCCCACTGAGCCAAACCTGTTTCGGCTGGAATTTTTTTTTTTTTTTAATGAGGTCCAGACCTACTTTGATTAGCATTAGTGTTCCAAAGAGTTTAAAAGTCTCCATTTACATTTTTTATTTAGCCTTGAAAGTATTTGGTAAGGTACTTTATCCACATGGAAATTTAAATGGAAGTATCTAATTTAGGACTGATGGGAGCTTAGAGTACCACACATCTAGATTTTTTAACCTAATAAAAGTTACTATAATACAACTTAATTTATATTTTTTCTAAAAATGCTCTTTATATTTTTAATTTGGCTTCTTAAAAAATTTAAGTTCTGGGGAGAACCAAGATGGCGGCATAGATAAAACACCTATCTTGCCGTCATACTCAGCAATTTTAATACTACAACCTAACGAAAGAACAAACACCTTCCAGAATCACCAGAAGCTGGCCGAGTGAAAATTCCACAAATAAAAGTGAAAATAAGACACTGTGACTCGGAGGAGCGGCGGCGGACAGCATTGAAAGATTCGTGTGGAGAGAGGTTTGGAGCAAGCGCCAGCAGATAGGGCGGGCGGCTGAAAACCGGCCAGTTTTCTCAAACGGGGAGACAAAGACGTCCCACTGGGCTGATTCTCCAGCTTTGGAAGAAGTCCAGGGAACCCACTATCGTACGGGGTGAAAACTGGACAGTGGGAGGGCACGCCGAAGCTCGGGTGCTGCAGGGGTCTCCGAGCTTGTGGAGAAGGCAGCTTGCGCGAACAGCTCAGCTGCGTGATCGTGCAGAGAGCGCTCTGGGACTTGCTATCTAATTAGGGAAACCGTCAGACTGCTTTGTTTTACGACCCTGGGTGAGACATTGGGCGTGCAGACTCATTTGGGGAGAGTCTGAATTCCCCGGCAGCCGGTGGAGCTCGGCAGCGTTTCTCTCAGAGGTGCTGGCAGCCATTGCCCCCGGCACAGAGTCCCTGGGGCCGCACAGGGCGGAGCTAATGCTGTCTGCTTGGCCCGGAGACTCCGCCCATCCAACCTGAGCACAGCTGAGCTTCACAGACAATTGGCCTGGAGGTCAACCCCTCCAAGTGCTAACAACGATTAACCTGAGCTTAACTTCAGCAAGACTGTGCAGCCCATATCCACCTCAGGTAACCGGGGAGGCTGAGCCACTGTCCCTAGTAGGAAGTCTTCCACACAAAGCTAACTGACCAACTCTGGGAAGCAGCCACCATGCAGAGACATGGAAAGAAATCAGATGTGAAAGAAATGCAGGAAAAAAAACGACTGGACATGGAATTCAAAACCACGGTTATAGGGTTTTTCAAGAGGCTCCAACAAAAGGTCGAGGCCTATAAGGAATTAAGCAAGACCACAAAGGAAATGAATGAGTCCTACAAGGAAATGAAGGAGACCCTCGAGGATATAAAGGAGACTCTCAAGGATATGAAAAATGACCAACCAGAAATTAAGCATACACTAACTGAAATAAAAAATATTATACAAAGACCTAAAAGTGCTCTGGAGCACCCCAAGAACTAAGTTCAAGATTTGAAATACAAAGAGGTAAAATCCACTCAGCTGAAAAAGCAAGAAACCAAAAGAATCCAAAAAATTGAAGATAGTGTAAGGGGCCTCTGGGACAACCTCAAGCATACCAACATCCGAATTATTGGGGTGCCAGAAAAAGAGAGAGCAAGACAATGAAAACCTATTTGAAGAAATAGTGACCGAAAACCTCCCACACCTGGTGAAAGAAATTGACTTAGGAGTCCAAGAAGCGCACCGAACCCCAATATATAGGAACCCTAAGAGGACCACACCAAGGCACATCATAATTAAGATGCCAAGAGCAAAAGCAAATAGAGAATATTAAAAGCAGCAAGAGAAAAACAGTTGGTTACCTATAAGGGAGCAGCCATACGATTGTCAGCTGATTTCTCAACAGAAACTATGCAGGCCAGACAGGAGTGGCAAGAAATATTCAAAATGATGAACAGCAAGAATCTACAACCAAGATTACTCTATCCAGCAAAGCTATCATTCAGAATTGAAGGTCAGATAAAGTGCTTCACAGACAAGAAAAAACTAAAGGAGTTCATCACCACCAAACCAACATTATATGAAATGCTGAAAGATATTCTTTAAGAAGAGGAAGAAGAAAAAGATAAAAGTGTAAATTAGGAACAACAAATACACATCTATCAACAAATGAATCTAAAAATCAAGTGAATTAATAAGCTGATGAACAGGATATACTGGTGAATGTAACAGAATCACGGACATAGAGAGGGAATGGACTGACAACTCTTGGGGAGAAAGGGGGTGTGGGAAGTGCAGCAAGAGACTGGACAAAAATCATGCAACTATGGGAGAGGACAGTGGAGGGGGGTGAGGGCGGAGGGTGGGATGGGTACCAGGTGGAAGGGAACTGTAGGGTGAAAAGAAAAAGGGAACGATGTAATTAATAAACTGATCAATAAAGATTTAAAAAAAATTTAAGTTCTGTATTGTTTAAAGTGTTACTCCAGGGATAGAGTTTTATGCCTGCTAAACTCGGAGAACCACTGCTCTGAATGAAATGTTACTTTCTAGCTGCTCTTAGCTTTTGTAAGAGGAGGGGTTGGTCTCGGGGCCTGTGTCAAATCTTAGGGAAGGGGATGACCTAGCCAGACACAATACCATTTCCTTTGCTCTTGCCAAAGGGGTCTGTGCTGTGGCAGTTCTTTTCCTGTGTACTTTTTCTTAATTTATTGATTTTGAAGAGAGGGAAGGGTCATACCAGAGGATGTGGATGTGGAGAAAGTGGCTGCTCACCTTGGGACAGGCTCCTCACAGCACACAGTGGTAGAACAAAGCCAGTGAACTCCTACCTTGGATTAGCACCCTCGTTGGGGCAAGTTGTAACTGTCACCAGAGGCTTTCCTCGGTGTGAAGCCTCTCGCTGCTCCTCTCACTGCTCCGGATGGCAGACGGGCTGGCTGCTTCTGGAAAGCCTATTTATTGTATGGATAGGTCTGGTGCTAGAGGAGGTTGCCTGGAAGCCAGCCCGCCACTCTTCCTCTAGGCACTAGTGAGACAATTTCCACGTGGAAATGGTGCCCTGGACCGACTTCTGCTCCATGTGGGCTTGGAGCCCATGCTGTGCAGGTACAGGCAGCGAACTGTCAGACCTGAGGCGGAATCTTCGCTGCTCACTCTGCAGAGCGGCTCCCTCCTGTGTAAGTCTCCTGTGGGTAAGCAGGTCAGAAAGTCTCACTGGTGAGTGCTTTGGGGATGGCCAGGGGGCATCCCAGGTCCAGCACTTCCCAATCAGTGCACTTGTAGGCACTCATCCTAAAAGAGGTTTAGGGCAGACAGACATTGGGACGGAAAGAGGCTTGGAGCTGGAAGCTGTTGCTCTGGGGGCAGAAAAGTATGCCCGATTTATTTGTAGGAAGGTATCAGTGGTTCTATTTGTAGGCCTCTATTGAGATAATTCTCTCCAGCCTTTTACCGCTTGGAATTCTCCAAATTCTGTTCTCACCCCTTTTCAGGAGAATGGAAGATGCCATCTTCCTCCTCATCAGTTTATTCCCTCCATTTATTTGGGAAGAAAACACAAACCGTGCATCCCTCACAGAGAGAACTGGCTTTTCGGCTATGGAGAAGGCCACCATACTGATTGTCACCGGCGAGGAATCAGAACTGGGTCCTATTCAGTTGTCTTCTAGGGTCATTCCCCCTCCCCCCTTGGTTCAAAGCTGCACCTGGGGCAGAGTTTCTCTCCAAGAAGGGACTGGCAAGTTCTTAGCCAACTTAATGGCCCGATGGTTCTTTCCACGTCCACTCCGAACTTTAGCCCCCTCCACCCTCACCTGGAAGAAATTCCCACACGGAGAAAACCCAGGAACCATGGACTAAGGCTCCCAAGGGCGGAGTGAAACTCAGGCTTCGGGGAAGGAGGGAAGAGGCAGGGTGATGGAAAAGAATGCAGCCTCCGCTGGGAGGGCGGACCTCCCTCCTGGCTCCTTCAGGAAGGCGCTGGCGGAGTGTGGGGGGACCCGGGGAGGAAGGGTGTCTGTCCTCACTCTCTAGGCTCTCATTCTCGAGAAAGATAAAACATAATGAAGGGAACACGGGGGCGGGGAAAGTTCTGAAAGCAGAGGCCCAGCTCGAGGGGAGACGCCAGGCACGTCCCTCCCACTCTTCCCGCAGGCCCTTCGGTCGGACCTGAGCCTACGCACCTTCCCACGAATCAGAAAGGTGCCCCGCGTTCCCGGGCGACCATTACCGCCGAGCCGTTGGCGGAGGGGGAGGCGGCGGGCGGTGAGAGCACGAGCTCTCCTGGCCAATCGCTGAGCTCTCTGAGAGGTGGGGGCGGTGCCTCTGGAGACCCGAGGCGGAGCTGTTTCCTTGGCAACGGTCCCAGCCCAGCGGGACCCGGGTAGGGAGGGTGGAAACTGGGAGCAGGGAGGAGGGGGCATGGAGGATCGGGGGTGGGCACGCCGGGGGGGCAGTGGAACTCTAGTGGGAGTGTGGGTGTCCCGGGGCTCCCATGAGTTCAAGGAGGTGCGGAGGCCTGTCCAGGTTTCCGGGGCGCGACCGGAGCTGACCCCGAGGCCCGAGAGCGCGGGGAGCTAGACACCGCCCCCGCTGGCGCCGGGAAACGGCGCTCCTTCTCGCTGACCTTGGTCTCGCTTGTCACCTCGCCCTTGGCCACAGTCACTGACGGATGCAGAGCCCAGTGGAAGGACAGACAGACCACCAGACGGACGGAGACCCAGGACGTAGGCACAGAAACTGCCCCGCCTCTCCCGCCGGCTCCAGGGTGCTTCGTCCTCGCCCACCACCACTCCGGGGCCGTCCAGCCCAGGGTTAATGCCAACGAGTTTCCACCTCCAGCCGCTCCTAGAGAGGCCGCGGCGCTAGCCACCGGGGGAAACTGGCCGCGGACGGACACTTCCTGTGCGGGGGGAGGGGTCGGCTGCCGCAGCCCGACCTGGGGCTGGGGGCCAGACGGCGGGGTCTCGGGCGGGGAGCCGGGCCTGGGGGCAGCAGGGCTAGTCGTGAAGTCCCCCCATCTCCGAGGACACAACGCGTGGGGGCCTGTGAGGGCCCCAAAGCAAGCCGAGACCTTGTGGGTGGAGGCGGGGCCCCGGGGAGGGGAGAGGAGGGACCCGGCCGGCCAGAGAGGCCCAGGGTCAAGACGTCCGGCCTTGGGGGCTGGGGCTGGGCAGCCGGGTCCCCTGGGCGTCGCTGAGTGGGCGGGCGGCGAGGGCCTGGGTCTCAGGGGACTCCGGCCGGGTCACAGGATCGTTCCGCCATCGCCGCCGCCGTTGACGCACTGGGAGCCAGCGGGGATGGAACGGGAGGCGTCGCCGTGGGGCCTCGAACCCCGGGATGTGCAAAGTCCTGACGAAGTGGGGCCTGGAGGGTCCCTCAAAGGTGAGGGAGGGAGCGCCCCTCCAAGGAGCGTGCCTGGGATGGGGAGAGGGGGTTGTGGTCCGTGGGTGGGAAAGGGAATGGGGGATTTGAACACCTGAGATTTGGAGGAGGTGGGGGGGGCGGGGGGGACCGGGTGTTCTGGGTTTGCTGTGGGGAAGGTGGGAATTTCAGCACCTGCACAAGGGCCAGCGACCATGTTTTGAGGAACAGGGAGACGTTTGTGCAACTAATTAATGGTGGGACCCAGCGAGCCTCCAGGCCCCCCACAATCTGGGTTTTCTGTAATTCTCTGATCCTGCAGGCAACATGCGCGAGAATGAGGAAGAGGAAATTTCTCAGCAAGAAAGCACTGGGGACTATGAGGTCGAAGAGATACCTTTTGGGCTTGAACCCCAGAGCCCTGGGTTTGAGTCACAAAGCCCAGAGTTTGAACCCCAGAGCCCCAGGTTTGAGCCTGAAAGCCCAGGTTTTGAGTCCCGAAGCCCTGGGTTTGTGCCCCCAAGCCCTGAGTTTGCACCCAGAACCCCCGATTCAGATTCTCAGAGCCCTGAGTTTGAACCACAAACCCCTAGGTATGAGCCCCAAAGCCCTGGGTATGAACCCCGGAGCCCTGGGTATGAGCCCCAGAGCCCTGGATATGAATCCCAGAGCCCAGGGTATGAGCCCCAGAACCCTGAGTTCAAAACCCAAAGCCCTGAATTTGAAGCTAAAAGTTCCAAATTCCAAGAAGGTACAGAGATGCTTCTCAATCCTGAAGAAAAGAATCCCTTGAGCATCCCCTTGGGAGGCCATCCCTTGGACTCCTTCACCCAGGGGTTTGGGGAGCAGCCCACAGCAGACCTTCCCCTAGGGCCACCTTTTGAGATGCCCACAGGGGCCCTGCTGGCTACACCCCAGTTTGAGATGCTCCAGAATCCTCTGGGCCTGACGGGAACCCTGCGGGGTTCAGGCCGACGGGGCGGTCGGGCCAGGGGTGGTCAGGGCCCTCGGCCTAACATCTGTGGCATCTGTGGGAAGAGCTTCGGCCGGGGCTCCACCCTGATGCAGCACCAGCGGATCCATACGGGAGAAAAGCCCTATAAGTGTGAGGTCTGTAGCAAGGCCTTCTCTCAGAGCTCCGACCTCATCAAACACCAGCGCACCCACACGGGGGAGCGGCCCTACAAGTGCCCCCGTTGTGGCAAGGCCTTCGCCGACAGCTCTTACCTGCTTCGCCACCAGCGCACTCACTCTGGTCAGAAGCCCTACAAGTGCCCCCACTGTGGCAAGGCCTTCGGAGACAGCTCCTACCTCCTGCGGCACCAGCGCACGCACAGCCACGAGCGGCCCTACAGCTGCCCCGAGTGCGGCAAGTGCTACAGCCAGAACTCGTCCCTGCGCAGCCACCAGAGGGTGCACACCGGGCAGAGGCCCTTCAGCTGCGGCATCTGCGGCAAGAGCTTCTCCCAGCGCTCCGCACTTATCCCCCACGCCCGCAGCCATGCCCGCGAGAAGCCTTTCAAGTGCCCCGAGTGTGGCAAGCGCTTTGGCCAGAGCTCTGTGCTGGCCATCCATGCCCGCACCCACCTGCCAGGTCGCACCTACAGCTGCCCAGACTGCGGGAAGACCTTCAATCGCTCCTCCACGCTGATTCAGCACCAGCGTTCCCACACCGGCGAGAGGCCCTACAGGTGCGCCGTTTGTGGCAAGGGCTTCTGCCGCTCCTCCACGCTGCTGCAGCACCACCGCGTCCACAGCGGGGAGCGGCCCTACAAGTGCGATGACTGTGGAAAGGCCTTCTCGCAGAGCTCCGACCTCATCCGCCACCAGCGAACCCACGCCGCGGGCCGCCGCTGACCGGGCCCTGTCGCCGGTGCTGTGGTGGGCGAAGAGGAGGGGATGGAGCTAGAGAAACCTTTAGAATAGTGGGAAAGCCGGAGTTGAGGATTCTAGGAGAGGGGCCTAGGAAGGCGAAAGTTACATGCCCTGGAGATTTATGGGAAATGGGTAATGAGGGGTTGGAGATAGGCCAAACAGGCAGCAGGAGGCTCTGGAAGAATCCAGAAAGAGGTCAACAGAGAGCTGCCCGCAGCAGCTGCATGCCCCTTCATGTCCGCCTGCTTGGCAAAGTGCTAGATGGGGGAGGGAGGGGGGTTACTAATTAGAGTGGGGTAGCTTAGTTCCGTAGCTACTGAGACCCTTGTTGAGTCAGGAAGGGGTGAGGGGAGGTGGGATGGGGAGTGAAGCCCAGAGTGGGGCCTGGGCCTCTGAGTGCAAACCTCAGTCTCCATTGTCTTCCTCCGGCTTTGGAGCCCCTGAATTTGAGTTCAATAAAAACCTCTCTGTGGTTAAAGCGATTTGTCCTTAGAATGTGTGCATGGACAGGGCCTGGGCAGTGGGAGGCCCTGGTCAGCTGAAGAGCCAGTGAAGCCAGAGGCATGTCTGGGAAGTGCCGTTACATCAGGCTCTCACTGGTCCTGGAGGCTCAGGAGAAGTGACTTGCCCATATCTGCCCAAGTCATCTTCCACGCTTTGGATGCTGCACAGACACAGGGGGCCTATTGTGGGTTTGAGAAAGCCTTCCAACTTTGTGGCTGTCCCTCTTCCCCAAAAGGGAGCGTCTGCCCTTGGGCCAGAAAACAGACCCTGGTTCTATCTGGGCATGGCGCCTGTGTACCATTTCTCCCCAGTGTGCTGCTCTCCCACCCGACTCCCCAGCCCCGCACCTCACCAGCTGCAACCTCTAGCCACCAACCAGTGCAGATCCTGACTCTGACCAAAGCTTCACATTTCAACCCCATCCATAGGGGTCTTTGTATTGGACCCAGTACGAGGATTGGATGCCAGCTTTTAAGACCCTCCCACCAGGCTCACCTGATTTGCCACAGCTCTTGCTTCCTTTTTAGGACCCCTATACCTTTCGGTGGGATCACCCTGTTACCACCCCACCTTCATCCTACTTTCCATCTGAGCCTCAGGCCTCCTAACTCTTGGCTCCTTAGGAAAGGATGGGAAGTTGGTGCTATCAGTGATTGTGGATGGGGCAGTGGGATTGGGGGCGGGGGGGGGGGGGGGGGGGAGTGAGGGAGGATTCTGGGGCGTGGCCTGTGATACCTTAGCTGAGGGGATAGGCCATGCCTTGGGGAATCACCTGGCTGCTAGGCACATCTTGAGATGAACCGCTAAGATTTATTTACTCTATTTCACAGATTGGGAAAATGGAGCTCACAGAACTAAGTGGCCTGCTCAGAGTCACTCTGTGACTTAAGAGGCAGATAAGACATTCAGACCAGGTCTGCCTGGCTCCACCTGCCCCCAGCTTGGCCTTAAGGCAGGTGGGGAGTCATTGCTCCGTAAGGTCTCTAGGGCCTCAGGATCCTGTCCTCCTCCCCCATGCCCATCCTCAGGGCCTTATAACTTGTCAAGAGTAAACATTTCTCCCAGCACAATTCAATCTAGCCTCTCATGATCTGCAAGTTCTGGAGAGGCCTTCGAGATCCTGTGGTTTAGTAGAGTTTGGTTGTGTTTAGTGGTTTTCAAAGTTTTCATTATTTTTGGAAGTAGAACCCTTAAAGTAAAACCTCAGTCTTTTAAAGATCTTTATAAATGTTATGCTCATTTTTGTATGGACACCCTGCCATACAAAATTTCAAATATTAAAATACTCTGACTCCTATACTTAATATAGTTCATATATGTGAGTATATACATAGAACTGTGTTTCACTACCTGAAATACTTCATTTGGAGACATTACTTCAGCATTTGTTTCTATTACACAATTTCATTTTCATATTTTGGAGTTGATTCTTTTTTTCAGCTTCCAAACATGTTCATGCTCTTTTAAGCGGGGAGGCCCTGGGCACGGTGCGTATGGTGCTTAACTGATGAAGTAGCTTGAATGCACAGAACGTCCTATGTGATAAAGAGTTAATATCCAAATTGACCCTCACACCCTCACAAGGGGGCTGCCTATGACCAGTGAGGGATGACCAAACGCCTGAACAGCAGGCTGTATGGGGTGACCAGGCCGGCAGGGGCGTTAGTGAGGGACAACCAAACGACCAAACAACAGGCTGGGTGGGGCAACCAGGCCGGCAGGGGTGGCAGTTAGGGATGACCAGGCCTGCAGAGGAGGACAGTTGGGCATGACCAGGCCAGCAGGGGGCAGTAAGAGGTGACCAGTTTGGTTGGGGTACAGTTGGGGGCAACCAGGCTGGCAGGTGAGCAGTGACGGGTGACTAGGCCAAGAGGGGGGCAGTTGCAGGTGATCAGGTCTGCAGTGGGGGCTGTTAGGGGCAACCAAGCCAGCAGAGGGGAGCAGTTGGGGGTAACCAGACTGGCAGGGAGGGCAATAAGGGATGACCAGGCCAGCAGAGGGGGGCAGTTAGGAGTGACCAGGCTGACAGGGAAGGGGCAGTTGGGGGTGACCTGGCTGACAGTGGGGGGCAGTTAGGGCAACCAGGCTGGCAGGGGGGGCAGTTAGGGGTGATCAGGCAGGCAGTCAGGTGAGCAATTAGGAGGAGGCAGTCTTGGATTGTGAAAGGGTGTCCGACTGCCGATTTAGGCCCAATCCCTGGGATCGGGCCTAAACCGGCAGTCAGACATCCCCAAAGGGGTCTCGGTTTGGAGAGGGTGCAGGCTGGACTGAGGGAACCCCCCCATGCATGAATTTAGTGCACTGGGCCTCTAGTCCTATCTAATAAAAGAGTAATATGCAAATCTGACCTACCTTCGCCATGCCCACAGCCACGCCCACTAGCCAATCAAGAGCAGATTATGCAAATAAATCCCAACCAAGATGGCTGCCACCACTGAGAGCAGGAGGAAGGCTTGGGTTTCCCTGGCAACAGAGGAAGCCAAGCTTTCCGCCTGCTGTTGCCAACCTAGGCCTCCACTCAATGCTACAAAGTTTCAGTTATAAAAGATACAGAAATGGTGGCAGCTACTGAGCTGGAGAGAACAGAGGCTTGGGTTTCCCTGGCAATGGAGGAAGCCAAGCTTTCAGTCTGCCATTGCTGGCCTAGGTCTCCACTCTAGGCTACAAAGTTTCAAACAGAAATGGCTGCCGCCCCAGAGCGAGCAGAAGACATGGCTCTGTTCCAGGCTACAAAGTTTCAATTGTAGGCATAGATTAATCCCAGATACCAGGGCCTCTGCTTGGGTCTCTGGTGGGCGTGACCAGCCTGCAAAACTCCACGGCCCCTCACCCAGGCCGCCCCTCACCCCAAGGGAACCCCTACCCTGATCTGGGACACTCTTCAGGGCAAACCAGCCCTCCAACACACAAGAGGGCTGCCCCCATGTGGTCAAATATCCTGCCCCCATGTGGACACAAGATGGCCACCACAAGATGGCCAGCAGTTGGGAGGGACCAGGCCTGCAAGGGAGGGCAGTTGGGGGCAATCAAGCCTGCAGGGGAGGGCAGTCAGTGGTGACCAGGCTGGCAGAGGAGGGAAGTTGAGGGCAAACAGGCTGGCAGGGGAGCAGTTAGACATCAATTAGTCTGGCAGGGGAGTGTTTAGGGGGTGATCAGGCTGGCAGGCAGAAGTGGTTAGGGGCAATCAGGGAGGCAGGCAGGTGAGCAGTTTGGAGCCAGCAGTCCTGGATTGTGAGAAGGATGTCCAACTGCCCATTTAGGCTCATCGGACATCCCTCGGGGGGTCCCAGATTAGAGAGGGTACAGGCTGGGCTAAGGAACATTCCCTGCCCCCCATGCATGAATTTCATGCACAGGGCCTCTAGTTAGTATATAAAAGCTGATCAAATGAGGGTGGGGCTCAGCAGCTCAGCCCCCACCCCTTTCTCTTGTGACAATTCCCGAGGTACCTCGAGATCCCAGGTGGGGCAGACCAGACCCAGGAAGTGCATGCCTCTTCCTAAGGCTGTTCTGTGCGGTGGGAGAGCCAGAACTCCAGCAGCGGCTGTCTTGACTTGCGGTGCAGGATGCTGCTATTACCACACCATCCTGCACATCTATTTTTATTTTTTTACATATTTTTTATCTTTATTGTTCAGTTTATTGATTACATTGTTTCCCCTTTTTTATCTCCCTATATCTCCCCTCCACCCTGTACCTAACCCACCCTCCACCCTCGCCTCCCCCTCCCCACTGTCCTCTCCCATTGTTGCAAGATTTTTGTCCAGTCTCTTGCTGCACTTCCCACAACCCTTTGCTCCCCAAGAATTGTCAGTCCATTCCCTCTCTATGTCCATGTTTCTGTTATATTCACCAGTTTATCGTGTTCATCAGCCTATCAATTCACTTGATTTTTATGTTCATTTGTTGATAGATGTGTATTTGTTGTTCATAATTTATATTTTTACCTTTTTCTTCTTCCTCTTCTTAAAGAATATCTTTCAGCATTTCATGTAATATTGGTTTGGTGGTGATGAACTCCTTTAGCTTTTTCTTATCTGTGAAGCACTTTATCTGATCTTCAATTCTGAATGATAGCTTTGCTGGAGAGAGTAATCTTGGTTGTAGATTCTTGCTATTCATTATTTTGAATATTTCTTGCCACTCCCATCTGGCCTGCATCGTTTCTGTTGAGAAATCTGCTGACAATCGTATAGGTGCTCCCCTGTAGGTAACCCATTGTTTTTCTCTTGCTGCTTTTAATATTCTCTCTTTATCTTTTGCTCTTGGCATTTTAATTATGATATGTCTTGGTGTGGTCCTCTTTAGATTCCTATATTTTGGGGTTCTGTGTATTTCTTGGGCTTTTAAGTCATTTACTTTCATCAGGTGGGGGAAGTTTTCAGTCACTATTTCTTCAAGTAGATTTTCATTAACTTGCTCTCTCTCTTTTTCTGGCACCCCAATAATTCAGATGTTGGCATGCTTGAGGTTGTCCCAGAGGTCCCTTACACTATCTTCAATTATCTGAATTCCTTTTGTTTCTTGCTTTTCCAGCTGAGTGGATTTTGCTTCTTTGTATTTCAAATCTTTGACTTGGTTCTTGTGGCCCTCTGGACTGCTTTTAGGACTTTTTTATTTCAGTCTGTGTATGCTTGATTTCTAGTTGGTCCTTTTTCATATCCGTGAGGGTCTGGTTCATATCCTCAGAGGTCTTGTTCATTTCCTTGAGGGTCTCATTCATTTCCTTGTAAGTCTCACTCATTTCCTGGTTGGTCTTGTTTATTTCCTCGTAGTTCTCATTAATTTCATTGGCCTTTTCTAGGAGCCTCTTCAAAAGCCTTATAACCGTGGTTTTGAACTCTATGTCTAGTCGTCTTTTTTCCTCCATTTCTTTCACACCTGATTTCTTTCCATATCTCTGCATGGTGGCTGCTTTATGTGGTGGATGTCCTCTAAGGGTCAGTGGCACAGCCTCCCCAGTTACTTGAGGTGGGTACTCTTACTGCAATCCTTTATGGGTTGTACAGTATTTTTGAATTTAAACCCAACTTGTTGTTGTTAGCCCTAGGAGGGTTTGACCTCCAGGCCAATTGGCTGTGAGGGGAGACTGTGTTCAGGTTGGATGGGCGGAGTCTCTGAGCTGCACAGGCAGCCTCAGTGTCAGCTATGTCGTATGCGGTGCGTGGGTCTCTGTTGGATGGAAATGGTTGCAGGCACCTCCAAGAGAAAGCCGCTAGTCTCTTCCCCTTGCCAGACAACTCTGCCTCTCCCCAAATGAGTCTGCACACCCAAAGTCTCACCCAGGGTTGTAAAACAGGTGGTTTTCGGGACCAGGAGACAGGTTTCCAGGGAGCAAGTCGTGCGTCTGTGCGCGCAAACTTCTTTTCCCAGCTACCTAGCTTCTCTGCAGACTAGGAGACCTCTGCCGCACCCGGCTTCCAGGGTGTGTCCCCCGGACCTGGGACCTCCCCTGGCACTGGGGAATCTGTGCAGTGGGACGTCTCCATGTACCCCGGATCTCGGACCTAGCCTGGCACTGGGGAATCTGTGTAGTGGGACGTCTCCATGTACCCCGGATCTCGGACCTCGCCTGGCACTGGGGAATCTGTGCAGTGGGACGTCTCCATGTACCCCGGATCTCGGACCTAGCCTGGCACTGGGGAATCTGTGTAGTGGGACGTCTCCACCCTCCCCGTTGGAGAAATCCAGCGGGGGTTGCTGCTCCAGCCCTACAGCCCATGCGCGCGACCAGGACGGCTCCTAACCTGTTTCCATCTTCAAGGCTGCGCTCCCGCTGCTCCTCTGAGTCTCAGTGTCCCACCTTTAGTTTTATTTGTGGAGTTTTCACTCAGCCAGCTTTCTGGCGATTCTGGGTGATGTTTGT
This sequence comes from Antrozous pallidus, assembly GCA_027563665.1. NCBI lineage: Eukaryota > Metazoa > Chordata > Mammalia > Chiroptera > Vespertilionidae > Antrozous > Antrozous pallidus. The sequence goes on along the minus strand of CM050512.1, from coordinate 113,253,931 downwards.
TTTGTTGTTACGTTGTAGTTTTTGAATTGTTGCGCAGGGCAGAACAATAGGTGTTTACCTATGCCGCCATCTTGGTTCTCCTCCCATCCTGCACATCTAAACCACCACTTCTGCCTACTGTTATCAGGCACTGATGGGCTAGGAACAGTGACCCACAGTTTACAAGTGCTATTTAATGCTCATAACAGCTCTGAGATGGAGCAAAAGTAGGTGTGCAGTTTTGAGTATGTGAAACACAGAGTGTATTCTTTTTTTTTTAAAATATATTTTATTGATTTTTTACAGAGCAGAAGGGAGAGGGATAGAAAGTCAGAAACATCGATGAGAGAGAGACATCGATCAGCCGCCTCTTGCACGCCTCCTACTGGGGATGTGCCCGCAGCCAAGGTACATGCCCTTGCCGGAATCGAACCCGGGACCCCTCAGTCCGCAGTCCGACGCTCTATCCACTGAGCCAAACCGGTCTCGGCCAGAGTGTATTCTTGTATTGTTATTTATTTTCCATACAAATAACTGAAAATCTACTTTTGCCAACCCCTGTGCAGTTATTTCTATTTTCCAGATGAAGAAATGAGTCTCAGAGAGGGTAAGTAATTTCCCCACATCACACAGCAGAGCTGGACTCAGACCCAGGGTTGGCTGGGTTTTGACTCCTTTCGCATCAACACTAAGATGTCACTTACTTTGTCCCCGGCTCTCCCCCCTGAGCAGAGTGTTTCCTAGAGGCCGCGTGATTCGTCATGGCAGGTGTCATCACTCGCATGTGCCGTGTGGCATGTAGGCTGGGTGTTATGCTTTACGTTTTTCTCCATTTAACTTCTAACTGGATATAACTAGATATAACCCATGTTTAAAAAAAAGGTTCTTTGGGGATCCTCAATAACTCTTAAGAGTATAAGGAGGTCCTGAAACAAAAACATCTGAGGGCCACATTGAAGGCTTCCTTTGTGCCAGCCCTGGTGAGGTGTCCGTGTTGGTAACATATCTGAGTGGGGGCTGAGGTCTGCCTTCTAGAACCTCCTACGCTCAAGACAGGAGCTCACACAGTCAGTGTTAGTGCCCCCGTGAGGTATAAACAATGTGGTGTGGACTTTTGTCCGGAATTGTGGGATTGAGAAAAGCTTTGGAGTAGGAGGGTTCCCATGGCTGGGAAAGGGGTGGGCCTGCACATGCTGGTGGGGGAGCAACATGTGCGAAGGCACAGGGCGGGAAAGGAGACACAGATCTGTGGGGACAGGTGCTGGTAAGGAAGGTGGGAGACCTGGGGGTGATGATGGCAGGTCTGGTCCTGAACTAAGCCTCCGGATCATTTTAAAAGAATTCATTTTAAAAATATTTTCTTTTTAGAGAAGAAGGGAGAGAGAGAAGCACTGATGTGATTGTCTGCTTCCTGCTCTCCCCCTACTGGAAACTGAGCTCAAAAGCCTGGGCATGTGCCCTGACCGGGAATCGAACCAGCAACCTTTTGTTGCTCTGGATGACACTCAACCAAACGAGCCACAGCGGCCAGGGCAAGCCTCCCAGATCTTCTGTGCTTTTTTCCTTCCACCCTGGATACAAATATTGACTTTCTCTGCCCCCGACCCCTTCACAGAATATCACCTCTTTAGACACTTACCTGATCTATCTAAGAGGGCCCTCTCCATCACCCTCTAACTTGGTATCCTGATTTATTTCTTCACGGCCCTATCACTACCTGGAATCACATTTCTACCTTTTTTACTGTTTTCTTGATGGAGTGAAGCTTCCTGAGGGCATGCTCATCCCATGTGCTTGGAGCACAGAACAGAGTATGACACAAAGATTCAAAGAAATCCTATCTAATACAAGAGTAATTTGTAGATCGACCGTCACTCCAACACACAAGAGGGCTGCCCCCATGTGGTCAAAGATCCTGCCCCCATGTGGACACAAGATGGCTACCACAAGATGGCCAGCAGGGGAGGGCCGTTGGGAGGGACCAGGCCTGCAACGGAGGGCAGTTGGGGGCAATCAAGCCTGCAGGGGAGGTCAGTCAGGGGTGACCCTCAGCAGAAGAGAGAAGTTGGGGGCAAACAAGCTGGCAGGGGAGCAGTTAGACACCAATTAGGCTGGCAGGGGAGTGGTTAAGGGGTGATCAGGATGGCAGGCAGAAGCGGTTAGGGGCAATCAGGGAGGCAGGCAGGCAAGCAGTTTGGAGCTAGCAGTCCTGGATTATGAGGATATCTGACTGCCCGTTTAGACTCGATTCAATTGGGATCGGGTCTAAATGGGCAGTCGGACATCCCTTGAGGGGTCCCAGATTGGAGACAGTACAGGCTGGGCTAAGGGACATCCCCCGCCCCCCGCCCCGCACGAATTTTGTGCCCCAGGCCTCTAGTATCATATAAGTGACAGGCTTCCCTTACAGACACTGCAGTGACATGCAGGTAGAGTTCTGTGATATTCCTGACAGTTAAAAGGGACCACGAGAGGGCAGTAGTGACTGACCCCTCTGTCCAGTCTAAAGGAGGGGGCCTCAGGGTTTAAAAAAAAAGAGAGTCTAGTCTACTTTCACCTCTTAGCAAATTGCCAGTGCTTCCCCAGCCTTCCTCACTTCCTGTGTTTCTCTCTGCTTCTCTTTTGAACTAGCCCACAATAGTAGGTGGTCAGTCTTAGGGGAGAGAGAGGGGGGGGGGGGGGGGAGGGAGAGAGAGGGAGAGGGAGAGACAGGGAGAGGGAGGGAGGGAGATGAGAGCTGTTTGGGGCCACTTGGTGAGGGGGGAGAAGAAAATGCTCACTTAATGCGGCAGGCTGAACCGTGGCACCAGCACAGAAACATCACAAACGTGGAGACTTTCCCATTTGTTGACGCTGGGAGCCAGGTCCCCACCGAGCTCAGATCTCACAGCGGGGGCCGGCAGGGTGTGACCGAGTCCTGGCGGGGGCTGTGGAGGAGGCGCCTGTGGAAGACTGAGCCTTAAGAAGGGATGCCACGGACCCATGCAAACTTTTCCTCTATGTTCCCACAGGTTCCCTCATTAACTGAGTGACATTGTGTCAAGCACCTACTATGTGTCTAGCCCTGTGGTATCCTCAGGGATTCCAAGGTACGGTCCCTACCGTGGAGCTCACTGGTGGATTTGAGACATGGATATGAAATAAATCCTTTCACAACGAACCGGTAGGATCCCTGCTCTGATGGACAATTGCAGGCTAGCTCAGCACACGTGACATGGGACCCCGGGAGTGAGGGCGGCTGCCCTGGCAAAGGGATGTGAGAGGAGATCTGAAGACTGACGAGAGTCAGCCCGGAAGAGAGGGACGGATGTCCAGGCAGAGAGCAGCTGGGTGAAGGCAGTGAGGCAGAAGAAAGCTCGGAGGCGGCCTGTGTAACCAGAGCTTGGGGCGGGGGGGGCCCGGAAAGGCAGTGGGCCCTTTGGGTCGGCAACTGAGGCTGTGGTGCAGGTCTGGAAGGCACATGAAGGAACGAGCTGAAGCACAAGGGTTTGCAGCAGAAGTCGGACCAGCTCTCTGGCGCGGAATGGAAGCCGGGCTCCGGCAGGAGAGAGTGGGGCAAGGCTCTCACACCCGAGGCCCCCGCGGGTGTCCGGGCAGGCGGGTGTGAGGGCTGGGTGTCACTAGTTTCTCCAAGTTTAGATCAGCCGCTCTCTTCCGGGGAGGAAGTGAAACAGGCTGTCAGAAGCCAAGACCAGCCAGCAACCACAGGCCCCACCTTGGCAGCCTCCTGGCCTGTCTGTCGGAGGCAGGCAGGCGTGAGCTCCACGCTCCAGACCGAAACACGGGGCCTGGGGAGGGGCAGACTGGCTAGAGCAGCGGTCGACACCGGTGGTCTGCAAGGTCCGAAAGATTGGCGACCACTGGGCTGGAGGGCACAGTGACGTGCAGCAGAGGCAGCGTGGCAGCCGCACTCCAAGTCCGGTCCCAGACCCTCTGCGTCAGGCCGGGGCCTCAGTCTGTGCTGCCTCCGTCCAGGGCCGCCTCCTTGGGGAGGAGGTCCGCGCAGCTCGGGTCCGTGGCCTCTTCCTCAGACGCCACCTGCCCACGGCCTTCTGCAGGGATCCCATTGGAGGCGTCGGCCTCCATCCTCTCCTTCAGGTTCCGTCTGAAGAAGCCGACCTGCAGGAAGACCAGACCTGAGTGAGCAGACGGTCCATGGAGCACAGTTGGTCCTGGCAAAACACGAAAGCACTCTTTATGTTAACAATCCGTATGAGCCAGGACACGTGGTGTCCACTCCAGGGATGGGGAGAGTGTCTGCCACACCTGGTTCTTGGCAAAATGCTAAAAAGCTGTATGTTTCCTGGTTCATTCATATATATACATATATACATATACATGTATACATATACATGTATACATACATCTCAAAGAGAAAGGGAGGAGAGAGAGAAACGTCAATGATGAGAATCACTGACTGGCTGCCTCCTACATGACCCCTATTGTATTGGGGATCGAGCCCGCAACACAGGTATGTGCCCTTGATCAGAATCGAACCCGGGACCGGCCAGTCACAGGCTAATGCTCTATCCACTGAGCCAAACTGGCTAGGGTACTAGTTCATTCTTTCGGCTCAGGAAAACGCTAGGTACCAATACTTTAAGTGGGTGGCTTGGGGTGCATGTTACAATATCTAGTAATGTTAGTAAGAGTCCATCTAATATAGCGCTTAGTGTGTGTCATTCGGTCTCTGTTGAAAGCTCAAAACATATATTATTTGGCTCAGCAATTCCAGGGCTAGGAATTAATTTGAATATTTGGACCAATGAGCGAAGATGTGGGTAACAAGAACCTTTTTTGTCATAATGCTTGGAACAGGTGTAAATTACAAACAACCTAAACGCTCACGGGAAGAGAACGTGTTAAACAAACAGTGGGGCACCCCGAGGGCAGGGAACCACTGGTTACGAAGCAAGAAGCGGATACAGCTGTGCTCAGACGGGGGGGGGGGGGGGGGGGGGGGGGGGGGGGGGGGCATCGAGGTACAATATTGGAGAATAATACAAGTTCCCAGGCTGTAACACTAATCCATTCACATTTCCTACATATACAGACACCCTGATCTCTCTCTCACGCTCACACACACACTCTGACGTTAACAGCCACCTGTGAGAGAGAAACAAAAGGGTCGTTCTAATGACCACCCTCCGGAGCTTCCATAGAGAGAAACTCTGATTGTGTGTTCTTTCCCGGAACATCCGCATGTTCTACAGGCAACATCTGCCCTCCGGCGCTCTTCCTCCGGCTAACTTCCCCTCATCCTCCAAACCCCAACTCCGGCCACTCTCCTGGGAAGCCGCTCGAGGCTGCTGTGCTACAGGCTCCAGAGCACGCAGGTCCGCAGAGGAGCCTCCACGTGTCCCTGTGTCTCCCCCAAGAGACTGTGAGCGCCACAGAGGCAGGGCTATGCTTGTGGCTCGCGCCTCTGCACCCCAGTGCCTGGCTCTGGCTCTGGCTGTGTGGGCAAGCGCTTCTTCCTCTCCCTGGTCCCCAGCCCCGCCCTGGGCCGGCTCGGGGAGTGACGGGAAAGTCTCCCTTGCTCTCTGGGCCTCAGTGGCCTTATCTGTAGAAGGAGGGAGTAGGCTGAGACCCTTCTAAGCAAGGATGCTCCCTGGCCTTGCCATTCTCCTCCCTGGCTCTGCCGTTCCCCATCCCCAGTCTGTCTACTTGGCCATGCCCCTCCTTCCAGAAGCTCCGACCTTATAGAGCGCCAGGAATATCAGTAGCAGCAGCAGCAGCCCCCCAATGCCGCTCAGCACGTAGAGATAGAGCATGTTCTTCTCATATATGACGTCAACCTTCAGGATGACCTGGGGGAGGAGGAGAGGAGGGAGTGCAGAGAAGAAGGTCCCCCCCCCCGCCCAAATGTCTTGTGAATCTGGCCTCAGTCTCTAGGTCTTTGAATCTCCAGTCTGGACTGTGTCACACCAAGCTCTGATCCAGGCCCTCTCTCCATACACCACCTGCTTCCGCCACCAGCGTGAGCCGGCAAATGTGTACCCCAGGCCCGAGTGGCTCCCTTCAGCGCCAGGAGAAAATGCCAGAAACGCAGCTCAGCCTGCAAAGCCTCCCAGGAGTGCTTCTGCTCACCTCTTCAGCTGCAACTTTCCTTCTGCTCTGAGCCTTCTGCTCTTAAGCCTGCCCCGCCCCCTCTGGCAACTGGCCCTGCACTTGCTGCTCTCTCGTCTTAGCGGTCTTCCAGGCATGCTCTGCCTGTGGCGTGGGGGCCCCTTTGCTGAGCTGTCATCAAATCCATCAAATCAAATCAAATCAAATCAAATCCGTCTTCACCTGACGCATCTCGGACAGGTGGCCTCGAGGTCTGCTTGCCTACCAGCAGCGGTGAAAGCCCCCAGCTTCCGTGGAAGCCTTCACCAAGGCTGGTGGCTCCGGCTGTGGGGAGGTCTTACTGTGCTAAGCCACGCCTCCCTTGGCTGCCCACTTCCAGCTCCGCCCTGCGTCCCCCAGGTCTCTCTGTTGACCCTGCTCCCAGGCCTCTGAGGTGGAGGATACCTGGGCCAGGGAGGCGTTGCTGCCGTAGAGGTGGAAGTGCCTGCTGCTGTTGAAGGAGACGGAGAGCGAGCTGCAGAGGCTGGTCATGGAGGAGGCCTGTGGGAGGGGTGGGAAGGCATCAGGCCGAGCACAAGCCCAAGTGCCCGCTGGCTCCTGCCCCACCTCCACTCAGGGGTGGAGGCGGAGGAGAATGGGTCCGAGCGGGTACATCGGGTGCATCGCAGCCGGCCAGCCAGGGGTCTGCAGCCCCGTGTGCCACGCCCACTGCCGGAAGGAGTTTTCCCATAAAGAACCCATGAAAACAGCCCTGCAAATTTCGAACACACCACGGTTCTCTTTCACCTGCAACTGTGTAAACATCGGGGACTTTTCAAGATGAAACAGGAAATGCAGGAAGACCTCAGGTGAGAACCCCCACCCCACACGGCCCCCCACGAGCCCTCCTGTCTCGCCAGCAGCACTACCTTGATCTCCCCCACCAGCTCCACAGTCCCGGTCACTTGGACGAGGGTCTCATTCCGGAAGGCCATTGGGCAGCGGAACTGGGCTCCGGGCAGGCAAGGCTGCTGGGAACAAGGAAGAGCAGGGCTGGGGGCCTGTCTTCCCGCCGCACGTGCCAGCCCCCCCCCCCCCCCCCCCCCCGCAGATCCATACCTCAGCCACAGTGGGGGGCCTTTCCAGGTTCTCATAGTGACAGGTGACAGGAGGCTCCTAGGAATGAGCATCAGTTCGTCCCGAGTGAGAGGACACGCCTTCCTCGCCACCCCCAAGGCAGACAGTGGCATTCCGGTTCTCTCCCCCTGGCCCGCGGCCGACTCAGACGTCACCGTGTGGGCAGGACTCAACCCTCCTCACTCCTTCCCCAGCATCTGCACCTTCTCTGACTCTCCCCCGCAGACCTGGGCATGCTCTCTTCGGCACAGCACTCACCATCTGCACACTCCACTTGTGAGTGATGGGCCCTTCACTCTGAGGCCTTGGGACCCCAATCAAGGCCTCCATGGTGGGCATGTCGTGGACATGGGCAAACGGCAGAATCTTCACCTGGTACAGAGGACAAATGGCTGCTGAGCCCCAAATGCCAGCCACCCTAAAGCCCTCCAAGTCCAGTCCTCACTGGCTGAGGCCCTGTCCTCAGTGACATGTGTGGGTCCCAAGTGCTTCTCTGCCTTCTCCACGTGGCAAACCTCCCACATCCTGCAAGGCCCTGCTCAAATACCAGCCTGAGTTTGCCTCAGATTAGGGCTGCTCCCCACTCCCGTGTTCCCACAGCACTCCGCCCCGGCAGGAGGCCGCGCGTCCGCTCGCCCGCGGGGTCGCCACCGGCCGTGGGCTCCCGAGAGCCGGAGCTGTGGTTGCTTTCTCCTGCGATGCACGGCTGCTTGGCACAGAGACCAGCAGAGAACAGGCCTCAAGAAAAGCCATTTTCTCAATGAACAAAAGCATGAATGACATTTAACAAGGTTAGATGCAAGAATTATTTACACAACGAGGCTTGGGAAAGACTCATTGTGGCAACTGAGTCGGCCTGACTTAAGAAATACTTCCGGAGCACCTTTTGGACAAAAGAGCGACCTGTGCTGGCCCAGAAGACCGCTGTGCGGGCTGGGGAAGCGCAGAAGGGCTGGAGAGCGGCGGGGCCGGGCCCCTCGGGGGCCCCGTCGAGCGGCCTCTGGCCTCGGGCGGGGGGCTGCACAAACGCGACCTCAGGAGGAGGCCCGGGTGCACCGCGGCTCATACCCGGTAGATGTGTTTGACGTGGTGGACCTTGGTCCCCTTGGGGGTGAAGCTTACGTAGAGTGTGGAGTTTTGCTGGCTGTGGAGAGAGGAGGGCAGAGGTAGAAGAGGGCAGGGGCTGGGCCGCGGGAGGCCTTTGAGTGGCCAGCGCTGGCAGGCTCCTCGCTGGCACTCGCGATCCTCACAACGCCCTGCCCGCCCCTTCCCTTTGGAGACTAGGGCTGGTGGGAGGGGTCGCCTCTTGCCCAGAGTCCTGCAGGGAAAGGCCAGGACTGGAACCCAGGGGCCTGCCTTTGGAGCCATGTTCTTCCCAGCACACACCACCCACAGGTCTCCCGGAGCTGGCGCCACTGCCATCGCCTACGCAAGTGCGCCGGCCCCCGCTGCCCCCCAGCCTCTTTCCCTTCCTAACTGCCGCTCACCACACAGAATCCACCAGAGGCTCCCAGCCCCCTCAAGGTCAGGTCCAAAGCCAGGTCCCGGCCTGCCTGCCTGCCTGCTGGCCCCACACAGACCTGCAGTCTCCCGAGTGGCCGGCTCCCTGCTCCCAGGTCTGCCCGGCTGCTGCTGCCTCCCAGCCTTCTCCAGGCTGCTGTCCCTGAGGAGAATGTCTCCTCCCTGGCCTGGTCCTCACGTTCCAGACCCGGTCTAAGCCCCAACTTTCCCTGCCCCTTCCCTCTCTCCCACCCACACCGTCCTTCCCGGCTCTAGCTTCACACGCGCGTCTGACAGTGTCACTGTGTTTGGCCTTTGTTTCCAAAGCACCGGAGACCCTGGCCAGGCCTGTCCCCGTGCCCCTCACTGAGCCCCCTTGAAAAGCCACTCCTCCACTTCTCTGGCTTCACCTCCTTTTCTGCAAATGAGAAAATCCAACCAGTGACCCCTGGGCCCTTCCTCCCACAACGTCCTGAAGCCCCTGCTCCTCTGTCACTGGTGTCAGCTCGGAGCGGGCAGGGCCACGCGAGAGCTCCTCTCTCCCCTCTGCCCGCGGCGCTGGGCAAGCAGGACGGGAGCCGGCACAGCTGAAAACTAAAGAGCTTGGCTGGGGTGTTGGACTCAGGCTCAAGTTCAGAGTCGGCATCAGTGCTTCCTAGGTGTAGACTCTGAGCCTCGTTTGCTCACTAGTGAAATGGGGAGCACAGCTGCCCCCCAGGCGCTGAAGGCCCCGGGAGAGCCATGGACTGAGCAGTCCCGCACACGGTCTGCGAAGGTCAGCACTCCATGTGCCTTTTCTTGCCTCAGTAAACGGTGATCTGACTCGGCTCTTAAAGGGCCTTCACTCTCTTGTGCGTTGAAAACTGTTGGGTGTAGCAGGAGTCAGTTCTAATGACCCGGGGTAAGGGAGGACGGCCCTGCAACAGGGAGGGCCTTCGAGGGACAGCCGGGGAGGCAAGGTCTGGGCTCTGGGTGAGGAGGCGAGCGAGACTCACTCTTCAGTGAGGATGTTGATGGGGTACATCACTGGGATGCTGGTGGTGGCCGAGTTGTCCCCCAGGAGGCCTGAGTGCTCGTTGTCACTGCACGGGGCAGGGAGAGGCGGGGTTAAGAGCAGGGCTTGGCCTGAGCTGCAAGGCAGGGTGAGTCCCGAGCGGGGACGGTGGGCGGCCTGGGCCTGCTCACCAGCTCACATTGGCGTACAGCTTGACAGAGTCCCCCAAGAAGCTGTTCGGCAGCGTGTGAAACATCACCTGGATGACAACCTGGCAGGAGGGGTGGGGTGAGGAAGGCCTGAGCCCCGGGGGGCACCACACAGACCCCGATCCAACCCCATGACGGCACAGCAGCAGCTGCACCAAAGCAGTGCTCACTGCGCTGGGCCTGAAGCACTCACCGAGCTGCCTGCTTTGAAGATGGGAGAGCTCACGTTGCAGGAGAGGCCTCTGGTCAGAGGCCCGGGCTCCTCCGGAAGCTCCTGGCAGCTCAGAGGGAGCTGGCTGTGGGGCTGGGGGTGAGGAGAGAGAGAATGAGTGTTTCAGTGGCCAACGCGAAGGGTTCCCAGGGGGCCACCGACCTCAGCTCTGCCCCTTTCAGGGCACATTTTTGGGGGTGGGGCGGCAAGAACAGGGGCACAGCGGAGGGTCAGTGCCCAGCATTTACGGCAGGGAAAACGGGGAGTGACCGAGCGGCCACAGAGGCAGGAGTGGCTCAGCCGATGGGGACGCCGTCACAGGAGAGGGCAGTGTGGCGGTGTCACGCTGCTCTGACAGAGACTCCTCCAGCAACCGTTCTTTTCTTCTTTTTTTAATAGATCTTATTGATTTTTCACAGAGCGGAAGGGAGAGGGATAGAAAGTCAGAAACATCGACGAGAGAGAAACATGTATCACTGCCTCTTGCACACTCCCTACTGGGGATTTGCCTGCAATCAAGGTACATGCCCTTGACCAGAATCGAACCCGGGACCTTTCAGTCCGCAGGCCAATGCTCTATGCACTGAGCCAAACCAGTGTTGGACCAACAACCATTCTTAAAGCGCTTGATGGAAGCAATGCAACACCATTCCTGGTCATCACACTCTGCGAGGAACAGGTTTCAGCCGCAGATGGAGAAGGGAACTCGAGAAGGAAACAGGCGGCCGGAGTTGAGTGACTTGCTCAAGGTCTCGCCTGTCTGATTCAGTATCTCAAGTTCTTTATCCCTCCCCTAGATGCCCCTTAAGGAAGTACGAGATGTTGTTGTATAAGAAGGCAGTGTCCACGGGCAGATGAATGGAGAAACAGTGTGGTCTACCCAGGCAACGGGACGGTGGCTGGCCTTAAAAGGGAGCGAACTTTACACGTGTTGTCACGGGACCTCTACAGCATTACTCTGAGTGAAGCCACACAGACTCAAAAGGACAAGTACATGATTCCACTCATATGCAATACCCAGAATAGGCAAGCTCAGAGATGGAAAGCAGATCAGAGTCACATGGGCAGAAGGTGGGGACAGGAAGTTACTGCTTAAGGGTACAGAACTTCTGAAATGATGAAAGAGTTCTGCAAATAGATCGCGGTGACGGTTGCACATCATGAATGTACTCAAGGCCCCTGAACTGTACAGTTAAAACGGTAATGTTTATATTACATGTATTTTACCACAATAAAACCATTTAAAAAACAAAGGGAAAATGCCATTTTAGTAAAAAACAAATATAGAACAAATAAATTGTCCTAGCCAGTTTGGCTCAGTGGATAGAGTGAAGGCTTGCAGACTGAAGGGTCCCGGGTTCGATTCCAATCAAGGGCACACGCCTGGGTTGAGGGTTTAATCTCCAGCAGGGGGTGTGCAGAAGGCAGCTGCTCAATGATTCTCTCTTATCACTGATGTTTCTATCTCTCCCTCTCCCTTCCTCTCTGAAATCAATAAAAATATATAATCCTAAAAGCCTAATATGCTAAGTGTCTGTTAGTTCTACTGTCCGACCAGTCACTATGACGTGTACTGACCACCAGGGGGCAGATGCTCCGACCAGTAGGTTAGCTTGCTGTTGGGAACCAGCCAATTGGGACATGGCGAGATGGGCCGGACACGCCCTGGAGCCCTCCCTCGGCCTCTCCCTGCCCTGATCGTGCCCCAGTGGAGGCCTTCAGCCTGGCCTGCACCATCTCGCAATCTGGGACCCCTCGGGGGATGTTGGAGACCCAGTTTTGGGCCGGGTCCCACAGGCCAGGCTGAGGGACCCCATGAATCTGTGTACTGGGCCTCTTGTATATATTCTGTTTACATATATGACAGTTGTATGTATAAACAGAAGGATAAATACCACAATAGTCCAAGTAGAAACTGCTGAGTTGTAGAAGTCTGGGTGATTATCTCCTCTAAACGTTTCTGTAATTCCCAAGTTTCTGTGGGGATCACGTATTACTTTCGTAATCATAATTTTAAAAACACGGGTTGTATTTAAGACAACCCAGGCCTCACAAACACGGTGGCCCCCCGGGGGGGCGGGGCTGGTCTCCCTGACCCTGTGCGCATGCCCTTACTCAGCAGGTCCAAGAGCTTCCGTCATGGGACCTCACGACCCTGAGGGTGTCCCCAGCCCCATTTCTCGTTGTGGAATCTGAGGCTCAGGGAGGGCACCTTGTACCTCAGGCCACACAACCTGAGGGTGGCGGCAGGCTGTGAGCCCGAAGACCTCTGCGTGCCGGGCTGCCAGGCCGGGCGGCCGCGTCTCCGGAGGGGCGGAAGCTGCAGGCTCTCACCGGCACACGGGGGCTCGGCTTCTCACTCACCTTGAGCATCTCCACTTTCCTGAAGGACAGTCCCCAGGGGAAACCCAGGCTGAGCTGGACCCAGTAAGCGTCTTCGCCCGAGTTCCTCAGGGTCAGCTCCACGGCGAGACTGGCAGAGGGTGTGAGTCGCAGGGCTCTGGACCTGGGGAGACCAGGGGGAAGATATGGGGGTGAAGGTGAAGGTGAAGGAAGCGGGATCGGAGGCAGGCTTTCGGGACTGCGGAGTCTGGAAGTCCAGAAAAAATAAACCCACAAGAACGGCTCCTGCGTGCAGGCTTGACACTTTGCAACCTCGTTTAACCCTGACAGGAGAGCCGCAGGGACTGGCATTTCTCAGAGAAGGAAACTGAGGCCCAGACAACACATCTGGTGAGAGCAGATGCGGTCTTCCGAGTGGAACAGGAGGAGGGGAGCCTCACAGACCTTGCAGGGGAGAAGGACAGCCCCAGGTTTGCCTCGCATTTCTTGTCCTCCCCACAGTTCTTCTCAAAGGGGATCTGCAAAGCCAAGAAGAAAGGACCGGGAGGCTCGGCCCCAGACCCAGGAGGCCTGGCCTCTCCGACAGCCACTTCCCCTCTTACCTCCTTGGTCTCTGAGTGGGGGGTGGGTCTCAGGATGGGCCGGATGTCCTGGCCCTGCTGAACACGAGGAGTGGGGGGGCCGGGAGACAGGAGCGGTTAGTTGAGGCATCAGAACTTGTGGAGGGGCAGGGAGTAGCTCAGTGCTTGGGCTCAGCTGGGCCAGCTGTGGTCGCTCCTCCCAGAAGTAACCCCCTCCCAGGGCAGGGCCCACCCCCCGGAATCAGCCCAAGGCCATCTGAGCAGTTGTCCTCTGGTGGTAGCTCTTTTGGGGGGGGGGCCTGCGGATCGGGGTGTCCATTTCCTCTCTGGACAGGAGGTCAGGCCTGGCCAAGCAGCACAGCTCCTCCCGGCCCATCTCCTTCCCTGGCAGGAATGTCCCCTGGGCTCACTGGCTTGTGACTGCTACTGTGCTCCCTCTGGGACCCCCAGCGCCCCTACAACAGCTCTCTAGATCAAGGCCAGGTTTTGCAGTATTCCCAGAGCCTCCACTCTGGGCCAGGCCCCATGCTGGGCACCAAGAACCAAATGGACACACCCCTGGCCTCCCAATCTGGTGGGAGAAACGACCTGGCGTCCTCAGGGTTACGGTGGGGCAGGGAAGTCTTTAGATCACGTAGGAGAAGTCCCACCCCACACGTGGGGATTGGGGTTGGCCTTCCTGAAGGAATGGGCTCTCTAATGAAATCTAAAGGATGAGCAGGAGGGAGCTCACTGAAGGAAATGGGGGCGGGGGGGGGGGGAGAGTACAGTCCACACAAAGGCTCAAGGCAAGAGAGGTGTGCCTGAGCAGGACCATGTGTCAGAGAGGCAGGAGAGGGAAGCCTGCAAGCCCAGTGAGGGAGTTGGGAGTTGATCCTGAGCCTAATGAGATCACAGAAGTATTTCATAGGTTATCAGTTGTATGTTCTAGAGCAGCGGTCACCAACCGGGGTCTGCGGGCCACTGGTGGTCCGTGAGGTCCGAAAGGTTGGCGGCTGCTGTTCTAGAGAGATTCCAGCCTCCTCTGCTTCCAGGTCAACTGCCAAGCAGCCTCTTGACTTCTCTGGGGGGCAGGAGCCCTGGCAGCCTCTGCTGACTCCTCCGACCCACCCTCAACATTCATGCAGATTCCTACCACCCGCCGGGCCACAGCCAGCCCCCAAGTGGGCAGTCAGGCCTCTGCCTTGCTCAGTTGTCCTTCTGCCAGAAGCCAAGCCCACCTCCCGTTAGCCTGGAACTTACCTCCATACCCTTCCTCATGCTGTGCCCTCTGCCTCTCCTCTCTCCGCCTCCCCAGAGCTCACTCGCTCTGCAGGACCCAAAGGCATTGGTGCCTCCCCCAGAAAGTCTTTTCTGACAATAGTGACTGCAGATCACGTTTCTACCCTGAGTTCCTACATCACACTTTGGCTTTTCAAAAATCAGTCCCAACGGCAGAGCGTTGATTGTCCCCATCTACCTTTAAAGTAGAGCCACCAGCCCGATCAGTGTGGCTGAGTGTCGACCTATAAACCAGGAGATCGTGGTTCAATTCCCAGTCAGGGCACATGTCTGGTTGCAGGCTCAATCCCAGTGTGGGGCGTGCAGGAGGCAGCCGATGAATGATTCTCTCTCATCACTGAGGTTTCTCTCTCTCTCCCCCTCCTTTCCTCTCTGAAATCAATAAAAATATATTCTAAAAAAGAAATAAAGTAAAGCCTCCATTTTAAAAATCGGGTCACATGACCACGTGTTTCTCAGCCTGTTGTAATCAGGTGTGACCATGTGACTATGTTCTGACCAATGAGATGTGTGCCCTGAAGAGTCCATCCATCATTTCTTCCCCTGGAGAGGCCTCAGAGCCTCCACCCAGATTCCTCTTCTTCCCAAACTTCCTTTTCCAAATTTCTCTTAAATAAAAATTCCCATAAATTCCTCTCATGCTTAAGTAAGCCATATTTGGTTTCTATTGCTTTAAACCAAGACTCCTCTATAACACAGTGTTGCTAAGTTGAATTTCTACTCTCCTCTATTTGCTGCAATTCCCCCAGCTAATGTCTCCTCACCGTCCTTCGGTCTTCCTCCCAGAGAGAGAAGTTCAGGGAGACATTGACGGGTGAGATGAGGTCCTGGACGCATACCTGAGGGAGATAAGGATACATCTCATGGCCTCACGGCAAGAGTTTAACTTTGCCACACTTCCAGGGACACGCACCAGTTTTGTAACTGATGGCATGCTGGTAACTAGTTGTCTTCGTACAAGTAGCAGGAATACATTTACTCCACATCAGGGCTGCTTCTCAGCCCAGGTGTCATTCCTCAGCGCCGTTCCACATAGACATCGCTAAGCCACCATAGCACTTTTTCCATGGAGTCTTAACAGAAGCCCGGAATCTTTGTCCAACTGTTGTAGTCAACCTTTATCAAAGTTTGCACCAAAAAGAGACTATTCTAGAACTAGAGGCCCAGTGCACAAAATTCATGCACTTGGGCGGGGGGGGGGGAACCCTCAGTCCAACCTGTGCCCTCTCATAGTCAGGGAGCCCTCAGGAGATGTCTGACTGGTAGTGGACCTAAGCCATCAGTCAGACATCCTTAGCGCTACCACAGAGCCACTGTGCGCGCCAGCCATCAGCCCATCTTGTGGCTGAGCCACTGACTGCCAGGTTGGCCAGCCAAGGAGGAACTGCTCCAGGGCATGTCTGGCTATCTTGCTCAGTCCAGATCAGCAAGACCCCAGCAGCAAGCTAACCTACAGGTCGGTGTCTGCCCCCTAATGGTAGGTGCACATAGAAAGCAGTTGAGCGGCCTTAGCATATTATTAGCATACTACTGGCCCTGTGCATGAAATTCGTACATGGGGGGCAGGGAGTGGTACCCAGCCTACACCCTCTCCAATCTGAGGCCCCTTGAGGGCAGTCAGACATCCCCTTCACAATCCAGGACCCAACTGCTGGCTCCCAACTGCTTGCCTGCCTGCCTTCCTGATTGCCACTAACTGCTTCTGCCTGCCAGCCTGATCACTCCCCTGCCAGTCTTATTGATGCCTAATTGCTCCCCTGCCAGCCTGTTTGTCCCTAACTTCCCTCCCCTGCAGGCCTGGTCCTCCTCAACTGCTCTCCCCTCCAGGCCTGGGTCCCCCCAACTGCCCTTCCCTGCAGGCCTGGTCACCCCTAGCTACCCTCCCCTGCAGGCTTGATCACCCCCAACTGCCCTCCCTTGCAGGCTTGATCGCCCCCAACTGCCCTCCCTTGCAGGCTTGATCGCCCCCAACTGCCCTCCCTTGCAGGCCTGGTCCCTCTCAACTGCCCTCTTCTGCTGGCCATCTTGTGGTGGCCATCTTGTGTCCACAAGAGGGCAAGGTCTTTGACCACATGGATACAGCCATCTTGTGTGTTGGGGTGATGGTCAATTTGCATATTATTATTTTATTAGATAGGATTAGATAGGATAGAGGCCTGGTGCAAGGGTGGGGGCTGGCTGGTTTGCCCTAAAGGGTGTCCTGGATCAGGGCGGGGGTTCCCTTGGGGTGTGGGCAGCCTGGGCAAGGGGGCTGTGGTGGTTTGCAGGCTGGCCATGCCCCCCAGAGATCCAAGCGGAGGTCCTGGTATCTGGGATTTATTTATCTCCTACAATTAAAACTTTGTAGCCTGGAGCAAAGCCAAGCCTTCTGCTCACTCCGTGGTGGTAGCTGGTGGGATTTATTTATCTCCTATAATTGAAACTTTGTAGCCTTAAGCAGAGGCCTGGGCCAGTCAGGGCAGGTGGAAAGCTTGGCTTCTTCCATCTCCGGGTGCAACTCAGGCCTCCTGCTCTCTCTAGCTCTGTGGCTGCTGTCATTTTGCTAGGATTTATTTATCTTCTATCATTGAAATTTTGTAGCATTGAGTGGAGGCTTGAGCCAGCAAGGGCAGGTGGAAAGTTTGGCTTCCTCCATTGCCAGGGAAACCCAAGTCTCCCTCCTGCTCTCTGTGGCTGCAGCCATCTTGGTTGGATTTATTTGCATATTTGCTCCTGATTGGCTAGTGGGTGTGGCTGGTAGGCATGGCTGGTGAGTGTAGTGGAGGTACAGTAAATTTGCATACTTTATTAGATAGGATTAAACTTTGATTGGTTGAATGACCAACTGGACGACTAGACACTTAGCATGTTAGCCCCGTTCCTTGAGAAAGGGGTGGGTCTTAGTCTTTTTTGTGTTACCAGTGCCTGACACTGACATTTGAAGTTACTCAAATCGTATTCACCTAGTTTCTATTAACCTTCCACATTCAAGAGGAGGAAGACGAGGTCTAAAAAGGTGACACAATTTTTCCAAGGACTAGAACTAGGAAGTAAACCCAAATATTTCCAACTCCCAAGTCTAAACTTTATTTTTTTCTAGCATATCACAGAGCCTCTTCCTGGAAAATTTATGTGTAGAAATTTCCAAGTTTAGTAATCGGGGGTGAGGGGGCGCTGTGAGGAGGCAGAGGGGCACTAGTTGAGCTGTGAATGAAATAAAACTGAGTTGATAATGGTTGAAACTGAGTGAGAGGTACTTGGTGGTTCATTCAACTACTTTTTTGTACTTTTGTATGCCTGAACATTCCCACAGTAAAAAATATAAAGCCAACTGCAAGATTTTATACACCAATCATATACCGAGTCTCTTATGAAATATTCAAGAGACCAGAATAATTTAAAATCAAACTTATTTTACACAGGACCGTGATGAGCAAACTGAATCGGGGTGTTTTAGCAATTGTTTAAGTCAATATTAAAAGACCCTTTTCTGAGATGGAGATGAGTAATAACTGCTCACGTGCACTGGCAAATACTGACATTCTCCCAAGTATTCTGTAGTCCTGACAAATAATTATGAACGCTGGGCAGCAGCATTAATACATGGCACAGGAAAAGAGTAGGAAAGAATGCTAAGTACTTTATAATCCAGTCCTGTGGAAAACGCCCATGTATCTGGATTAAAGACTGGAAGGAAATAGGCTACAGGTGTTACTACGACTGTTGCACAGAAGAGGAAATGGTAGTATAGAGAGATCAAAGTGACTCGTGACTCAGCTGTGACCCAGAGCTAAGCCTCGCACCCAGAGCTGCCTCCCTCGGCTCAGCTCATCCCCCCTCACTTCCTGGTGCAGCCTCGCTGGCTCCCTTACCGGGAAGTGGAACCATAAGGCAATGCAGGACTCGACGTCGGTCACAGCCACGTTCCCGTGGAGCTCACGCCTCCCTCCGGGAAACAAGCCCCGGGTCCGGGTCCGGTGGCCGTCCAGCTGCAGAGTGTAGGTGAGGTTGGTGACCAGGGGTCCTGAGGGGGGAGGCAGGAGGTGAATGGTGGTGGATCCTGGGGCCATAAGCCTGGATTCGGGGGGCAGCTCTGTGGATCAGGACAGCACTGACCTTGGAACTGGGGCGTGAGGGGCTTGCCCTGGAAACAGACGGTGATGTTAACGCCTTCCTTCCTCTTGCCGCTGCTTGAATGGGAGCACTCGACCTCATGCACGGGGATCTCGGCGGGGGAGAACGACATCCGAGTGACCACATCCACCACAGGCCGGGAGCTGCAGGGCGAGAAACAGCCACGCCCGCCCCTGGCCTCAGCTGCAACCCCAGCCAGGCCCACCGCCCGTCTGCCACGTCCAGCGGGGCCCTCTCTAAGCAGACCGCAACGTCAGTGTCTCCTGGGAAGGATGGTGCTAACTCACTAGGCGCCTGGGTCAGTCTGCACTCTTCTGGCCCGTTTTCCACACAGAAGAGTGAGCTTTTTAAAAAATATATTTTATTGATTTTTTACAGAGATGAAGGGAGAGGGACAGAAAGTCAGAAACATCGATGAGAGGGAGACATCGATCAGCTGCCTCTTGCACGCCCCCTACTGGGGATGTGCCCGCAGCCAAGGTACATGCCCTTGACTGGAATCGAACCCGGGACCTTTCAGTCCGCAGGCCGACGCTCTATCCACTGAGCCACACCGGTCTCGGCACAAGAGTGAGCTTTTAAAGGGAAATCAGCCCTGGCCCGTTTGGCTCAGTGGGTACAGCACCAGCCTACGGATTGAGGGGTCCCGGGCTCCATCCCAGTCAAGGGAACATCCCAGGTTGCAAGCTCGATTCCCAGTGGGGGGCATGCAGGAGGCAGCAATCAATGATTCTCTCATCATTCATGTTTCTATCTCTCTCTCCCTCTCCCTTTCTCCCTGAAATCAATACAAATATATATATATGTTAAAAATAAAGAGATAAATCATATTGAGCTACTCCCATGCTTATGACCCTTCCCCGATGCCACGGTACTCCCAATGAAATTCAAACGTTTTACCATCCACACCACACTGCCCTCCTCCCGTCTCCACACCACACATTTGCCGCCTCAGCCTCGGCACAGGCTGGGCTCCTCTCCGGGAGAGCTCTACCCCAGACTTCGGCAGGCCTGGCTCAGACCGCACCTGCTCAGAGAGGCGTGTCTGGCCCTCAGCCTATAGCAGGTCTCCCCTGCTAGGCTCTCCCCCAGCATCCCGTTCACTGCCCTCGGCGCTCACAGCCGCAATCACACCGCTATTTCTTTACTATCTGCACTCGGCACCCAAGTCCGTATTTAAGACAGAAGAGGTGCTTAGTAAATACCTATTCACTGTCTGAACTCACACGACATCTCCAATGACTCTAAGAGATGAGAAGGCAGGGGACTGAGTCATCATTTCGCAGATGAGGGAACGGAGGTCCCCAGGAGCTAAGTGACGGTAAGGTCAACTGAGAAGTGGATGGCAGAGCTTGAGTCCAGGTCACTTGGTTCTAGAGCCTTCACATGCTGTTGCTCTCTCGGCTTTACTGTCAGACAGGCCTGTGTTCAAGTCCCAGTCTGTTGCTGCATCGCAGCAGTTCTCCTGGGGTACGGCCTGAAGCCTGTACAGAGAGAACCCAGCTCACAGGGTCGGAGAGAGGACCACGTGACCGGGTGAGCTCGCGCCCCTAGCGGTTGGCCCAGCACCCGCTGGAAGGACAAGAGCCACATTTACAGTTAGGTGGCGCTCCGGAGTCCTGTCTCACCTCAGCACGATCACCTGCCCCTCGGCGCCCACAGCCACGTCCGCCAGGCCGTCCCCTCCGAGGTCCTTCACCCCGTGGATGGAGCGTCCAAACCATCGAATTCCTGGGAACACCTGGGTCCCTTCTATCCGCTGAGACCGAGAGAGACATTCATGCTAAGCGAGGAAGAGGACCGGCTGGAGGGTGGGGCGAGTTGGGTCAGGCGGGGGTGGGTCTGGTTTAGAGGCTGCCGGGCCCTTGGGAATGCGTTTAACTGGCAGGCAGGGTACCTCACCTGACTTGGCTGGGGGCTCAGGCCACCCGGTTGCCCATTGAAGATGTACACAGCCCCCCACTCCTCCAGAGGGGCGCCCACTGCCACGTCCGTCAGCCTGTCACCGTTGATGTCTGCCAGGGCCGAGATGGCTGCTCCGAATCGCCCAAGGGGGTAGCCAGGATCCCCATGCAGTTCCGAGACCACTTCGAACCCCAGCTGGGAAGGAGCAAGGTGACAGCCACCACACTCAGCAAGCTCCGGCAGAGCAGGCCGCCCGCGAGGAGCACCGCGGACGGGCCAGCCGCGGCCCCGCACACGGGCGATGGGGCCGCGGCAACGGGCTCCCTGTGACCCGGTGGCTCTGGAAGCTCCCACCCTGCCGACCGCAGAGTTTGAATTCGGAAGATACAGCTCAAGGCGTCTCTCGAGGTGATTGTGGGGGCCATAAGGCTCACACAGAGACAAGGTGTGGCCCTGGGCCTGCCACACAGCCTGCCGGCCGGCCGTGAGCATCAGCCGCCGCCTGCCTGTCTGCTGTCCTAAGGGTCTGATTCACACACAATCCGACAGGGAAAGACTTTCAAGATAACTGGACCGGGCTGCCTGGAAACCTGTTTATCCCACCCCCGGCTCCGTGGCCCCGTCCGCACCTGCTTCCTCTTGTAGACAAACACCCGGCCGCCTCTCTGCTCCCCGTAGAAGAGGGGGGCTGCGATCAGCAGCAGCTCTGCCTCCCCGTCTTGGTTCATGTCAATGCCACACAGCTCACCACCGAAATAAGAGCCGACCTGCAGGGAGAGGAAGGTGCTGAGGAGGAGCCTGTGAGCAGGAGACACCCTCCCCCAGCGGCATCCAGCTCTCCGATCCCACTCAGGCCTGGAGGGACTAGGACAAGCTGGGCTCCTGAGTCCGGTTTCGTTAGCTGGCAGGCGGAGATGACAAAGCTTGCCTCAGGGGGCTTCCTTCGGGACAGGTGTGCCAGGCGTGGCACAGGGCCGGCCGCACCGAGGTGGGCCAGTGTCCAGAGGCAGCAGGAAGGCCCCGGGCCACAGCAGCCCCCGCCCCTGCCCCTGCCCTGCCCCTGCGGGCCATGCTCACCTGGATCCCGTCTATTTTCTGGATCTGGCTCCATTGTCCTTTGTCCTCCGACTGCTGGAACAGCAGCACCCGCCCCACATGCTGGTATCGGGGGGCTCCAGCGGCCAGCAGTGCTGTGAGACCGCGGGAGGGCAGCCAGGTCACTGTGTAGCCTAACAAGTGAGAGCGGACTTGGAGTCAGCAACGCAAGGACTGCTGGGAGGAGGTAGCACCCAAGCGGAGGGGGGGAGCCCTGCAAACTGGTTAGTAGCGAAGGTGCCCTGACCGGTCCAGGCGGCCCCCTGAGGACAGGAGCCGCGTGCTGGGCGCTGTGCAGACCCTCCCAGGCCGGGGCAGCACCAGCCACGCACAGCAGCCACAGCGGCTGAGCCCTGGGTGGTGAGGGACTACAATTTCATACACGTAACACGGCCCAACGGGAGAGATCAGTAAGAAGGATGCAAAGTTTGCACAAATACTGAGAACACTTCCTGCTTAAAGATAAGGCTTCAGACTACCTTTGTGCGTCACGCCCGGCTGGCCCTGGCGCTGGCCGGTGGTGGCGGTGGCCGGGAGCCGGCCCCTCCCTCCCAGCACCGATGAGAAGTCTGAGAAAATGCTGCAGGAGCCGGCAGAGCCAGGCGCCAGCCAAAGCACTGCTCCGATGCAGAGAGTAGCGCACTGACCCGACTTTATCTCCTCTGCTTAGAGCAGCTGAAAGTGAGTGAGAGACAGACGTCCGGGGGACGAGGCTGAGCCACTCTCCCCGTCACGCGTGTTGTGGCTGAAGCACAGGCTAAGAACTTGCCCTCTGAAATCGGAGCGACACGGTTTTAATCCCGGTGTCATTACTTCCTAGCTATCGAGCCTCCGTTTTCTCATGTAAAACAATGGGGATTACCCTGGCTGGGTGGCTCAGGGGTTGGAGCTTCACTCCATGCTCCGACCAAAAGGATGAGGGTTCCATCCCCGCCAGAGGGCGCGTGTGGGAGGCAATCGGTAGATGTTTCTTCCTCACATCAATGTTTCTCTCTCTCTCTCTCAAAATCAATAACATATCCTCAGTTTAAGATTTTTTAAGAATGGGGATAGTATCAACCTTACAGGGTAGTTTTTGAGACATAAATAAGACCACTGCCATAAAATGCTTAGCACTAGGCTGGTGCTACCTGAACTGAGATCTGAAGGACGGCAGCATAACAGGCACTCGAGATTGTGTTTACTCACAACGCATTCACACGTATCTGTGTGTGCACGCGCACACGTGGTGGAGGAGGTTAACGTTGGAGTCGTGTCCCCCGAACTGAGCAGCTCTGGGCTGTTAACGTACAAACCACCCGGGAGGCAGCCGTGCCGGCTCTCGCACCGGGCCCAGACCCCCGGGCTCCGCCGTCTGTGGCCGGTGAGTCACCTGACCTCCAGTTCTTCAGCCACAACCAGAGATGGTAAAACCTGCTCACAGGGGAGCACAACGTCACCACACGGCATAAACGCAGAGCAGCGCTGCTCAGCGGAGGACGTCGGAGAGAGGAGCCAGGGCACCGAGGGCAGCCTTCCTCACAGGGCACAGGCCAGACGGAGAATTTACTAAGATCTTCGTGCTTTGGTTGTTTAATAAAGGAGTGCCCCTCCTCATCCCCACCCCCACCCCGTCCTGGATGAGGCAGGTGGTTGTGGCCGGTGGGAAGGCAGAGCCTGCCAGCAGCCCTGTGGGGGCTCTGGGAGCCCGCTTGCGCCTTGGCCCGGGCTGAGTGACGGGAAGAGCTCCAAGCCCAGGGGGACTGGCAGGCAGGGCACCTGCGGTGGCAGCGTGGAGGGACCGCGCTCGCTGCCTCCTGCGTGACTTGGGAAGAGCTCTGGGGACCGCGCCAACCCCGCAGCTCCTGGAAACTGAGCAGGAGGAAGCCGGACGGTGCTGGCCTCCCATCCTCGGGTTGGGACCTGTCCCTGGGGTGTCCTGTAGAGGTAGGACTAGTGACAACAGAGGTAGGTCACTGCCGTGGAGGGAGCTTCTGACTCACAGCTCCTCAAAGCAGGAGCAGCCAGCCATCCTCAGGGGAAGAAGCACAGGACAGGAGGAGGCAGGAGGAGGGAGGAGGAGGCAGGAGGGAAGGAGGAGGAAGGAGGAGGGAGGAGGAGGCAGGAGGAGGCAGGAGGAGGCAGGAGGAGGGAGGAAGAGGGAGGAGGAGGGAGGCAGGAGGAGGGAGGAGGAGGAGGGAGGAGGAGGCAGGAGGAGGCAGGAGGAGGCAGGAGGAGGAGGCAGGAGGAGGAGGCAGGATGAGGGAGGAGGAGGCAGGAGGAGGCAGGAGGAGGGAGGAGGAGGCAGGAGGAGGGAGGAGGAGGGAGGAGGAGGAGGGAGGAGGGAGGAGGAGGCAGGAGGAGGGAGGAGGAGGCAGGAGGAGGCAGGAGGAGGCAGGAGGAGGCAGGAGGATGGAGGAGGAGGCAGGAGGAGGGAGGAGGAGGCAGGAGGAGGCAGGAGGAGGGAGGAGGAGGCAGGAGGAGGGAGGAGGAGGGAGGAGGAGGCAGGAGGAGGAGGCAGGAGGAGGAGGCAGGAGGAGGAGGCAGGAGGAGGGAGGAGGAGGCAGGAGGAGGCAGGAGGAGGCAGGAGGGAAGGAGGAGGCAGGAGGAGGGAGGAGGCAGGAGGAGGCAGGAGGAGGGAGGAGGAGGCAGGAGGAGGCAGGAGGATGGAGGAGGAGGCAGGAGGAGGCAGGAGGAGGGAGGAGGAGGCAGGAGGAGGGAGGAGGAGGCAGGAGGAGGCAGGAGGAGGGAGGAGGAGGGAGGAGGCGGGAGGAGGAGGGAGGAGGGAGGGAGGAGGAGGGAGGCAGGAGGAGGCAGGAGGAGGCAGGAGGAGGGAGGAGAAGGCAGGAGAAGGCAGGAGGAGGGAGGAGGAGGAGGCAGGAGGCAGGAGGAGGAGGAGGCAGGAGGAGGGAGGAGGGAGGAGGAGGGAGGAGGAGGCAGGAGAAGGGAGAGGAGGAGGAGGAGTGAGGAGGAGGATGAGGAGGAGGAGAGGAGGAGGCAGGAGGAGGGATGGCGATGGATGGAGGAGGAGGGAAGGGGAGGAGGAGGGAGGCAGGAGGAGGAGGCAGGATGAGGGAGGAGGAGGCCGGAGGGAGGGAGGAGGAGGGAGGAGGAGGCAGGAGGGAGGGAGGAGGAGGTAGGAGGAGGGAGGAGGAGGAGGGGGCAGGAGGAGAGGCAGGAGAGGAGGGAGGAGGAGGAGGAGGAGGAGGAGGGGAAGGATGTTGAGGAGAAGCAGGAGGAGGGAGGAGGAGGGAGGAGGAGGCAGGAGGAGGGAGGAGGAGGCAGGAGGAGGCAGGAGGAGAAAGGAGGAGGGAGGAGGAGGGTGGGTGGAGGAGGGAGGCAGGAGGAGGCAGGAGGAGGGAGGCAAGGAGGAGGGAGGAGGAGGAGGAGGCAGGAGGAGGGAGGAGGAGAGAGGAGGAGGAGGCAGGAGGAGGCAGGAGGAGGGAGGAGGAGGGAGGAGGAGGGAGGAGGAGGAGGCAGGAGGAGGAAGGAGGAGGGAGAAGGAGGGAGGAGGAGGCAGGAGGAGGGAGGAGGAGGGAGGAGGAGGAGGGAGGAGGGAGGGAGGAGGAGGGAGGCAGGAGGAGGGAGGAGGAGGGAGGCAGGAGGCAGGAGGAGGGAGGAGGAGGCAGGAGGAGGGAGGAGGAGGAGGGAGGAGGAGGAGGGAGGAGGGAGGAGGAGGAAGGCAGGAGGAGGGAGGCAGGAGGAGGGAGGAGGAGGGAGGCAGGAGGCAGGAGGAGGGAGGAGGAGGCAGGAGGAGGGAGGAGGAGGGAGGAGGAGGAGGGAGGAGGGAGGAGGAGGGAGGAGGAGGAGGGAGGAGGAGGGAGGAGAAGGGAGGAGGAGGGAGGCAGGAGGAGGCAGGAGGAGGGAGGAGGAGGCAGGAGGAGGGAGGAGAAGGCAGGAGGAGGGAGGAGGAGGGAGGAGGAGGAGGCAGGAGGAGGGAGGAGGAGGGAGGAGGAGGCAGGAGGAGGCAGGAGGAGGCAGGAGGCGGGAGGAGGAGGCAGGAGGAGGGAGGTGGAGGGAGGAGGAGGGAGGAGGAGGCAGGAGGAGGGAGGAGGAGGCAGGAGGCGGGAGGAGGAGGCAGGAGGAGGGAGGTGGAGGGAGGAGGAGAGAGGAGGCGGGAGGAGGAGGTAGGAGGAGGGAGGAGGAGGGAGGCAGGAGGAGGCAGGAGGAGGGAGGAGGAGGGAGGAGGAGAGAGGAGGCGGGAGGAGGAGGTAGGAGGAGGGAGGTGGAGGGAGGAGGAGAGAGGAGGCGGGAGGAGGAGGTAGGAGGAGGGAGGAGGAGGGAGGCAGGAGGAGGCAGGAGGAGGGAGGAGGAGGGAGGAGGAGGCAGGAGGAGGGAGGCAGGAGGAGGGAGGAGGAGGCAGGAGGAGGGAGGAGGAGGCAGGAGGAAGGAGGAGGAGGGAGGAGGGAGGAGGAGGCAGGAGGAGGCAGGAGGAGGGAGGGAAGAGGAGCGAGGCAGAAGGAGGCAGGAGGAGGCAGGAGGAGGCAGGAGGAGGGAGGCAGGAGGAGGGAGAAGGAGAGAGGAGGAGGGAGGAGGAGGCAGGAGGAGGGAGGCAGGAGGAGGGAGGAGGAGGGAGGAGGAGGGAGGCAGGAGGAGGGAGGAGGAGGCAGGAGGAGGCAGGAGGAGGCAGGAGGAGGGAGGCAGGAGGAGGGAGGAGGAGGGAGGAGGAGGGAGGCAGGAGGAGGGAGGAGGAGGGAGGAGGAGGCAGGAGGAGGCAGGAGGGAGGCAGGAGGATGCAGAAGGAGGGAGGAGGAGGCAGGAGGAGGCAGGAGGAGGAAGGGAGGAGGAGGGAGGCAGGAGGAGGCAGGAGGATGCAGGAGGAGGCAGGAGGAGGCAGGAGGAGGGAGGAGGAGGCAGGAGGAGGCAGGAGGAGGGAAGGAGTTGGCAGGAGGAAGCAGGAGGAGGGAGGAGGAGGGAGGAGGAGGCAGGAGGAGGCAGGAGGAGGGAGGAGGAGGCAGGAGGAGGGAGGAGGAGGGAGGAGGAGGGAGGAGGAGGCAGGAGGAGGCAGGAGGAGGGAGGAGGAGGCAGGAGGAGGCAGGAGGAGGGAGGAGGAGGGAGGCAGGAGGAGGCAGGAGGAGGCAGGAGGAGGGAGGGAGGAGGCAGAAGTCTGTCTGGGGGTCGAGGGAGGAGTGACTGAGTGGGAGGCAGGCTTGAGCCGGGTAGGATGGATAGTCTGAGTGCTGTTGGTGGGCTCGGGTTGCTGGGGTTTCTCTGGGTGCGAGGGCCTGGCCCGGGGTGCGGGTCGGGGAGACTGGCGGGTGTGAGGAGTTAGGGAGAGGAGCAGCTGCCTCGCTCTGCGGCCTCTGGGGCCTCGGGGCTGCACAGAGGCGCCTTGTCTACCAGGGGGGGCCGGCCCGGGGGGCAGTCTCTCTGGGGTGGGCAAAGCTTCAGGATCTGCGGCCTCATAAAACACGGACAATAAAAGCGTGACGACACCCAGCGACACCCAGCTGAGGGGTTAGCCAGGGGGAGCCAAGAACCCAACGCTGTCACCGCCTTGACACTCAACGTGTTCAGGCTGCTGGCTGCCGCTTCCATTTACTTTCCTGAAAGTCAGTCTGAGCGACGCTCTGGCCCCTAAAACCGAACGGCCCGGCACGGAGGGCACTCACCCAGGTACCCCGCTCTCGCTTCCGGGGTCAGCGGGTCGTTTCCAACAAAGGTGGCCTCCTGCAGGTCTGCCTTCAGGTCTAGGAAGCCCCCAGCCCAGTCCTTGGCACCGACCGCCCCCACGACACCATGGCCCTGCGAGAGGGAGACGGGTGGCTCAGAACGGGGCTGCGTCCGGACCTCCCGGCCCGTGTCCCCCACCGCTCACCCCTCCTCCGGCCCCAACCTCCCGGCCCGTGTCCCCCACCACTCACCCCTCCTCCGGCCCCAACCTCCCGGCCCGTGTCCCCCACCGCTCACCCCTCCTCCGGCCCCAACCTCCCGGCCCGTGTCCCCCACCACTCACCCCTCCTCCGGCCCCAACCTCCCGGCCCGTGTCCCCCACCACTCACCCCTCCTCCAGCCCCAACCTCCCGGCCCGTGTCCCCCACCACTCACCCCTCCTCCGGCCCCAACCTCCCGGCCCGTGTCCCCCACCGCTCACCCCTCCTCCGGCCCCAACCTCCCGGCCCGTGTCCCCCACCACTCACCCCTCGGAGGGCAGCGCTGATCCCGCTGGAGGACAGCTCCAGGTCAAAGGACGTCAGGTCCTGTTTGCTTGTGCCTAAGGGCCGGGAGACCAAGAGCCGTGAACACAGGGACACTCGTGGCAGCGTGGAGATGGAAGCGCAGCATGCGCCAGGCAGAAAGAGCATGAGTTTGGTGGCTGAATGTCGACCTCTGACCCAGAAGGTCATGGTTCAATTGGTGGGCAGGGCCATGCCTGGTGGTGAGCTTGATCCCGGTGTCGGGGTGTGGGGCATGCAGGAGGCAGCCAATCAATGACTTTCTCTTACCATTTGTGTTTTTATCTCTCTCTTTCTCTCCCTTCCTCTCTGAAATCAATTAAAAATATATCTTAAGCCGAGACCGGTTTGGCTCAGTGGATAGAGCGTCGGACTGCGGACTGAAGGGTCCCAGGTTCAATTCCAGCAAGGGCATGTACCTTGGCTGCGGGCACATCCCCAGTAGGGGGCGTGCAAGAGGCAGCTGATCGATGTCTCTCTCTCATCGATGATTCTGACTTTCTATCCCTCTCGCTTCCTCTCTGTAAAAAATCAATAAAATATTTAAAAATATATATATATATCTTAAAAATAAGTAAACTAAGACCTGAAGGATGAATAAGGGCAGGTGCAGAAGAGAGGATGAGGGCTACAGATGATAAAAGCTATAATTTAGTGCTGAGCAATTTGCTAAGCAGTTGTTAAGGGTTGAGTTGTGGTCCCTAAAAAAGGTACGTTGAGCCCTAGCTGGGTTGACTCAGTGGATAGATCATCAGGCCTGTGGACTAACAGGTCCTGGGTTTGATTCCAGTCAAGGACACTTGCCCAGGTTGCGGGCTCGATCCCCAGTGGGGGGCATGCAGGAGGCAGCCAATCAACGATTCTCTCTCATCATTGCTGTTTCTCCCTCCCTCCCCCTCCCTCTCTGAAATCAATAAAAATATATTTTTTAAAAGGGTATGTTGAAGTCCTAACCCTAGTACTTCAAAATGTGACCTTATTTGGAAACACGGTCTTTAAGAGGCAATCAGGTTGAGATGAGGTCACGAGGGTGGCCTAGCCCACTATGCCCGACGTCCCTGTGAAATGGAGGCTCGGACACAGGCAGACATGCGCAGAGGGAGAAAACGCACAGACACGGGAGAAGACGGCATGTGACTGAGCGTTGCGGTCCAAGTCAAGGAAGGCCAAGGACTGCCAGCAGACACCAGGAGCCAGAGAGGCAAGAGAGGCTCTCTTCCGGCCCGTGAGAAAGAGCCGGGCCCTGCTCACCCGGAGCTCTCACTCCGCCGCTAGCCCGGCGAGACAGTGCGCATCTGCCGCTCTAACGGCCGTGTGGCACTTGGTTACAGCAGAGCTCGGGAACGAGTACAGCGCGAACCCTCACAGTCCTGTGAGATCAGCGTCATTGTCCTCATTTGTGAAGGAGCCTCAGAAAGGGAGCGTGACCTGGCTGAGGCCTCACAGCACAGGCAGAGTGGGTTCTTGACCAGGTCTGCCTGGTTCTACCATACACACCACATTGCTGCTTAACTCTCACCTTCCCCCTTCCTGGACACTGAACCGAGGTTTTCCAGCAAGACTGTGGGGGCTGGGCCAGATGTCACCAAAGTGCTGAACCGAACACCAGAGCTCTGTCCGGCAAAGGGGCCTTCCCTGTGGGAACCAGGTCCCTTCCAGCAGACTAGGCCTCCCGGGGCAATACCCTCACATGGCCAATCCTCCATCTGGTGATGCTAATCAGTCTTCTCTTATTCTGGACCAAGGAAGAGGGCCTATGGGCTGCTTCCACTTGGCCACAGCCCGCTTACCCATCTTATTTGAGGCCTAGGATAACGGGAATGAAGAAGCTGAGGGCAGGGGGAAGGCCTTATGCTCATTCCGCAGGGCTCAGCTGACTCAGCAGGACAGAGTTCAGTCCTGGCCTCAGCCTGGGCCACGCTAACCTTCCAGAGGAAGCAGGAATTTCAGAGGAGCAGAAGCTGCTCCCGAGTCACTCTCTCCTGAATTCCTGCCCGCGGTCTGTCTTCAGGGGAGCTCAGCGCGGTGTCAGCCACCGAGTGCGTGCTCCTTGCCGCTGGTCACCTAACGTCCCAGCTGTTTCCGTATACAATTTCTTGAGCTCTCTCTCCAGTCTGCCACTCACCCTCAATGACATAGATCTTCTTCTGCAGGTCAGTGAACAGATCTTTAAGCTTCTCAAATGTGTCCAGAATCTTTACAAACTCTTCCACCGGTTTTGAAGCAAATTTGTTTAGTGTCTCCTGACTTTTCTTGTTCTGAAAATGCTTTCCGATCTGTGAGAGAGGGAAGAGAGAAGTGCTGACATCCCCAGAATCTCAGGCCAAGTCTCTACTATTTTCACAAGACCATGATTCCAAGGAGAAAGGGAAGTGGGGTCAGAAATAGGAGAGGGAAGAGGAGATGTAGGAAGAAGGCAGAGGCTTGGCACCTGGGGCCCATACCCCAATGACGTAGCGGATGATGTCATTGGCCACACTAATGTCGCCAAGGTCAGTGGCTTCCCCGTCAGTGATGATGATAAGCACTTTGCTGGCATCTGGCCGCGCCCCAAGTTCCTTCCGGAAGACCTGGGTCCTGTGTTCAAGAAGGGGGGATGTGAGATACTCCCCGCCCCAAATCATATGAATCTCATTAACTCACTGCCCTGCTGATTACGAGAAAGCTCTTCGCACATTCCGCCGGCGATTCCCAGCCTGCCAGGGTGTCTTCTGAGCCTCCTACCTCGTCCCTGCTGCCACACCCCAGCCAGCATCTCCGCTGCCCCAGAACCCATCGGTGGGAAGGGGAAGGCTTGGTGAGGGGAGACTCTGGGCATCCAGCCCTCCATTTCAACCACATGGCAACTATCTTCCAATCAGATACGTTGGTGATTCAGGTGCGATTTCAATGGGAAAGTCACGAGTCCAGAGCAAGCCCCCGGGGCACCGGCTCGGCCGCCCGGTGGCTGCAGATCTGTGCCCCAGCGAGTCTCCGGGGAACTGAAGTAATTGGTTTCTGTGTCAATTTCCCCCAAACGCTTGGACAGGAGTTACTCAAGGAAAGGGCTGTGTCTAATTGGCTGCCGTGCCTATGGCTGCTGACAGGGCAGGTGCTCAGTGCGTGTGAAATGACAGGACGGGAGGAATACTGGCTCCAGGTTCCGCCCGGCTGCAGCCTCCTTATGAAGCAACATCGGCTGCCCACAGATTTTGCTGGGACAACAGCTGTATTTGAACCATCTGATCCTTCTTCCCCCACCCCACAGCGAACCGGCGACGGACAATTAATCCAAGAGCAGCCAGTCCACAAGCCCTGACTGTGACGTGAGCTGCCTAGGAGCAGAAGCTGAGAGCCACACAGGGAGGCCACAGTGAGAGGTGAAGGCGAGCCGCGGGAGGAGGGCTGAAGTCACTGGGAGCTGCCAGAGACAGAGGAGCTCGGGGGGCAGGCCCAAACGCCGCTGTCAAGACCTCCAGTTCTATTTCTTTAGCCTCCGTCCACACAGACATGCCCGACATGGGTCCTGCTCGGGGATCTGTACCCCATCTAGATCTTTCAACAGCCTCCTAACTCGCTTCCCTGCTTCCATCTCTGCCCCTCCACAGTCTAACATCAACCCTGCAGCCAGAGGGAGCCTTCAAAACATGAATCAGATGATCACTCCTCTGTTCAAAACCTCCCATGACGTCTCATTTACGCAGAAGAAAAGCCAAAGTCCCCACTAGGCCTCCAACTCCTCCAGACACCCCTGGTCTCTCTGTCCCCCTCATCCCTGCTTTCTCCCCTCACCCACCTCTCTCCAGCCACGCTGATGTTCTGACTTTTCTCAGAACACCCTGAGCACCTCCTCTCGGCCCTTTGCTCTTCCCTCGCCTGGTCTTGCCCAGGTTTCCACATGGCTCGCTTCCTCAACTCCAAGTCTTGGCTCAAACGTAACCTTCTCTGATCTTCTTGTTGAGCATTGCTTTGTTTTTAATAAAACATATCTTCTACTGTATTGACTAATTTACTTATTTATCCTGCTTATTACATTTCTCTCCTCTGCTTGAAAGTTAAGGTGCAAGAGGGCAGAGGTTTTTCTTTGTTCTGTTCACTGTTGCAGTCCCGGCCCCTAGAACATGGCAAAGAACCACCTGCAGGCCAAAGCCAGCCCCAGCTTGTTTTCATTGGTCCGTGAGCTCAAAAATGTGTTCTCATGGGGTTACAAACAAAAAGTAATATGCAACAGATACTGCATGTGGCCAGAAAAAAAACTAAAATGTTTACTATTTGGTCTTTTACAGGAAAAAAAAAAAAACTTGCCAACTCCTAATCCGGAACATTCTGGCACACAGCCAGCATGTTGAGACGTATTTATGAAATCCACTCCCATGACTGCTCCTTTTTGCTCCCACAGTTGACACCTGTTGGGATGTCTTCCTATCCCGTGGTGACCCCTTTCTCTAAGAATTACCCCCTTCCTGTGGAGGGACCCAGAATCGTGTTTGTGTCATGTGACTCTGCACCGTAAAGCAGACCAAGGCCATGGCTGGGCGGGCCTAACCCTGGCTTAGCCAATCACGCTCTCGCCTGGAGGCTGGAATTCAGGTGGAGGAACTGACGCTGCCTTTTTTTCAGTGAGCGTCGCCTGACTGTGTGTCCACCAAAGCCGTCTCAGAGAGGAAAGAATGAAGTGGATAATGCTAGGTCAAGCACGCCCCAGAAGGAAAGAGCTAGAAACACGCATGCAGAGCCCTGGGATGTATCACACGCATGTTTAACTTGTGCAAATTCAACTCTACATCCTTGGCAAAGAAATGCAGAGGGGAGAAGTTTACTAGTACAGGACACCCCTCTAGCGATTTCACTCAACTTGAGTGTATATCCAGGGGAATAGGGAAGAGGAGATATAATTCCCTTGTTCCTCAAATTGCTCTCAGTTTCCATAGCCAGTCTAATGTTTAAAAATAGGTATTTTTAAAATATACAACATGGCCCTTCGACACAACCCAGCAATGTCCATTTAGGTCTCAGTTTAAACACAGCAATCTGATCCAGCTGGGCAAGATTTTTTTTTCTGTAGTAAATTTAGGAAATCAAGATATACTAGTTCCCAGTATGGGTCTTGAACATATTGAATTTCATAAGCAATTCAAGGATGATTGTGAGTATTTGCGATTTTTGTTCGTGCCCTGACTTCAAAGCTGATTCCCATCTGCGAAGTGACTGCTGTGGATGCCGGTTCACAATCGCTTTCTGAGGCCCGGCTCTCGTCCCTCCTGAGGCCTGGCCATCCCCCTGCTTCAGAGGATTGTGAGTATCCCTGCAGCCTCACCTGGGATTTAGTCAGTATAAAGTCAATTTCTGTTACTTACAACCCAGAGCCTCCACTAAACCTGCTGCACTTGAGTTCTAACAATAGTCTGCCATTGCTGAACCCACCTGTTGAGTTCTACACCCCAACTTAAAGAAGCTGGTGCGCACAAAGCGACTGATGGGGGGGGGGGGGCGGCTCTCTCCTGCACAAGGGAACTCACGCGACATAGTGTATGGCACCAAAGGTGTTGGTCAGCTGATGCATATGTTTTACTTTGCCCAGCAGGACATCAGGGTTCTTCAGTTGAACATAATCCAAGAAATTGAATTCTGTTTTGTAGGTCGTGGAAAACTGAACAGCAGCAAACTATAAGAAGAAGAAATGAAAAGTTCTATGAGTCTTCTCACTTGCCTGCTCCAATCTTCTTTTTCTTTTATGCTTTCATTGATCTCAGAGAGAGGAAGGGAGAGGAAAAGAGAAACAGAAACACCAATGATGAGAGAGAATCATCAGCTGGCCGCCTCCTGCACATCCCCTCCTGGGGGTGAGGCCTGCACCCCAGCATGTGCCCGGCCAGAAGTGGAACGGGACCTCCTTGTTCACGGTGTGACATTCAGACACAGCCACACCGGTTGGCCGGGCTCCAACCTCCACTTCTTATCCAGGACTTGGACCACCCAACTCACTGCCCTGCCTCAAATCATCCTTTTAAAATAAACTAAAATAAAATAAAAAATAAAAAATCTCTGGCTCTTTGTGTAGTGCTGTCTGTGGAGCTCCTGTTCTCTGGGTCTGCCTACCTCACCGACAGAACTGGTCCCCGCAGCTTACTTCTGAGTGGCCTGCGAATAGGGTGCCGTTGGCTGAGCCAAAGGCAGCCACTTGACGGAGGCGAGGCTGAATGTTTTTTCTGAGCATCTAGAATTTGCAGTGGAGGGGCTGGTTGAGGGAATGAACCAGCCTCCTGAAACTTGAACATGTGAACTTAGGAACTGGCCACAGGCCCATGTGACCCAAAAAAGCTGAGGGAGCCGTTCTATAGAGAGAGAGAGAAAGCGAAAAGGGAGGCAAAAGTAAAAAAGAAACAGAAATGAGAACTAGAGGAAATTCTAGAACCTTTCTATTTCTTGTTCTTGTCCCTTCCAGAGGCCCACTTATACCTAGCCATGCCCTTAGGGTCTGGAAACTCCTAAAATTCCCTGGACATATTAAAATCTCCTTTTATGCCTTAAGCTGGTGTGGGGAGGTACCTCTAACCAGGAATCCTAACTAATATACTTACCTGGTAGGAAGAGTTGCTGAGTTTCTTCATCACATCCTTCATGAAGGCCAGAATTTTCTGAAATTCATCTGACAGCAAGCTCGCCGAGCCATCGAACAGGAATACCAGGTCTACGTTGCCCTTGATACATTCTACAGAAGCCAGAAACAAAGAGCCTTGGGCACGCGTCTCTGACGTTGGCCTGCCGTGCTGGCTCCCGTGTAGGGCCAGCCACAGGCAGGTACGTCTACCCTCTGCACCCCCAGTTCCTTACCCTGATAGCCAGGGTACCCGTGCAGCATAGGACTCTTCAGGTCCTGGTGGAAGAGGTAACACTGGCCACTTAGATAGATATTCTGGTCACATGTCCGAGACAGCCCAGGGTCACAGGCCTGAAGGGAGCACAGGTAAAAGGGTTTCAGCTTCCTCTTGCGGTGTATTTTGGATATCATCAGCCAAAACCCTTCAGAGTCATCATCCCCTGACCTCACTCCCTGTGCCCAACTGGTTACCCAGCCAAGGTAACTCGCCTCCAGGTTTCTTATTTCCAGTATCTCCAGCCCCGCGAGCCATGGTTTGCTGCTCTGTTGACTAATGAGTTTGCTGACCACTGCTCTATGCCAACCAATGCTCACTGCCCGCTCCAGGTCCTGGAGAAGAGGGTCTAGGGCCTCAGTTTGGCATTCCATACTGTTTACAGGTGGGCACTACCCTACATTCCCAGGCCCATCGCCTCCATTCCCAATCACACATTCTGTGTTTAAGCCAAAATTGCTCACTATTCCCAGAATACACCGTGTTCCTTTCACTTATGACTGGAACTAGAGGCCCGACGCACCAAATTCATGCCAGGGCTTAGCCCTCGCAGCTGCTGAGGCTTGCCTCAGCCCCCTCAGCCCCCGGCTTTGTCTGGAAGGTCGTCCATAGGACATACGGAACGTTGTTCGGCTGTCCGGACTAGTTAGCATAT
The DNA here is from genome assembly GCA_027563665.1 of Antrozous pallidus. Taxonomy (NCBI): domain Eukaryota; kingdom Metazoa; phylum Chordata; class Mammalia; order Chiroptera; family Vespertilionidae; genus Antrozous; species Antrozous pallidus. Next base: position 113,218,871 of record CM050512.1, on the reverse strand, counting down.
TACGCTTTCATTATTACAGATTCCTGTCCCACTGCAATTTTTTTGAAAGTCTGGGCTCATGTCATGGTCAACTTTAGATCTCACTCCCCTTCCGCCATCATCACCTAGCACAGTGCTTGGCAGGTAATAGTAGGTAAGTAAACAAACTCCAATTAAATACGGAATCAATATTTCAATCAGTCTTCTATCTCTCACGTAGCTGTTGGATGCTGCTGAAATGAATTGTAAAGAGCAATGGACTTGGAATCAAATGGGAATTTGATTCAAATCCCAGCTCTTTCTCTTTAAAACCATGTGACCCTGGCCAAGTCTCGCCCCTGTGGTCCTGTTTCCTCACGTGTGAAAACGTGAAGAGGGTTGAAAGAGATAAAGAATGTTTTTCAAACTTTAGGCATTTGTGTTAGCACTTTGCAATTTTTGCCTTATGGTATATCATTCATACCATTATTTCCTTAACATTTTCTTTAAATTTACTTAAAAAATACTTTAGCCTCATCCTAACCAATGCAATCTAAGAAATCATGAATTTGAAACGCTTGTTGGAACTTTTTCTACTAGCTCATTAAATAAATATGTAACTATTCAAATATTAAGTTTGTGTACCATCAAAAACCATCTTGTATATCAACTACTTAATATTTGGGAAAAATTTAGGTAAGTAAGGTCTTGAAAATAGCTGGCTCATAGTTTATTCTCAATAAACACTGACTCCAAATCGCTCTGATACCTTTAATCTTCTATAGGATCTTTTTCTTAACCCTCACCCAAGGATAGTGTGACTTTATTGATTTCTGAGAGAGAGAGAGGAATGTTGGTGTGAGAAACATTGATCGACTGCCCCTCATACATGCTCTGACCAGGGGTTGAAACCACAATGTGGAAATGCACGCTAACTGGGAATCAAACCCAAGACCCTTTGGTGCACAGGACGACTCTCCAACCACTGAGCCACACAGCCAGGGCCTTCTACATGATCTTTAATCCATTTTTTCTTTCTTCCGTTTCCCAGCACTGAGATCCCCAGGCTCTGACATCACACTACACAAAATTCTTACCAACAGGCTTCCGGTCGTAGGGTCTGTCACCAAGGTCATTCCCAAGTACTGAGAGGTGAGGTTGGAACCTGTAGGCACGTAAGATTGGTCTGGAGGAGTTCAGGCAATCCGGGAGTGGGGGGCCCTCCTCCCGGCCCCCCGGCACTCACCGGGCAGGCCCACCGGCAGGCAGCGGCCGGTGTCGGGCTGGCACTGGTACAGGTGTCCGGGCCTGCTCCCCTCGCCCGGAGCCCCCACAACGACCCTGGGAGAAAGCTCACCTGTGAGGCGGAGTTACCCAGTCCTTCCCCTTCGGCTCTGTCTGATAAGGGGTCTCCTGCCCCCCTCACCCCCACACCACCAGGTACCTCAAAGCGATGTAGCTTCTCCCCGCCCACCTATTTCTTCCCCATGGAGCCCCAGAGAAATCACCCAATATGCTAGCATTCTAGAAGGTTCAGAGCTGTTTCCATCTCCAGGCGGGAGAGGCTGAGGCCCAGAGACTCCTCAGCGTGTCACACAGAAAGTTCAGCCAGCCGGCCGGCCGTTCAAACCACGGGGCCCCGCGTCCATCCTGCCGCCTCTCCGGTTCCCGCGGGCGGCGCTTCGGCCGGGACTCATCCGACCCCCGGGCCCTGCTCCTGCTTCCCACCGCGGCCTCCCCCGGCCGGTCCCGCCGGGCTTTGCGGGGCGGGGGGACCCGGGGCATGCGCTCACCCGTCTCCAACCTGCAGGACGCGGTACCCGAAGTGCCTGCCAGCGGGCGGGAAGGACACGTTTCGCACGTGCCGCACGTCCAGGTTGTAGCCGGAAGCCAGGGCTGGGGGGACAGAGGGGCATGAGCCACCGCGGCCAGGGCCCCACTCCCGCCCGGCCGCCCCCTGGCTGCCGCCCACGTGCCCCGGGGGCTGGGCAGGCGCCGGAGGGCAGAGCGAGGGCTGGAAGCGGCCTCCCTGGCCCCCTCGAGGGCCCTGGCCCCGGGAGACGGGGGCTGGGAGACGGGCCTGCGCCCCGGCCCCCCCCCCCCCCCAAGCGCTGCAGTCCCAGGGCCTGGGAGGGACACAACTTCCCGTCGGCCTCCCAACAAAGAAGGAAGGATGAGAAGGTCCCAACAAAGAAGGAAGGATGAGAAGGCGGAGGCGTGGGAGAGGACCAGCCGGAAGGGGCCCATGAGGAGCGGGGATGCCCCGGGCAGGGGGCATTTCTCCCGCAGCCTGCAGCCCAGGCGCCCAGAGAACGCAGCCGGTTTTCCCCAGCTTCCTCCCACAGGTCAGGGTTTCAAGATCCCCCCTCCCTCCTCCCCGTCCCCCCCCCTTAAGCTCCCACACTCCCCACCAGGGACCAGCCTCCTCCTCAGCCTCAGATCTGACTCCCAGCCTCAGGCAGCCTGGCCCTGCCCGCCTTTCAGGCCCCGGGCGCACTTCCCAGCATCCCGGGCTCAGGGCCGAGGCCTAAAGGGGGCACAAGGAGGAGGGCGGGTGGCCCTGACCCAGCACAGCTCTGTGAGCCCATCGCCACCCCGAGGAGGGCCGCCCCCTCATCTCTCACTGCCGCCATCCTCGTCCCCTTCCCTGTCTTTCCTCCACACCTGGCCCGTGCTTTGGACTTTCCGTCCCTGCTCCCCTCTCCTCTAGAATCCCGGGCCCCACGTCACCTAGGCCAGCTCCGCCCGAGAGCAGCCCCTCCCAGCTCTGGTCCTGAAAAGCCTTGCGGTTGGGCCGCAGCCACACGCCCGGCCCGGCCTCCTCGGCTTACCCAGGAGAAAAGGCCCCGACAGCAGCAGCCTCGCCGCCGCGGTGAAGGTGAAGGCGTTCATCTCTGAAGCGGGCGAAGCGGGCGGGCCTCGCGGGGCCCTGGGGATTGCTGGCGACCCAGACGGGGTGCGAGAAGGAAATGATAGTGCTTTGGGGCCTCTTGAAGTGGAACTTTCTCACAGAGGCACCAGCTGATAGCACTGGGGGGTGGTGAAGGAGGGGTGGCAGGGGTTGCGAAACCACCAAGTGTCAGGAAGTGTAAGCAGGTTAGACATTTCCTGTGCCGCTTGCATTTTCACATCATCCAGCAGCAAACAGCACCGAGAGCGCCTCATCTCCATCTTCGGGCGCTCAGAGGAGGACGGCCCAGTAAGCCGGGGCGGCCCTGACGGGGTGGCTGACTCTCGCCGTGGGAAGATGCCCATAACGCACCGTGAAGTAACAACGGCAAGTTATGGAGCGGTACACTTAGAAATTCATTTTTATTTTTAAAAAAATCAAAAATAATGCCCACAGATGGTAGGAAATATTTGCACATTATATATATGATGTGGGACTTCAATCAAGAATATATAAAGAACTTTTGCAACTCAACAATAAAAAGACAAGCCGTTATTTTAAGTGAGCAAAGAATTGTCTAAAGATGACATACACATGGCCACCAAGCATGTGGAAAGATGCTTAACATCATTAGTCATTAGGAAGATTGAAACCAAAACCCTAAGGAGACACCACTGTCACACTGGTTAGGATGGCTAGAATAAAGAAGAAAATAAGTGTGGGTGAGAAGGTGGGGAAATTGGAACCCTTGCACTTTGCCAGTGGGGATGTAAAATGGCGGAAAACAGCTTGACAGTTTCTCAAAAGAGAGAAATGGCAAACGTAGAGTTACCTGTGATCTGGCGATTCCTAGGCATAGACCCAAAATAATTGAAAACATACATGAATTTTCGTAGCAGTATTCATTTTAGGAAAACTGGAAACAATGCAATGTCCACCAGAAGATGAATGGATAAACAAATGCGGTTTGCAGCCATAACAATGGAATATTATTTGGCCATAAGAAGGAATGAAGTGCTGGTGCATGCTACAACATGGAAGAACTTTGTAAACATTAGAATAAGTTAAAGCACTCAGGCACTTGCTACATGGTTCTATTTAAGTGAAATGCCAGCATAGGCAAATCTAGAGAGACAGGAAGTGGATTAGTGTTTGTGAGGATTGGGGGAGTAGGGAATGAGAAGTGGCTGCGGTGAGTATGGGGCCTCTTTTTGGAGTGATGAAATGTTCTGGAATTAGGTGGCGGTGATTGTTGCACAACTTTATGAATGTATTAGAAACCACTGGATTATACATTTTAAAATGGTAATTTTATGATATGTAAATTATACCTCAAAAAATGAATAGAAGTTGAAAGCATATGTGTATGTGTGTGAGTGTAAAGCAAATCGGAAAGGACACACAACTAAACTGTGCCGAGCCAGCACAGCCACCGGCTTGGTGAGCCTGAAGGGAGGCGGCGAAGGATTGAAAACAGAGAATACAGCGGGGACCGGGGGGTCTCCTGTGCGTGGATGAGGCCGCAGGGAGAGATCCAGCTGGCAGCTGAGGCTTTATTTTACAGTCAGAGAAGAACAAGGTAGTGGCCACCATAGTTACAATGTTCTTGTGAGTTTCATTTGTTTTGGCAGCACTTGCTGCACCTCCCACAGCCGTTGGCCACTTAGGAAGGATCTAGGACATGGCCATAAGGCCAAGCTTACTCATGCTAACGGCTCTGCCCTCTGAGCTGGGGCTTGTTTGTGGCTTAACTCTAGAGCTGCTCCCTACAGAAACTCCAAACAGAATAAGGTTTATATGTTCTATATTGCCTTAAAAAACATATTTTACAATAAGGATGTATAATGGGAAGTTTCGAAAGAATGAAGATATTAAAAACATAACGGGAAAGAAGCACTATATTTGTTTATGGGAAAGTGGGAAGGACATCCAGACTTCCCTGTGTGGGAGGAAGGCCTGCTCCCCCTGCCAGTACCCCGCCCTGGGGCGGGCGTGAGCTCGCAGGTCAGGCATCATCTACTGCCAGACAGCTGCCAGGTGGCCAGCTGGCTCCTGGGAATTAGGTGATGTCAGGTAGTCTTTTTCAAGTTCAGTTAAAATCAGGTAATTCAGACTGGCTTCTTTGATGCTGTCTGTCTGGCAGTTCCAATTTACATCTAATCGAATTCTTTTGCTTTGTTCTGAAATTACAAAACTATGCATTTTAAAACTCAAAAGTTACAGAAGTGTGTAAAGGAGAAGGACAGACTCTCTCTTAACATCCACCTCCTGTTTCTAAATCTCAAAAGTAACCATTGTTAACAGTTTGGAGCCATATAATCTTCATGACAAGGTATTGTTAATTCTAGTTAGCCATACAGGTCTCACCTGTTTGGGAAAACTGTAATGATCTCAGCAGAAAACATCAACCGAGAATTAAGTCCAATCGGCTCTCCAGTGAGAAGGTTTCCTGCGCGCGGTCTTCAACATCTGGATGCGCCTGGCCCATGCGGCTTCCCAGTCAAGGCACATGCCTGGGCTGTGGGCTCGATTCCCCAGTAGGGGGCGTGCAGGAGTCAGCCGATGGATGTTTCTCCTCCCTCTCCCTTCTTCTCTTAAAATCAATAAAAATACTTATTTTAAAATAAATTTTGGGTGCTTGAAGTAGGGTTTAAGAATATAGAAACTTTAAGCGTGTCTGTCAGTAGCAACACCTGGGATAAAAGGCATGCAGGAAATAACTCAGTCTCCACTGCTTGGATTACAGATTCCTGTGTATGTTTCAGCAGGCAAGTATGCTTGTTTACATATTTATCATGTTCTGTTTAAGAGAAAGAAAAACAATAATTATTTTTCCCCCTTCTGGTTCAGGACTATAAAACTGAGGAAGCTACAAAGTAAAGTACAAGCAAGCAAGCCCCAAGGATTCTGGGAAGTGGCCAGAGAGCAGGTAATTCCCCTGAAGAGGTGGACCTCAGAGGTCTCAGGCTGGGACCAAATCGGGATGCCCTGAGGCAGGTTGGGCCCCCCCCACACACACATCCTGGACTGGCTGACTTCATATCACAGGCTGTCAGTTCTCTGAGGGCCCAAGTACCCTGAACTGTCTCTCGATTCTACTCTTTCTGTTTGAATCTCCATTAGTTCTCAACAGAACCTTTACTGTGACTCCAGTTCCTCCTTTCCTCAGTTGGCTCCCCCAGGAAGGTTTTATCTCCCACGTACCACCAACTTAACCTTGAGAAACCTGAGCATGTCTCTCTTAGGCTTTAAAACCTCTCACCATGCCCCTTTGCATACACAAAATCCAGTCCACACTTGCTGGCATGGCTTTCAAGAGCTTCATGATCTCTCATGCCCTAGACTCTAACGTAGCAAATCTCTCACCAGGGTTCAGATAGACCAAGTGTCTAGAGAGGAGGGCAGGAAGCTCCACGTGTTGGCATCCCCTTTGAGGAAAGCAGTTTCAGCAGCATGATGTCATCTTGGCTACATCAGATGAACAGTCGGAACTGACCCTGCCGTTGAGGTGATGGCTGATGGGACCCAAAATCAAGGCCCAGGGCAAAGGCAGCCATGGATAGACGGAACCCAGTAGATACAAGCTCTCTTCAGATGGCTTGATTACTTATGCACTAGAGGCCCAGTGCATGAAATCTGTGCACTGGTAGGGTCCCTAGTGGCGGCTGGCTGGGCCTCCCTTCCTTTTCCTGGCCAGCTTTGCCCCCTGGTGGAACTCCTGGACAAACTCCCGGTCGAGGGGGACAATTTGCATACTATGTATATCTAGTATAGTTTTATAGAGGATCATGAAAATTACTCAGACATATAATCTCACAGGTGAACCTCAAATGAGATCCTACACTGGGAAGTCCTGGGGTATGCAGAATCTGTGCCTCTAGGACAGAGTCGGTGGTCTGGTTGCTTCAAGTCCTCTGTGTCCTTTGTCAAGTAAAATTATTTTAATAATGTCTTATTTCTCTACATATGGATGAGAAAACAATGAGAGAGCATTTTCTCTTGCTCCACTTAAGGGAGTAAACAAGCCCTCGCTGGTTTGATTCAGTGGGTAAAGTGTCAGCCTGCGGACTCCAGCGTCAGCCCCGGTTCCATTCCAGTCACGGGAACGAACCTCGGGTGCAGGATCCCCCCTGGACCAGGCCTTGCTCGGGGCTCGGGACTCGGGCAGGAGGCACCCAGTCCATGTATTTCTCACATCGCTGTTTCTCTCTGGCCGTCTCTCTTCCACTCTTCCTAAAAACCAATGGTCTTAGAAAAATATCCTTGGGTGAGGATCAACAACAACAACAACAACAATAGAAGACACAGGACTTTGTGTCCAGCCATTTCTCATCTTCATCATTGCTCATTCCCTGGTCCAAGATGGCATCATCCTGTGCTTTCTGGATTTTGCATTACTCCTCTGACTGCTCCACCTATCCCTGCTACAGCCTCTTCTCCACACAGCAGCCAGAGGAGCCTTTAAAACTATGTCAGACCATATCACTTTCTTACTCACAACTTCCACCGACCTTCCCTTTCACCAAGCTACAGACCAACGTTCTCCCTGTGGCCCAGAAAGCTTTCACCTGTCAGACACCTCATTATGTCTCTGGCCTCTCTAGCTCATTCCTTCAGGCACCCTCTCTCATCACTCCAGCACACACTGCCTCAGGCCTCTGCACTTGCTGCTGCCTTGCTTGGCTTCCTCAAGAAAGCCTCACAACTCATCCCTTTCCCTCCTCTAGATCTTTGTTCCTCAACACTTACATCTGCCTCCCCTTCTAATTTATTTACTCATCCAGCTTGTTTTCCTTCTTCCCTACTGGAGTGTAAACTCCACTGGGGCTGAAGGAGTATGTGTTGTTATTCACTGCTGTATCCCCAGTACCTAGAACAGTGCCTGGAGCTCGGTGGGTACGTACATAGTAACTACTTACCGAGTGAGTGAGTGCTTGCTGGGGGCTGCCCTCGCCCCTGAGGAAAGGGGAGCCTTTTAGCTTTCCAGGGCCTAGGCTCTTACAAGCAAACAGCTGTACCTCCAGAGGGAAAGGCGGAAGGAGTAAAAGGAAGAGGGCTGGATTTCCACAGCCAGGAAGGTATTTACTGAACATATAAAATTAAATAATAAACTGGAGGCAAGGAAGCGATCAGTTGGCTCCTTCTAAGAATGTAGAGAGGCCGAGACCAGTTTGGCTCAGTGGATAGAGCGTTGAACTACGGACTGAAAGGTCCTGGGTTCGATTCCGGCAAAGGTATGTACCTTGGCTGCGGGCACATCCCCAGTAGGGGGCGTGCAAGAGGCAGCTGATCGATGTCTCTCATCGATGTTTCTGACTTTGTATCCCTCTCCCTTCCGCTCTGTAAAAAATCAATAAAATATGTTAAAAAAAAAAAAAAGAATGTCGAGAGGATCGAACAGTTAGAAATACGGGGAGATGGTGCAGACCTGCAGAGAAGGAGATGTCACAAGAGAGGAATTGTGAGGTCCATGAGTGAGGAACAGCAATAACATGGAAGGCGACCTCCATTCCCAGTGGCCTCTCTAGCCCCATCCACACATACACTGAACTCCTCTCTCTGGCTGTTAAGTGAATAAAATGTTGAGAAGAAGGGGTGTGCTCCGGCCAGTGCACTCAGTACACTGAGCACTGTTCCATGCAACAAAAGGCTGCCATTTCGATTCCCAGTCAACGGCATATGCCCAGGTTGCAGGTTCGGTCCCCAGGCTGGGTTGTGTATGGGAGGCAACTGATCAGTGCTTCTCCCTCATATTGATGTTTCTCTCCCTCTCTCTCTCTCTCTCTCTCTCTCTCTCTCTCTCACCCCTCCCCCCTCCACCCCGTCTCAAAGTATCAGTTTTAAAAACCATATTAAAAAAAGAAAGAAAAGCCTCTGGGCACGCATGGGGACCCATGGGCTCTGGCCGGTTGAGATGGCAGCAGGAAAAGCAGACTGAGGCCTCCCCACCCCCACACCGGCCCACCAGGCCTGACTGCCTACAGACTCAGCACTGATCGGCTGTGGAGAAGAAACAGCCAAACCTGTAGATAATTTTTATGAGTTTGAGTCTGACTGACTACGCCAAGGAGCAGGATTTCAAATGCTCCAGAAAATAAGTTTTGCAATTTCCTTTATGCATCTAAAATTAAGGAGGGAAGATTGAATGGAGGTGGGAGGAAGCAAGGTGGGATCAGATTGCAGGCCAGCTAAGATTGTGTGAGCTCTTGCCCTAACCCAGTGGTGGGCAAACTCACTAGTCAACAGAGCCAATATCAACAGTACACTGATTGAAATTTCTTTTGAGAGCCAAATTTTGTAAGCTTAAAGTCTGTTCTTCAAAGTAGATTCACCCAGGCCATGGTATTTCGTGGAAGAGCTACACGCAAGGGTCCAAAGAGCCGCATGTGGCTCTTGAGCAGCAGTTTGCCAACCACAGCCCTAACCGGTTTGGCTCAGTGGATAGAGTGTTGGCCTGCGGACTGGATTCCGGTAAAGAGCATGTACTTGGTTGCGGACACATTCCCAGTGGGAGGTGTGCAGGAGGCAGCTGATTGATGTTTCTCTCTCATCAATGTTTCTAACTCTCCCTTACTCTCTGTAAAAATTAATAATATATATATATATATATATTTTAAAAAGACTGTGTGCTCTCTTGAGGGTGGTCTGCTTTAGAAGGAGGCGTCTGAAAGGAGGCATTTCAAAGGTGTGTTAATTTAAATGCACAGAAACAAAAGACAGGGCTTGCTTACGGCAAAGAGAAGCCTTTTTTCTTTATTAATTAAGGTATTACATACGTGTCCTTATTCCCACCCACCCCCTCTCATGCCTTACCCCCCTAAAGTCTGTGTCCATTCGTTAGGCCTGTATGCATGCACACAGTTCTTTGGTTGCTCTCTCCCCTTTCCCCCCACACTCCCCTGTCTTCGCTCTTGTGCTGCGTCAGCTCAGCCAAGGGTTTGGTGAGCCTGAGGTAGGCCCAGCAAAGAATGAAGAAAAGACAGAACAAACTGGGTCCAGGAGGGTCTTCCGTGCCTGTCTGAGACCACAGAACAGATCCAGACGGCAAGCTATGTCTTTATTTTATAGTCAGAGGTAAAACTTTTAATGTTCTTACAAGTTTCACTGGTTTTGGCAGCACTTGCTGCACCTCCCACAACCCATTAGCTCCCCAGGAAAGATCTAGGGAGCATCACAAGATCAAGCTTAATTATGCTAAGAGGGCTGTGCCCTCTAAGCTGGGACTTGTTTGCTGCTTTGCCAGCAGGTAACCCGAGGCTTAACCCTATAACCACGCCCTACACCCTCTGAGGTTTGACGGTCTGATCAATGCTTCTCTGTCTCTGAATCCACTCTTATTCATCAAATTATGTTGATCATTATATCCCACAAATGAATGAGATCATGTGATATTTATCTTTCTCTGACTGGCTTATTTTGCTTAGCATAATGCTCTCCAGGTCCATCCATGCTGTTGCAAATGGTAGGAATTCCTTCCTTTTTACAGCAGCATAGAATTCCATTGTGTAGATGTACCACAGTTTTCTAATCCACTCATCTGCTGATGTGCACTTAGGCTGTTTCTAAATCTCAGCTATCGTAAAGGGAGCCTTTTACTGAAGAAGTTATAGCCCTGGAGCAGGATGCCCAACATGACCTGCCCAGTTTGGAATCTGTGATCAGATCACCCTGTGTGGTTACTTTCCATAGAATCCCCTTTTTGTCCACAAGGCCCACCTCTCTTCAGGTTCACAAAGAAGATTTGCTGGTGCAAATGCTGCTGATTGCCATCAGCTGTGAACTCCTGGCCCAGGCTCCCCAGCCACCACTTCCTCCCGGTATAGCAATGGGGGTCAGGATGGTTATGACAGAAACGTCTGAATCACCACAGTGCTCTTTCCCTTCCTTCCCACCTGCCAGGAGGCTCCAAGGAGGAATTCCCCAGAGAAGGAGGCTGGGCTGGGAGGAAAGGAGGTCGCTGAAGCCCAGAGGAACCCACAGTGGGTGGGGCTTGGAGGCTACCCTATTCCAAGGCCCTTATTATCTCACTAGAGGCCTGGTGCATGAAATTCATGCATTGGGGGGAAGGGTGCCTCAGCCCAGCCTGCACCCTCTCCAATCTGGGATCCCTCGTCCCCATTGGGCCTAAACTGGCAGTCAAACATCCCTCTCACAATCTGGGACTGCTGGCTCCTAACCACTTGCCTTCCTGCCAACCTGATCACCCCCTCACCACTCCCCTGCCTAATCGACACATAACTGCTCCCCTGCCAGCCCAGTTGCCCCCAACTGCCCTCCCCTGCAGGCCTGGTAACTCCCAACTTCCCTCCACTACTGGTCTGGTTGTGCCTAACTGCCCTCCCCTGCCAGCCTGGTCGCCCCTAACTGCCTTCCCCTGCCAGCCTGGTTGCCCCCAACTGTCCTCCCCTGCTGGCCTGGTCATCCCTAACTGCCCTCTGCTGGCCCTGGTTCCCCCTAACTGCCCTCCCCTGCTAGCCTGATCACTTACAACTACCCTCCCCTGCCAGCTATCTTGTGGCAGCCATCTTTGACCACATGGGGGCAGCCATCTTGTGTGATGGCATGAGGGTCAATTTGCATATTACCGCTTTACTATTTAAGATGGCCAAGTGGGCAGAGCATTCTAAAGTTCTGGAAACTCTACCTGGATTTTCTGAAGGTGGACTGAGCTGAATGCACCACAGGTAGGGATTTGCTCAGTATGTTACGCCTTGGGCATTCACATGGAGTCCAGCCCACGGGGCCAGTTGTCATGGGGTGACCTCACTCCAGGGACTCCATTTCAGCCTCTAGGCATGTGGTTGATTTTTTGTGGCCAAAAGAACATTTCAGGGGCAGAGGCCTGGGAACCAGTTCCTGGCAACACTGTTTTGTTATGTTGTACAGAGGCATCTCTTCACCTCTCTGGACCTTACTCCTTCCTCTGTACACAGCTCAGACTTCTATAGGACTCACCAATCTGTGAGGTCCAGGGGACCATGTTAATCTTAAGATTCCCATTTGTTGCCTTATTACTCCTACCTGCTGCTACAAGGTCTCCTCCAGCTTCCCACAAATCCCTGCGTTATTTCAGGAAGTCTCCAGCGTGGCTTGTGCTCCACCCCCCGGTACGTGAACTGCTCCAGTTCACACCTTGGCTCTTGTTTTATAGCCAAGACCTTAGATATAGCAATTCTTGACCATTGGTCTCAAACCTTTGAAAATGCCAAAGCTTCGGGGAGGGTGTGGCGGAGTTGAGAATCCCTCTGGGCTGAGTTACATCGTGGTGCAGGTGGCCCTCCAGGCGCTACTTCCTGGGCTCCAGGTGTACAGGCTGGTAGGGCAGCTCTTTCAGGTGTCCTCAGTCTTTCTCTATTCGACCTTGATTATGTTCAGGGGCCTGAGCCAGACGTATATTTGAAAAATAGCCACCTTGTACATGAAAGATCACTACTCCTCTCTGACAACTAAGACTTTGTTTCTGAGTCCAGTTCATTCTATTATGAGTCTCTCCCCACCCTTAGGAAATTCCTCTGCTCCATCTTGAAGTCTTCTGTAGGGTCACCTCCTTAATTCTCCAGACATGCCCAGTCATTCTTGAACTTCCGAAGTGGCCTACACCCAAATTTGGCCTGCTACATATGTGATGGGGATATCAGTATACCCAGTGTGTGTGCTGTTTTTGTCTTTTTTTAAAAAAAATTATATTTTATTGACTTTTTTAAGGAGAGGAAGGGAGAGGGATAAAGTTAGAAACATCGATGAGAGAGAAACATTGATCAGCTGCCTCCTGCACACCTCCCATTGGGGATGTGCCCACAACCAAGGTACATGCCCTTGACCGGAATCAAGCCTGGAACCCTTGAGTCCACAGGCCAACACTCTATTCACTGAGCCAAACCAGTTAGGTCGGTGGTCAGCAAACTCATTAGTCAACAGAGCAGCAATCCGACTCGTGAGCCACAGTTTGCCAACCACTGGGTTAGGGCTTTGTCTTTTTTGTTGTTGTTGTTGTTAATTCTCATCCAACGATATTTTTCTATTGATTTTCAGGTAGAATGGAAAGGACAGGGAGAGACACACAGAGAGAAGCATCAGGGTGAGAGAAACACATTGATTGGTTGCCTCCTGCATGTGCCCCGAACGAGACCAGGGATTGAACCTGCAACCGAGGTACGTGTCCTGGACCGAAATTGAACTCGGGATCCTTCAGTCTGCAGGCCACACTCTATCCGCAGAGTCAAACCATTTTAGAGCTACCCAGTGTATTTTATTTGCTACATCAAGGAAAATTAACTCCCTTCCATCATTCTGCCTCAGTGGGTAAAAGAAAAGCATTTCCTGTCTTCTCAATAGGTGGCTTAAGTTCCTCTAGGAAACAAATCAAACAGGACCTGCGTTATGATCGGATGTGTTTGCACTGCATGCTGGGGTGAAGTATTTGCAGGAAGCAGCAGCTGTTGCTAATATCTAAATGATAACAAGGCCTCCTCCCTGGTCTCACCACCAACCAGACTATTCTCAACCCCTTCTGCCACAACTCTCGCAGCTGAATATGCTAACGCTCCTTCAGCCCCTGTGGGTGACGCCCTTCAAACACTTGGGTGGCCCAACCAGGGTGGCTCTGGTTGAGTGTCATGGTTCTGTTCCCTGTCGGGGCACATGCCTGGGTTGCAGGCTTAGTCCCCAGTGGGGCATGCAGGAGGTAGCTGATCAATGATTCTCTCATCATTGATGTTTCTCTCTCTCTTTCCCTCGCCCTTCCTCTCTGAAATCAATAAAAATATATTTTAAAAAACAAGACAAAAAACACACAAGGATGATTAATATAGAGGGTCTTTGCCAAATCTCATATTGTGGCAAGCAATAGGAACTCATGTGAGTTGACTAAAACAAAAAGGATATGTTTGTTTATAGGATATCATGAAGCTCTTAGAGCAGTGGTCGGCAAACTCATTAGTCAACAGAGCCAAATATCAACAGTACAACGATTGAAATCTTTTGAGCCAAATTTTTAAAACTTAAACTTCTTCTAATGCCATTTCTTCAAAATAGACTTGCCCAGGCTGTGGAATTTTGTGGAAGAGCCACACTTAAGGGGCCAAAGAGCCGCATATGGCTCGCGAGCCGCAGTTTGCCAACCACTGCCTTAGAGGAACCCCAATACAATCGGGTCTTCCAGGTGGTGGGAAAGAGCCCCACATCTACCCTAGCCTTCTCTGCTGCCCTGCAGGCCACCTTTCTCCACGCAGCAAAGGTAGAAGGTGGTGCCCCTCAGTGGCAGACTAATCCCAAGTTTACATACACTCTTTAAAAAGGCCCAGAGGCTGAGATCTCTGAGTTCTACACTCAGGAGGGAGAATGTGATTCGGCCAGCTGGAGACAGATGTCCACCATCCACTAAGTAGTCAGCTACGGCCACGGGAACAGAGTCACATCCTAAATGCAAACCAGCATCTGGCCATCTCACCCTCAGCTCCTGGTAGAGGCTGCAGGGCTGGGCAGAAATTCCAGAAGTTCTTTGTTACCTGGGGTGAAGCTCAGTCTTACTCCATAACTTGGCCCCAACTTTCTTTAACCTCTTTTCCTCCTCTACCTCACATTGGCCTGTCCCCTTTGCCTGCAATATACATTCCCTCATCGCCGCTGGTCAGGATCTTCCCGGGCCTGTAGGGCATCATACCAACTTTTCCAGGCCGCTCTTCAGGGTGCTTCTGACTAGACATGTAGTAACAAATTCCAGATTTAGAAGAGACTCCTGAATATCACCTAATTCAACCCTCCACCATCTCACTTAAGTCCCTGATATATTACCTTGCACTAAATCTTCAACCAGACACTGCTTATCCACTTCCAGAAACTTTTCTAGGAGATTCTTTGAGTTCCCAATACCACTGCCTGTAGGAGATACTTTGTTGTATTACATGCTCACTTGCCTTCTTGATACCCAGAAGGAGGCATGCAGGAGGCAGTTGGTCAATTGTTCTTTTTCATCATTGATGTTTCTAGCTCTCTCACCCTCTCCCTCCCCATCTGAAATCAATAAAAATATATTTTTAAAAAACATATTAAAAATAGTACAGAAAACAGTAATAATAAAGAATTTGCAGTGCTTTGTGAGCTCTACCAGGGTATTGATCTCTCCATTCACATTCTTTCCATTTATTCATTCCGCAAATGCTCCCTAAGGCCTTTTCTGCACCAGATCCCATACTGGGCCTTGGAGACCAGCTGTGAGAAGCTCACAGGTGTCCGAAAAACCTTGCATGACACATGCTAGAACAGAGTAAATCCCATGGTTATGGGATCACAGGAGTGGGACTTCCTGGAACCTTGAAGATAACACTGTTTGTTGGGAATAAAGGACTTTCAGGTGATTGACAGCACCTGTGCAAAGGCCCGGAGCTGGGAGAACTGCACTGCTTTCTGTTTCCCTTCCCCCTACTCCATGCAAGCTTAAGCCACCACCTTCCTGATTCTCTGCTGCATCCTACTCCTCCCATCAATTCTCCTCCTAGCAGCCTGATGGCCTTTAACAACAACAACAACAATATATATATATATATATATATATATATATATATATTTAACTGATTTCAGAGAGGAAGGGAGAGGGAGAGGGAGATGGAAACATCAATGATGAGAATCACTGATCAGTTGCCTCCTGCACGCCCTCCACTGGAGATGGAGCCTGTAAGCCGGGCGTGTGCCCTCTGGTAATCAGACTGGACCTCCTGGTTCATGGGCACACCATCAACCACTGGGCCACACTGGCCAGGCCAAAAGGATCTTTCAAAAACACAGATACAACCATGTCACCGCCCTGCTTAAAACCAATCCTGTGGCTTCCCTTTTAGGATAAAAAGTCCAAAAATCCTTCATCTGACCCATTAGATCTTGCACTCAACCCATCAGGAAATTAGTTGGCTCTACCTCCAAAAAAGAAAAAAAAAAAAAGCCAGAATCTTATATCGCCTCTCACTATCGCCAATGTAACCCCCTCATACAAGCCATCATCTTCTCTCCTCCGGGTTTTTGCAGGAGCCCCCCCACCCCATCTGACCTCATTCAATAGCCATGTCACTCTTCTGGTCTGAACTTTGCGATGGCCCCTATCTTACCCAGAGCCAAATCCAAAGGCCTTCCAGTGCCCTCTATTCACATCTGGCCTTTCATTTCCTTCCTCACATCACCTCCTCCTGCTCTCTCCCTCACCACATGTCCCAAGACAACTGGCCTCCTTTCAGTTCCTCTAACACAAGGCTTGCTTCATCTCAAGTCCTCTGTCATGGGTGTTTCTCTGCCTGGAATACTGTTCCCCCAGATTATCACATCACTTTCTTCCTCACCACCTTTAAACCATCCTCTCATTCCCGTCTGTAGCTCTGAATCCTCCTTTCTCTGACTTTGTCATTTCTCTGAGTCTCTCTCTCTCATTCTTATGACAAGGGGTGATTCACCAGGGCTTCTTACATTTACCCCAGATACAAAGCTGAAGTTTCCTGCCACTGGGATGGGGTGTTACTTCACCACATGGGTGTTAGTTCTCAAGTATTCTGAGGCACAGCCTATTGCTGGAGGCCCATGGGCCAGCCTGGGGGAGGGGAGGGTTGGGAACTCAGGGCTGTGTCAGGTCCAGGTCAGCAACCAGCAATGGGGACACTGACTTGGATGTTGGGCCAGAGTGGGGGAGTCTCAGGTTAACTGGACAGGCTTTGGGGCTAAAGGGCAGATGAAAAGCTATAGCAAGGTCAGATTACGTCAGTCCTACATGACCCATGAGGCCCTACATCCTGTGCTACCTTCCCGCTCTGTGCCAGGTCATTCATACATTCCTCTCTCCCCTGATTGCCCACCATCACCCTGGCCTCCTTGTTGCTCTTAGAACAGCCCAGGCACGCCCTGCCCAGGGTTTCAGCACCGATCTTACTCTGCCTGAGATACCTTTCCGCATTATTTCTCTCCTGCTCCTTTACCTCAAAGTCATCCTCTCAGTCGGGCCTTATCTGGCCAGTCACAATACACGTTCTGACCCTCCTTTCTGCAGGCTTTCTTTTTTCTCCTTACCCCGAACTAACAAGGTTGGTCATGGTGATTGCTATCTCTACTAGGATGTCAGCTCCAGGAGGACTGGGATTTTTTGTCTGTTCTGTTCATTGCTATCGCTCCAGTTTCTAGAGCAGTAATTGGCACAAAGGAGGTCTTTTACAAATACTGGTGAAAGCATCTATTAGATCCAGATATTTTTCAGCCATTATTTTATTTATTTCTTTTTTTCTGGTCTAGTGACATTGTTTTCTTTAAGAAAAAAATCTTTATTGTTGAAAGTATTACATATGTCCATTCCCTCCCCCAACCCCAACTGACCTCTTCTAGCCCGCCCCTTCCCTCGTCCCCCTCCCAGGCCTTCATCACCCTTTTGTCTGTGTCCATGGGTTCTGCGTATATGCATACAAGTTCTTTAGTCGATCTCTTCCCTCCCCTGGCCTTCCCTCTGAGATTCTGCCGTCTGTTCCAGGCTTCAATGTCTCTGGATCTATCCTGTTCATTAGATTCCACATATGAGTGAAATTATGTGATAATTGTCTTTCTCTGATTGGCTCATTTCCCTCCGCATAATAATCTCCAGGTCCCTCCATGCTGTCTCAAAGGGTAAGAGATCCTTCTTTTTTACTGCTACATAGTAGTCCATGGTATAAATGTATTACAGCTTCTTTATCCGCTCATCTGCTGATGGGCACTTGGGCTGTTTCCAGATCTTAGCTGTGGTGAAGTGCGGTGCTATGAACATAAGGGTGCATACATTCTTACTAGGAAAAAACACACCCCAGGATGGTCCCATTTTTGTTTGTTTGTTTTTAAAAAGTATATTAGTACACAAAGCACACAGTCCACTGCTTAATACAGTGTGGTGGGAATGATAGGGTGCCCCTGAACTTCTGTGTGAGGTGGGCCCTCCATGTACATGAAGAAAACTAAACTATGCTTAGCTAAGGTGTTAATAATATTTTCTGTCTGAGAGGAGGGATTTCAAGTTATTTCAACTTCCTTTTTACGAAGCTGCATTTTGTGATTTTTCTACAATGACAATTAATCAAAAGTGTACTGAACTTATGAAGTATTTTCAGTGTACGGAAATATACTGAGTGTATATTTTACCACAATAAAGACCATTTTTTAAAGTGTTAGTTTTGGTCCAAGATGGGGGTGTAGGAAGACCTGAACTCACCTCCTCCCATGAACACATCACACTTACATCTGCAGACAGAGCAACGCCCCCGGAGAAGTCTGAAGGCGGACTGACAGCTTCTGCACCACGAATGGGAAAGAGAGGCGACTTAAGCAATGGTGGCAGGCAGAGTGCCCGGGTGCCTCACCCCCACACACCGCCCGCTGCGGACAGGGCCGGCCGGCGGGGCTCAGTGGTTGAGCACTGGCCTGTGACCAGGATGTCACGGCTCGGTTCCGGCTGGAGTCCGTGGCCCCGTCGCAGGCTGACTGCCCAGTGGGGGCGTGCAGGAGGCAGCCAGGAAATGACTGTCTCATCGCTGGTGTTTCTGTATGTCTCTCCCTCTCCCTTCCTCTCTGAAATCAGTGAACATCTATCTAAAAACAACAACAAAAGCACCAATAAACAGTAGCTTAAAGGGTACCTCAACTATCTGGAAAGGAAATCCTTACTAAGCCTAGAACACCTGCCAGACGGGAGGGGCTCCAGGAAGGCTCTCCTGTGTCAGGGGCACTGGAAAGTGTCATTTGTGGCCCTTGCTCTCCTCCCCTTGATCACACAGGCAGTAGCACAACTGAGGTGCTCTGGCCAGTTGGTCAATGCAGTCAGTGTGAGCACTAGGCCTCAGGCCCATACCAGCTCCAGATGCCAAGTGGCTTACCTATGGACTGAGCTGTCTTCAACTGCAGCCCCAACCAGCCTGCCAAGGCAGCCTGAACAAGGCTTGCCACAGAGACTCCATAGGTACTTGCCCACTCCAGCTCTAACTGGCTTCCCCCCATGTCTCCCTGTGGTCCATGCCAGCTCCAGTCCCACCTCCAGCCGGCCTGCCAAACAGACCCAGCACACAGCACACGCAGTCTCCAGAGGGGAAGCCCCTACACGGGGCCGCCCCTCAAGACCAGCCGAGGTTGCTGTTTCACCTGATTCATAGAAACAAGCACAGAGACAGCAAAAACAGATAGAAAAGTATGTTCCAAACAAAAGATCAGGACAACTGGGACAAAACCCCAGAAAAAAGAAGTAAATGGAACAAAGACAAGGAATCTACCAGATAAAGAGCTCAAAACACAAGTTTTAAGGATGCTCAATGAACGTGCAAGAAGGACAGATGACCTCAGTGAGAAAAGAGATATTAAAAAGAACCAATCATTAACTGAAGAATACAATAACTAAAATTTTAAAAATACCCTGGAGCAGTGGTTCTCAGCCTTTCTAATGCTGCAACCCTTTAATATAATTCCTCATGTTGTGGTGACCATAACATTATTTTCGTTGTTTTTCAGTGGTCTTAGGCTCTACAGCAGCAGCTTTCAACCTGTGGGTCACGACCCACAAGTTGAGAATGGCTAACAGGGTCACCTAAGACCATCAGAAAACACAGATATTTACATTACAATTCCTAACAGTAGCAAAATTGCAGTTATGAAGTAGCATTAGGAAGATTGAGAACCACGGCCCTAGAGCAAACATATCAAATTCAAAGGCTAACTCAGGCCAAATAAACAAGGTTTAAGTTTATGTGGGCTGCAAAAATCACAAGTTTCAATTTTTATAGAAACAGGTTTATTTCAATAGAGACATGCTTAATACAAAGGACTTAAATAACTGAGTCATCGTTAACATAAAATAATAGAACATTTTAATAAAAATTAATATTTTTTCTTGAACATTAACTTACCAGACACTGAACAACTGCGCAAATTAATAAGCATAACACAAATAAAGCTATTTTTCTTGTTCTCTGAAAGCAAAATATTTCCTGTTGCACACACCAAACAAGTCAGTACAATATTCGCAAATTAATAAACATGATACATCACACAAACAAATTGAGAGATAAAAATCACATAGTCATATTTAGTGATGCAGAAAAAGCATTTGACAAAATCCAACACACTTTCTTAATAAAAACTCTAAACAAGGTGGGAATAGAAGGATCATACCTCAACACAATAAAAGCTATATATGATAAACCCACAGCTAACATCATACTCAACGGGCAAAAACTAAAACCATTTCCCCTAAGAACAGGAACAAGATGGGGATGCCCACTCTCACCACTCCTGTTCAACATAGTGCTGGAAGTACTGGCCATTGCAATCAGACAAGAAGAAGAAATAAAAGGCATCCAAATTGGAAAAGAAAAAGTAAAACTGTCCTTATTTGCAGATGACATGATATTGTACATAAGAAACCCGAATGACTGCAACAAAAAATTAATAGACTTAATAAATGAATTTGACAATTTTGTAGCAGGATACAAAATTAACGCCAAGAAATTTATGGCATTTCTTTTTTTTTTCTTTTTTCACGTGAGCAGTTTTATCAGCCATCTCCCCCAGGGCGCCCCGACAGTGCCGGTCACAGAATGTTCGGTGCAGAAGGCTCATGCTTTATGCGGAGCACCGGCCACGCACAGGCGCTGCCCCCTCCCCCCGCCCGCGCAGCGGCACAGCGTCACCCCCCTTGTACTTGGCTCTTCTCTGGGGGAGCAGGTGCCGGGGACACAAGCACGGCGACCCCCGACACCCGCCTGGTCACCGAGATGGCCACCGTGTGACGACCGGCCGAGCGTCCGGTGAGGAGATAGTCACATCGGGGCAGCATGCGACTCCATCCCGCTGCCCACAACAGCAGGCCACGTAAACGTGCAGATGGTTTATTTCTGGAATTTTCCATTCAGTGCTTTCGGACCCAGGTTCCCCGAAACCCTGGATAGGGAAACTGGAAAAGAGGGGCTGCTGCCCCGTCGGAAGCATCACCGTTTCCCTGGGCCCGGGCCGGGGCCACACCTAACCTCCCCCACAAGGAACGGGCTCCAGGGGTCAGTGACCTGCCCAAGGTCATGTGGCAGATCACGCCGTGACCAAGGCTCCGCCTGAGAACCAGGCTGGGGCGCTTCTCCCGTGGCTCCCTCTTCCTGGCTCCCTGTTCCAAGTCACACCGCCACCCCCACCCCAGGGGCTGGCTGCAGGGAGCCCCCGTAAGGCCTGTGCTGCCACCTGGCGCAGGGTGGTGCGTGCCCACGGACGGCACAGAGCAGTGCCCAGGCGGCACCCGAGTGGGAACGTAGGAAGTTCGTGGAGGAGGCGGAACACACTAGTGGACGAGAGTGTGGACGCGCTCATACCCGAGGCCACGCACTGGCTGCTTGCCCGCCTCTCCCGGCGCTCGCTCCAGCGGGTCTGGGGGCGCTGGGCCTGGGGGCTGGGGAGCCGCTGCCTGGTGGAAAGCGCCCAGTCTTCCCAGACGCACATCTGCTCGGGGCCCGCAGCGCCCGGCACGTGGCTGCCGCCGAGGACAGAGGCCCTCGCTTTGCACTCGGAGGCCGCTGGCCGCGGTCATCAGGCAGCGTCCCAGCGAGGGGCCGGTCTGTTCCACGGAGGACTTCCGACAGCTGCAGGCAGCCTCAGACACAACCGGGGCTGCCGAGCAGGTGAGGGTTCCCACCCCCGGACCCCCGCCCCGAGGGGCGACCTGCGCCCGGAGCAGCCGACCACAGGCCGCGGGCGGGAAGGCGGAGGCCCGGCCCTGGGCTTTCTGGGCTCAGTCTCACCAAGTCCCGCCGCAGTCCACCCGAAGCGCTGCTGTCATCTGTTCTCTTCCCGAGAGCCACGCGCGCTCTCTGTGAGTCTCACGTCCCGGGGAACGGGGACACGAACCCCAGACCCGGCCTCGAAGGCCCCGCCTCCCTCTGGGAAGCATCCGGCGGCCGGGGGCGGGCCCGGGGGCAGGAGCACGGGGTTCCGTTCGGAGCACGTGCGGGTCTCAGGCCGGCTTTCCGGCCCGCCGACGGGGACAGGCAGGGCGTCCACAGTGAAGTGGGACTCGGTGCAGAGAAGACAGCTCAGGAATCAGGGCAGTTTCTCGTCAGAACAAACGCTCCCAGGTTCTGTTCCCGGCAAGCACCACTCGATGGGCACAGGCATCTCCACGTCAGGCAGAGCCCTGAGCGAGCCCGGCTCCCCTCGGGTGCCCGGTGCGAGCCCCTCCGTCCAGGGCAGCGGCAGCAGCACCGGCCGCCCCGGCCGGCAGCCGCGAGGGGCACTAGGGACACAGCTCGGACTTGGAGCTGGTGAAGGACAACTTGGTTTCCACGTCCTGCAGCTTCGTCTGCAGGATTCTCAGGACGTCCTCCATCTGCTCCAGCGAGTTCTCCACCTCAGCTCTGCGCTCCAGCCCGAACGCCGTGTCTGCCGACACGACGTGCTTCTCGGAGGACCCCAGGACGCAGCTCTCCGTGGCGCCCACGTCGAGGCAGAACAGGTCCCGCTTGTGGTCAAGGTGGCCGGCGCGCAGCGGTAGAGGGGCCCGGGGGCAGCGCGCAGCCCCCACAGCGCAGGGTCTCCAGGACGCAGCCATTCTGGCTCTCCCGTTTGGACAGGACCTGCTCCGGGTCCACGGAGACGTTACTGGACACGCCGCGCAGCAGGATGCAGCTGGCCTCCGGCCTGGCCACCCAGCTCGACCACCCAGCTCAGCGAGTTGCCCAGCGGCCACCGGCAGCCGGAGCACAAGAACACCACCGGCTGGTTCTCATCCCGAGCCACCGCTGCCGCCTCCCCGCTCTGCGACAGCTCCGCCGCCTCCGCCAGAGGCCCCTCAGGGAGCCCCTGGTGCGCGTCCACTTCTCCAGCAGCCGGTGCCGGGGGAGCCCTCTGAGAGCCGCTGGCTTAAGAGAGAGGGCTCAAGGGCTCGCTCCACGTGCCCCGGTTGCCTCGCCCAGCTGGTGGAGGTGCATCCTTTGCAAGCTGCCTGCCGAAATTTATGGCATTTCTATACACCAACAGTGAACTTACAGAAAGAGAGACTAAAAAAGCAATCCCATTTACCATCACATGAAAAAAATTAAGATACCTAGGAATAAACTTAACTAAGAAGGTCAAAGACCTATACGCAGGAAACTACTCGACACTGAAAAAAGAGATAAGGAAGACGCAAACAGGGGGAAGAACATACCATGTTCATGGATTGGGAGAATCAACATCTTTAAAATACTATCCAAAGTAATCTATAGATTCAATGCACTCCCCATTAAAATACCAATAGCATATTTCACAGACCTAGAAAGAACTCTCCAAAAATTCATCTGGAATAATAATAATTAAAAAAAAAAAAGACCCGAAATAGCCACAGCAATCCCGAGAAAGAAGAACAAAGTAGGTGGGATCTCAATACCAGATTTCAAGCTGTATTACAAAGCCACTGTTCTCAAAATTGCCTGATACTGGCACAAGAACAGACATATAGATCAATGGAATAGAATCAACCCCAATCACTATGCTCAATTAATATTTGATAAAGGAGGCATGCACATACAATGGAGTCAAGACAGTCTCCTCAATAAATGGTGTTGGGAAAATTGGACAGATACATGCAAAAAATGAAACTAGACCACCAACTTACACCATACACAAAAATAAAGTCAAAATGGATCACGGACTTAAATATACGATGGGAAACCATAAAAATACTAGAGGAATCCACAGGCAGAAAAATCTCAGACATATGCCAAAAGACCTTCTTCACTGATCCTGCTCCAAGGACAATGAAAACTAAAGAGAAAATAAACAAATGGGACTACATCAAAATAAAAAGCTTTTGCACAGCAAAGGAGATCATCAATAAAACAAAAAAGCCCACTGCATGGGAGAACATATTTGCCAATGATATCAACAATAAGAGTTTAATCTCCAACATTTACAGGGAACTCATGCAGCTTAACAAAAAGAAGATAAACAACCCAATCAAAAAATGGGCAACTGACCTAAACAGACACTTTTTGAAAGAAGACAGAAGGAAGGCCAAGAGACATACGAAAACCTGCTCAAAGTCACTAATCATCAGAGAGATGCAAATCACATCTGTCAGAATGGCTATTATCAACAAATCAATAAATGACAAGTGTTGGCAAGGATGCAGAGAAAAAGGAACCTTTGTGAATTGCTGGTGGGATTGTAGACTGGTGCAGCCACTGTGGAGAACAGTATGAAGTTTCCTCAAAAAACTAAAAATGGGCCGAGACCGGTTTGGCTCAGTGGATAGAGCGTCGGACTGTGGACTGAAGGGTCCCAGGTTCGATTCTGGCAAAGGCATGTACCTTGGCTGTGGGCACATCCCCAGTGGGGGGCGTGCAGGAGGCAGCTGTTCGATGTTTCTCTCTCATCGATGTTTCTGACTTTCTATCCCTCTCCCTTCGACTCTGTAAAAAATCAATAATAAAAAAAAAAAACCTAAAAATGGAACTCCCATTTGACCCAGTCATCCCACTTCTAGGAGTATATCCCAAGAAACTAGAAACACGAATCAGAAAGGATATATGCACCCTTATGTTCATAGCAGCACAATATACCATAGTTAAGATTTGGAACCAGCCTAAATGCCCGTCAGTAGGTGAGTGGATTAAAAAACTGTGGTACATCTACACAATGGAATACTATGCTGCGGTAAAAAAGGAGTTCTTACCATTTGCAACAATATGGAAGGAGATGGAGAGCATTATGCTAAGTGAAATAAACCAGGCAGAGAAAGATAAATATCATGTTATCTCACTCATTTGTGGAATATAATGAACAACATAAACTGATGAACAAAAATAGATTCAGAGACAGAGAAATGTCAATCAGAATGTCAAACCTCAGAGAAGGTAGGGGATGGTAAGGGTAAGGGGAAGAGATCAACCAAAGGACTTATATGCATGCATATAAGACAACAAGGGCATGGGGGCATGAATGGGAGGTGGGGTAATGGAGGAATAAGGAAACATATATAATACCTTCATCAATAAAGAAATTTAAAAAATTTTTTAAAGAAATATATTTTTAGGAGAAAATCAAGATGGTGGCATAGGTAAAACACCTATCTTGCCGTCATACACAGCAATTTTAAAACTACAACTTAATGAAAGAACAAACACCATCCAGAATCACTGGAAAGCTGGCTGAGTGAAAATTCCACAAGTAAAAGTGAAGATAAGACACTGTGACTCAGAGGAGCGGCTGAGGACAGCGTTGAAGGTACGCGCGGAGAGAGGTTTGGAGGAGCGCGCACCAGCGGATAGGGCAGGCGGCTGAAAACTGGTCAGTTTTCTCGAACGGGGGAGACAAAGACATCCCACTGGACTGATTCTCCAGCTCTGGGCCAAGTCCAGGGAACCCACTATCATACGGGGTAAAAACTGGACAGTGGGAGGGCACGCCGAAGCTCAGGTGCTGCAGGGTCTGCTGCTTGTGGAGAAGGTGAGCTTGTGCGGAGTGCACGTGAACTTGGAAACAGCACAGCTGCGTGACCTCGCAGAGAGCGCTCGTGACTTGCTCTCTCATTCGGGAAACTGTCAAACTGCATTGTTTTATGACCCTGGGTGAGACATTGGGTGGGCAGACTCATTTGGGGAGAGTCTGAATTCTCCGGCAGCTGGTGGAGCTCGGCAGCAGCTCTCTCTCAGAGGTGCTGGCAGCCATTGCCCCCGGCAGAGTCCCTGGGGCCACATAGAGCGGAGCTGATGCTGTCTGCTTGGCCTGGAGACTCCGCCCATCCAACCTGAGCACAACTGAGCTTCACAGACAATTGGCCAGGAGGTCAACCCCTCCAAGTGCTAACAACGATTAACCTGAGCTTAACTTCAGCAAGACTGTGCAACCCACATCCACCTCAGGTAACTGGGGAGGCTGAGCCACTGTCTCTTGTAGGACGTCTACCACACAAAGCTAATTGACCAACTCAGGGAAGCAGCCACCATGCAGAGACATGGAAAGAAATCAGATGTGAAAGAAATGGAGGGAAAAAAACGACTGGACATGGAATTCAAAACCACGGTTATAGGGCTTCTTCAAGAGGCTCCTAGAAAAGGTCAAGACCTATAAGGAAATAAGCAAGACCTACAAGGAAATAAACGAGACCCTCAAGGATATGAACGAGACCTGGAAGGAAATGATCAAGACCAACGTGGAAATGAATGAGTCCTACAAGGAAATGAATGAGACCTACAAGGATATGAACGAGACTCTCATGGATATGAAAAAGGACCAACCAGAAATTAAGCATACACTGACTGAAATAAAAAATATTATACAAAGACCTAAAAGTACTCTAGAGCACCCCAAGAACCAAGTTAAAGATTTGAAATACAAAGAGATAAAATCCACTCAGCTGAAAAAGCAAGAAACCAAAAGTATCCAAAGGTTGAAGATAGTGTAAGGGGCCTCTGGGACAACCTCAAGCATACCAACATCCGAATTATAGTGGTGCCAGAAAAAGAGAGAGAGCAAGACAATGAAAACCTATTTGAAGAAATAGTGACCGAAAACCTCCCACACCTGGTGAAAGAAATTGACTTAGGAGTCCAAGAAGCGCACCGAACCCCAATATATAGGAACCCTAAGAGGACCACACCAAGGCACATCATAATTAAAATGCCAAGAGCAAAAGACAAAGGGAGAATATTAAAAGCAGCAAGAGAAAAACAGATGGTTATCTATAAGGGAGCACCCATACAATTGTCAGCGGATTTCTCAACAGAAACGATGCAGGCCAGATGGGAGTGGCAAGAAATATTCGGAAGAGAATCAAGATGGCGGCATAGGTAAAACACCTATCTTGCCGTCATATTCAGCAATTTTAATACTACAACTTAACGAAAGAACAAACACCTTCCAGAATCACCAACAAGCTGGTCGAGTGAAAATTCCACAAGTAAAAGTGAAGATAAGACACTGTGACTCGGAGGAGCTGCGGCGAACAGCGTTGAAAGATTCGCGCGCAGAGAGAGGTTTGGAGCGCACTGCGGAGAGGGCGGGCGGCTAAAAGCCGGGCAGTTTTCTAGAACGGGGAGACAAAGGCGTCCCACTGGACTGAATCTCCAGCTCTGGGCGAAGTCCAGGGAACCCACTATCACACGGGGTGAAAACTGGACAGTGGGAGGGCACGCCGAAGCTTGGGTGCTGCCGGGTCTCCCGGCTTGTGGAGAAGGCAGCCTGCGCGAACAGCTCGGCTGCGTGACGGCGCAGAGAGCAATCTGCGACTTGCTTTCTCATTCGGAAAACCGTCAGTCTGCTTTGTTTTACGAGCCTGGGTGAGACATTGGGAGTGTAGATTCATTTGGGGACAGTCTGAATTTCCCGGTAGCCGGTGGAGCTCCGCAGCGTTTCTCTCTCAGAGGTGCTGGCAGCCATTGCCCCCGGCACAGAGTCCCTGGGGCTGCATAGGGCGGAGCTGACGCTGTCTGCTTGGCCCGGAGACTCCGCCCATCCAACCTGAGCACAGCTGGCCTTCACAGACAATTGGCCTGAGGTCAACCCTCCAAGTGCCAACAACGATTAACTGAGCTTAACTTCAGCAAGACTGTGCAACCCATATCCACCTCTGGTAACCGGGGAGGCTGAGCCACTGTCCCTAGTAGTGGGACACACAAAGCTACCACACAAAGCTAATTGACCAACTCAGGGAAGCAGCCACCATGCAGAGACATGGAAAGAAATCAGATGTGAAAGAAATGGAGGGAAAAAAACGACTGGACATGGAATTCAAAACCACGGTTATAGGGTTCTTCAAGAGGCTCCAACAAAAGGTCGAGGCCTATAAGGAAATAAGCAAGACCGACAAGGAAATCAATGAGTCCTACAAGGAAATGAACAAGACCTGCAAGGAAATGATCAAGACCAACGTGGAAATGAAGGAGACTCTCAAGGATATAAAGGAGACTCTCAAGGATATGAAAAAGGACCAACCAGAAATTAAGCATACACTGACTGAAATAAAAAATATTATACAAAGACCTAAAAGTGCTCTGGAGCACCCCAAGAACCAAGTTCAAGATTTGAAATACAGAGAGGTAAAATCCACTCAGCTGAAAAAGCAAGAAACCAAAAGAATCCAAAAAATTGAAGATAGTGTAAGGGGCCTCTGGGACAACCTCAAGCATACCAACATCTGAATTATAAGGGTGCCAGAAAAAGAGAGAGAGCAAGACAATGAAAACCTATTTGAAGAAATAGTGACCGAAAACCTCCCACACCTGGTGAAAGAAATTGACTTAGGAGTCCAAGAAGCGCACCGAACCCCAATATATAGGAACCCTAAGAGGACCACACCAAGGCACATCATAATTAAAATGCCAAGAGCAAAAGACAAAGAGAGAATATTAAAAGCAGCAAGAGAGAAACAGTTGGTTACCTATAAGGGAGCACCCATACGATTGTCAGCGGATTTCTCAACAGAAACGATGCAGGCCAGATGGGAGTGGCAAGAAATATTCAAAATAATGAAGAGCAAGAATCTACAACCAAGATTACTCTATCCAGCAAAGCTATCATTCAGAATTGAAGGCCAGATAAAGTTCTTCGCAGATAAGAAAAAGCTAAAGGAGTTCATCACCACCAAACCAATATTATATGAAATACTGAAAGATATTCTTTAAGAAGAGGAAGAAGAGAAAGATAAAAGTGTAAACTAGGAACAACAAATACACATCTATCAACAAATGAATCTAAAAATCAAGTGAATTGATAGGCTGTTGAACAGGATAGACTGGTGAATATAACAGAGACATGGACATAGAGAGGGAATGGACTGACAATTCTTGGGGAGAAAAGGGGTGTGGGAAGTGCAGCAAGAGACTGGACAAAAATCTAGCAACAATGTGAGAGGACAGTGGGGAGGGGGAGGTGAGAGTGGAGGGTGGGATAGGTACAGGGTGGAGGGAAGCTATAGGGGGATAAAAAGGGGAAACAATGTAATTAATAAACTGAACAATAAAGATTAAAAATAAATAAATAAATAAATTTAAAAATCAAGTGAATTAATAAGCTGATGAACGGGATAAACTGGTGAATGTAACAGAATCACGGACATAGAGAGGTAATGGACTGACAACTCTTGGGGAGAAAGGGTGTGTGTGAAGTGCAGCAAGAGACTGGACAAAAATCATGCAACTATGGGAGAGGACAGTGGAGTGGGGTGAGGGCGGAGGGTGGGATGGGTACCAGGTGGAGGGGAACTATAGGGGGGGGGAAGGGAACAATGTAATTAATAAACTGAACAATAAAGATTAAAAAAAAGAAATATTCAAAGTGATGAATAGCAAGAATTTACAACCAAGATTACTCTACCCAGCAAAGCTATCATTCAGAATTGAAGGTCAGATAAAGTGCTTCGCAGATAAGAAAAAGCTAAAGGAGTTCATCACCACCAAACCAGGATTTTGTGAAATGCTGAAGGGTATTCTTTAAGAAGAGGAAGAAGAAAAAGATAAAAGTGTAAATTATGAACAACAAATACACATCTATCAACAAATGAATCTAAAAATCAAGTGAATTAATAAGCTGATGAACAGGATAAACTGGTGAATGTAACAGAATCACGGACATGGAGAGGGAATGGACTGACAACTCTTTGGGAGAAAAGGGGTGTGGGAGGTGCAGCAAGAGACTGGACAAAAATCATGCAACTATGGGAGAGGACAGTCGAGGGGGGTGAGGGCGGAGGGTGGGATGGGTACCAGGTGGAGGGGAGCTATAGGGGGTTGGGGGGGAAGGGAACAATGTAATTAATAAACTGAACAATAAAGATTTTTTTAAAAGGCCAAAAAAAGAAATATATTTTTAAAAGGTTGAAAAAAAAGAAATACAAATTTCCAGTTATAAAATAAGTCACAGGGATGTGATGTACAATATAGAGACAGAATTTTTTAGGAATGTAGAATGGCCTGGCCCACCTAGCCATGAGGTCAGATTATTGTAATACCTCTGTTTGGTGACAGACAGTTCCTAGATTTATTGCAGTGATCACTTTATAAGGTATATAAATGTTGAAACACTAGTTGTAGTGATATGTGTGTAAACTATAATGAAGAATAAATGTTTAATTGGAAAAAAGTGTACTGAACCTTAAAGCATAATATGATAATTCTAAATTGTTATCACAATGGTGAGTAAACTTTAAGAGCCTCGCCCCAATGTTTTTGTTTATGTGGGAAACAAATGAGGCCTGGTACTCAGTTCTTCTCTCGCTTCCCCTTTGCCTGTCTTCCCAACCCCACCTCCAGGTTTTCACCTTTGCAATCTTTGACCTACACACTTTAATCCAAATAGTAAATTTAGATTAGTGGATCGCTCAGTAAAAAACAAAACAAACAAAAAACCACAAACAGAAAACAAGAAAAATATGTTTTTAATTATATATATATATATTTAAATACATTTTTATTGATGTCAGAGTGGCAGAGAGAGACAGAAACATCAATGACGAGAGAGAATCATTGATTGGCTGCCTCTTGCACGCCCCTACTGGGTTTCAAGCCTGCAACCTGGGCACATGCCATTGACTAGAATCGAACCTGGGACCCTTCAGTCTGCAGACTGATGCTCTATACACTGAGTCAAAACAGCTAGGGCAAGAAAAAATATTTTTAAAGGGATGCTTTCAAATGTCTATGATACTGTCACAAAAATCACTCTCAAGAGTCCCATGTGAATGGCCTGCACATGAACTTGTTCTGTGCCCAGTGGGTTGGTCATCGGCCAAGACAAATTCATGACTTGTTTTGCACTGGCCCAAGTGAACATTGCTTTCAAGTAGAAGCAATAGGGAACTATATGAATAAAAACCTTCCCCTAAAAGAGTCCTGCTTCCTCAAGCAGCGTGGTGCGGGTTATGGAAATTACCCAGTGGGCCCCCAGGATGTAGGGTAGACAGCAGCCTTCAGTTCAGACAGACCCGGCTCTGCATTTTCAGAAGTTGATTTCCAGATGGTTACATTGCGCAAGACTTAACCAATCTGGAACCTCAGTATTCGCACCTATAAAATGGAAATGACAATACTAATTTCCTGTAGCTGTTATGAGCAAGTACATAAGTGTGAAATGCTCAGCACCTTGCCCAGGCTCATCATATGTGCTCAGCAAAATGCATTATTCAACAAATGTTATTGCCATGTAAAGTGCTAGGGAAGCCAGGGCGGAGAAATAGCCAGTCCCTGCCCTGTGGTCTGACAGACCAGTGAGGCAAACAGATAGTTATGGTGGAATCATATGAATAAAGAACTGCAAATTGGCCCTAGCCGGTTTGGCTCAGTGGATAGAGTGTCTGTGGACTGAAGGGTCCTGGGTTCGATTCTGATCAAGACATGTACCTTGGCTGCAGGCTCTGGACCCTGGATGGGGTGAATGCAGGAAGCAAACAATTGATGTATCTATCTCACATTGATGTTTCTCTCTCTCTGTTTCTCTCCCTCTCCCTTCCATTCTCTCTAAAAATCAATGGAAAAATATCCTCAGGTGAGGATTTAAAAAAAATTATAAATTGGAGATGAAATTCTCAATGGAATAAACCTAAAGCTTTACTACCAATAGAATATTGCTACTCCATGCCCTGCCCTCCCTTCTCCTTCCTTCTAACCCACCCTCACTGCCCACAGTGATATGGGTGCTTATTTTTTAAAAAGTCAATTTGGCTGGTGGATAGAGTGTCACCCTGCAGGCAAAAGGGTCCCGGGTTCGATCCCAGTCAAGGGCACATGCCCAGGTTGTGGGCTCCATCCCCAGAAGGGAGTGTGCAGGAGGCAGCCTATGAATGATTCTCTCTCATCATTGATGTTTCTCTCTCTCTACCTCTCCCTTTCCTCTGAAATCAATAAAAAAAATATATTTTTAAAGTAAAGGGGGGAAACCAAGATGGCGACATAGGTAAACACCTGAACTTGTTGCCACGCACTGCCACTTCAAAACTACAACTAAAACACAAAACGGACATCATTCAGAACCACAGGAAGTTTGGCTAAGAGGAAATTCTACAACTTGAAGGGAAGAGAAAAGCACACTGAGACTCAGAGGAGCTGTGGGAGTAAAGGCAGAGGTACAGAGAAGTGAGCACAGAGAAGGCTGGCAACTGAGTACAGGGCTGGCTATTTTAATTGGGAGAGAGACACAAGCTCCCAACTGCTCTGAACTCCAGTTCTGGGTGAGACTCTGGGGACCCAGACTCATATGGAGAGAAACTGGACTGTCTAGCAGTGGGTGAAAATCGAGGGTGCCTTTCTCTCAGAGATGCTTGAATCAATTACTACAGG
Source organism: Antrozous pallidus (assembly GCA_027563665.1). NCBI lineage: Eukaryota > Metazoa > Chordata > Mammalia > Chiroptera > Vespertilionidae > Antrozous > Antrozous pallidus. The sequence continues at coordinate 113,186,750 of CM050512.1, read as the reverse complement.
ACACTGAGACCTGGGGAGTCTCTTAGGGCAGGGCTGACTGTCAGCCATTGCTGTTTGCTCTGCCCTGAGACTCTGTTCCATCCAAGCTGAACATAGAGGCTTTTGCATATGAATGGCCTGGTCCTTTGAAATCTAAACTTACCTAACAAACTTCAGCTGAGTCAGTGAGACCCAGAACAGCCAAAAGAAGGCCCAAGGCCCCACAGCAGCTTGCATTACTTCACAGCTGGGCCTCATATGGGCATCTCCAAAACCCAAACAAAGAAGAGGAATTTGAAGATTTCTCCATAGCTCCTGCTGGGTGTCCTCAGCAGAGGCTAACTTAGCACCTACTTGGAGATTCAGAAGCCAAAGTACCCAACGGTCAGAGTGGGACCATTCAGATTATAACTCAGGGGACACACTCAAGGGCAGACTCAGTGAGCACCAAAGCCCCACTGAAGCAAGTCTTGCCCCATAAGAGTGTCTCCAGCACAGAAGTTCTCCGATCTAGACACAGCTGACCCTTACAACCAATCAAGACTTAACTACAACAAGACTGTGCACACAGCCCACAAAGGGGTGCACCAAGAGTGACCACCTCAGGTAATGGGGGAGGCTGAGCCACTGGACCCTACAGGACACCTAGCACACAAAGCTACTCGACCAACTCTGGGAAACAGCCAAAATGTGGAGACAAAGAAACAGGTCCGAAATGAAAGAAATGGAGGAAAGCAAATGACCGGATATAGTGTTCAAAACCATGGTTATAAGGTTTTCAAGAATTTTCTAAAAACGACCAATAAATTTAGTGAGCCCCTTGAAGATATGAAAAAGGACCAACCAGAAATTAAGCATACACTGACTGAAATAAAAAATAGTATACAGAGATCCAACAGAAGACTAGAGGATCGAAAGAGTCAAGTCAAATATTTGAAATACAAAGAAGCAAAAAACACTCAACCAGAAAAGCAAAAAGAACAAGGAATCCAAAAATATGAAGATAGTGTCAAGAACCTCTGGGACAACTTCAAGCATACCAACATCAGAATTATGGGGGTGCCAGAAGGAGAGAGAGAGCTAGATACTGAAAACCTATTTGAAGAAATAATCCCCCACTTGGTGAAGGAAATAGACTTACAAGTCCAGGAAGTGCAGAGAACCCCAAACAAAAGGAATCCAAAGAGGACCACACCAAGACACATCATAATTAAAGTGCCAAGAGCAAAAGACAAAGAGATCTTAAAAGCAGCAAGAGAAAAACAGTTAGTTACCTAGAAGGGAGCACCCATACGATTGTCAGCGGATTTCTCAACAGAAACGATGCAGGCCAGACGGGAGAGGCAAGAAATATTCAAAGTGACGAATAGCAAGAATTTACAACCAAGATTACTCTATCCAGCAAAGCTATCATGCAGAATTGAAGGTCAGATAAAGAGCGTCACAGATAAGAAAAAGCTAAAAGAGTTCATTACCGCCAAACCAGTATTATATGAAATGCTGAAAGGTATTCTTTAAGAAGAGGAAGAAGAAAAAGAAAAAGATAAAAATTATGAACAACAAATACAGACCTATCAACAAATGAATCTAAAAATCAAGTGAATAAAAAATCTGATGAGCAGAATAATCTGGTGAATATAATAGAATCAGGGGCATAGAAAGGGAGTAGGCTGATAATTCTTAGGGGGAAAAGGGTGTGGGGGATGTGGGAAGAGACTGAACAGAAATCGTACACCGATGGATGAGGAAAGTGGAGGAGGTGGGTAATGGCAGAGGGTGGGGTGGAAACTGGGTGGAGGGGAGATATGGGGAGAAAAAGAGGAACAACTGTAATAATCTGATCAATAAAGATTTTTTAAAAAACAACAAAAAAGTCATAATAATAAAAACTTAGAAGAAAAAATAATTACAAATTGTGCTAAATACTGAGACGGAACAGTCCAAAGGGAAAAGTCCAAAGAAATAACCAGGAACAAAGTTATCTAGTCACTTATTACCCCGGTGAGGTGAGGACAGTCAGAACAGAATGTCTTTGGTTTCAGGGTAGTGACGCAAGGATCCTTCACATGTACAATATGCTGAACGTTTTCTAAACAATGTTTCGTAGTTGAGGTTTCACAGGATCCTTTCACACGATTCTAAGCAGAGATTAGGACCCTAGCCGGTTTGGCTCCTGGAGAGAGCGTCAGGCTTGGACTGAGGGTCCTGGGCGTTAGTGTGACCGAGGGCACACGCCTCAGCTGCAGCCTTGATCCCAGCCCTGGTCAGGGTGTGCGGGAGGCAGCTAGTGGCTGTGTCTCCCACATCCATGTTTCTCTGTCTTGCCCTGCCTTACACTCTCTCTGAAACAAAATAAAGAAAAGTAAATAGAAAAAGTTTCTCGGGTGAGAATTAACAACAAAATTTATTTAAAGAGAGAGAGAGAGAGAGAGAGAGAGAGAGAGAGGCCAGACACTCAATGGGAGCAAATTCAAAGGTCAGACAAAACCCAAAGATCTTTTGTTTCTATATCTATTGCTTTTTCATGACCTTATTTATTCTTTTTGTATTTCTTATTCTGAAATATACTATGCTTTTTTGTTGTTTAAATATAGCTTACAAAAAAGTATGGGGAAATAAATGTGTATGGTTTAAAGGACACCATGCAACACCACCCAGCTCAAGGAACAGAATTTAACATAGCCCAGTAATCCTTACGCTAAATTTTGTTATTCATTCACTCTTACCGTTTAAAAAGTTTTAAAAAATATTTTATTATTGAATTCAGAGAGGGAGAGACAGATAGAGAGAGATATAAACATCAATGAAGAGAGAGAAAATCATGGATCGATTGCCTCCCGCATGCCCCCCACCCAGGCATGTGCCCTGACCCGAAATGGAACCGTGACCTTTTGGTTCATAGGCAGACAGCCAACCACGGAGCCACCCTGATCAGGCTTTAACAAGTTTCTGTCATTGCCCTAGCCGGTTTGCCCGAGCTCTGTCAGTGGATAGAGCGTTGGCCTGTGGAATGAAGGGTCCAGGGTTCGATTCCGGGCCAGAGCTCATGCCTGGGTTGCCTGCTCAAATCCCAGTAAGGTGCATGCAGGAGGCAGCCGATCAGTGATTCTCTCACTGGCGTTTTTAAAAAGTACGTAATTTATTAAAATGTTTAAAATTGTTCTGGGCCGCCACTGGGGCCGCCCCGGAGTTTCCTCAGGCTCCGGGTTTCCCGGCTTCGCCAACCACGCGGAGTCCGCAGTCTGGAGGCAAGCGGGCCTCCGAGCCGACAACCCACGCCTCCCACGCCTTTTCCAGCCCGAGATCCCGGCCGGCCGGGCGGGGGTGGCGACCAGCTCTGGCTGCCCTTCCCGGGCTGCTCCTGGCCGCTCGGCCCAGCGCTGCTGCCGCGGGGCGGGCTCCGCGCACTCCCCGGCGGCCGGCGGGGTGTTCCGCCAGCCCGCGCCCCTGCGGCCTCGCTGGAGGTCGAGCACCAAGTAGGTGCGGGGGGCGGGCCACTCCGTCCTCCAGCCCGGCTGCTCCGCGGGGTCCTCTCGCCGCTCAGAAACTTCTCGTGGACGCGGGGCGGCGGGGCGGCGGGCCCGGGACGCCGCCACCTTCCCGCAGAGCCGGGAAGCCCGGCGGGACCCACAGCGGGCTGCGCTCTGCCTTCCCTCTCCTCTGTCGGAGAGAGGCCAGCGCGGCTGATGTCGGTGGTTTTCCTGTTTCATAGTCCCCCACCGCTGTGCTAGCCAGTATATGCTCCTGTACTGAGAATTTCACAATACAGGACTAAGACACATTCTCCTTTATCATTGGGGGGGAAAGTTCTTTCTTTTTAAATGTTAAAGGAACAAAAAGGCAATACACTGAAAAATTTCGCATCCTCTAAGCCAGTGGTCAGCAAACTGCCGCTCGCGAGCTGCGGTTTACCGCTCTGTTGACTAATGAGTTTGCCAACCATTGCTCTAAGCATTTCATTCCATTCCCAGAGGCGATCAATATTACCAGTTCCAGAAATATGCTGTTGCATATAGTTCCTCTTCTTACAACAAACAGTAGTATTCTACACGTAAAGTTCTGAAGTTTGCTTACTTAACAAACATCACAAGCACGTAACCTGGTGGTCTCTGGAGCAGATTGGATGCATATACTGCTCCACTCTCCGCTGCCTGTGTAACCTGGAATAGGTCATTTAATCGTTCTGAAAAGATTTCATGAGAATTAAATAAGTAAATATAGGTAAAGATTTAGAACTGTGCCTATTAGAACTGTAACTATTAGCAATATAATTACATCAATAATTTTCATACTTTTTTACAATTGCTCAGCAGCTTATATAAATAGATCAATTTATTTTAATCATAATGGATAAACATTTAAGTTGTTTCCAGTATGTTGATATTATAAACAGCACAGCCATAACTAATCTATTATTTTCCACTCCGGCTGGTGACATCTGTAGAATAAAGTTCTAGAATTGGAACTGCTGGACCCAAGGTATTCTGTGCAGTTATAACTTTGATACTGGCAAACGGCCCTTCATGGATACATCATAGATTCTCGCACCTGTTAACTTAAGGGATACAGCAACTTCCGAAGAGAAAAGTAGGAGAGCTGCTGTGTTGTCTGGATGAGTCAACTGATGCCAAGAGAGAAAGTGACTCACACAGAGTTGGTGGTGGAAGCAGCTCCAGAAACCATGCCTGTGTCTGGAGTCCTCAAATTCTTTTATTGATTTCGGAGAGGAGAGAGAGAGAGAGAGAGAGAGAAACAGAGAAACATCAATGAAAAGAGAGAATCATTGATTGGCTGCCTCCTGCACACCTCCTACTGGGATGGAACCCGCTAGCCAGGCGTGTGTCCGGACCCGAAACCTAACTGTGGCCTCTGGCTCAGAGGTCGATGCTCAGCCACTGAGCATGCAGGCTGGCCTAAACTTTTGTAAAGTCCTTTTAAACCTTGCATTATTTTCATGCAGCAGTTTGCTTATCCGATTTCTTATCATTCTTTCCTATTTTTTCTACGGGTTATTTTTCCTACCATGGATCGATCTTGTGCGCTGTCAAGTGGCCTTTGGACCCTGGAGGTTTGCCAAGCTAGCGACCTTCCCTGTGTCAACATGCTGTACTTGGCAAACTGCCTCTAGGGGAGCAAGGTCCGCCAGCCACGGGCGAGAGTTCATTAAAGTACAGCGAGGGCATCTAAGTTATACTGCAAAAAATAAAAAAATAAAAAATATTTTAAAAATTAATAAATAAATTACTGCGAGGACGGCGATCCAAAGCGCCAGCTGCAAAGCCGCCGCCACCAAGTCTGCAAGTTGGAGGTCGATTTGTCATACGTCAGTCTTTCAGACCAAAGGAGGCCCGCCTCTGCGTGCCACGGTGGTTATTGGAGGAAAGGGCTGTCAATCAGCAGGGCCATAAATACGGAGGCCGTGGGCTCCGCCCCCAGGAAGGCCAGGAGCGCGCGGCGTGCTTGCGGTCCGGCGGCGCGAGCCGTGCCGGTTACAGTCGCCGCGGTCGTAGCCGACTGTTGGTCTGCAGTCGCTGGAGTAGGAAATAAAGGCGACCTCTCCTCTCCACCCCTCCTCTCCCGTGCCGGCCTGGCAAGCGTGATGGCAGACCCGGCGGCGACGGGTGCCAGTGGCGAGGCGGAGGCGGCGGCGGCGGCGGCGGCGGCAGCAGGTTCGGCGGGTCTGGCGGGCTTGTCTCTGGGTCACGGCTTCTCGAGCTACCGGCCCTTCGAGCCCCAGGCGTTGGGGCTGAGCCCGAGCTGGCGGCTGACGGGCTTCTCCGGCATGAAGGGCTGAGGCTGCAAGGTCCCCCAGGAGACGCTGCTCAAACTCCTGGCGGGACTGACGCGGCCCGACGAGCGGCCCCCGCTGGGCCGGGGCCTGGTCGGAGGCCATGAAGAGGTGGCCCAGGAGGCCGGCCTGCCGGTCATGGCGGAACCCAGCCCTACCTTCCCAGCCCTGGGCATTGGCATGGACTCCTGCGTCATCCCCCTGAGGCACGGAGGCCTGTCACTGGTGCAAACCACCGACTTCTTTTACCCCTTGGTGGAAGATCCCTACATGATGGGGCGCATAGCTTGTGCCAACGTGCTGAGCGACCTCTATGCCATGGGCATCACTGAGTGTGACAACATGTTAATGTTACTCAGCGTCAGCCAGAACATGACTGAGGAGGAACGAGTCAAGATAACCCCGCTCCTGGTCAAAGGCTTCCGGGACGCCGCCGAGGAAGGAGGGACTGCAGTGACTGGCGGACAGACCGTGGTGAACCCTTGGATAATCGTGGGGGGGGTTGCCACTGTGGTCTGCCAGCCCAACGAATTCATCATGCCCGACAGTGCGGTGGTTGGGGATGTGCTGGTGTTAACCAAGCCCTTAGGAACCCAAGTGGCTGTCAATGCCCACCAATGGCTGGACAACCCTGAAAGATGGAATAAGATAAAGATGGTGGTCTCCAAAGAGGAGGTAGAGCTGGCCTATCAGGAAGCCATGTTCAATATGGCTACCCTAAACAGAACTGCTGCTGGGCTAATGCACACATTTAATGCCCATGCAGCCACAGACATCACAGGCTTTGGCATTCTGGGGCACTCTCAGAATCTTGCCAAACAACAGAGAAATGAGGTGTCCTTTGTCATCCATAATCTGCCCATCATTGCCAAGATGGCAGCCATCAGCAAGGCCAGTGGGCGCTTTGGGCTCCTTCAAGGGACCTCAGCAGAAACTTCTGGGGGGCTACTGATCTGTTTGCCGAGGGAACAGGCTGCTCGCTTTTGTTCTGAAATAAAATCTTCCAAGTACGGAGAGGGCCACCAGGCATGGATCGTTGGCATTGTGGAAAAGGGAAACCGGACGGCCCGCATCATCGACAAGCCTCGGGTGATTGAGGTCCTACCTCGTGGGACCACTGCCACAGCTGTCCTTCCAGACCATTCCAGCGCCTCTTCTGAAGCTAGCTAGCTCTTGAGATGGAATAGCAGAAGTTGTTTGGCCCTTACAGCCTGTGGACACAATCCTGGGTGATTTTGAAGAGTTGACTGTAAGAACAGATTTCCAAAGAAGGCTGCCTGCAGAGTGGTCCCACAGGTGCCCTTTCTGGGTGATTTGAGTCAGCCCATCATAAGCTGCACATCCGAGGCCAGCAACAGCATTCTGGACTTTGGGGGAAGGTGGTTTTATTTTGCCTTGGAATGGGAGCAAAAAAACCTGTATCCTCTTTCCAAGAGCAAAATGAGAAAATTTCCATCTGAGAGAATTGGGGGGAAATGCGTATATATATATGCAACTAAGTTTGGGGCAATAGGGTTGATAAACATAAATTGTTAAGAAAGATCTTATATGCAATGACAGGTTCTTGGTTAGACTTTTCTGAAATACTGCCTCTCCTGCTCTGGACAAGAATTGAGCAGCTTGTCCAGTGACTGGGAAAGGAAGACCTGCAACCATCTGACCTGGTTTCTGTTAATGATGTCTCTCCCTCTAAACCCCTTTAAGGACTGGGAGAGGCAGAGCAAACCCCAGAGCCCAGGCCGTGGTGGCCATTAAGATGTTAAATTCTGTGCTGAAAATTTCTGGTGATTTCATCAGTAAAGTGATTTCTAGTGAATTAAATAAAAAGCATTTTGTTGAAAAGTCTCTTGACTAATGTTTGAATCCTTGAAGTTCTGAATCTTTTACAGTGTTATCAAATGAGTCAACTAATAAATACATTTAGAGTTTGGACCAAATAGAGTTTTCTCAACTTTCTCTGATCCTGGACCAGGGGCTTTAACCCCTAGATTTAGGTTTGCATCCTCCCCCTGAGTTGACAGCAAAGGACAAAGCAGACATAAACCTCAAGGACTAGAAGATGGGAGAGGAAATAGCAAAAGTGCCAACAGTTGTTGGAAAATGGAAAGTAGGTGGAAGAGGGGTGACTGATTTAGCAGGATAGAGGCAGCCAAAGTGTGAATGCCTTCTCAGTTGGGGAATGCTAACAGGAAATGAGGAGATATGCTCCAGAGGTCCTAAGGGACATGGGACCTAGAGTGGGGATAGAAACAGATTCTGGCCCCGGCTGCTTTGGCTCAGTGGATAGAGCATCAGACTGTGGACTAAAGGGTCCTGGTTCCATTCAGGTTAAGGGCACATGCCTGGGTTGCAGCCTTGGTCTCCACAGGGGCCTGTGGTCAGCAGCCAATCAATGCTTCTCATCATTGATGTTTCTATTTCTCCCTCTCTGGAATCAATAAAAATATCCTATATAATAAAAGGGTAATATGCAAATCGACCAAACTATGGAACAACCCGTCACTCTGAGGCTCACTGACCACCAGGGGACAGATGCTCAACCACTGGGGGTGCTGCTGGGCTAGAAGGCGGTGGTGGGAGCCTCTCAGTGGGACATCCTCAGAGGGCTCCCGATTGCAATAGGGTGCAGGCCTGGATGAGGGACCCCCGTGCCCCGAGTGCACCAATCCCATGCACTGGGCCTCTAGGATTTAAAATAAAACAGGTTAGGTGCTCTCCCCTCCCTCCTGGGAGCACACCCATGCCTTTGCCTTCCCCCTCATCCCCACAGGTGCATTACCTTTGCTTTTCTCCTTGGTTCCAAGGGCCTATCTTTTGCTTCTATAAATTGTTTCCTGGACCTATGCAGCACAGCTGGCTCACTTCTACATCTGTAACTTTCTAAATCAACTTTCTCTCATAATTTGGTGAAAAAAAGTATTCTTTAAAATATATCTACTTTATTTAGCAATCAATTTGGTAAATAAAAACAAAAAGTGTTTAATCACAAATAAAACATTAAAATAAAACAAATTGAAGTTTATTCAGGGTAATTAGATTTTTTTTTTTTTTAATTCTCAAACTTCTCCCTTGTTCACACAGCCAGAAGACTGCTCCTCAAGCTTGGCAGATAAAGGGAAATTTATTTTCTATAAAATGTGAATTAAAAAATACTGCAAAATCAGACACACCAGGCACAGCAGAGGACAGGGGACTTGACCAAAAGCAGAAGAATAAAAACTGAAAAATGAGATCCTGAACCTCTTCCTCTGCTATTAAAAACACCGCGCAGGAAGCTTATGCCGCTGCTCATGGAGAAAATGAATGCGCCCAGAAAAAAGACAGAAATAGAAACATTTGAGGAGCCCCCAGAGGCAGCTGATCGATGTTTCTCTCTCATAGATGTTTCTGACTTTCTATCTCCCTCCCTTCCTCTCTGTAAAAAATCAATGAAATATATTTTTTTTAAAAGTTGTGTTACATACCTCTTAATTCCCAGCATAGTGAATGAAAAAAGACATTATCTTTATTACTAAAATGCAAAATGCCAGGAATAAAGGGACCCTAACAATAATAATCACAAATGTTTACATAGTGCATACTCTTTATCAAGCAATGTTCTAAGTGTTTTATCTGTATTAACGCATTTAAAATTCCAACATCCCCATTTGTAAATAAGGAAGCTGAGGCGCCAAAAGATTAAGAAATTTGCCCAAGGCTGGCCGGCTTGAGCATCGACTGATGAACCAGGAGGTCACAGTTTGATTCCCAGGCAAGGCATATGCCCGGTTTCAGGCTCGATCCTCAGTGTGGGGCATGCAGGAGGCAGCTGATCGGTGATTCTCTCTCATCATTGATGTTTCTCTATCTCCCTCCCTCTCTGAAGTCAATAAAAATATATTTAAAAAATAAATTTGCCCAAGGTGACTCTGGAGTCCAAGCTTGTGTTCACTATGCTCTCCTATAATCTGGGGAGAGGGGAAGATCATGTACAAAGGTTCTGGGATAAGAATGACATCAGGGGCCTAGCTGGTTTGGCTCAGTGGATAGAGCGTTGGCCAGGGGACTGTGAAGGGTCCCATGTTCGATTCCGATTAAAGGCATTTACCTTGGTTGTGGGCACATCCCCAGTGGGGGTTGTGCAGGAGGCAGCTGATCGATGGTTCTCTCTCATCGACGTTTCTAACTCTCTATCCCTCTCCCTTACTCTCTGTAATAAACCAATAAAATATATTTTAAAAAAAGAAAACAAGAACGGTATCAGGCCAGTCAGTGTGGCTCAAATGGTTGAACATCAACCTATGAACCAGGAGGGCTTGGGTTCCATTCCCAGTCAGGGAACGTGCTGGGTGTAGGCTGAGTCCCCAGGAGGGGTCGTGCAGGAGGCAACCAACCAATGATTCTCTCTCATTGATGTTTCTCTCTCTCTCTTCCTCTCCCTTCCTCTCTGAAATCAATAAAAAATATTTTTTAAAAAGAATGGTATCAGAGTTCTCAATAGTAAATTGAAAGCTAAAAGCCAATGAAGGAACACCTTCAAAATTCCAAGGGTAAATGATTTTCTAAAATGTATAATTTTATTTTTAGCCACATTTTTCAAAAATGTATGTTAAAGACATTTTAGACATATTTTAGTATGAAATGGGATGCACATTTTTCAAAAATGTATGTTAAAGATATTTAGTATGAAACCCATTTCATATTATTTCTCAAGAAACTACTGGAACATGTGGTCCAGCAAAAGAAGGAAGCAAACCAAGAAAGAAAAAAAACATGGAGTTCAGGAAATTTTACCCAGCCAGGGAGATAGGTGAATGGGGCTATCAAGGTAAGATACCCGGAGAGCAAGTCCATGCTGGAACAGGAGCCTGGGAGGCTTCCAGAAAAAGGAAAGTGGAAAAGATACGGTATTGATGCATTTAATTTTGTGAAAAGTTGTATTGGAAGGCTAAAGGAAGATGGAAAAAGAATTAGTGATAATTATATATATTTTAAAAAAACAACACACAAGTGGGTCCTGGAGCAAATTAGGCCTGAAACATTACTGAAGATAAAAATGACAAAATTGGAGGCATAGGTAAACACCTAAACTGCTGCCTTACACAACAATTTCAAAACTACAACTAAAAGACAAAATGGACATCATCCAGAACCACAAGAAGGCTGGCTGAGTGGAAATTCTACAACTAGAAGGGAAGAGAAAAGCACACTGAGACTCAGAGGAGCTGCAGAAGGCAGAGGTACAGAGGTGAGTGCACATGCGGAGAAGGCTGGCAACTGAGTATGCAGCTGGCTTTTTCAAGCAGGAAGGAGACAAAAGCTCCCGACTACTCTGAACACCAGTTCCAGGCAAGACTCTGGAGACCCAGACTCATTTGGGGAGAAACTGGACTGTCTGGCAGTGGATGAAAATCTAGGGTGCCTTTCTCTCAGAGATGCTTGAAGCAATTACTGCAGAACTCTGAGACCTGGGGAGCCCCTTAGGGCAGGGACAGGAAGCCATTGCTGTTTTCTTTGCCCTGAGACTCCACCCTATCCAAGCTGAGTGCAGAGGCTGTTGCATAAGAATGGCTGGATTCTTTGAAATCTAAACTTACCTAACAAACTTCAGCTGAGTCAGTGAGACCCAGAACATCCAAAAGAAGGCCAAAGGCCCCACAGCAGCTTGCACTATTTCCCAGCTGGGCCTCATCTAGGCACCTCCAAACCCCAAACAAAGAAGAAGAATTTGAAGATTTCTCTGTAGCTCCTGCTGGGTAACCTCAGACAAAGGCTAAGTTAGCACCTCCTTGGAGATCTAAGAGCCAGTGTACCCAGGGGTCAGAGTGGGACCATCCAGATTACAACTCCTCAGATCCATAAGGAACAACACTCAGGGGACAGACTCAGTGAGCACCAAAGACCCACTGAAGTAAGTCTTGGCCAATAAGAGTGTCTCCAGCACGGAAGTTCTCCCATCATAGACACAGCTGATCCTCACAACCAATTGGACTACCAACAACAATCAAGGCTTAACTACAAGATTGTACGCACAGCCCACAAAAGGGTACACCAAGAGTGTCCACCTCAGGTAATGGGGGAGGGAGGCTGCGCCACTGGGCCCTATAGGAAACCTAGCACACAAAACTACTCAACCAACTAAGGGAAGCAGCCAAAATGTGGAGACAAACAAGTCACAAATAAAAGAAATGGAGGAGAAGCCAGTTCACGCCGGAGCCCAGCGAGGCATCGTCTTGGTTGGACCCGGCTGCTCATTGGGACTCTGAGGAACACCGACCACCAGGTGGACGCCATCTCTCATCATGGGTAAAGGAGACCCCAACAAGCCACGGGGCAAGATGTCCTCGTATGCCTTCTTTGTGCAGACCTGCTGGGAAGAGCACAAGAAGAAACACCCTGACTCTTCCATCAGTGTTTCCCAGTTCTCCAAGAAATGCTCCGTGAGATGGAAGACCCTGTCTGCAAAGGAAAAGTCAAAGTTGGAAGATATGGCAAAGAGTGACAAAGCTCACTATGACTGGGAGATGAAAAATTATGTTCCCCCAAAGGTGACAAGAAAGGAAAGAAAGAAGATCCCAATGCTTCTAAAAGACCTCCATCTGCCTTCTTCCTGTTTTGCTCTGAACATCGCCCAAAGATCAAAAGTGAACACCCTGGTTTATCCATTGGGGATACTGCAAAAAAATTGGCTGAAATGTGCTCTGAAAAATCAGCCAAAAATAAGCAACCATATGAACAAAAAGGAGCTAAGCTAAAGGAGAAATATGAAAAGGATATTGCTGCATACCGTGCCAAGGGCAAAAGTGAAGTGGGAAAGAAGAGTCCTGGCAGGCCAACTGGCTCAAAGAAGAAAAACGAACCAGAAGATGAGGAGGAGGAGGAGGAGGAGGAAGAGGAAGATGATGATGACGAAGAAGAGGATGAAGTCGAAGAATAAAGTCTGTCCTGTAATGATGTGTGTGGAGTATGTGTGTGTGCTCTCAGGCAATTGTTTTGCTAAGAATGTGAATTCAAGTGCAGCTCAGTATTAGCTTCAGTATAAAAACTGTACAGATTTTTGTATAGCTGATAAGATTCTTTGTAGAGAAAATATTTTTGTAAAAAAAATGCAGGTTGTAGCTTTTTGAGGGGCTACTACATACAGTTAGATTTTAAGACTTCTGATGTTAAATGTTTCTAAATATTTAATGGTTTCTTTAACTTCTTGTGTATGGTAGCACAGCAAACTCATAGGAATTAGAATCAATAGTAAATTTTGGGTTTTCTAGACTTGTTACATGTTGTTTGTTTTTTTAAATTTTTGTAATAAAATTATGTATACTTAAAAAAAATAAATGGAGGAAAGCAAACAACTGGATATAAAGTTCAAAACCACAGTTATAAGGTTTTTCAAGAATTGTCTAGAAAAGGCTGATAAATTTAGTGAGACCCTCGAGGATATGAAAGAGGACCAAATAGAAATTAAGCATACACTGACTGAAATAACAGAATATACAGAAATTCAACAGCTGACTAGAGGATCACAAGAATCAAGTCAAAGATTTGAAATACAGAGAAGCAAAAAACACCCAAATGGAAAAGAAAAAAGAAAAAAAAGAATCCAAAAATATGAAGATAATGTAAGGACATCATCTGAGACAACTTCAAGCATACCAACATCCGAATTATGGGGGTGCCAGAAGAAGAGAGAGAGCAAGATACTGAACACCTATTTGAAGAAATAATCAGAGAAAACTTCCCCCACCTGGTAAAAGAAATAGAATTATGAGTCCAGGAAATGCAGAGGACCCCAAACAAAAGGAATCCAAAGAGGACCACACCAAGACACATCATAATTAAAGTGCCAAGAGCAAAAGACAAAGAGAGATCTTAAAAGCAGCAAGAGAAAAACAGTTAGTTACCTACAAGGGAGCACCCATATGATTGTCAGTTGATTTCTCAATAGAAACTATGCATGCCAGATGGGAGTGGCAAGAAATATTCAAAGTGATGAATAGCAAGAACTTATAACCAAGATTACTCTACCCAGCATGGTTATCATTCAGAATTGAAGGGCAGATAAAGAGCTTCACAGATTTAAAAAAAAGCTAAAGGAGTTCATCACTACCAAATCATTATTATATGAAATGCTGAAAAGTATTCTTTAAAAACAGGAAGAAGAAGAAAAAGGTAAAGATAAAACTTATGAATAACAAACACATATCTATGAACAAGTGAATCTAAAAATCAAGTGAATTAAAAATCTGATGAACAGCATAAACTGGTGAATATAATAGAATCAGTCATAGAAAGGGAGTGGACTGACAATTCTCGGAGGGGAAAGGGTATGGGGGGTGCAGGAAGAGACTGTACAAAAATTGTATACCTATGGATGAGGATGGTGGGGTGGGGAGTAAGGGCAGAGGGTGGGGTCAGAACTAGGTGGAGAGGAGTTATGGGGGAGGGGGGGACGAACAATTGTAATCTGAATAAAAATTTATTTTAAAAAATGACAAAATTGAACCTGTCTTACTTTGGGCACATAATGAGAAGGCAGGGTTCTTTGGAAAAGACAATAATGCTCAGGAAAATAGAAGGCAGCAGGAAAAGAAGATCAAAGGTGATTTGGATTGACTCCGTAAAAGAAGCCACATGAGTGGACAAGAGCTTTGTAGGGCTGTTGAGGACAGGATGTTGTGGACATCACTCATTCAAGCCAGGAGTTGGAGTCCACTCAATGGTACTTAACAACAATACAGAAAACTGGCAAATGGAAGAAAAGAATGAGGCCCAGCAACTGGTCAAAAATAAAATCTTGTATAATAAATAAAATGTAATCACATACAATACTCAGCAATAAACTTTTTTTCTTTAAAAAATGTTTTATTGATTTTCTACAGAGATGGGGGAAGAGGGATAGAAAGTCAGAAACATCAATCAGCTGCCTTTTATACAGCCCCTACTGGGGATGTGCCCACAACCAAGTACATACCCTTGAATGGAATCGAACCCGGGACCTTTCAGTCCACAGGCCCATGCTCTATCCACTGAGCCAAACCGGTTTCAGCCTCAGGAATAAATTTTTACAAGGCTAATAATGTTAATATTACCTAACAAAAATAAGTTAACTGATTGATTAAATCCATTTTTTTCCTGCTCAAAGGTCCTAATAGCTCTCCATAAAATTCCTGCTATATATCTCCAACTTTATCCCTGGCACTCTCCCGGCCTCTCTCACCACACACTAGGCCATTACCCCTTCCATGGGGCTTCCAACAAATCAAGATCCTTTGTGGCTGAAGCCAAGAAGGCTGCATAGGTAAACACCTAACCCTCTGCCTTGCACAACAATTTTAAAACTGCAACTAAAAGACACAACGTCTGTCACCCAGAACCACAGGAAAGCTGGCCGAGTGGAAGTTCTGCAACTAGAAGGAAAGAGAGAGGAGCACTGGGGTGTGCACAAGCGCTGAAAAGCCAAGGTGCAGAGGCACACAAACTGGTCTGGTGGTGGGCGACTTTGGGTGCTGCTTATTTTCAACCCGAACAGAAACGGGCTCCTGATTATTCTGGGGAGACGCTGGTGATCCAGACTACTACGGGGAGAAGCTGGACGGTCTGTCATTGGGTTGGAAAGTGGGGTGGCTCCCTTGCAGAGGTGCCTGCAGCAATCACTGTTCACTGCACGGGGGCAGGGGACGCAGGTACTGGGAGACACGGAGACTCAGAGAAGGCTGAGCGTCAGCCATCGCTGTTTGCCTCGCCCTAGCCTAGTGATTACCTGAGACCCCACCCCGCACAATCTGCAAACCCACCTGAGCTGTGCGCAACGGCCTTTGCATATAAATGGCCTGTGCAATGGCAGCTTAACCTAAACTGCAGCTCTGGTCAGACCAGGAGAAATTTGCAGACCTCGCTGTAGCTCCTACTGTGTTGCCTCCAACAGTAGCTGACCTGCACCCCATTGGAGATCCAGAGGCTAGTGTATCTAGAGGTCAGTGTGAGACAACACCAGAATTCAACTACTCACATCCGTAAGTGACACATTCAAGAGGCAGACTCAGTGAGCACCAAAGCCCCACTGAAGCAAGTCCTGCCCAATGGGCGTGTCTCCAGCACGGCAGTTCTTCCTCTCCATCAACACAGGGAAGCCGCAAAATGCAGAGACAAAGAAACATATCACGAATGAAAGAAATGGAGGAAAGCAGACTATTGGAGATAGAGTTCAGGTCCATATTTATAAGGTTACTCAAGAATCTTCTAAAAACTGCTGAGAAACTTGATTAAGACCTCTGAGGAGCTTAATGAGATCTTCAAGGACCCTAATGAGAATGCCAAGAAAATGGAAAAGAACCAGTCAGAAATTAAGCACACGCTGTTCAAAATAAAGAATATACAGAAATTCAATGGTAGATCAAAGGACTCCAAGAATCAAACCAAAGATCTGAAATATAAGGAGACAAAAAACACCCAACCAGAAAAACAAAAAGAAAAAAATAATCCAAAAATCTGAAGATAGTGTAAGGACAACTTCAAACATACCAACATCTAGCACCCCAGCAAGGTTATCATTCAGAATTGAAGGTCAGATAAAGAGCTTCACAGGTAAGAAAAAGCTAAAGGAGTTCATCACCACCAAACCAGGATTATGTGAAATGCTGAAGGGTATTCTTTAAGAAGAGGAAGAAGAACAAAAAGGTAAAGATAAAAACTATGAACAACAAAATGACAACAAACACATACCTACCAACAAGTGAATCTAAAAATCAAGTGAATGAAAAATCTAATGAACAGAATGGACTGATGAATATAGTAGAATCAGGGTCATAAAAAGGGAGTGGACTGACAATTCTCAGGGGATAGAGAGTGTGAGGGGTGCAGGAAGAGATTGAACAAAAATCTTATACCTATGGATGAAGGCTGTGACGGGGGATAAAGGCATGGGATGGGTTGGGGGAGTGGGTGGAGGGGAGATATAGGGGAAAAAAAGAGGAACACCTGTAATAATCTGAACAATAAAGATTAAAAAAAAAAAAAAGATCCTTTGTGCTTTCAGTTCCCTCCATCTGGAACCTCACTGCTGGCTCACTCTCAGTCCTGGCTCATCTCAAATAAAAACTCCTCATAAATGCCATCTCTGATCTTTGCCAACACCTAGTTATTCTATTTATTGGCTTCATACCTTTTATCCTAATTTGTACTTATCTTGAGAATGTATTAGTTTACTTTTAATTGTCTGTCTCTGCTAGCATGTGGGGTCCAAGGTGACAGGGGATGTTCAGTACCCCCAGCACCTACAACAGTGTCTGGTCCATAGTAAGTGTTCAGAATATATTCAATGAATGAATGAATGCACACACTGGGGACCCTAGCACCTCTATTTTGACACTTTCCTTGCTGTTGTCTCCTAGAAGTGAAAGCTGATACCACCAATCTCTTTGAGAAGGCTTTGGAGAAGAAATTAGGACTTGGTCCTGATTATCCCTTTACACACTCTCTAACTGGTTCATTTTCCAGCTTGGGGCGGGCAGCAGAAAGGGGATGAAAATGACTGGATGCCTCCTTGGCCGGGCCTGCTTAGCCCGGCTAGCTCAGTCAGTAGAGCATGAGACTCTTAAAAGTATTGGCAACTCATCCTGAATGGGCTAAGCTAAAGATTCCTAAAAGCCCTTGTCATGACACCCCGTAAAACATTTATTTCTTAAGTATATTTTATTGAATTCAGAGAGGAAGGGAGAGAGAGAGAAACACCAATGATGAGACAGAATCACTGGCCAGTTGTCTCCTGCACACTCCCTATTGGGGATTGAGCCCAAAACTCAAGCATGTGCGCTTGACTTGAATCAAATCCGGGACCCTCAGTCCACAGGCCTATACTCTATTCACTGAGCCAAACTGGATAGGTCTCCCCCTGAAACATTTAATAAGAACAAACTTTTGTTTTACTCCTACCCAAAAATCTTACGAAGAAAGGGGAAGGGGTGTGTGTGTGTGTGTGTGTGTGTGTGTGTGTGTGTGTGAGAGAGAGAGAGAGAGAGAGAGAGATGAATGAGACAAACATCAATTGGTTACCTCCTGCACCCACTCACCAGGGATCAAATCTTAAACCTAGGTAAGTGCCCTGACAAGGAATGGAATTGGCAATCTTTCAGTCCATTGGATTACACTCCAATGAACTGAACCACCCTGCCAGGGCAAGAACAAACATTCTTAATTATAGCAAAATGCTTTCTCCCATCTCCAAGTTCAAAATCCACAAGGCCTATGACTCTACCTCCAATAATAACAGCACTGGTTGGGGGTAAAATAATGAACAACCCTGGGATCTCAGACGGGCTCAGGTTCTCCCGCCCCATAACACCCACCCAGCTTATGGGCCTCTAGTACTTTGTTCTCCAGCTGCTTCTGCCTCATCCATTCCAGGGTTTCCCAAAGAGCCTTACTGAGAGCAGTCGCACAGCTTGGCTCTGATAAGGAAGGTGGCCAAACGCTAATGAGTAGCAGAAGGGCATGTGTGTGCATGCTCATGTGTGCCTGTGCCAGTCTGTCCATCCTGTCATTAAACATTTGCCAGCCTTTGCTGGGGAAACACTTTTATTTGAAAAGACTAGGCACCAGTCTTGGGAGGGGTTGGGGAAGGGAAAGGCTTAAAAAGGGCTCATCATAAGCATGAGCAAAAATGCAAGACAAAGCACACTGTGGCCCTGACAAAAGCAGGGAGGTGAGTTTGCCTAGATGTATCTGAGGGGAATGGTGTAACTGACTGGATGTGGGGGTGAGGGTGGAAAGAGCCTGGGATGAGGAGTCCAGATGATAAGGCCAATCACATGTGCAGGCCTGTTCCCTCTCCCCCAAGAGGGCCTCCCTTATCCCCCAACTCCGTGCTGTGCTGGAGCTGGGTTTGGTTGGTCTTCAGAGGATGATGCTGTGGAGCAAAGAACTTGGATGTCCCTGCAGTTCTTCACGAGAGCCTTGCGGCTCAGCCAGGGATCTCCTGGGAAGAGGGCTCAGGCAGTCCCAGAGAATGCCTCTTCCTCCTCGTCATCTCCAAGGACCACCTGACCTGTGAGCTCTAGAACTAGTCCTTGGCTGTTCAAAAGTCTGACCCCGGCCCCATGGCTCCGCGGTTGGGCCTCGGCCTAGGAACCAGGAGGTCAGGGTTCGATTCCCAGTCAGGGCACATCGTGCCCGGGTTGCGGGAGGCAGCTGATGCATGATTCTCTCCTCATGGATGTTTCTCTCTCTCTTTCCCTTCCTCTCTGAAATCAATAAAAATATATTTAAAAAAAAAAAAAAAGTCTGAGATGCAGAAGACTCCTAAGCACGTTGCTCTCCAAGTGTATTTTATTTTCCAGTAGAAGTTTTTGGGTTCTTATTGGAGAAGCTTAGCCAACACCAAGGAAGGTGCTAGGGAAGGCAGTTGGCTCCTGAAACTTTCAGTTCACAAACCCATAAGGCAACTCAGTGCTCTGAACTTCAGGCCTGTGTGTCTACCTGCCTGCAGGACATCATCTGGATGTGCTAAGCCATTTTAGACTCCATGTTTCCCAAAATAAATTTATTATCTTCCCTCCCACCCAACATCCAGATTTCTGTGTCCTCTTTTCAACAAATGGCAAAACTATCCATCCATTTACTCAAGCTAAAAATTCATACCTAGGACTCACCCTTTTCTCCCATCTCTGGTATCCATCTTCCATGTTGCCTAATCCAGTAGCAAATTCTGTGCTCTCAATTCACCCAGCATTTCAGCAGCATCCAAATCAGATGTCCACTCAATCTGGAACATTCTCTGCTCTTGCCTCCATAACAGCACACTCTGCCAATTTCCCTTCTGCCTCACCTGCCTCTCCTCTGCTGAACTGCTAAATGTTGGAGTACCTCAAATCATGGTCTTGTATTATTATGCCTTTCCAATTCCTTCTTTAAATACTATCTAAGTGTCTGAGACTACCAAATCTGAATTTCTCCTCTAAAGCTTAGCCTCATAAACCGACCTGCTTAATTGACATATACCTTCAACTTGCTTTGGCATAAATCAAACTCCTGAAGCCACGTGTTAAATCCTGCACTTCATTTTTTTTGTTTGTCCCAGTAAGAATCATCCATCCACCAAATTGTTCAACACTCACAACCTAAAAGTCATGTTTGATCCTACCCTTTCCAGCTAGTTCAAAACCAACAAAGTCAATAGATCTACCTCAAAAATATGTCCCAAATTGTCCACTTCTCTCCATCTTCACCTACCATCAGCCTGGTCCACGTCACCATCATCTCTTGCCTAGACAACAGTAGTAACCCAACTTCCTACTTCTTTTCTTGCCCTTTTCCAATTTATTTTTCCCCAAACTCATTTTTTTTTAAATATATACTTTATTGATTTTTTACAGAGCGGAAGGGAGAGGGATAGAAAGTCAGAAACATCGATGAGAGAGAAACATCGATCAGCTGCCTCCTGCACGCCTCCTACTGGGGATGTGCCCGCAGCCAAGGTACATGCCCTTGCCGGAATCGAACCCGGGACCCTTCAGTCCACAGTCCGACGCTCTATCCACTGAGCCAAACCAGTCTCGGCCCCCCAACTCATTTTTAACACAGCAGCCAGAGGGCTCATAAATACAAAGTATGATTCTTCTGCCTAAAACCCTCCAAAGGGCTTCCATAATATTTAAAATCCCAAAGTAATATATATATAATTTATGTAAATTTTAAAATCATGGGTAATTGACTTGATCTGGCCTCTAACACCACAACCAAGAACTCTCTCCCTTGCTCACTACATTCCTACCATACTGGAATTCCTTTGTCTTTAGAACATGGTCTTTCCTGCTTTAAGCATTGGTGTTCCCTCTATCCAGAACTCTATTCCCTTTCATTTTTACTCAGCTTCAATATCACCTTCTCAAAGACAAGTAGTAGAAAAACTAAAATGTGCCAGCACAGCCAAGGGTTCAGTGAGCCTGAAGGAGGGCTGGCTAAGGGTGAAGAAAAGCCGAAGAGATCTCGGTGGATCTTCTGAGCGTAACTAAGACCACAGAACAGATCCAGACTGCAAGCTGATGCTTTGTTTTATAGTCAGTGGTAAACAAGGCAATTTATAATGTTCTTGTGAGTTTCACTGGTTTTGGCAGCACTTGCTGCACCTCCCACAGCCCATTAGCTCCCCAGGAAAGATCTAGGGAGCAGTCACAAGATTAATTATGCTAAGAGGGCTGTGTCCTCTAAGCTGGGACTTGTTTACTGCTTTGCCAGCAGCTTAGTCCGAGGCTTAACCTTATAACTGCTTCCTACACTAAAAGTGGCTGACCAATAGAGAGTTTTAAACTTATATATCCAATATCCTAAATTAGGGTTTTTCTGTAATTTGTAAAAATAAGTGGCCCAACAAAATCATCAAGGACCCAGTTCCTTTCCATCTTGCTACCGACCAGTCTCAGTTGTTGGGCTACCTCTCCTCATTATCCAGCCTTTATACCAAAGATTAAAACTTACTATTTCTTGTGCTAGCCAGTTTGGTTCAGTGGATAGTGTCCGCCTGTGGACTGAAGGGTCCCAGGTTCAATTCTGGCCAAGGGTACCTGCCCCCGGGTTGTGGGTTCCATCCCCGGTGGGGGGCGTGGAGGCAGTCAATCAATGATTCTCATCACTGATGTTTCTATATCTCTCTCTCTTCCTTCCTCTCTGAAATCAATATATATATATTTTAATGGAGGCATGAGGGGTGCAGTTGAGTAAGCAACAGTCCTTACCAAATCTTCCCTGGACCATGCAATCTAAATTTGCCCCCCCTTTTCATACTATTTAAATACATTTAAAATTTGTTTTCATAGGACTTATCACCATTTGATGCAATAGTAGGCCAAACAGGCTCTGAGGCCAAACTGCCTGGAGTTAAAACCTGGCTACCATTTGACTAACTGCTGAATTAAATGATTCAATGTCTGTTTCCTTATCTGTAAAATGAGGATGAGGAGGTGAAGGTGCAGGAGGAGGACAATGGTGGTTGTGAGGATTAAATAAGTTGCTGTAAGGGTTAAATATGTAAAATGCTTAAAACAGCTACCTGGTTCCAGTTTATTCCTAGGGCCCAGCTGTATTCTGGAGATATTGTTGTATCGTAATAATGAATTCCCCTTTCTGACTTAAACTCGTCTTTTCTGGGGTTCTCCGCTGAGCGTCCTTCCCGGTCGCAACCCGTCATTTCGCTTTGGCGCCATCTGGCGCCATAGGTAAGTGACGCGCCTGCGCACTCCCCGCCCTCTGCCCTTTGTCTCTTAACCTGGCGGAATCTGGTACCCACACCTGTAAGACGTTTGACCCACACAGAGAATTCCAGGACGAGGCCTATGAGCGCACGCCTGAAGCTTGCTCCTATTGGTCCAGTCCGGGAAGAGGCGGGCTATAGCAAGCTCCACACAAGTAACTGGCCTTTTCCGCGGCTCCGCTCCCGGAAGCAATCGCTAACGCCTGTGATTGGCCAGAGCCTCTGGAGGCGGGCTCCGAGTTGAGCGCGGGGTTTTCCGTGCAATCTGGGCAGCAGGTCGGTGGGCGACATGTCCGCTGTGGGTGGGGAGAAGCCTGGGGACGCGGGGGGCGAGGGCACCGAAACTGCCTGCCCCTTCAGCTTCAGCCCGGAGCCCACGCTTGAGGACATGTAAGCCTCTTTCCCCAACCTGGGCTGGGGAAATCACCGCCTCTCGCCCTTTTATTGGGGCGGGTCCCTCCACGTGTCGGGAAGAAGTCTAGCCGCTGTGCTCGGGTCCCAGCTCTGCTGTCTGACCTCTGGCGAGCCTTCTAACCTCCTGTTCAAAATGGTCTCAGCAGTGACAGCTGAGACAGGGGGATGGTGACGCCCGGTGAGTGATGTGAAGGCCGCCCTGAGGAAATACTCGGCCCGATGCTCTGCCCCCCAGGAACGGGAGAGAGAACAGGCAAAAGCAGTGAGAGGAGGGAGGCATTGTTTCTTGCTGGAGGAAACCAATAGTCTCCTTAGGAGAAGTCCCCGTGGACCTACAAGGTCTCCGAAAGATTATAGGATTTAGATATGCAGATAGGGGTGTGCCAGGTGGCGGAAACTGCAGCAGCAGCGACAAGAGATGGAATGGAAAAGAGGGTATTGTTGGGTTTCCATAGAGTTTAGGGCCTGTGTAGGGGCTTGTCCATTTTATAGTCCCCTAGAAAAGACATGACTTAAGGCCATTCAAGGAGTTATTTGCCGGATCCTGTCGGAAACACATGCCCCCATTACAGCTTAGATAGCTGCCTGGGCCCTGCCTCTCCTCCCCTGTGCCTAATCCTGAGACGGCTTCCACCCCTTTCTCCCATACTAGCCGCCGCCTCCATGCTGAGTTTGCTGCTGAAAGAGACTGGGACCAGTTCCACCAACCTCGGAACCTCCTCCTGGCCTTGGTGGGGGAAGTAGGGGAGCTGGCAGAGCTCTTGTGAGTAGATGAAAGGCTTACTGGAAGAATCTTCATGTGGTGTGTGTGTGTGTGTGTGGGAGGGGTATTTGATCATTAACCATCTATGGGTTCAAGTTCCCCTTCCCACTGGTAGGCTCTGTTTCAGGTGCTAGGGATACAGATGACTCAACAGTCCCTGCCCTTGAGGGGTGGGTGCCCAGCTTCCCTGGGAGAGAAAACAGCAAGGCAGATCTTAGTCTAAGAAAGGGCCAGGGCAATCTTCCTTTACCACTCTGCCTCTGGGATAGAAAGGAATATATTCTACTAGAGACCCAGTGCATGAAATTTGTGTACTGGGTGGTGGTCTCTCACTCAGCCCAGCCTGCACCCTCTCCAACCTGGGATCCCTCTCACAATCCAGGACCCCTCTCACAATCCAGGACTGCTGGCTACCAACCTCTTACCTGCCTGCCTGATTGTCCCTAACCGCTTCTGCCTGCCAGCCTGATCACCTCCTAACCACTCCCCTGCAGGCCTGGTTGCCCCCAACTGCCCTCTCCTGCTGGCCTGGTCACCCCTAACTGCCCTCCCTTGCCAACCTGGTTGCCCCCAACTGCCCTTCCCTGCAGGCCTGATCATCCACAGCTGCTGCCCTCCTCTGCTGGCCATTTTGTGGTGGCCATATTGTGTGTTGGAGTGATGGTCAGTCTGCATATTACCTCTTCATTATCCAGGATAGAAAACCTGCCTATGGCACTCCAGGCAGAGGCCAGACTACAAGTGCATAGGTGGTGAAATGGGAAAGGGCAAGTTAACGTTTACGGAAACCTGAGACTCTTCCAGTGAAAGCTTCTCAAGGAAGAGCAAGGAGTTTGTATCTGCTTTGTTCTTTGGTGTGTTCTAAGTGCTGGCCCACGACACTCAGTAGATATCTACTGAATAAGTGATAGGGCTGTGGAGGAGAGGGGTGGGATGTGAACCCAGGGTGACAAGATTGGGGTTAGGAATTGATGGAGTTTGGACAGAAGACCTGACCAGATGTGAGTGGTAGAACAAGCATTGTGTCAGCAGGGTGGGTGGATCACCCAAAGAATTAGGGCAGGGAGACCAGTGAGGAGGCTGGTGCAGATTGGGCCAGAGATCATGAGGCCTAAGTTGGTGAAGTCACGGGGGGTGGAGAAGTTAGGGCATAGAGATGTATGTGGGCAAGACATTCATTTATTACAGATTTATGAGCATCACCTGTGTGCTCACTCTTCTAGAATCAAGAGATAGGGCCTTTAACAAGACAGACATTGCTCCCGCCTTCACGGTGCAAGGAGACTGACAATAAACAAGCTTGTTTTTTTAAATGTATCATTATTCACTTCAGAGAGGGAAAGAAAGAAAGATCAGCGATGAGAGAGAGTCATTGATCTGCTGCCTCCTGCTCACCCCACACTGGAAACGGAACCTGCAACACAGGCAGGTGCCCTGACCGGAAATCGAACCATGGCCTCCGGGTTCATAGGGTGATGCTCAACCATTGAGCCACACCAGCCAGGCTTATTTTAAAACATCAGCAATTGTGATAAGTTCTGTAAATAAAATAGCACCAGGTTGTGAAAAAGAAGGAAATGGAGGGAGAAGGCTTTTCTGACGAGGTACATCTGAGCTGAGACCTGGACAATAGGAAGGAGCCAGCCATGGGAAAGCTCAGGGGGAGCAGGGAGAAGACCATTCAGGGCAATAGGAGCAGTAAGTGCAAAGGCCCTGGGACACTTTGACCTGTTTGCAAGTCAGAAAAGGCCAGAGTGACGTTTAGGTAGGGAGTTAGGGAAAGTAGTGGATTATGACATTGGAGGAGGCAGGAGTCATTCAGCTCATGCAGGACTGGAGGGCATGGATTTTATTCAAAGCACAGCTAAGGGAGATTTAGCAGAGGGACAAAATGTAATGTGTAAATTGGCTTTTAAAAGATGATGCCGGGCCCTAACCGGTTTGGCACAGTGGATAGAGCGTCGGCCTGCGGACTGAAGGGTCCCAGGTTCAATTCTAGTCAAGGGCATGTACCTTGGTTGTGGGCACATCCCTGGTGGGGAGTATGCAGGAGGCAGCTGATCGATGTTTCTAACTCTATCCCTCTCCCTTCCTCTCTGTAAAAAGTCAATAAAAGATTATGCTGGGCAAGAGTAGAACATGAGCTAGCAAGCTTCCCCGGTAGTCCAGGTCTGAGATTTAGTCTGGGGTGGCAGTGGCTAAGGCTGGAGAGAATTGCGTCTTGACAAGTGAAATGGTCTCTTGCCAGTTCTTTGGCTTGGGTTGGGACACAGAGGTATGGGTGACTCATCTGTTGGCTCTTCCTCTACCCAGGACCCATGTGGGTTGAACCGTCCTTGGAGAAAGTTCCTAGGATGTGTGAATTCATTGCTGCAAGAACTGGGGTGCCCTGGGAGACGGAACCCATTGCCCTAGCTATCTAGCATCTCTGTGTGTGTGCCTATCTGTGTTCCATCCCCAGTCAGTGGAAGCCCGATGGGGAGCCTGGTCCCCAAGCCTGGCCCCCTAAGGAACGGGCAGCCCTTCAAGAGGAGCTTAGTGACGTCCTCATCTACCTGGTAGCATTAGCAGCCCGCTGCCGTGTGGATCTTCCCCAAGCAGTGCTCTCCAAGATGGACACCAACCGGAGACGCTACCCAGCACATCTGTCCCGTGGCTCTTCTCGCAAGTACACAGACCTGCCCCATGGGGCCACCTCTGAAGACCAGACTGTGGGGACTGCAGACCTTGCCTGTGAGTCCACAGCTCAGGCTCAACCTAGAAACATGGAACCAAGGTCTGCAGCTCAGCAGGACATGTGAGGCAGACAGTGGCCTGCCCAGAGAACCTCATTCTAGTCCTTTCCTAACAGCTCACAGACCTAGGGGCTCATCCTGAGGTCTGAGGCTCAAGAACCTCTGGAAGACAGCCTCTTGGCACTCTTCTCCCTCAATAAACGTTTGGCTTAACACCTCCAGATTCTTTCTGCGGTGGCTGGGGAGGCTCCGTCTCAGCAGGTGCTGAAGGGGGGCACCAGGGTTGCCTCTGAGCCCAACTCCCATGTTTCTCTATTGTAGCTCCCACCTGCCGGCAGAGGTCTGATTTCTAGCAGGTTGCCTGTGAGATTCCAGCCAGTTTCCTTCCCCTTCGGGCCTCTCACAGATCGGAGGCTGTCTACAGCTCTAGAGCCCAGACTTTTGAGCCAGGCCATCAGGGATCAAATGCCATTTTCATACTTAGCTGATAGTGTTCATTGATTTCCTCATCTAAAATGAAAAGTGCCTGCTGTTATGCCCAGATTTCAAGATCCCCAGAGACCACCAGGGAGCCGTCCGATGCAAAAGCAAAAGAGTCTTTATTCGAGCCCGGGCTCGGCTCTCACAGCCCCCTTACCGGCACAGCGGTGAGACCAGAGAGAGCGAGAGCTGGGGGAGACAAAGGTTATAAGGACTGGTCATCTGGGTGGGCCTAGGAGAGTGGCGTGAGTTACAGAGATTGGTCACTTTGGTTAGGGTTTCATATTCTGAGATCAAAGCCGTCCCCTACTGTCCCCTGAATGGTCAGTAGCGACACAGGGGGAACATCTTTGTGATATGACCTCATCAGGACCTAAGCCGCTCCCGTAGCTTCATTGGTCCACTCGGGCAGTGGTTGGGGAGTTAGGACATTCCTGGTGCTCCTGTGGTCACTCCCTTCAGGGGAGGAGGGGGTCAGGCTGACCAGCTCCGCAAGATGGAGGACAGCCAGTTCTGCTTTGTCCTTTCACCTGCCTGATAAGGTTTTAAACCTAGGTGAGCCCAGCTGGTGTGGCTCAGTGGTTGAGCATTGGCTTATGAACCTGGGTCACGGTTCAATTCCTAGCCAGGGCAGAGGCCCGGGTTTCAGGCTCAATCCCCAGTAGGGGGCATGCAGGAGGCAACCAGTTAATGATTCTCAAAATTGATGTTTCTATCTCTTTGAAAAAAATAAAAATGTAAAAACAAACAACGGTTGTTACTGTCAGTAGAGTGCTTAGGACAGTGCCTGGTACATAGGACTTTGTAAGTTTCCAGTTTCTAACTTTCAGATCACCAGAGCAGGAAATGTCAAGAGTTGAGTTAGGCCTGGGTCCAGGGCTAAGCCTCAGGCCCCAGCACAAACCGGCATCAGATCTCTGATGTAGAGCAGAACAAGCTTCCAGCTGCTCTTGGACTTGGGCCTCTTGCCCCTGCACCACCATCCCCGATTTCTCATTCCATCTCTATCCCTAAAAATAGTGTTAGGTGTGTGATTTAACTGTTGTGTGAACTCTGACACATCGTTTTTCTGAGATGTCCATGGCCTGGGGAAATGCTGGAAAAAAGACCTTTAAATTACTTTTGCTGCCCTTGGCAACCTGTTTCCACATCAGGAAAATGAGGGTTCCCTGTACTGGCCTCATTCCTCTTGGCGACCTTATCCCTCTTACCAGTGATCTCACTTCCCAGGTGGAACTCCAGATTGGCACTGCTTCAGCTTTGTGTTCCCAAGCCCACCCTGCGCCCTACCAGTGATAGTGGGAGCCTTATCTTTACTGGTTTGATTTCATTACTTCACCTTGATCAATTATCTACCCTCTATATAATCAACTTCTCTTCCTTTCCATTACCCCTCACCAGAAGCACAAAAATTGACTGTCTTCCCTATAGACAAAACCAACAAACTCCCCAGCTGCCCTCATACTTTCCAAAGCCACGCCTCTTGAGAAAGGTTGTTCCACCCACCATTCTGCTTCCCCATCCTCCCATTTATATCCTAACCCACTATCACTCCACTGAAACTGCTCACCACTTCCCCAACCTCCTACAACCAGTGGGCACCAGAGCAAAATCTAACCACTTCCTCTGAAACACATTTAAAAAAAATATATTGATTTCAGAGAGGAAGGGATAGAAGAAATATCCACGTTGAGGGAGTAGCATGGACCGGCTGCCTCCCTGGCCTACTACTTGGGTACCCTATTCTGGTGAGGGCCATGCACTTCAGACCCTATATCCCAAGGTGTTATTTTCAATCACCCCTGTGATCCTTCCACATTGACCTCACATTCCACATGTTCAGATTGGGGGTAACAATTGCTGCCACTTCAACTGTTCTCATCCTGTACCATCTGTGACACTACCTGTGGTCATCCAAGCTAAGAAATGAAGTCAGCCCCACCTCCCTTATCCCCAGAATTCTAGCTCCTTAATATGTCCACTCCTCCCCTTATCACTCAAGGCTTCTTTGCTGCCTTGGAAACCATCACCTGGCTTCTAAAATCCCTAGTGGTCTCCTGCCAACCTCCTTGCTCTTTGTCCCCATCTTCAAGCTCTAACAAGCCTGGCAGGCACTTTCAGGGACTCCCTAGTCCCACTCTTTTAGCTTTCACCGCCAGCTTAAATATACCTCCAGTGACCACCTCTAAATTCCCAAGATTGCGCTAAAAGCCTAACAACTCCCCCTTATCATAAGTAAATGGCAATAGACTGCAAATGCCTGTATACTTGTCCTAGCTCTGCCATTCCCTATTTGTACTTATCTGCAGAAATGTAGAGATGATTACCTTACTTGGATGCTGAGGGTGAAAATGAGCTGACAATAATAAAGCACTTAAAGGCTTGTTTGACAGGCCTGGCTCAGTGCTTGAGCGGAAACTAGGAACCAGGAAATCATGGGTTTGATGCCCAGTAAGGGCGCATGCCCAGGTTCCAGGCTCCATCCCCAGTATGGGGTGTGTACGAAGCAGCCAATCAAAGATTCCTATCATTGATGTTTCTATATTTCTCTCCTCTCTGAAATCAATAAACACATTTTTAAAGTATTGTCTCTTCACTATACCGAGCCCATGATGTTATGGCTGTTCACCAAAGATCTGCAAAATTCATTGCCTGTTTCAGCACAAATGTGGTCTATTTATGGACCCTTCCAGATCAGAGGTTATGAGGACATAACCAAGGGCCGAGTGTGAGATGATTCCACACACAGACTCAGTTCCAGGAACCCTTACTAATAGCCCCACGTGGTTCCATCACGATTCACTTAAGTCACCTAAGCCCAGGGGAAAACCCCAACTTTGCTCCTCTCCCCATTAACCTCATTCACAGGCACATGTGCGTGAAGATATTATACTTTATTCACTAACACGGGTTGAGGATTTGTAGTGAGGGGAAAGAGGCCACGGTTTCCAAAAATCCCAGCAGGGAATTAACTATGTCTCCCGGGTCCCAGGCAGTCAGTTCTGCCATCCCACCCTTTCCCAAACCAGGGTCCCGGGGTCCTTGTCCGGGTTAGTCCAGCCCCTGGGGGTCGGGCCCCGGCATGCTCCTCAGCCAGACACTAGCAGCCCGCAGCCACAAGGGGGCTCATCTACTCTCACACTCTGGGCAGCGCTCGGTGACAGTGGCGGCCTTAGTGCCAGGGGGTAACTTGAAGTCTCGGCCGCACACAGCACAGATATAGAGACGGCGCATCATATGCGAACGCCGGTGGCGGACAAAGTTTGAGCTGAGGCGGAAGCGTTGTCCGCACTCGGTGCAGGGGTAGGGCCGCTCGCCCGTGTGCGTGCGGGTATGATCGGCCAGGTTGGACCGGTGGCGGAAATAGCGGCCACACACGGTACAGAGGTGCGGCTTCTCGCCCGTGTGCACGCGCCGGTGCTTGGCCAGCGCCGAGCTCTGCGCGAAGCGCGTGCCGCAGTCGGCGCAGACGTACGGCCGCTCCCCCGTGTGCGTGCGTCGGTGACGCACAAGGCACGAGCTGCCGCCGAAGGCGCGTCCGCAGTCGGGGCAAGTGTAGGGCTTCTCGCCCGTGTGCACGCGCAGGTGCTGCGCGTAGTTGGAGCTCTGGGCGAAGCGGCGCCCGCACTGCGTGCACGCATAGGGCTTCTCGCCGGTGTGGCGCCGCCGGTGCTGCTGCAGGTTCGAGGCGGCCGAAAAGCGCTGGCCGCACTCGGGACACTCGTACGGCCGCTCGCCCGTGTGCGTGCGGCCGTGTTTGGTCAGCGCCGACTTCTGCGAGAAGCCCCGGCCACACTCTGGGCATTCGAAGGGGCGTTCACCCGTGTGCGTGCGCGAATGCTTGGCTAGCGTGGACCGGCGTGCAAAAGCACGGCCGCAGTCCGAGCACACGTGTGTACGAGCCGGGTCTGCAGAAGGCGCTGCTGCCTCCCTCGGGACCTGCGGGGAGAAAGTGGACAAGTCAGTCCTGACCCACAGGCCCGGGAGCAAGAGACCAGGGTCTCCGCAAGCCGCAATCTCAGTCCCGCTTGTGGGAAACAGGAAAGCCCGGGGGCCTCCCTCACGGCTGCGCACGTTGAATTGGGTGCTGCGTTCATGTACATAGCGCATGCCCTGTGTCATTCTGCCCGTTCTTTAATAACGCAACAAGTTATTAAGGGCGTACAATGTGCCAGACTGTGTTCTAGGCACTGGAGACTCAGTATTATATTTTTTAAATTCCTGCTTTCGGGAAAAACGGATGAGTGCTGATATTGGGTGAATGTTTCAAATTTAAATAAAGTTAAAAAACTATCAATGTAATAAGAGCAAAAACTAATAAGGAAGTGAGAAAGCAGACCCTGAGGCAGGGGTTTTGCCAGTGAAGACCCGGAGATGGCTAGAAAAAGTGCCCAGCGCAGAATGCATGGGGAGGAGTAATGGCTGGAGATCTCGGCCTAAGGCCCTGTCATATGAAAGACATAGGAGGTGATGTCAGAGGAATGATGGCGAAAGGCTGCATCTTCTCTTATCCCCCTGAAATTTCAAAATGTTAACTATGTATAATTCAACAAAGAAATTCCTGCTCAACACAGACACCCGCACACTGAAACATCTAAAGGTGGGCAACCAGGAATAAATGGGGAGACAAGAAGAGCGGAAAGCATAGATGGCCCCCAGGTGCAGCCCTGTAGCCAGGAGCTCAGAGCAAGCGCCAAGCAGTGAGAGTGAACAGTCTGAGTCAGCAGACGCCTGACAGAGCACAGCATTCTCCCGGGCACCTGTGTCTCCGAGACAGGCAGTGGTGTTTCAGACAAAGAAATGTACCAGAGCCCTGCCACTACTTGGACTCCCAAAACTTGCCTCCTGTTGCCCTTGAAGTCAAGTCCAGGAGCATACTATCTGTAAACCAGAAGCTACTGCAGTAGAACCCGTTTCCCTCTGTGACTCATCTCCAGGAAGGGTGACGGAGGCAGAGTCCACGGAGGTCCCCATTCCCGGTGAGGGCAAACAGACCCTACTATCAAGCAGCACAGCTATGCAGTCTTAGGGGAAGCAGCAGAGGTTCAAGACCGGGAGATTAGAGGTAAAAATCTTGTGATTCATCACCATCTACTGGAAAATAATAGAAATACCTCATTAGAGATAAATGCATAAGCAAAGGAAGACAGCAAATACCATGAAGAACCACAGTGTTGACGATGACCAAAAAGAAAATGAAAAATCCTCAAAAAGTAGGCTGGAACACATGGAAATATGTGATATAAATGACAGAGATTTCGCCCTAGCTGGTTTTGCTCAGTGGATAGTGTCTGCCCACAGTCTGAAGGGTCCTGGGTTCAATTCCAATAAAGGGCATATAACTCGGTTGCATGCTCGATCCCCAGCCCCAGTCACGGCATATATGGGAGGCAACCAATTGATGTGTCTCTGTCACATTTATGTTTCCTTCTGTCTCCCGCCCCCCTCCTTCTACTCCCTCTAAACATCAATGGAAAAATTAAAAATAATAAGTGACAGAGATTTCAATATTGCAGTTCTAAAAATACTCAATGAGATGCAAGAAAATACTGACAGGCAATTCAGTGCACTTAGAAAACAAATCAATGAACAAAAAGAGTATTTTACTAAGGAAATTAAAAACTTTAAAAAAGGACCAATAAGAAATCCTGGAAATAAAGTATGCAATTAAGGAGATTAAAAGTAAACTACTGCCGAGACTGGTTTGGCTCAGTGGATAGAGTGTCGGACTGCGGACTGAAGGGTCCCGAGTTCGATTCCGGTCAAGGGCATGTACCTTGGCTGCGGGCACATCCCCAGTAGGGGGCATGCAAGTGGCAGCTGATCAATGTTTCTCTCTCTTCGATGTTTCTGACTTTCCCTCTCCCTTCTGCTCTGTAAGAAATCAATAAAATATATATATTTTTAAAAAAAGAGTAAACAGAGCATAGAAAACAGAACAAATGAAAGAGATAAGAACTAGTGATAGGAATCAAGAAATGGTGCAGAGGGAAGAAGAGAGAGACCTGAGAATAAAGAAAAATGAACTTTATAAGACCTATCTGTTTCCATTACAAAAAGCAATATTAGAATTACAAGCATTGCAGAAGAGGAAGAGAGGGAGCCTGAGTCTATTAAAACAAATAGTGGATGCAAACTTTCCAAATCTATGGAAAGAACTAGATCCTTGAGTCCAAGAAGCAAACAGAACACCCGGTTACCTCAATCCAAAAAGGTCTTTTTCAAGGGCATGTCACAAATAATGACAAAGAAAAAAATTCTCAAAGCAGCCAGGAAAAAAGGAAGTGACCTACAAAGGAAAACTCATCAGAATCATCCGACCTCTCAGCAGAAACTCTACAAACGAGAAGAGAGTGGAAGCAAATAGTCAAACTCCCGAAAGAGAGAAATTACTAGCCACAAATAATATATCCAGCAAAATTATCCTTTAAATATTAAGGAGAAATAAAGACATTCCCAGACATACAGAAGCTGAGGGATTTCATCACCACAAAACCTTCATTGCAGGAAATACTCAATGGAGTTATTCTACCTGAAACAAAGAACATTAGGCCATAATACTACGAGTAGATTCAACAACAAACTTACAGCACATATAGGGATAATTTGTGACAACAAAAACATAAAAGGGGAGGGGGAAAGATCTGAACTGGAAAAGGAAGATGAAGACCAGATGCACTCAAAAGTGAAAAAACTGCCCAAGCTGGCGTGGTTCAATGCCTGAGTGTGGACCTATGAACCAGGAAGGGTCAGTTCGATTCCCAGTCAGGACACCTGCCTGGGTTGTGGGCTCGATCCCCAGTATGGGGTGTGCAGGAGGCAGCCAATCAATGATTCTCATCATTGATGTTTCTACTTTTCCTCTCCCTTCCTTTCTGAAATTAATAAAAATATATTTTTAAAAAGAAAACATAACACTTCTTAATATATACCCACCCAACCAGTGAGCACCAAAATGTATAAAACTACTCAACTAAAGGGAGAAATAGATCATTGACAGCTTTAGACAGATCAACCAAACAGAAAATCATTAAATATTGGCCTTAAGTAAAATACTTGACCAAATGGACATAATTAACATTTACAGAACCTTTCATCACAGAGCATCAAATTATACACCTTCTCCAGTGCATAGCATTCTCAAAGATAAACTATATATTGGGTCTCAAAACTAGCATCAACAAATTCAAGAAGGTTGAAAGTTTACCAAGCATGTTCTCTGACCACAATGCCTTGAAATTAGAAATAAAATGCAAAAATGAAGTAAAGAAACCCACAAATACATGCAGATTAAACAACATACTACTAAAAAATGACCAGGTTAAAGAACTTGAAGTTGAGATAAAAAATGTAGAGAATTTAGCCGGTTTGGCTCAGTGGACAGAGTGTCGGCCTGCAAACCGGAGAGTCCCGATTCCGGTCAAGGACGGCACGTACCTCGGTTGCAGGCTCCTCCCCAGACCAGGCCCTGATCGGGGCTCATGCAGGAGGCAACCAATCAATGTGTTTCTTTCACATTGATGTTTGTCTTTCCCTCTCTCTTCCGCTCTTCTACTCTCTCTACAAAAATCAATGGAAAAATAGGCCTGTTGGAGATTAAAACAAAAAACTCCCAAAAAACAAAAGTCCAGGACCAGATGGTTTCACCAGTGAATTCTACCAGACATTCAAAGATGTAAAACTATCCTTCTCAAAGCCTGGGAAAGATAACACACAAAAAAGAAAACTACAGAGCAGTATCTCTGATGATACAAATGCAAAACCCTAAAAAAAAAAAATACTGGCAAATTGAATATAACAGTACATCCAAAAACAAAACACATCACCATCAAGTGGGGTTCATTCAAGGGGCACAAGAATGGTTCAATGTATGCATTCAACGTAATACACCACACTAACAAGAGAAGGATCAAAACCACGTGATCTTACCAGGAGATGCAGAAAAAGCATTTGAAAAGATACAACATCCATTTATGATCAAAATACTCAATAAAATGGGAATAGAAGGAAATACCTCAATATCATAAAGGCCGTATATGCCTAGCCAGTAAGGCTCCGGTGGTTGAGCATCAACCTATGAACCAGGAGGTCATAGCTCGCTTCCCGGTCAGGGCACATGCCCAGGTTGTGGGTTCAATCCCAGTGTGGGACGTGCAGGAGGCAACTGCTCAGTGATTCTCTCCCATCATTGATGTTTCTTTTCTATCTCTCTCCCGTCTCCCTTCCTCTCTGAAGTCAACAAAAACATTAAAAAAATAATTAAAAAAGGCCATGTATGATAAACCCATGGAAACAACCAGTGTCCCACGATAGAGTACTAAAGACGTGGTCCACATACACAATGGAATACTACTCAGCCATAAGAAAGCATGAAATATTGCCATTTGCCACAACATGGATGGACCTTGAGAACATTATGCTAAATGAAGTAAGACAATCAAAAAGCTAAGAACTGTATGATTTCACTCATATGTGGAATATAAAACTGAAATTGTGAACACAAACAGCAGCATGTGAGCTACCTGACAGAAAGAGGTGGAAGGAGGAGAGCGGTGGGTACATGGGGCAACATCCAGATCTCATAACATATAAGCCCACCCCTGAGACCTTTATGTTCAGGGTGACCAATGCCACCCCAACCAATTTAACAAATACTTATTAAAAAGAGAGAGATGGAGAACCATTAGAGATGTTAGTGGTACTGAGCAGAGAAATGACTAGATCAGACTCATGTTAAAAGCCCCCATCAGGACGCTGGGGGAGGAGGCGGCGGCAGAACAGGCCCAGGGGGAGGCTACTGCACCGCCGTCATCTGGCGAGAGAAATCAGTGGCTCAGATCTGGTGACAGGTGAAAAGCGAAGGAGTGAAAGTGGCGAGAAGTGGTCTGCTTCTGAATCTATTTTTGCCATTTGAGACAGCAGAGTTGATAAATAAGATCAGACATGAGATGTTAGGAAAAGAGGAGTCAAAATTACTGCAAAGATTTGGAATTTAGGTTCAAACAGAAGTCGAGCTGCCAGCTGCAGACGTGAGGATGGGGAAGAGCAAGTTGAAGGGCGAGACCTGTTTCGGGTCACATCTCCAGTTCTCGGTCATCTGGATCAGGAGACAGGCCGGGCTGGAGATGTGAATAGTTCAAATACAACTTGATACTTTAAATCGAGAAGCTCCCCATAGCTGATTTGGCAGAGAGAACCAGGGGCAGCAAGATGAGGAGCGGCCAGAGGTAGGAGAGGATGGCGACTCAGAAGCTAGTGAAGCAGGAAAGGATGGTGACTTAGAAGCGTGGCCCAGAACGAAGCCAGGCTTTTGAATAAACTTTTAAGACACAGCACAGAGCATTTTTAAGCTGTGAGGAGGAGGCAAGGGTAAAACCCAAATGCAATTCTGAGGCCTGAAATTAAAATGAGCCAGTTTCACAGAGCCTGGGCTTCTAGAGATAAAATCAGCAAAATGTTTCATAAAAGGCAGGTGAAGACCACACATTGTATTAACAGTGTTAACATTATATTGTGTTAATATTTTGTATTAACAGTAGAAGGAAGGGGACTAATGAAGGCATATTGCTCCCTTCTTGAGAGAGGGCCCATCCAGGCCAAGTGATTTTGAGTGTCTACAACAGCCGAGCAATTAGGTACATTAGGTAATAATTAAATGAAATACATAACATATTAAGGACAAGACAGTCTTATCTTCTCCCCATATTAGATCCCCACATACAAAGTAGTTACCATAGTCTTATTTTATATAAAAAGAAACTAATTAAGAAAGGGTGGCAGCATATGAGTAGTTAAGGGCTTTACTTTCTTCTCTTTTTAAAAAAAGTTTCTTGATTTTAAAGGGAGAGGAGGAGGTTAGAAACAGACACTGAGAAGGTAACCCGGACTGGCTTCCCCTGCAGCCCCGACAGTAGTTGGGACGATACCTATCCATCAGACACTCTGGCCGGGCGAGGATTTACTTTCTGAAGTTGCAAGGAGAGCAACTTCAAGGCCTTGGAGATCTGAATTCTGGTTTCAACAGTAAATATAATAACAACAGTGATACCAACATTACAGTGTAAAGTTTCTACAATGCCATTGGATGTACATTCTTGTATTAAATCTTCCTGTCACCTGCCTTGAGTGAGTTGTTATCCTTTGATATTTGGGAAAACGGGCGGAGGCAGGTTAAACTCCCAGAGCCAGTGGGAGTCGGGACCCTCATGTAACCAGCAGGCTGCCCTGCGCTGCCCCGCGCCCGCACAGCCGAGAGGCGAGAGGCTGGGCTCCAAGGCCCTGGCACTTTCCACAAGGATCCAAAGTTAAAGTTCAACCTGATACTTTGGATCAGAAACTCCCCAGAGCTGATTTGGCACAGGGAGAATTCAAGGTCACACTTTCCATCGGCTTTGCCACCTGTTGGGTTTATTACAGCACCGCAGCCATTGTGGAGAGAACTTCTCTTATTATATCTACATTTGGGTCTGGCCCTTTTTCCTTTTTTAGATATATGTTATTGGTTTTCAGAGAGGAAGGGAGAGGGACAGAGAGTCAGAAACATCGATGAGAGAGAAGCATCGATCAGCTGCCGCTTGCACACTCCCAACTGGGGTGGGGATGTGCCCGCAGCCAAGGCACATGCCCTCGACGGAATAGAACCTGGTACCTTTCATTCCGCAGGCCGACGCTCTATTGAGCCAAACCGGTTTTGGCAGGCGCCTCTTTCTCTGGCACCCTTCTCTGAGATGATACAGCCTTCCCGAGGACGTCCTTATGGAGGTCACTGGCTCCGGAAAAGGAAACTACAAGCACTCTTGGCAGCAGCAGCTCCAAGAGAAGGGGCTTTGGATGCTCCAGGAAAAATCTCAGTAAAGGGGGCTGAGACTAACTCGAAAGACCACAGGCCCCAGTGAACCCAGGAAGGCGAAGTCGGCTGGGTGAGAAAAGTGCCCAAATGGGGTAGGCACGCGTCACAGGATGCAAGGATTCAAAGGCTTCTGCTGGCCCGCTCTTAACTCATTACCATCATTCTGTATCTTTTATTCACGGCTATTAGAAAAAAGATGCATCACATGAAACCCACAGTTTCATCAGTATTATTTTTTTAGATAAAGATGGATTTAACAAAAACTGTAAACCTGCCAAAACCGGTTTGGCTCAGTGGATAGAGCATCGGCCTGCGGACTGAAAGGTCCCAGGTTCGATTCCAGTCAAGGGCATGTACCTTGATTGCAGGCACATCCCCAGTACGGGGTGTGCAGGAGGCAGCTGATCGATGTTTCTCTCTCATCGATGTTTCTGATTTTCCCTCTCCCTTCCTCTCTGTAAAAAATCAATAAAATACATTAAAATCAAAACAAAAAAACCTGTGAACCTGAGGAAAAGCATTAAGTAATGAGCACCACAGATGAGTGATAAACATGCAACTAACGGTGGGCAAATACCATACAGGTCAAGGCCCTCCTTCCACGTGTTAAATTGTACAGCTATCAGATTTAAAAATTAGAACGGCATTTGCGCTATAACAAGAAGGTCCAATGGGGATACAATGTAATAGAGTAATATGATAACACAAGTACATGAAGTGATTGTGCTTGTCTTCCTATTTTAGGTTTTGTTTTGTTTTAACAGTGCCAAGTCCCCAATTTCCTCCTTAGCCATTACTTTTCTAGTAATAACGACTACCCGGCCAATATGGCTGTGGTTGAACGTTGACCCATTAACCAGGAGGTCACAGTTCCACACCCGTCAGGACACAGGCCTGGGCTGGAGGCTCGAACCCCAGTGCGGGGGGCACAGGAGGCAGCTGAGCAATGAATTCTGTAATTAGTAATGTTTCTGTATCTCTCTCCCTCTCCCTTCCTCCTGAAATTAATAAAAGTTTATTTTAATATAAACAACAACTACCATGAATTGAGCTCTCTATGTGCCAGGAACTCTGCTAAGTGCTTTTCACCATGTTCTCGTTAAATTCTCACAACCCGTTGGGTGAGGTTTCATTAGCTACATTTTCTAGACAAGGAAACAAGACTCAGAAGGAACGTGAACACAAGGCCCTCCAGCCAATCAGTGTCAGAACTGGGGTCTGAACTCCAAGTGCCATCATCCAAAACACCTGTTCTCTTAAACAGACTGCAGTTCTACCTCACTGACAAGTCTGAATTCACCCTACACAGCTGTCACCCTGCCCTGGACCCTTTTGAGAATCCCCCTTCTTTTTGCTAATACGATCCCTATTCTCTAGCTCCTTGCTACAGACCAGCCGTATCAGCATCAGTGGGAACTTGTTAGAATCCCAAGTCTTACCACAGACCTCCTGACTCAAAAGCTTCACTTTAACAAGATGCCCAGGTGATTTGTATGCTAGTTAATATTAAGACACTTAATCTAGAAGAGAGGACAACTCCCGGAGAAAGCAGGTGGGAAGGTGCAGAGGGTTTCACAGGCTGAAGGACCACACAGGCAAAGTCTTGGAGGTGAGAAGGGCCAGGTCTGTCTGAAGCTGGGGCGTGGGGCGGGTGTTGGGTCATGAAGTCAGGACATGAGGTCAGGTGGTGTAGAGCTTTGAATGACAGACTGAGGAGCTGAGACTTTATCCTGAGGGAAAAGAAAAACACTCAAAGGTTTGAGCAGAGAGAGGATTAGATGTGCACGTTGCCCTTGGAGAAAATCTTTGTGTTCATTAAGGACAGGCTGGATTTTGAGAGAATGCCTCGGTGCCTGCGTGCAGCATGATTCGGGCCTGTTCTGGACAATGACTGGCCATGGGACTGGGTGATGACAGCTAGAGATACAGCATGTCAGCACTGAGAGAGCGTGGGAGAGGACGATTTCAGAGACACTGAGACTCAGGGAGACCACACAGCAAGCTCCTGAGCCATCCTGTGGGCAGAGTGCTGTGCTAAATGTTGACGGGATGTGTGTGAGTAACCCTCACTTCCACCCTCCTCCTCCAATCCCGTCACCCAGAGGACATCAGTCTGGCTTTCAAAAATCTTACTTTCATTATCGCATTTTACAGGTGAGGAAGCAAAGGCAAGCTGATAAATGGTGAAGCTGGGATGGGAACTGATGCTTTTAACTGCCACAGGTTCTGTCTAGAGTCTAGC